>CM053581.1:301529950-301567985 GCA_028627135.1 Pseudochirops cupreus | reverse complement strand
GATCATAGAACTTTAAATTCTAGATTCTTTCCCTTCCTTCCTCATCACCCAATCCCACTAGAAAGACAAGCTTCAATACAGGCCATACATGTGTAGTTGTGCAGAACATCTCCACAATGGACATATTGTGAAAGACTGACTATATTTCCCTCCTTCCTATCCCGTCCCCGCCTCCTTGTTCTATTCTCTGTTTTGTCCCTGTCCCTCTATAGAAGTGTGTGCTTCTAACAACCCTCCCTGCTGCCCTGCCCTCCCCTCTGTCATCCCGCCTCTCATCTCCATCCTCCCTACTTTCCTGTAGGGCAAGATACCCAATTTAGAGTGTGTGTCATTCCTCCTAAGCCAAATTCAATGAGAGTAAGGTTGACCCATTCCCTTTTGCCTTCCTGTTCTTCCCCTCCATTGTAGCAGTTATCCCTTGCCTCTTCTATATGAGATGATTAACCCCACTCTGCCTCTCTCCTTGTCTCCTCTCATTCTATTCCTCTCCCACCTTTCAATTTCAAATCTTTTTTTAAAAAATATCATCCCTTACTATTCAATTGATCCTGTGCCCTCTATGTACACACATATATACACACACTCAGATATGTATTCATTTTTTAATTTTTTAAATTGTCTCTCCTGGATCTATTTTCTAGGTCAGTAGTTTTTTCAATGACATATTTCACATTGCCTTCTATTTTTTCATTTGTTTGGATCTGTTTAATAGTAACTTGATTTCTCGTAAAGTCATTTGCTTCCATTTGCTCCACTCTAATTCTGAAGGAATTATTCTCTTCAGTGAGCTTTTGAGATGCTTTTTTCATCTGGCAAATTTGACTTTTTAAGGCCTTCTTCTCCTCATTGGCTTTTTGGGCCTCTGTTTGAGTTAATCTATTTTTTGAGGTGTTATTTTCTTCAGTCAGGTTGTTGACACTCTTTTCATGATTTTCTTGCATCATTCTCATTTCTCTTCCCAATTTTTCTTCCACTTCTCTTATTTGGTTTTCAAAATCCTTCTTAAGCTCCTCAATGGTTTGTAACCAGTTTATATTCTTCTTGGAAGCTTTTGTTGTGGGAGTTCTGACTGTTGTCTTCCTCCTGTTCCATGCTTTGATCCTTTTTGTCCCCCAAAAAGGAATCTAAAGTTGGTTTACTATGTTTACTTTGCTTCCTTTGCCTGCTCATGTTGCCAGTCAATTACTTGACTTTTTAGCTCTTTGGGACTCTGCTTCCAGAGGGGAGAGTTTTGTCCTAAATCACTGGGGTTTTCACAGCTGCTAGAGTCATTAGGAGGCCACCATCTCTGCAGTCCCCCACCAGCTTTGGCTCACTGTCACACACCTCAAGACCACCACCCAAGACCACAATCCCAATCTAGACAGGTTAAGAGAAGAGCACTTAGCTTCTGAATGATCACTTGGCCCCCCTGAAATCTGCAGGCCAGGAGTTCTGAAGCAGCCACGTGAAGGTGGCTGCAGGACTGCTGCCTGCTTCCTGTCCTGGAGGCAGCTGGCCGACCCGCTCCTTTCTCCCAAATTTAGCTGAGCTCCACTGACCTTTCACTTTGTCCTTGTTTCTTATGGTTTGATAATTCTGGAAACTGCCATAGCTGCTGGTGATCTGTTCTCCCACTCTCCCCAGTGCTCCAGCCACAGCTTGCCCTGACCACCCTGGGGCAAAGCCACGGTTTCAGGTCCAGGTGGTTTTGTCTCCCAGAGCTCTGCAATGAGCCCTACCCGTCTGCCTGCTGGGCTGCCTTTAGCAGGAGATGTGTTTTTCTGTAATTTTCTGGGTTCTGGAGCTCTAAAATTTGTTTAGAGTCATATTTTATAGGTTTTTGAGGTGATTATGGTGGGAGCTGCAGAGTTTTCCTGTTTCTATGCCACCATTTTGACTCTGCCCCCCAACACTGTGTCTAGAAGCTAAAATCTTATGTACTATCATGAAGAAAATCCATGTATCTTATGTATGGTAGTAAGTTATTCAAGACACTCAGTAAATACCCAGTGAAGAAATGGATCCTTACATGATTTTTTCAGGTCACAAATATTTAATTTTTATGCTTCAATATCATCCTAGCTAACTCTCTGAGATTTGGAATGGTATTTCTCCCACCTTACCATAGTGCTTCTCACAATACTAGAAGTAGAATAAGCATGTAATAGTAGTTGACTTATAGACTCATTGAGAAGAATGTCAGACCACTCTGAAATCCATTTGCCATCTTAGACTGTGCTGTTCTGGTTTCAACTCCACACAAGATGTCTCTGCCATGCTCATCACCTCTAATCTCATTATCATCCTGCTAACTCATGCCTTGATATACACTACCTCCCTCAGCTGTCTCTTTCTGTTTGGAGTACTGGAGGATGGAGTTCTAAATTTCTCTCAATGCCTTCCTTGATAGAGGGTGGAAACTGAACTTTTTTTGTTTACTCTGCATCTGCTGATATGCTTGGTTTCAAGTTTATGGAACAAGAAATCTACCAGTCCCTCCCCTCCCCTTTTCTGACTCCTTTTGGGTATTGTATCTTCCCTTTAGACTGTAAACTCCCTGAGGACTGGACTATCTTTCTTTTTATTAATTGTATCCCCCAAATGCTTAGCACAGTTCCTGGTACATAATAGGAACTTGATAAATGTTTATTGCATTGGTTTTGATTGAAAGGGATCTTAGAAATCCTTTAGTGTAAACCTTTCATTTACTGAAATAAGCTCCTGAAGGTTGAAAGTGACTTTCTGAAGGTCACACAGTTAGTGGAAGAGTTGAGACTGGAATCCAGGCCTCTTAACTCCTAGTCTAGTTTTCCTTGTGCTATGGCATGATGATATGCATATACAGTTTAGATAGATAGATAGAGATAGATAGATAGATAGATGCTAGCGAAAATGTTATATTGCATGCTAACACTTTGATCAGTATTTGTTACCCTGTTGTAAAATAACCATACAGTAATCCATAAAATACAAGAGAGAAAATGCTTAGCACCTACTGGTTTATTTTTGCAAAAGTGATGTTTTTCCTGCTTATCTTAACATGTTTCAATGAAGCAGATCCTCTCCCTCTCATTCATTTAAGATTCATAAAAGATATTTGAAATGAAAAGTCAATATCAAAAGTTAATTTTGGTCTTAAAAACCCAAAAATACATCAATAATGACCTCTGATTACTTAAGATACTTTTATTTTCATTCCATATTTGCAAATTTCATTTAATTTCCTCCTCTGAAATCCATTTTTAATGTTGCTTGGAATATAATGGCATCATGGTTAACTATTAAAAATGGAAACTGAGTCAACCAGGTTGCTAAACATTAAAAAAAGTATCTCTAGTGTCCTTTTTAACAATTTCTCTTGGGATATGGGGGGAAGTGAAAAGTGGGAAGCTGCCTAATGAGCAATTCTATTCCGATTAAAAACACAAGCACTAATTTTAGAATCCTCTTCTTAAATCTGGTTTTCTTCCAAACTTGTTTTTGATATATTATGGGCAAGTGTATCCCAGCCATCAGCTGAATCCTATAATCTTTATCAATCATGCTTTCAGGTCACTGGTAATTGATTACGTAAACTCACTTGTGTAAATTTATAAAGATATGGAAAACCAGTTTGGAATCTTAGGCAAACCAAAAACAAACAAAAAACATCCACTGTACTATAAGTCAAAAGATCTGGGTTCTAGTTCCAGATATATTCCTTAGGTATTACATGATGTGCAAGTCTCTTCACCTTTATTATCTTCAATTTTATCTTCAGTAGTTCAAGCATAATATCACTTTCTCCATTTATCTCATCAATCACTTGCAAATATTCAAGTGAGATGATAGATGAAAGCATGCTTGGTAAATGGCAAATTTTATATAAATAAATAAATGGTGTAGCTTGCCTCTATTTCCTGAGAACTTAGGTCGTTAGAATTTAAAATCATAGGATCAAAGGCACATAAATTTAGACTTGAAAGTTGCCTCAAAGCCTGTCTAGTCCAACACTCTCATTTTAGAGATGATGATTAGACATAACCAGATTTTAGTTTTAGGAACTTTTAAGGTTTAGACTACCTGGGATTTTCTGATTGGTTACTGGACAGTGCTTAGGCTAGTACATAACAAGGACTTAACAAGAGGATTTTTCTTTCATTCGTTTATCTATATGAAAGATCTTAATTTTAGGTTTGCTATTTTGAGGGGGAGTAGGGATACAGAATGATGCCTAGGATTACATCTATTACTATTTTGGGGGAACTAATGAAAAATTTCTCAATTTATGCAGATCTGCAATTGATTTGGAACTTATACTATTAGCTCATCAGGCAGTGATAAACTAAGTTACTGTCCCAGAGTCACAGAACAATGCACATCAGAAATTGTACTTGAATTCAGATCATCCTAACTCCAAGGACAGGCTTCTATCCACCATATTTTGCTATCTTTTTGTGTGTTAGGGGATTACACAAGTCAATTCTCAACCACTAATCAGAATTTATTACTAAATTAGTCAAGAAAAGGGACACAACTTCAGTAGTTGAAAAGATATTTGAAATGAAAAGTCAATATCAAAAGTTAATTTTGGTCTTAAAAACCCAAAAATACATCAATAATGACCTCTGATTACTAAAACACAATATTTCTTCAAATTTGTGGTCTTTTTCCATTTAAACTAATTTGTTGAAAAGTTCAGTGGAGAAAACTTGTCTTTTACTGATCTTGTCTTTTGAGACATCTTTTCTCATTCTGTCCTACAACTTTTCCCTGCAGTGTTATGGCTGCCATCATAATAGCCCTAACCAGTGGAGGAAAACGTTGTTTGTTTGTCAATTTGTTTTTTAAACAGGCAAAAGAAAAAAACCTCACATATACCTTTTGTCCTATCCTTACAGCATAGTCTGCTCTTTGTCTCTAACCATCTGCTTTTACTGGGACATCAAACTCATAGCCTCCCTGACCTCTGTCAGATCAATCCAGTCCAAAAGACAAAACATTTTTCAGCCTACAAAGTCCTCCAATCACTAGTGAAATTATCAACTACTATTAATTCATTATTCTTTGCAACTACACAATATTTCTTGGTGGAGCCTTTTAAAAATACAGAAGCTTAATATGACAATGCTTACATTACTTTGTTCAATGGACCAGAAAACATGGATGGTGGCTAATTCAGTGTCTTGAGTTTTTGTGTTCCACGCCATCACATTTGTATCTTTCCTCCTCATCTAACAATGAAATAGATAGATAGATAGATACATACATACATAAATACATAGATATTTACATATCTGTATCTATATTTAATAAATGCTTACTGAATGAGTTTACAATGTAAATTCATTCAATAAGCATTTATCACTTTGCATAGTGACAAATGCAAAATGGAGAAAGAAATGTAATGATTCACACTATTATGTGATTAAATAAAGTATTCTTAAGAGACTACAGCTTTGTAGTTTTTGTAACTTTGTTACAAAGAGCTTTGTAACTTTGAAAAAATCATTATACCTCTCTGGGCCTTATGTTCTTCATCTTTAAAATGAGGTGGTTAAACTAGGTGGTCACTAATAAGCCTTCCAGAGTTAACATTTTCAATATAGGGCTAATAAGCTTTATTAAGTTACTGTTGTAAGCACTGGAGATACAAAGAAAAGCAAAAGAGCCTTGCCCTCAAAGAGCTTACGGTCAAAGCAGAGATGAAACACAAATAATCATGTACAACTAAGATATATAATGTCACATGACCACACATCCAACTATAAAGTTGATCAAGAAATTTAAAATGTTGGAGTTGGATATAATGAGGACTTACATAGAATATTGACATGCAGGGGAAGTATATCCATATGCAAATTTGTAACACTTAAAAACATATGAGGGTTGATGGTGAATAAATATCATAGCAATTTATTTTTCTTAAGTTTTGTACTATCGTAACATCATCATTTCATTATCTTTTATTGTAAATTTTATGGAAATATCCTTCAGTTAAGGATTTAGAGAAAACTAAAATGAAGAATATAGAAATGTGTAATTGAGTTAAAAATTACTAACAAAGAAAAGCATGACAACAGAGGGATGGATAGTATGACCCCTAATGACCTTTTCCAGTTGTAGGGTTTTCTAATTCAGTGATACGTGTACTCCTTTTACTTTCCACAAGAGACATAATTGCTTTGTAGTCTCAATACACATTGGTTTTTCCCTTGATAGGCATCAGCATAACCAAACAGGAGGTAATTTAATAAATGATAAATATAATTAAATAACTAAAGAGCTATAATGCATTTTGCAGACATCAAAGGACTACCACAATCACTTAATGGCAGCAAGAGCTAAGGAAAAAAAAGAACTTTTACTGGCAGGTAATTATTCTCCATACCATTTAGGAACATTATCAGAGGCTATGGACTTAACATTAATCGTCAATTAGAAACACAGGATGTCTTGCTAATTTTACTGTTTGTCCCCAAATCTCAAAGTTGGTTGATTCATTTGTAGGCTTAGAATATTGTAATAGCATTCTGTTTAATTATTTTTATAGCAATACATTTCCTCAGTGATTAATGTGCTTTGTGTCCTAGTTACACAATTGTTTGTACATTCACTTACCCCAAACTCTGCTTTCTACATGCAATCAGACACCGGCTTTTATCATTAAAACACCATTTAAATAATGATTGATGAATGTATAAAGTCCCTCGGGGAGAATTCAAGGATCCAGCACTGACTGCACAATCTCTATTTTATCCCAATGAGCAACGGTTTAGGCCAGAAGAGGTCTTGAAGATTATCTAGTTTCTCATATATTTTATAGATGAAAAATAATTTTATAGCTGAAATCAAAAGAAAGTAACTTACTTGAGGTTACATAAGGTGGTATAATAGATGTGAAAATAGGACCCAGCTCCTATTTCCATTCTATCTAACTATCTTCCTGACATGGAATTACAAATAAATGAATAAGGGTAGATCTAGAAATATATGTATATACGTATGTATGTTTACACAGAAATACATATACGTATATATTTTAAAAAGAAAACAAAAAAATAAATCTCAGATATCACACTCCTCCAACTCCAGAAAAGTACCTTGTCTTTACATAGTAATATTCAAGAATTAATCACTAGTCTTTAACTATTGCACAGCCAGAGAATGTTCTGTGTTTTGATAACATATAGCTACATGTTAGAGACTCACTGAAACTCCAAGGATAAATGCCAGGTAGCAAGAACTTCTATTCATGATAGAATAAAATAAGACTTCTTATACTTTCAGGGAAGCAGGGTTAAAAGCAATTGAGTGAGTAGAAAAAACAAGAGAGAAATGGCATGACATTGATAGTGGGTTGATGCTTCTCTAGAGAAGTTGACATAATTAATTAGTACATTCAGAACAGATTGAATGTTAGTATTGAAGGTTGACAGGACCCTACCATCAAAGTAAGTATTAGTGGAATGTAGATCATCAAAATAACACAGTTAAACAAGCACAGGTGACATTTTTCCACTTAGAGACAATGAGATTCCCCAAAGTTCCTTGGGTCTTTTGCACTATAGTCAAGTTTCTATAAACACAACAAAATGGCAGACCTAGAATCTAGCAGGTCTAGACATAGGCGTAGGAAAAAAGTGTTAACTAACAGCACAAGTAAGTATATGCTTAATAACACGAACAGAAATGATACAGAATGAGAATTTGAACCTGGGGATGGAGTACTCACACGAATGAAATTGCAGATCCATCAAATTTCAAAGCACATGTTAAATTCCAAATGATTGTTACAAACATTAGATGCAATAAGAATTCATAGAAAGATGAGATAACTGTGGATTAAAATATCCATGCAATCTTTCAAAGAGAAGTTGATACTTGGACTCAGTTAAGGATGGTATATTTCAGTGAGAGGAAGGTTGGTGCAAAAGACAAAGACACAGAAAAGATTGAGTGCATTTTGAAAACAAGAAGAATATAGTTTGGACAGAGGAACAGTCCTATGTAAAGCAATACTAGAAGATAAAAATGAAGACATTGTAAAAGGTTTTGAATATCTGGCTGATGAATTTGGACTTCATTCTGAAGGTAATGAGGAGCCATAAAAGGCTTCAATAGTAGCTGCTTAACTATGTTGCTTTAAGAATCCACTGTGTCAATATCAAGTAAACTCTAAAGGGTAGATATAAAATTACCTACATTTTGACACATCTAGCTGTTTGTAACCCAAGCAGAGTAGCTGGATGATTAACTAGTGTTCACTGAATCTAGGCTTCATTGCTGTCCAAAATCAGAATGAGCTGCCTTGAAAGGTGATGGGTTTCCCATCATAGGAGGACTTCAAGCAGAGATATCCCATGTCAAGGATGTTGTGGAGGTGGTACCATTTGGGGTACAGGTTAGATGAGATAGCTTTCAGTTCTATTCCAGTTTTGCATTTTTGTGATTCTATTGCTGTCATGTCAACAGATCTATTTGAGTAGCAAGGTCATCTTCCTTACATCTTAAAAAGTGATCTATGTAGATGAACTAAGGAAGTCATTTTATCACCAGTTATAACCAAACCAAGAATAAACACAAGTCAAAGCACAGTGATGATCATAGCTGATTCTTCCAATAATTCATATCTCTTCATTAACTGAATTAATTCGCATCATGTACTGTAGGTGATAGAAGCTTATGCAATTTCAAAGCACCATGGAAGAACCAGAAAAAGGTTATATGCAGAATCACTATCAAAATGAATGAACTATTTTATACCCTATGAGATACAAGAGTTGTGATTTAAAGTCAGTCTTATAGTAAAAAGTGATGAACTAAAAGATACTACAAATTTTCGTGAGTTTTGATGACCTAGGAAATAAGCAAGGTTCATAACTAAGTGAAAATGTTCCCTGGAACTCTACTTGTAACTTTAAAAATCTTAGAAAAAATAGGTAGGAGACAAAAGGAACAAGATCATGTATGTATTCTATAATACAGTATACTTTTAAATTGAGGCTTACTGGTTTGAAAGCCATTGCTTTTCCCACTACATCACATGCTGTCCCTTGCTTCCAGTCTCTCATGTTTCTCATTTATGTTCCTGATGGCTGCTGAAATAATCTCAATATACCCATTTTACCATTTCATTCCCTGTTCAAAAAAAAAAAGAAAAGAAAAGAAAAGAAAAACTTAAGGGGCTTACTACTGCTTATCAAATAAAACATGGACACTTTAGCTTGGAAAAAGCCCTTAATAGTCTGGTTTCAATCTTCCTTTCAATATTGGATCATACCATTGCCTCTCATGTAGTTTCTGCCCCAGCTAACCAGATTATCTAATATATACCTAATACACCTTAATCTGCACTCTTCCATAGACCTTTTTAAACTCCTATCCCATCTGCTGATATCCTATTTCTGTCTCAATGCTCTAATTCCAGATCCTTTAAGAAATTTTTCTTGGTTCCCCCAACTGAAATTTTCCTATGTTTCACTATGTTGCTCTTATAGTCTAATTTTATTATATTTAGAGTTGAGATTTTCCATCATTTCTTTCTCTTTTCCATACCTACCACATTTCCACATTATATCCCAAGATCATTCATGGCAAGAGAAATATCTTATTTGTCTAGGCTAGCACAGTGTTTATAACAGTGGGTGCTCAATAAAAATTTGCTGAATGAATAAGTTATTATTATTTCATTGGGCAATAAGAGGGAATATGTTGGCAGTAGAAGAAATACTACACTTGAATCATTAGCATCATGGGAATTGACCTCTACCTGGTCTTGCCACATGTGAAGAGGAAAATCACTTAATCTTTCTGGTCCCAAGTTTCCTCAATCACAGAATGAAGGACTTAGATTAAATGGCCCCTAAAGTCCACTTCTAGATCGAGGAAACTCTCAAGCTGGATTGATAGACAAAACTTTAGACTCATAGAAACATAAAGGCTTGCCAGCATATTCAGAAGACCAAATAATTGTTTAGACCGTCTCCATAAAATTAGCATGGGAATTAATTTAAGACATAAGATTCTTTATTGTAGAGACTAACTCTTTCCCCCTTTTTCCTATCTCTCAACAGTACCCTGCAAACACAATGTTTCTGGAAAACTGGATACCCAAGGGGAGTTTTTCAATTTCCACTTAATAGTAGCTTTTTACTCCTCTCTAGGTTAATAAAAAACAGTGTGGTTGGTTATTGGTGGGACATATAAGGCCACTACAAGGAATGTAATAATTATATTCTCTGGAACATAAGAATTGAAACCTACAACACCAGCTTTCTAGATGGATTACAAGTTTCTTGAGGTCAGGGATTGTTTTATTTGTCTTTATATAACCATCTGTACTTCATCATCATAGAACTGGAAAAGAGAACCTTAGTACTCTATAAGCATTCTTATTGTTTCCTAGTTTTGTTTCCTATTTGATTTTGTACCCTATTTTTGGATTTAAAACAAAATCAGAAGATGTGAGGAAACCATGTGGTATAACAGACAGTACACTGGGCTTAGAGTCAAAAGATTTGGGTTTGTATCCCTCTTCTAACACCAGCTGCAGGAACTTCTTTGAGTTGCTTAACCCATCTGGACTTCAGTTCTATCATCTGTAAAATGAGGGCAATTATGCTATCTACATATTATCATAGGATCATATATCTAGAGCTGGAAGAGACCTTAGAGGTCATGGAATCTAACTTTCTCATTTTACATATGAGGAAACTAAGACCCAGAGGGGTTAAATAACTCACAGAAATAGTAAATAACAGACCTGGGATTAAATTCAGGTCCTGAGTCTTCCTCTTTAGCTTTCTCTTTCTCTCTCTCTGGCACAACATATTAGAATATCCAAAGTTGTGTGTATACAAATGTGATTGGGAAGGAGGACTGTTAATTTATTGCATCTGATTAGGAGTGTATAAATGTAGAGACTGGAAGGATCTGGCTTACCGAGTGTGAACTTTTAAGCTTTCCATGTTTTGTGACCTGGAAATTATCAGGGGGCGTGGAAGCCTTCATGGTAGGTGAAACATTTTGGAAATACGATCTTTTATAATTCTATTTAGAAACAAAGAGGGGTTTAAGTGAAACCCATTTTCAAATCAACTGTCAAGGTATAGGAAAACAAAGTTATCTTAGTCAGGATCCTTACCCCAACCCTGTAAGGTAGCTCCCACCATTATTCCTATTTTACAGATTAGGAAACTGAGACTGAGATAGATCAAGTGATTTGCCAGAGCCATGCAGCCAATAAATGTCTGATATGGGATTTGAATTGAGGTCTCAGTGCCTTAATAATTCTAGAATCAAATATTAACTCTATTTGACATTCAAAGCATTTTACAAGTTGTCCCCAAGCTACATTTGGAGCCTGATTATATATTATTTGACTTTGCACACACTATATTATAGCCAAAATGGCTTTCTCTTTATTCCTTGTACAAGATGTTCCATCTCTGCTCTTTATGCTGTTGAGCTAGCAATCTGGTCACCATGCCTGGGAAGTATAACAGCCTCACCTTTGCCTCTTAGAATCCTTGGTTACCTCTGAGGCTCAGTTCAAACACTGTCTTCTATTGAAATATTTCTTTATTCCTAGCACCTCATACTTTTCCCCTAAAATTATTTTAAAATCTAATTTGTAAGTATCTATCAACGTGCACATTGTCTCCCATGGGTAGACTGTAAATTCCTCAAGTACAGGAACTGTTTAACTTTCATCCTTGTATTTCCAATATCCAGCATAGTTTGCTAAATGTTAGTATTTAATCAATGCATCCTAACTGATTCTTTTCAGAGTGATCTGAACATCTCTACTATTTTCTCTTTCAAATAATTCCTATATGCAAATAAGACATTTTTCAAAAACAATGCCCATTATAAGTTTCATTGTCTTAGAGGAAATGTTTTAAAAAATAAAAGTATTTATATTGTCGTATGAAGTTATTCTGTCCTTTTGATCTTCAAAGTTGTCTTGGTGCACTCAAACTGGCTAATTTTTTAGATGCCAACATGTCACTATAATGTTGTTGCAATTTTTAAGGCATGGCATTTGTGGGCTAAGAAACTTTGAAATCAAAGCTATATGTTTCACTAGATGAAAATACAACAAGGCAACTGCTTTGCCTTGAGGGGAAATGGTTACATGGCTGCTACTTCTGGAGAGATGGTATTAACAGGCAATTTAATGTAATGTCTCAAGAGCATCAATGCAATGTTCTCTTAATGTCTCCAGTAAAAAAGACATGAAAAGAGATGGATGTTTAAAGAAGGCATTAATTTTTTCCTTCCCTAACTCTTTTAGTCCCACTCATGCATAGATAAAACTAACTTTGGATTTACAGAGGAAGGCTGACAGGTTTGTGGCCTCAGACTTGTGAAAAATGATGGACTGCAAAGCAGAAATGAAAAAGAGCTCTTTGATTGAGAACAGAACTTGTTTAACACTTAACACTCTGAATTTATGACCTGGAACTCTACTAGAGCTCCTGGACCTACTAAAGGGATCATTTTAAACCTTACTACATTTCTAAGTACTGCTACCAAAAAAAAAAAAAATTAAAATGGCAACAACACAAGAAATCCCCAAAATAATGCTGGCCCAATTCTATACTTTGTGGGACTTACTATGTCTATCTGCTCTAAATTCTATTCTCTTAGAAAGGGCAATTGAATGGTTTTCAACCATGATCCCAATTTTAAAAGAAATATACTTTAACTCTTAAAATTATATCAAACCACTGTCTTTGACCAATGAACATGTTTCAATTTGATATATTTAGCCTGGAGAAGAGAAGAACTGTTGAGTTGTAGAGGGAGGGTGAAAGAAGTATTGGATATGAAAGCTATTTTCAAATATTTGAAAGGAAGCTATGTGCAAGAGGGATTAAGCTTGTATTGAATGTTCTTGAAGGAACAGAAACAATGGGCACAAATGATAGAATGACAAACTTTGGCTCAATGTAAGAAAGGACTTCCAAGAAATTAGATCTAAGAACAACATCAACATGAAATAGGCAAAGTGAGTTCCCCAACAATGTGGGTTTTCAAATAAAGGTGGGCTGAACAGCTGTCTTGGATATTATAGAAGAGAATCATGTATCATTTATGGGGCTAGATTACTGAAAGAGTCTTTTCTACCTAGGAAGGTATCGGTATTGATTTAATTATTCTATCCTTTGTGAATATTTTGCTGTGGTTCCATAGCACTGTTCTGATATAAAGCAAAGTCCCAACAGAAAAGGGCAAGTGGTACTCCCTCTTATAGGGCAGCTAGGTGACACAGTAGATAGAACACAGAGATGGGAGTCGAGAAGACTCATCTCCATGAATTCAAATCAAGCCTCAAATACTTACTAGCTCTGTGACCCTGGGCAAGTCATTCTGTTTACCTCAGTAATATGAGCTGGAGAAGGAAATGACAAACTGTTCTGGTACCTTTGCCAAGAAAATTCCCAGAAAAGGTCACAAAAGGTCAGATATGAGTGAAATAACTCAGTAACCACAACAACTTTCTCTTATTAAGGATGCTATACTTTGACATATTCTGTTGTCCAGGGGACACCAGTAGAAAGTAGATAAAGTACTGTACTTGGAGCCAGCAATACCTAGGTTGTAATTCAAACTCAGACACAATAGCAATGTGATCATGGACAAGTTATTTAAGCTCTTTGATCCTCAGTTTCTTTATTTGTAAAAGAATGATGTTTGATTCAATGAATTTTATGGACACTTCTAACTCTATGATGCTTTGAAACAGGGGATCAGGAGATTTTTGAACAGAAGTCCTAACAGAAACTAGCTCATTAAGGCTTTATTTCAGTAGAGTACAAAATTGTTTTTTAGCTACAGGGATACAAAAGCTGGGGAGGTAGTTATGTTTAATCAGACTAAAAACAAAAATGACTTTTAATTGTTGACATATTTCCAACAACTTTTTAAAAAGATAGACTCTTGCTAATACAAATCAAGCTCAGATATTTTGATATAATACTTTCTAACTATCTTCCTGCCCCGATCTTCTTCATTTGATTATAAGCCCACATGTCTAAATCTCTTTGGCACTACTAAAGTTGTGCTTACCAACTAAAAATCTTTATTTTTTCTACTTGTTACAGCTTACTTTAAGTAAAAAACATATGGAAGCAACAACTGGGGAAGGCTAAAATCAGGATTGGGGAACCTGCAGGCTTGAAGCCACACATCACCTTCTAGATCCTTAAGTGCAGCTTTTTGCCTGATTCAGCACTTAAGGATCTAGAAGGCCTCAAGGCTGCAGGTTCCCTGCTCCTGGCCTAAAAAAAACTATTATCTATGAGTGTCAATGGACTATTAGGACTTCTTTGTAAGAACTAACAGATATTAAGCATTCAAAGGAAAGATGTTGAATGATGAAAGTTTATAAAAAAGAATGTTGTACACACTGACAAATACAAGATGAATAAAGTCAGTTAAAATTCAATCAAATATAATAATGTGGTGCATTACCAGTGGTAAAGAGAGCATCATCCTTCTTTCATGTTAACAATAAAAATGAAATGGGAAAGTGATATGTGCAACCTGTCAATATCTTGCTGTTGGGTGGATTTGCTTGACTTTCTTTAAGGAATGTACCTTGTACCTGGGGCAGAAGCATCTCTGTTTTGTTTGTGGCAATGTTTCTATTGTTTTAGAACAAAATGGCATTAATAAGTTAATGAAACAAAACAAAATACAAACACATGATAGGGTTTTTGAATTGAGTTTTCAGCATCTTGCAAAAAAATATGCCTTCAATATAAAGTTGGATCCAAATGAGAAATTATGAAGTTATAAACGAATTACTCACATAATAATAACCGGAATTTATAGATACTGTTTTCTATTTTATAATGTGCCTTTATCTACATTATCTCATCTAATCTTCATAACACTCTTGGGTGGTAGGAAGTACAAAGAGGGTTCTTTCCATTTTATATTGAGGAAACTTTGGTGGAACAAGAATGCTGACTGCTAGTTAGCAGCAGAACTGGAAAGTGAACACAGGTCTTCTGACTTCAGACCCAAAGCTCTTTCTACTACTTTTACCCTCTTATTTTCATTCCTTCTTCTCCTTCAATCAAATCTATCACACCTCAAAAAATCAAAGCTTATATAAATGACTGAATTTCACAGACATGATCAGAAGCTCCCTTGAAAACACAAGTTATTTTTCTATTTAAACATGATTATACTGATTTTGATTATTAAATACCTGTTCACTACTATGAATTGTCTCTTTTTGTCTATCTAAAGCATAATTTTGTATTTTAAAATACAGGAAACAAATGCAATTATACGTTAAATGTTAGTGAGATATCAATGATTAATTCTTGTTTTCAGACAGTATTTAGGACAGATTTTCTCCCTCAGATGCAGAAACTGTGAAGTTTAAACTTTGGTGCCAAATGTGGTCAGCAAAGAACAAAGAATGCTACGATGTTGCAACAGCAAGCACCCTAGCATATCCAGGATGGCTGCTAGCACAGGTTCTTTGATCTGCCCTACTAAGGGAAAGCAACTCAAAAGGGGTTAACAATCTTGCTTTAATCAAACATATATATCAATCACTTAGTTCAGGGGAAAAAGTCAGCACCCTGATCTTCAGAAAATACAAACAAATTACAAGCAGACAAAAAAATAAAGACAGAGAAAATAATTCAACAGATCAACAGACAGGGCTAGCTCTCTGATCATTACATAGATACATAGTTACCAGAGAGAGAAGCACCAACATCTGGGTTTTCAAAACCAGGGGCCTCAACAGCTATGGAGTCTTATCTGGCCAATTCACACAATTCTTCCCATAACTGAGCCCTAAAGCAAAACCTCACCTCAGGGAGTATATATAGACTTCTCCACGGTCAGAGAACATCACAACCTTTGTGACTGCCTAATTACAAAGTAACAATAGGTGTGGGCCTTCCTGATAAACAAGCCTCTCTTAAGCAGTCTTTTCTTGTTGGGCTCCAAGTGACGCCCATTAAGGGGAGGGGAAGGTCTTTAAATTCCCTTGCCATTACAGATGTAGACTTAATTTACCCAATGTTGTCCAATATCAACTTGAACTTTCTATTACCCAAGATTTTGGCATATTCTTAGCACAAATAGCAAATAATCTTTATAACAGTGATGCTAAACTGCATCCTAGGTTTCTGCCTTTATAAGTTGTATTCTTTCTGACTATTTCATAATTCCTCTCTGCTTGGACTAAGGAGACCTCACCCCATTTCTAAACTGTGTCAAGTGGAAAAGAATTTGTAAGAGTGGCATATGGTTACATCATGAAAGAAATGGAGGTCTGTTAAAAGAATTTACACAATGGGGTGCCCAGAAGCGATACTGAGTCCAGAACGATGTTGACTTAACCTTATAAGACAAAGATGCTTCAGTTCAAGTCAAAGCTGCTCCAAGTAACTTTAAAATGACAAGAAAGATGACATAATTCAGCTAGAAGCTCAACCTACATATCTGGTAGAGTGGTTTCCCACTGACTTGGGTCTATCAGCACTCAATCTTTTCTGTCACAAATAATTATGTGACTTTAGATCTAAGCTCATAGGACAGATGTCTTATTCAGAAGACTGAAAAACAAGTAACTAGCACAACAAAATGTTGCACATGATTTGATGGTGTTCATATGTCCACTCTATATGTATCTTGTAGGTTACCATTTAACATACATGTTGTCTACCCCACTACAATGTAAGGAGGGTAGGGATTGTGTTTGCCTTTTTTCCTACCCCTACAGTAAATGCTTAATAAATTTTTGAATGATTGATTGATTCATTGTGTGATATCACAATGAAAGTTTTCATTATCAAAAAGAGGAGACTAGTGTAATAGAAAAGGCACAACACTGGTAGTCGAGAGCCCTAGGTTCTCTTCCAATTATACCTTCTATTTGTTGTGCCATCTTTGTGAAGTTTCTTCCCTTCACTACACACCTCCATTTTGTCTTACACAGAATACCTGCTTAAGAGGGTTTGCAGGGTTTAAGATAGTGAATGTGATTTGTCATCTATAGCACACTATAAAGAATTATTATTACCACTAATACCTCTTCAAGGAATGGAGTTAGCCTTGCATTCATAGGATAATAGGTTCAATATTAAAATGGACCTGGGTTCTTGAAATACACCACAGAAGAATACAAGTTCTGGCAAGTCCTACCAAGAAGGAAACCCTTGAGTAGAGGATGTGGGTGCTAAAGATCCTAAAGACCCACTGAGTTCTCTGAAGTTCATGATTAGAACACTACCAGGTACCAAGTGAAAGAAATAGTGATAGATACACACATATTCATATGTGTATACATATACATATACATCACCATTTTTAACACTATAACACTATTAACACTATATATGCATACATGTATATGTATAGATCACTATTTCTTTAATACTATATAACACTATTTCTATATCACTATACATTTATACATTCATACATTATATAAGTGTATATCTATATGTTGATATGGCTATAGACACAGAGATAAAAATTATAGGACTAGGGCTATAAAATGAATAGAGATGATAATGATGGAGACATTGCAATAGTAGCTCCTAAACATATACCAAGGAATGAAGTGTTTTGTGTTCTATATCAGTGTTGAGTACTAAGTGGAGGAGACAGTTTGATAAGGTTTCAACTACCTTACTATTGAGTCCCTCCTTGTTACTGAGGGTCCTATTCATTTGCAAAATGACTGACTAGGGTTAGGGCTACAGACTATGGTTATAAAAACAAATAAAATCTAGTTGGAAACTGAATGCATGGCCATAATACTGCTGTGTTCTAACCAATGGGTAGCCATAATTTCTATCTCTCAACTAGATGTAAAGCAGTAAGAACTGAGGCACCCATACTTTCACAGTGCTGAAGGAATTACTTACTAACAGGTTAGACCCTAATAGCAGAATTAGGAACACTCTTCTTTGGGAACACTTCTATTAAAAAATAAGTTTATCATTAAGACAATATAAGTCACTGGGATTCGTTATTCAAACTCTACAAACATATTTCCAAGCATTTTCTTCTTTCTGGTTTGTTCTGGGAGTCTTCTGATGGCCCTGTGTCATGTTTCAACATCTGTTCATGCAAATGACTCAACAGAGAGAATCAATGATATGGAATCCCAGACTTTCTCTTATTCAATCAACTTGCCTTATCCATGAGCCTTAGGACATTAGAAGCAGAATATTTTGTTTTTGTAAAAAAAAAATAATAGTGATAATAATTATAGCTAATAATCATATAGTGCTTTACAGTTTACCGAACACATGACTATGAGGGATAGCAGGTCAAGTATTATCATTACCACCATTGTATAGATGAAGAAACAAGCTGAGAGAGGTGAGATAATTTACCTTAGGTCACACCATTTAAAGGTTTGAGATCTTTATAAGCCGATCAGGGAAAAAAGAAAAGAACTTATATGTTCTAAAACATTTGTAGTAGCTCTCTTTGTGGTAACAAAGAACTAGAAATTGTGGGGATACCCATTAATTTGGGAATGACAAAACAAGTTGTGGTATTCACAATGGAATACTACTGTGCTGTAAGAAATGATGGGACAGTTGACTTTAGAAAAAAGATGGAAAAACTTGCATGAAATAATAAAAATGAAGTTAGTAGAACCAAGAAAACAGTGGATACAGTAACAGCAAAATTGTAAAAATAAAAACAAACAAACAACAAAAACAATTGTGAACAGCCAGTTTATTCCAAGCACTACAAGTACTCATAATAATTATAAAGGACCTATGAAGGAAGATGCCATTCACCTCCAGAGAAAGGACGGATAAAAAGAATCACATATAATATGGAGACAGTTCAAAACTCAAAATGCAACAAAAATAAATAAATAAAACTATTTTTTTTTAAAAAGGAACTGAGATTCGAGCTCAAGGCTACCAACTCCAAATCAAGTTTTCTGTTTTAATACATCATATCTATACTTCCCACTTACATAATTATTGGCTACATAGATGAAAGATCAAAACATCTATAACTTAGGATAAAAGACCCCATCCATCATCATTATCTGGTCTAAGTTATCTTACTCATCAGATTTCATTCTAGCATTTACTGGAATAATGCACTGTATCACTCATAATTGAAGTTTTCTCAAATGTAGATATTTTCCCTGCAATCTTCCAGAGTCATGCTAATAATATTATATAAACCATGTTAAATAATTCTTATCCATTTATTTTAAATACTCTTCATCCAATTTCTAATAATTCTGAAAACTCACAAGGACACAATAGTTTCTTTGAAGTCTACATTCCCCTGAGATATATTAGAACAAAAAGATAGAGATGCATGACAGTAAATTCACTTTTTTCTTCAACTCTCAAATGCGTCAAAAAATGAAAAAGAACCTCCCATTAGTTACTAGAACAACACATTTTAATATAAATCTATCAGACTAACTCTGAAGATAAAGGGAAAATCATCAATAAAATGCAGGCGTCTCTTCATTTCAAATTTCCATGATTTTTGTTAAATACCCACGCACACACACATACACACACAACTATCAAATGATAAAAACCACATTTAGAATCACAAAAATTTCCAAAATGGGATGTATGAGTTATCTACATTATTAAACACTGAACTCATATCAGCTATAGAATATTCTCTTTTCATCATGCAAAAAATCAAATCTATCGTCAGTATTTTTTTTCCATTCTCCTTTAGTCTTCTATATTCTTGTATAGTGCCCTACCCTCTCTAAAGGACATCACTGGTCATATGACCTTTCACTTCTCTAGTCCCCAGAGTGAAACCTAGACCTTTTTCCTTTCTCATATATCTACCATAACATTAAAATGAAAGAAAACAGACAAAAAATCTCTTTTTTTCCTGCAAGAAACATTTTTAAATTTTAATTTAACGATATTATAATTCAAGCATTTATAATTTTGAAAAGTGTCCAAACTTCCTCCACCTAATACCATTCCCTTGAACTTCTTTCTACCCCCCAAGACAATATGAAAAAACATTTGTAGGAATCTTGAACAAGGAAAAACTATATTAAAATACAGTTTGGGGTTAACATATGAGAACAACAGCAACTAACAATAGCCCTTCAACTAGTACTATTCAGTTCCTTCCCTTGACCACTCCCACAAGGACTGAAACGGTTTCCATCCCTGAGATTGATCCTTTCAGGAATAAAAAGGACAATTCTCTTGGATGTGTCACAGGCTAATAACTTCAGCACTTTAGGAGACGGGAAAGGGAATGTTCTTAAGCAAACCAGAAGGTGAAAAAGGTTAATTTCTTCCTAATTTAATTTCCACTCTAAATCCATTTTTTTTTTGTAAATAGTGTTTTATTTTTTATAATTATGTATAAAGATAATTGTCAACATTAATTTTTATAAGATTTTGATTTCCAAACTTTTCTCCCTCCTTCCCTCCAATCCTTCCTCCCCAAGAAAGTAAGCAATCTGATATAGATTGTACATGTGCAATTGTAAACATATTTCCATATTAGCCATGCTGTTAAAGAAGAAATAGAACAAAAGGGAAAACACACCCCCCCTCCCCCGCCCACACACACACACCACACAAAGAAAAGTGAAAATAGAATGTTTCAATCTGTATTCATACACCATAGTTTTTTCTCTGGATGTGGATAGCATCTTCCATCATGAGTCGTTTGAAATTGTCTTGGATCACTGCCTTGCTCAGAAGATCTAGGTCAGTCACAGTTGATCATCGCAGAATGTTGCTCTTATTGTGTACAATCCTCTCCTGGTTCTCTTTACTTCACTCAGCATTAATTCAAGTAAGTCTTTACAGGTTTTTCTGAATTCTGTCTGCTCATCATTTCTTTTTTTTTTTTTTGAGGGCGGAAGGCTGGGCAATTGGGGTCAAGGGACTTGCCCAAAGTCACACAGCTAGTGTCAAGTATCTGAGGTAGGATTTGAAGTCAGGTCCTCCCACCTCCAGGGCCGGTGCTCTGTTCATAGCACCACCTAGCTGCCCATGCTTATCATTTCTTATAGCACAATAGTATTCCTTTACATTCATACAACACAATTTGTTCAACCAGTCCCCAACCGATGGGCATTCCCTCAATTTCCAATTCTTTGCTACCACAAAAAGAACTCCTATAAATATTTTTGTACATGTAGGTCCTTTTCCCTTTTTCAGGTTACCTTTGGTATACAGATCTAGTATTGGTATCACTAGATCAAAGGTATGTACAGTTTGACTGGCCTTTGGGCATAGTTCCAAATTGCTCTCGAGAATGGTTGGATCAATTCACAACTCCACCAACAGTGCACTAGTGTCCAAATTTTCTCATAAGCCCTTCCACATTTACGATTTTCTTTTCTGGAATATTAGCCAATCTGATAGGTGTGAAGTGGCACCTAAATTGTTTTAATTAGTAATTCTCTAATCAATAATTATTTAAAATATTTTTTCATGACTATAGGTAGCTTTAATTTCTTCATCTGAAAATTGCCTTTTCAAATCCTTTGATCACTTATCAATTGGGGAATGACTTGTATTCTTAGAAATTTAACTCAGTTCTCTATATATTTGAGAAAGGAACCCTTATCAAAAACACTTGCTGTAAAACTTGGTTTCCCATCTTTTTGCTTTCCTTCTAATCTTGGTTGCATTTTTAATCTAATATAATCAAATTATTCATTTTGCATTTCATATTGTTCTCTATCTCTTGTGTGGTCATAAATTCTTTGCTTTTTCATAGATCTGACAGTCAAGCTATTTCTTGTTCTCCTAATTTCCTTATGGTATCACCCATTATGTTGAAATCATGTATCCATTTTGACCTTATCTTGGTATATGGTATGATATTTTGGTCTATGCCTAGTTTCTGCCATGCTATTTTCCAGTTTTCCTAGTAGTTTTTGTCAAATAGTGAGTTCTTATACCAGAAGCTAGAGTCTTTGCATTTATCAGACAGTAAATTACTATAATAATTTACTATTGTGTCTTATGTACCTAACCCATTCCACTGATCTACCACTCTATTTCTTAGTCAGTATCAAATAATTTTGATGATTCCTGCTTTATAATGTGCTTTTAGATTTGTCCATCTTTTCCCCTGAAAGATTACACTCAATTTTGTGGGTAATTGATTCTTAGTGGTCATCCAAGCTCTTCTGCCTTCTGAAGTATCATATTCTAAGCCCTCTGATCCTTTAAGATAGAAGCTGCAATCCTGTGTAATCCTTACTGTGACTCCTTGACATTTGAATGGTTTCTTTCTGGCTATTTGCAATGCAGTATTTTCTCCTTGACTGACAGCTCTGGAATTTGGCTATAATATTCCTTGGAGTTTTCATTATAAGATATCTCTCAGGTGGTGAAGAGTAGCTTCTTTCAATGACTATTTTGCCTTCTAGAACTAGAATTATCATGGCAGTTTTCCTTGATAATTTCTTGAAAGATGCTGTCGAGTCTCTTTTTTGATCATGGCTTTCAGATAGCCCAATGATTCTTAAATTATCTCTCCCGAATCTATTTTCCTCATTGGTTGTCTTTCCAGTGGCATAGTCTTCCATTTTTTTTTTCATTCTTGTGACCTTGTTTGACTGATTCTTTATGTTTCATAGAGTCATTAGTTTCCACTTGCCAAATTCTAATTTTTAAGGAATTATTTTCTTCAGTTAGCTTTTGTGTCTCCTTTTGCATTTGGCCAATTCTACTTTTAAAGGAGTTGTCTTCTTCAGTGAATTGTTTCCTTCATTTGGCTAATACTATTTCTTAAGGAGTTGTTTTCTCCAGTCAATTTTTGTGTTTCCTTTTCTAAGCTGTTAACTCTTTTTTCATAGTTCTCTTGAATAACTCTCACTTTGTTTCCCCAATTTTTCATCTATTTCTCTTACTTGATTTTGAAAATTCTTTTTTTATCTCTTCCAAGAGGACTTTTTGGTCTTAAGACCAATTCATATTCTCCTTTGAGGCTTTACATGTAGACATTTTGACATTGTTGTCCTCTTCTGAGTTGGTGTTTTAGTCTTTCTTGTTGCTGTAGAAGCTTTCTATGGTCAGGTCTCATTTTTGTTTTGTTTTGTTTTTCATCATGTTTAAAGTGGAGCCCTGCCCCTGGGGCACAAGGGACACTGTCTCAAACTTCTAGTACTGAGACCCAGGGGCCTGGCCACTGGCATTCTCTGCTGGGGCCTCTGGCCCTGACAGCTGTCCCACTGCAATAGGGTGGACCACCCTTGTCATGACTCTTGTCCTGGGTCCTGGGCTGGCAATTTGCCTGCTGTCCTAGGGCTGGAGGCCTCACAGCTGGCCTGCCGTACTATGGATCTGCTGAGCCAAGACCATGGGCCTCATTTGCTGATTTATGCTGGATAGGAGCCTCCTGCTGATTTGCCCAGACACTGCCTGTACTGGGCTCTACTCCCCTTTTACCCATGTGAGACCTTTCCTGAAGTCCTTCTAAGTTATCTTAGGCTGGAAAATTGTTTTACTCTATCTTTTTGTGGATTCTATTACTCCAGAATTTTTTTAAGAGTCTTTATTTAATACTGTTTCTGAGGGAAACTGTGGAGAGCTCAAGAAGTTTCTGGTTTCTCTCCACCATCTTGGCTGTACCCTGCCTCCAACCAAAACAATATGTCTTCATTTTTTCTAGATATTGTGAAATGGTTAACTGGCAGGGCAAGTTTATGGATGATAAACTATTAAAAGTTCTCATGCATTACATTTCTTGTTAATTTTCTAAGTGTCTTAGTCATTCTTAATTGACAAAAAGAGGTAAATTTGATAATTTCAGACCCTATAAATTCAGGTTTAATGAGGATCTGATTTGTGGAGAATATGATTCCACTTAAAGCATTCCTTAAATCACAGCATAGATGAGCTGTCTATATAAACCTGTGACTACTTCTAGAAGACTAGGATTACAGTTAAAATGATTTTTGAATATAAGGTATTTAGGGAAAAAAATGCATTACCAAGGTGCAACATCAACTGCCTCTTAACTTCACATACAAATGGAGAGGCAGCACAGTATAGTTGAAAGACTCGTGGACAAAGTCAGGAAATTCAATTTAAGGCCTAGTTCTGCCATGCTCTGGGTGCGTTACACAGGGCAAGATAATTAAACCTCTCTAAGTCTCAGTTTCCTCATTTGTAAAGTAGAGACAATACAATTTGTTGTATATAACTCATGGGTTTTTGTGAAAAGCACATAAGATCACATATGTTCTCTATGAGTGTAATTAATTACTGGTCTTATACATGGAAGTTACCCATTTCAAGGTTTATACAGTTCTATCATATACACATATATAAACTTATGTATATATGTGTGTATATGTATATTTATTTTAATATATGTGGTATATATTTATATATAAACATGCACATTTTATGTATACACACATACACTCCTCTCCTCCCCCAAAAAGAATATAAATTTCTAAGGCTTTTTTAGTAAAATTAAATTTGATCATGGTGAACAAAAAGGGCCTCACAAAGGCTCCTTTTCTGCTGTTCATATTTAAAGTAAGAACTTTCATTAGCAAAGTTCCTTTATGCCTCATTTTACAAAGAAGGTCTTGACAGGTAACTTATCCCATGGCAATTTTCCTCACCTTAATAACCCTGTAAACTTTAGTTTACAGGGTGAGCAAGACATTGAAAGCTACAGTGCAAATGGAGCTCTCTGCCTTATCAAATCATATTTATATTTCAGTAGCAACTAGGGAAATGAAATTTATAAGCTTTGGGATCCTCTCTTTGTTTTTCAAATAAACTCATCTGATATTCACAAAATAATATCTTGTATGTAGTATAACTCTTAGCAGAGTCCTGTTTACAGAAAAATTGTCACCATGTGTCTACTCAGAAATATGACTGGATCTTCTTCCTTTTATTACAACATGATAATGCTGATAATAGAACAATTAATGATATTGATTTCTTTCCCTTGTGGTTCCATTTCCTCCTCAACTTCATTTTTATTTCATTATGCAATACAATTCTTTTGATTTAGCAGGTTGCTACTTAAAATAACGATAAAGATATAGAATAAGCCTACTTTCAATAAGTTGCCTATACTGGGAAAGAGAAAAATAATTTTCTTTGGGACAAGTTCTGACTTCAGTCTTTTGGACAGGGAGACCATGGCATCAATCCAGGCTCATCTCAAAGGTGATCTTCTCCCTATAACCTTACCTGAACAATTCAAACAAATTAACTTTCCCTCTTAAATAGCATTTTGTGTTTCTCACTTAGAATTTACAATAGTTCAGTGTTCTGAACCACCTTTAACATGTATATATCAGGTTGACCCAACTAGGTTGTTAGCTTCATAAGAGTAAGCACCATGTGGTTCTCATTGTATGTTTTTCAGAATCTTACAAAGTGTTTTACTTTATCAAATATCTGTTGCTTGACTGATTTATCTAAGACACCTATCCTAACTTGCTCCAGGTCTGAATTATATTCAAAGGACAGTGAAGAACTCTTTCAAGTGTACATGTCTCAGATTCCCAGAGAATTTTCATATGTCATTTTCTTTCTGCTTGTTGTCTAGACTTCCATTTGAAGGGTGATGCTGCATTGTGTGATGACCAATTTTGATAGACTTGGCTCTTCTCAGCAATGCAATGATCTAAGACAATTCCAAAAGACTCACGATGAAAAATGCTATCCACATTCAGAAAAAGAACTATGGAGTCTGAATGCAGATCAGAGCATAATATTTTCTTTTTCTTTCTTTCTCATGATTTATCCCTTTTGTTCTGATTCTTCTTTCACAACATGACTAACATGGATATATGTTTAATATGATTGTACATGTATAGCCTATATCAGGTAGCATGCCATCTTGGGAATGGGAGAGGAGAGAGAGGGAGAAAAAAAAATGGAACTCAAAATCTTATAAAAGAGAATGTTGACAAAAAAAATCAAAAACCCACAAAGAAGGGTGTTGTTCTGATTGTCAGAACCCAAGAACCACTTAGATTCTCTCTTCTTAATATGTGTTCTACTAAGGAAATAAATATTTTAATTACTTATACTTGGTGCTTTATCAAGAAATAATTACCAATCAAGTGAGACCCTTTGTTAGGTGCCATGGGACATCCAAAAAAGTATAAAGCCTTTGTCCTTGGGAAATTTACTTTCTAATGAAGCAGATAATGTATGTTTATTTTAATAAACTACCTACAATACAAGGCAGAATAAATCTTCAGGCCAATAAGGGGTGAAGATAATAGGAAGTAATTTAGTTACTAGAAACAATACTGGAGTAAGAGGATGTAAGTTCAAGCCATCTGCCACTTACTAGCTGTGTGACCTTAGACCAGTGATTGTACATTTCTGAGCCTCACCTTCTTTATCGTACAGTGGAGTAATATGTTTATGAAACCTATTCCATGAGGATATTGTGAGGAAAGTGCTGTATAAATCATAGGCTGTCACACAAATGTCAAATCTTGCAGTAATACTTATACTAAAATTCTACTTTGACATTTCATTTTTGGTGTAGAAGCAACCCTGTATTCTTTCAGTCTACAGATTATATGCCAACTTATAATGCTTCCAAGTATGAGGTCTGAAATAGGTCACTATCTGAGAATCAATCTAGCTCAGTTCAGGGAGGCTAATGATCAGAAAAGTAGTCACCAAATGTGATCTGGGAAGCGGGGAGGGAGAAGAATATCAACACTTAAAAAAAATCACAGTCTTTGAAACAGTGAAAAAATGTGTTTATAGGATTGAAATCCTGTGCCAGTTAATAATTTTTGTCTGAGGTAAGATCTGACCCTAATTAAATGCTGAACTAGAAGATATTGGTTTATAACAATACAGACACTGTAGCACTTGCCCTTTACACACACACACACACACACACACACACACACACACACACACACATATACACACACACACAAACTGAATTCTAATGATAACTCAAGTAGTAGGAATAAGCCGAAGATATTCTGATCACACTCAGTGATGAATGTAAATTGTTTTTTTTTAATTAAAGTAGAAATAGGAGTGCTAAGAAACAGTACCTGTAAAACTTAAGGAAGATAGTAGTGTAAAGAAAGGTCTAGACCCTTGTGATAGACAATATAATATGTATAAATAATTGTATTTCTATATAATGATACATAGTTATATAACAATGCAAATTAACTTATAATAAATAATCAGGTAGGTAGCACAGTAGACAGTGTCAGTTCTGGAGTCTACCACTTGCTAGCTGTGTGACCATAGACAAGTCAATTCATTTCTCAGGGCTCCCATTTCTTTCATTTGTAAAATGAAGGAAGTAGTCTAGACAGGCCCCATGGTCCCTCCCCACCAAGACATTCTATAATTTGCTAAAGATTCTATAATTAGAGGAGGTAGCATGTTAAAGACCAAAAAGAGTCTCCAGAGTTAGAGGACAGGTTCAAATACCATCCCTGATGCTTTAAACTGCTTGAGCTTCAGTTTCTTTATCTGTATAATAAGGGATTTAGAATGGATGGTCTCGGAGCTTAGTCCCTTCCAAATCTCCATCTGTGATTTAATGGGGGGTGGGGGAGAGTAGAAACAAAATTTGTAATGGTTCTGAGGATTTCATTCTGCTATTACCAGTTGCCTGCTGGATAGCTATGTGGGTGTCCCATAATCTTCTTAAGTTCAAAATATCCAAAACAAAACTTACTGCCTATTCCCTTTCCCTACCCCAGAGACATTTATCCTCCAAATTTTCTTGTTTTAGTCAATAGCACTACCATCATTTCAGTCATCTGCCTTCACAAAAGGGTAACTAGATGGCAGAGTGACAGTGTCAGACCAGAAGTTAGGAAGACTCATCTTCCTGAGTTCAAATCTGGCCTCCGACACTTATTAGCAGTGTGACCCTTGGCAAGTCACTTAACACTGTTTGCCTCAGTTTTTTTTTCTGTAAAATGAGCTGGAAAAGGAAATGGCAAACCAATCCAGTATATTTGCCAAGGAAACTCCAAAAGGGGTCACGAACAGTTGGACCAAACTGAAAAAAACTGAAGAGCAACAGCAATTAGTTAAGGACTACCTTTTCTCCTGCTTCATAGTGACACATATATTGTTTTTCCCACTATCACAAATAAATCAGTGACAGAGAGCACTATATAGAATTTATTCCACATTTTTTTCAGATCACTGATGCCTTTCTTCTCTATGGTTACAAACCTTTTTATTTTTAATGTTCAAGCTAAAACTTTGTTGTGAGAGCTATTCTTCTAGGCCATGCTATCATGGGATATAGCTGTGGAGTGTAATTCTAAAATCAGAAACATTACAGATAGGTCTTTCCAGTCTCTCCTCGCTTTACCTGTGAAGGCAGTTTGGCACAGGGGAAAGAACACCAGCTCTACAGTCAGAAGATAGGATTCTGATCCTGAATTTGATGATCATCATTTGTCATCTCCTCCAGGAAGACCTCCTCAATCCCTACAGTAAGACCTTGCAAAGTATTTGCTTGTAAATTTTTTAAGAAAATTATCTTCTATTCTATGGGTAGTATTTTGTATATGACATAGCCTATTGAAAAATTATAAAACCCATAAGGAATGAGAATGGTGGTCTTATTTATCTATGTTCTCAGTATGAAATTCCACTCAGGGTAGGTACTTAAAAACTCATTGTCATGTTGAAGTGTAACTGTCCTAACATGATGAGATATGAAATTATATCACTAGCTAGTAACAGAATTATACCACCACCCAGGAAGAGAAGTATTTCTTATGCCATTTCTGTAGTCTTTTTCCCCTTTATTTCTGAGTTGGTATATTAAATAGAACAGGAGGGAAGGCATTTTTCACATTGCTATAGTTTCAGAGTTTTTTTTTTTCCTTGCATGAGACATGTGCCGAAGGATAATAGAACAAAACAAGGGGCCAGATGTTTGGTACAGCTGCTTTTGTGCCATCACTTGCTGGGAATTCTCCATAAGGGGCTCTCATATCTAACTGTAGAAATCAGTGAAGTGCTTTCTAGGGCTTTGGGGAAGATGACAGAATTCCCTTGTGGAATAGCTATTTGCACTTCCTATATTTAGTTGAGGAACTTGAACATATCAATAAAAAATTACAAAAGAACAAAAATGTAAGAGTGGCCATACAAGGAATACTGATCTAGGAAACTATGACTCACAAGAAGGCAATGTGATGCTATGGAAAGAGCACTAAAGGAGTCTTTCTAGGACACTGGCATTTAAGAGTTGTTTTTTTTTTAGGTTCTATCATTTATTTATGAGTCAGATGCCTTTAGATAAGTCACTTGTGTGGGCCTTTGGTTTCTTCCTCTTAAAAAAGGGTGAGGGGGAGCTGGCTTTTATTTTGTATAAGGTTACTTCCTTTGAAGGTCCATAATTTTTAGTAGTGAATATGCTCCCATTCCCCTTCCTTTTTTCCCGTTTTCTGGATGGAGATCTTTCTTAGCCCTAATAATTAACCATTACACATTCCAAAGTAGGATGAATTCATTACTTCCTGTACTACCTGAGACATGGCACTTCAGGCTTTTTCCTCCACTGTACAATAAGGAAGTTAGATTAGAATTCTAAGGCCCTCCCAGTCAGCTTTAATCTGTGTCATGATCCATGACCTAATCTTTATTATCCCCTTTCCCTCTTAAAAATGTTTTGTGTTCCTTTGTATAGACTTTCTAATCATTTACTTATATACATAATGTGCCCCCCAGTATCACGGAAGCTTCTTGTGGGCAACAGTTGTTTCATTTTTATCTTGACATCTCTGACACCTAGCAGAATGCCTAGAATGTAATAGTTGCATAATAAATAGCTCACATGAATATGGTGCTTTAAGGTTCCTAAAAGACTACACATACACATACACACACACACACATACACACACACACACACACACATATACGTATACGTATACGTATACGTATATCTGTTAGGGTCTGAAAAAAACACTATAGGTAGGTGCTACTGTCATCCTCATAGCTAGAAGTAAGGAAAACAAGATCTAGAGAGAAAAAGTTCCTTATGCTGGATTATATGGTTAAGAAGTTGTGCTGACTCAAACACACATATTGCCCACTGCCAAGTCCAGTGCTTTATATATTAGGATATACTCTCAGGAAGATTGTTTTGAAAGTGTTGAGTAATTTTAGTTGAGTGGCAAAATAATTAAAACAGCCTAGTCCTTCTTTATTTACCATGTCAAAAAATGACAAGAGATAAGTTGGAAACACATAGCTGTGCTTTCATATGTTTTAACCTTACTAACTACATGTTTCCCACTAAGCAGAGCTCAAAACCAATTTGGGGCAAAAGAGCTGATCTCCAGCTTTGGTTTTTTGTTTTGTTTTGTTTTCTTAAAGTAGTTGTCAGACCTGCAGCTATCAAGTCATTCCTGCTGATAAAACATAAAGGACAAATCATTTTCTCTGTAATGACTGGCAGGAACAATTCACAACTGAGTTAGCATTTTCCTCCAAGGACGTATAACCATTTAGGATTGTATTGCCTTTTATTCTGTCCATCACATTGTATAGATAATGAGCTGCATCTGAGAAGTGAAACAGCTCAAACATTTTGTAATATGGTAAAAATTATCTGAGTCATTAACCTGTTAGAGTGGTTTGGGCCCCAAGGAAAAAAAATCACTTTAGTTATAACCAGAAATTTGTACACTTAAATAAAATCAAAGGGTGGTGGTAGAACAGTGGCATAGAGGCGGCTAGGTGGCACAGTGAATAGAGCACTGGCCCTGAAGTCAGGAGGACCTGAGCTCAAATCTAGCCTCAGACACTTAACACTTATTAGCCATGTGACCTTTGGCAAGTCACTTAATCCCAACTGCCATGCCTCCCCACCTCCAAAGAATAAAAATAAAGAAGGGGGGCATATACCTACTCAGAAAAGAAAAAACAACACTAATGACTTAACTAGCATTTATTTGAAGTGACTACCCCATCTTTCTATTTCCAGTTTTCCATGGAAAGAAGAGCTTGAACATAGCACATTAAACCCCATCTTCAGATTGAACTCAAAGAAAATAAATAAAATGGCCCTTAGAGGCATCACTTGATTTATGGTAGCAATTATGGATTTAGTTAGGGTTGAACATATAGATGTGAGAACACATATGCCATACCATACGTTTGCACAAGCTGCCCTCTGTACACAGAAGGAAATCTCCCCCTCTCCTCTACTTCTGAGAATCTCTAGTTTCCTTCAAGGCCAGGCTCCAAGACCACTTTCTACAATGATATCTTCTCCTCCTCCCCACCCAATGTTAGTGCTTCCCCCTACAAACTATCTAATTTGCACACGCATTGCACACACACATACAGACAACATACATGTATGCATCAGTGTATATTTACATATGTGCATACATATATATATATATATATATATATACACACATATGGTTACAAGTACACAAATGATGTTTCTCCACCTATTTTGTGAACTTCTCAAGGATAAAGAACATTTCACTTCTGTTTTTGTATTCTCAGGGTCTATTGATTGCTTAAGACATGAGTTTCACAATAAGGACAATCTTTGCAGTTCTGGAATTATTGCCAACCCTAAATGCCATTATACAGTAATGGGCTACAAGTAGTGAGAAGAAAAAAAAAACCTTCCCAATTTATAGATGGTTAGATGAAGAGAAACTCTTTAATGAATCGGGGGTCCCCAATGCTACTCAGGACAAAACAAAGGGCAAACAATTAGATTAGGTAGATTATACTGGAAGGAAAAGTAGTTTTAGTGATTCTTAAGACTAGAAGATTGAACTCATCATCCGGAAGGCTTAGGTACCACATTAGTGGGAAAGATGGTTAGTCTAATTTCTTAATTGGCTTTATTTTCTTTCTTGCAATATTTTCAGTATGTTCTTTTTACCTTTTAGAAAGATACTGATAATTATACTAGGGATATGGGGACAGATTAGTCATTTTCTATCTACTTTGACTGAGAATGAACTAACAACAGAATGTCAAATAGCTATTTGACTCATTACAGTTTGTTACTGTTGATCTTCCTCTGAGTTTTGCCTGTTCCCTGATTCTTCATAAATAACCAAACTTAGTAAGACACTAAACAGATTCTTCTAGGAAAAAAATAAGCATTTAATCAACCGATTAAGAAACATTTATCAGGCATCTACTATGAACTTTATTAATTAGACTGTTCAAGGCATAAAGGGAAAAAATGAAATAGTCCCCCTCTCAACAGAGTTTACATTCTTTTGGTAGAGGAAATATATTTGGTAGGGGAAATACATACACACACATACACACACACACACACATATATGTATGTATACACATACACACACACACTTTACAGACAAAGATATATATTTAAAGCAACTACAAAGGTGTTAGGGAGGGCATTAGCATCAAATGGTTATAGGGCAAAAGGGCAGAAAGATATGATGTAAGAACTGAAGTTTCCACTTGAGATATGAGCTAATATCTATTCCACATTTAGGATTTCATTCACGGAAACTTTATCCTTTTCCTCTACAACTTCTCCGCATAGGTGAATAGCCTTAGAAAATGAGAATGAGCAGTCATTAAAACAATAGCAGCAGTCCGTCTAATCGCCCACTGCAGTGTGCTTACTTGAAAACATGATCTCTATTTCTGACCCTGAAGAAGTTTCTCATGACCTCAATAGCTCACTACTAAAAATCTTCAATAAATGTATCCTTTAAAGTGAGTTTATTAACTCTATACAAATTATATATGCATATAGTCAGAAATGTAAGAATGCCATTTCCTCAATAAGTTTAAATGTTTTTGTTCTTTTTAGAGAATGTCTCAGTGGTCATTTCAAGATACCACTATGCTTAATCTTCATAAGACATAATCCAGATCTGTATGTGGGTCACAGCTGGTTGCTTTTCTGTTTTAGAATGATTGAATTAGCTAATCATCCATCTTCTTTGAGACTGCTACTTCAAACCTATGTAATTAAATTCAACTGTCATTCTATTGAAAGTCAATGGGGCATCGGGGCACCTATGGACCGCTCTAGTCAGGTAACACATGGGACTCACTAACTCGTACAATAACAGTGTATCTGCAATATTAAAGAATTTATGAAAGTTTAATTTTTTAAAAAAATTACAATTAATATGGCTAGAAAGAAAACCAAGGTGGGGAATCCCCTTCAGAAATATCCTTTTGCATGTTATATTCACTGTTTACAAAGCTCAAAATTTGTCATCCAAAGCCTTTTATTTACTCTTATTATGACTAGAAGTCAAGAAGTTCTTAGAGGATAAGAATTTTTTCCTCTTGGAGAACCTAATGTCACAGGTGTGACTTCTAAGTCTGATCTAGCCCTTCCTCTCCCTTTGCCAGGATTGTAAAGTTACTCCAAGCTAAAATATTCACTCATTTTCACTACGACAACTGATTAAATAAAAACAACTATGAACTATAGGGTGTAAATTAACATAACAATAATTTTAGATGGAATACGATTTATCTGTGTGCTTTTAGTATAGTCATTTGCCTAACACTGAAGCAAAGGTTTCCCTAGCAGAATGAGTAAAATTAATAAAACCTTGTCGTCTAAATACATTAGGTACTGACCTTCTTTTTTCATCTTTCTAGTGACAGAACATAGCAGGTGGTTGTAGAATTGCCTTCTGCTCCCTGCTGAATTTTGCCTTAAGAATGTTAACATTTAATGAGAAGTGACATGTTTTTGATCTGATATTATATACAGGTGGTGTAAGGATGTATGATGTCACAACCTCCCCAGATAAGCAAAAGACAAGCAGTTAATTTTATATGAATTAATACCTGATGTGAGAAGCTGCAAGTAAGTCCTTAAATTAATACTGCCCCGAAAAAAATCAAGAAAGAATGTATCTTCCACTTTGCTGACAATATTGGGAAAGACAAACTCATGACAGATTCATTAGACTATAACCTTTCAAAATCATTAAATCATAGAATGTCCAAGTTGGGAAATAATTTATATGAGCTTCTCTTTTGCAATTAAAGAAGTTTGTAGTCTTTTTTTTTTTTTAAACAACTTTGGGTATAGGGAAAACAATAGAAAATTTAGCCCTATATACTCAGATTCTTTACTAGATCCATGATCTCAGTGGTTTGGTTATGCCCTATGGATAATAAAATCCTTAATAAAAGAATATGTTCTCTAAAATTTGAACTCAGTCAAAGGCTACACCCAAGACCTAGAAGGCCACAAGTGGCCTTGAGGTCCAACATTCTCCACCCCTGGTGTAAAGAATCCTGACCTCTGCAAGAAACTTCCTCTACCCAATGGAAATTGATACCTTCTCAACAATTTAGTTTCAGAGATTTGCTTGGAGCACTGAGAGGTTAACTGACCTGATTAGGGTCACACAGGCAGTATTATGTCAGGGGTGGGATTTCTGTCCTGCTCTTCCTTGCTCCAAGGTCAATTGTCTATCTACTATGTGCTACTCACATATTCTTGATAATGCAGTTTAAACTACCTTGATAATGCAGTTTAAACTACTTCTCTTCCAAGAAGACATCATTGGCTACATGCTTCAGTCTACATACACTCAGTACATTGCCCTCGAGGTTACCTGCAGTGTTTATTCTTCTAAGATTATCCTGTTCAGAGCTGTGTAAAATCAAGGAATGGTATTCATACACAGTCACTCAATACACATTTGTTAAGTGCTGTTATGTGGAGATGAAAGAAGTAGAGTATCAAAGCAGAGAGACCTATTAGAAGACCACTGTGGTAATCTAGATCTCTCTAGACACTCAGGTAGGCAGAAGCTGCATACAGAGTCTCCCTACATGAGACTTTTCCTCACATCTATCTAATTCTTTTAATTTAGAGTCCCTAGGCAAACACAAAGATTCTAGATGGAGCTTATAGGAATGTGAGTCTTATCAGAAGGGTACTCCTTTTGGCTGAAGGTTGAATGAAGTGTGTAAATACTTAACTTGGAATTTCTCAAATACAGAACTACTGCTATGTTTTATTTTTAATTTTCTATTACTTTTCAACCATATTATTTCAAGGGTATTTATAGCAATCCTATCAGTCAGTAGAGCACCTATCATTATCCTTATTTAACTACTGGTAAAATTGGAACATGCGTCAGCAACTAGAATTAACATGAAAATCCAGATGATAATAATGTAAACACATACACATATATGATTTAATGCTTACAAAGCAACTTACATACATGATTCCATTTGATCTTCAGAATAGTACCAGGAATAGGTATTATTATCATCCTCATTTGACTGGTGAGGAAACTGAGGATTAGTGGCTTGGCCTGTTTAACATGGCTACTGAGAGTAAGGGGGAGGTTCTGAACCAGATCTCCTTGACTAATTCCAGTGCTCTATTCTTTATGCTTCACAGTCTCATTCAATTCCTGTTCTGGTTCTCTATACTATACTATAAAACTGTGTATTACATTGAAAGAACAGAGAATTTGGAGACTCAAGACCTGAGTTTGAATACTGACTCTTGACAATTATAGTATGACCTTGGAAAGATCACTCAATCTCTTTAGGTCTTAGTTTCTTGACCTGCAAAAAAGGGTGAGAGCTTGGAGTAGAAGAACTTCTAGATCCCTTCCCTTTCTATATCTATGATCCTATGATTGTATCACCTTACTGAAACACCAGGGAAGTAAGAGTGATGGAAACAGCAAGTACTGGACATACTCAATTATATTACTTGAAAGAGCTGCTAGGTGGTGTAATGGACAAAGCACCAAGTCTAAAGTCAGGAAGACTCATCTTCCTGAGTTCGAATCTGGCCTCAGACATTGACTAGCTACATAATCCTAGGCAAGTCACTTAACCCTGCTTTGCCTCAGTTTCCTTATCTATAAAATGAGATGGAGAAGGAAATGGCAAATCACTCCAAGAAGTATCTCTGCTAAGAAAATCCTAAATTGGGTCACAAAGAGTCAGACACAACTGAAAACAATTGAACAACAACAAGTATTACTTGTATATTACTGAAGTATCATTTTCTGCCAAGATATTCACAGGTAGCAAATGTAAGGCTGTAAAACTGAGATTGCAAAATGATGTAATTAATTTTTTTTTAAACAACAGACCAGAACCAGTACAACCAAATGAAGACTATCCCCTTCAAAGCAAGTAAATTTCTTGGCAGAGTTTTGCAGTCTCCTCATTTATTCACATCTCTGGAGTTCCTCTTTAGAAACTACCTTAAGCTGCACTTCAGAAGCCATATTAAAATAAGAAAAAAATTGCATTAAACTGACACTGTTATAACAACACTCTGCTCCATATTCTCTAGCCACCTTCACACCCACACCAACTTCTGATTGGTGACTCCATCCCCCAGATCACTATTTCTGGAAAGCCCTAGCCATTCTTAACCTTGCTCTCTATTCCCTGGCTGTCTCCTCTTTTATCCTTATTCACCATCCCAAAACTGAAGTGCTCCCTCCTTAGCCATTAGTCCCTCTATGTAAATCATCTCCCCAAGTAAAACAGGCCATTCTTTGCCTCATTTCTTATCTACCCTTAATCAGTGAATGGGTGTTGCCTCATTCAAACTGAGACCTTAGAAAGACTGTAGCTCCCACTACATCTGGGGCCATCTCATCATCCTGATATATATCTTGCCAGTGGGCCCAGATAGCTCTGGAGGAGATAGTGAGGCTGGTGACTTTGCCCAGCCCTTCCACACTTAAATCCAATTCAGTTGCTAGTCATGGTATCACCTTTCTGATGTCAAGGTCCTCTTTGAGCAGAAGGACAAATAACAATGACAACAATCATCTCCCCCATTAGAATGTAAACTTCTTGAGGACAAGGTCTGTCTTGGCTTTTGTAACTGTACTTCTAACACCTATTACAATGCTTGTCATATAGTAAGCACTTAATGAATATTTAAATAAACAAATTAGTTCATGCATACTTTCTTCTTATAGACTTGAAACTTCTTTCTACGAACTGGTGTAAATAAAGCCCATGTCCAATTCTGACTAAACTTCTGATGATAGTAAATAACCACATCCCCATTGTCCCTAAAATAAAGCCAGCTGCTATTTTGACAAACTTGAGCTACAAGAACTTCTATTTATTTCCCCATTAAATTAGAAGGTTGTAAGGAAACAAGTTTCATTTTTCTAAAGTACCATGATATATAAACATTGGGTGAAATATTGCCCAAAATGCATGAGCCAGAGTCTAAGTGTTAAATATCATACCTTAAATTACTAAAATCACAGAATTTTAGAGCTGGAAGGGGAATTTCAATGCCATTTAGTCTAATTCCCTCCTTCTATGGATGAGAGAACTGAGATCCAAAGAGAAGTGTTTACCCATATGGCTGTGGCAAAGTGGAACCAAATGTTAACCCCTAATCTCTTGATATAAATCTAAGTGTTCTTATTCATTATCTTTTAGAAATCAGAAAAAAAAATTGCTCTTATCTTACTGATCCTAATGTGAAGAGGATCATTCTAAATTACATCTGTGTCAGTACTGTGTGTCTATGTCACCTCCAGAATGGCCTTGATTTACAATCTGAGCATCCTTTGGCTGGGATTGCTAGCACTAACACTGTATTTTCTACAATGAAATTGCTTAAGAGTGTTTTGAAAATAACTTGATTCAGTGAAGACAGATTGAATTAAAATAGAGATTGAAACTATTTGCAAAACATATACTTGATAATGTTAAATTAGAGTTCCTTTTGGAATTACTTTTACAGGAATGGTATTGCCAAGTTATCTGAAAGATATTTTATCAATGCTCCCAAAGCTGAAGGCATCATTACTTCAAGATTTCCTGAGGGCTGTGTTGGCCCAACACCTACTTAATCACTACCTGAAAGTATAGGTGATCTTTTCAAGTTCAGAGAAGGCAGTTTATGGAAAGCTATGGAAAGCTAAAAATAGGCATTTTATTTTTTCTTTTTTAATATGAGATTCTTTATTAAATTTTTTTTGAGTTACATATTTTCTCCCGGTCTTTCCCCCGCCCACCACCCCAAAACAGCCATCCCAGTATTTCCCCCCTCCCCCAGTCTATTCTCTCCTATGTCACTTTTTGGTA
>CM053581.1:301483322-301529450 GCA_028627135.1 Pseudochirops cupreus | reverse complement strand
TTTTGGAGTTCCAGGATTGGTTTAGAGTCCTATTTTATGGGTATTTTGGGGTGGCTATGTGAGAGCTGCGATATGTTGCTGCTTCTACGCCACCATCTTGGCTCCGCCCCCATTTTATTTTTTCTAATCAGATTGCCCTAAATCAGCTATCAATCCATGGAAAGAAGTAAATATGAGAAAAAAAAATAAAAGGTAGTCATAGAAAAGGAATTGGATGTGGTTCTGGGGAATAACTGGGGATTAATGATTAATGTCAAATAGTTAGCAAAGTTCATATGGAGAATTTGAACCAAGTTTTCCTGAATCTAATTCCCAGTAATCTATGCATTATGGTCCACAATCTTACCTAGTTTCTATTCTAGGAATGTCCTTTCATATTCTAAGATAACCTTTGTTTTTTCTAAGATCTACTTCTTTCCATGGACTTATAGTATATGTAGTAGGAAGCTAAGTAGGTAGATAGATAGATAGATAGATAGATAGATAGATAGATAGATAAACAGTTATACTTTATTTCCCATGTTCAGGCTGTGTGCTGTTAAGCACTGGAAATATATCTGTTATTATATTTATGGCAGAAGCAGGTGGAAAAGGGAAAGACATCAAATCATTCAATTATTTGATGAAAATAAGCTATATACATATCTCAGAGCTGTTGAAATAAATTTTGACATACTTCATAGCAAACCTTTAAATAAATGATTAGCGGTGACCTTGTCAGGCATTCTGGGACATTTTTTTCATTTAATAGACCCCATTAAGTAATGAATTTCAGCATTGGAAGGAACCCTAGATGTCATCTTGTCCATGAAGAAACTGAGGTATTCATTATCACACAGCTAGTTAGTGGCAGAAATAGGAATAGAACCCATATCTTCTGAAATATGAATTCATGTTTCTTCAGGACTGGCAATCTTCCAAAATTCTCCAATTTCTACTTTTTCAATACCAGTACATCAATAGCACAGTCTTATCTTTGCTATGACAAAATTGCTTTCATCCTGAAACATGATGGAAGAAGTGGGCATGGAAACAGGTCTCCACAATTCCTACTCCAAATACTCTTTCAGAGTTGGACAAACTGAATTGCAAAGAGGTTGTCAATCGTCCAACTTAACCAGTGGCATTTTATAAATAAAAGACCCTTTTATCATATTACTAAATCTTCTAGTCCACCACCTGACTGCTCCTTTGGGAGTTGTACATTAACGCAGTGCTTGCTGAGCAATGAAAAGAACAGCTGGTGTGCTTTCCAGAAAGTCACTTCTATCCAAATATAATCTATCACTGTGATTAGGTCCAGTTTTACTGCACATGTTGCCTGAAGCCTTCCCACACCCCACCCCCATTTGAAAGGCAGAACAGAACCATTAGTGAAGATCTTTAAATGCCAAAGACATTTATATTTTATCCCAGAGGCAAAAGATAGCCACTGGAGTTTCTAGAGCAGGAGAGTGACATGGTCAAGCTTATAACTTGTGGTAAACATTTTAGCAGTAGTGAGGTGGGGGTGGGGATGGATTGGAGAGAGGAAAGACTTAAGGCAAAGAGATAAATTAGGAGCTGATTGCAATAGTTAGGTTAGAGGTGATAGTTGTTATGTAAATAGAGAGGAGGAGGAAGATGAAAAGAAGAGGAAAAAGGAATGAAGAAGAGGAAGAAGCAGAGGAGGAAGGCAATAAAGAAGGAGGAGGAAGAGGAGAAGAAGAAGGAAAAACAATGTCACAAACCCAAGAAAGAGTGAATGTGTAGGAGGGGATGGGTAACAGGGTCAAATACTACCAAAAGGTCAAGAAGACTTAGAACTGAGGAAAGGCCATCAGATCAAGCAATTAATAGATCACAGGTTACTTTCAAAAGAGCAATTTTAATTGAATGATGAGGTCAGGAGCTAGACTGCAAGGGGTTGAGAAGTGAATGAATGGTGAAAAAATATGCAGGAAACAGCTATACACCCCTTTTTTTCTTCTTCCCCAGAAACTTGGTTATGAAAAGCCAGACACATAAAAGTGGGAGCTTGAGGAAAAGGACGAGTCAAAAGAAGGGGTTAAATAATCTCGGTATAGCCCTCAAAGTTAAAATTATATCTTTCATGTGTCCCTGGTTGATCTTCTATCTCGTTTCATTCGCTATCTTGCAGATCATCTTTTCTCCCCCGGGAACACTTCTCAGCATAGTTTCTCACCAAAGTTTCACTAAAAACATTAAGGCCATCCATTTAAGCTCTCTCTTATTCCCAACTCTATACTTTGTTTTTTTAGTTTACTTCTTAATTTTTTAAATTTTGTTTTCATTTCCAAATTCTCTCCCTCCTCCTTGCCTATCCCCACCCGTTGATAAAGCAAGAAATATGAAGTCCTTATTTCCTCATTATACATGCTCCAAAAAAAGCAAGAAAAAATAAAGGACAAATGTATTTTAATCTGAATTTAAACTGAATCCATCAGTTCTCTATCTGGAAGTGGATAGTATTTTCCATCATCATTCCTTTGGAGTTATGAATTATTCTACTGATTAGACTTACTAAATCTTACACAGTGGATTATCTTTACAATATTGCCATTGTGTAGATGGTTCTCCTGTTTTTGTTCACTTCATTTTATATCAGTTTATATATCTTCCAAGTGTTTTTTTCTGAAACCATTCCCTTCAGCATTTTTATAGCACAATAGTATTCCATTATGTTCACATACCATAATTCATTCAGTCATTCCCTGATAGGCAGGCATCCTTTCAGCTCCCCATTTGTTGCTACCATAGAAAGAACTGCTATAAATATTTTTGCAAACATGAATCCTTTCCCTTTTTTGGATCTCCTTGGGGTTTAGACCCAGTAACAGTATTTCTGGGTCCAAGGGTATGCATGGTCCTAGTCTTTTAGGCATAGCTCCAAAGTGTCCTCCGGAATGGTTGGACTACTTCATCGATCCACCAACAGTGCATTAGTGTACCTATTTTCCCAAATCCCTTCCAGCATTTGTCATTTTCCTTTTCTGTCATCTTAGTCAAACTGAGGAGTATGAGGTGGTAATTGCTACTGTTTTAATTTGCCAACTCTATACACTGAATCTCTCATATATACCACCCTTATGCCCTCCTTTATTCCAGTCTCTGAGTAAAAGTGATGCTCTCTGAAAATGCCAGTTCTACTTTTTCTCTTGACCCTGTAATCTGTATCCTCAAAAGAGATTATACCTGCAAAATAGTCCTCTCTTTTTCTAATCTTCAGTCTCTCCTTATGCACTGACTGCTGTCCTAAGATAAAAAATCATACCTATGTGTTCCTATTATTAAACATCCTTTTTTGATCCCTAGTTACTGCTTTTAACATGGCTGACTTTGGATTTCTCCTTGACAACCATCTCATTTAGGGCGGCGGGTTCTCTGTTATCCCATCTAGCCCAGAGCCCAGGGAAACTTTGGATTAAATCTCTCAATAATTACACAGGATAGCAATGCATCATGCATGAAAGAATTAAGTGTTATTTTTTATAACTACATCTTATTGGAAGGATGTTCATGTCTTCAGCACCAAAGAATCCTATTTCAATCTAATTAATTTTTTGTCGTACTCATTACCAATCCTTCCATATTGCTGGTTCACATTTTGATTTGAAACAAAGAAACAAACAAACATAAAAGCCTAAATGTTAGCATTTTTCAGCCACACTTCAGTTTAATATTTTACAGAAACACAGTGAGTGGTCCAAAATGGCCTGAATAATCCCTAGAAAGCATAATTTCAATTAGATTTCCTTTTCTTATCCATCATAAGTGAAGCTTGTAGGGTTCAAAAGGCAATACTAGTTTGTATTAAATTTCCAGCAGTGAAGCAAATTGCTCTGGTTTTTGTCTTCATAAGCCAATATAGCATGTTGTAACATTCGTGGACATGCCCTCCCTCACCAACCAATTTCACACTGAGCCTGAAATGATATGCACTTGAGATGACAAATATGGTTTATATGCCTTTCTTGCCCACCAATGTTAATTTCATGAAGGTAGGACATTAGGGGCAATGTTGTGATATGCATTTTTGAGGGGTAACCACATCTGTGATTATATTGGCATAAAAAACTTGTCAGGATGAAACAAGCTGTATCAGTGCAGACTGACAACTTCTGCAACTTTTAGTCTATAAGAGTTTCCTGAAGCATGGAGAGGTTACGTGAATTACCCAGGGCCATACAGCCAGTATCAGGTATAATTTGAACCTAGGTATTCCTAACTGAAAGGCTGGTTCTCTATCCACTTACTATGCAATGTTGCCTGCCTATATTTTACCATAATAATAATATTTAAAGAACGGAAGGAAAACAGATCAGTTTTCCAGGATCTAAAGTAAAATCTTTCTATTTTGGTAAGTGAATTTACTGAGCAACAAGTCTCTCCATAGAATACTGCAATATAACATGCTACTTTAGAATTTACAAAGGGTTTTCCTTATAATAACACTGAAAAGTGAGTTACTACAAGTATTATTATTCCAAGCTTACAAATAAGGTAACTGAAGCTTAATGTTGTTAGGGCATTTGTCCACACTTATACAGCTAGTAAGTGTGTGACCCACATGAAGCCACTGGAATCTACCTTTCTCAATCTTCAGATGTCTGTATATGTGTGCTTCTTCATTGCTGTGATTTTCAATATTTAAAAATTTTTCTCTCCACCTCTGTCCACCAACATTTAGGGATGACTGTTGCCATGGAGAGCAATGATAGTGGTGGGAGCTATCCAAGTGAGGCAAATTTATTGGAAGCTAGAAGGAACAGACAACCACACATGGCTGTGCATATAAACAAAGGTATACAAGTGCCAACAGAGTGCTGAAGATTTTTTTTTAACTATTAAACATTTTAGTGAAAAATTTTTAATTAAAGTTTTCATTAAGCTTGATCTCTTATGCCCATCACTGGACCTCAAATCTCACTATCCCTCAAGGGCCTTTGTTGATCCTGGTTTTCACCCTGCTTCCTCTCCCAAAACCCCTTTCCATCTCTGGTACTTCCACTCCATGGGCCCTTTATCATGTTTGGGTTTTTGCATGATATTCCTGTGTCCTTCCTGGGCAGGAACTTCTTGATGGAAGTTTATCCCTACTCATTCAAAACAAGAAGGCTCTCTCCTATGTGGTAAAATCTGAGCAGCAACAGTCCAAAACTTCACCAAAGGGAAGGTGTGAAAAGTAGAAATACAATTTTCACTTGCTTTTATAATTATTCTCCTTCCTCATTTCACCTACTTTCTCTTCATGGCCAAAGGAGGCTTTCCCATTGACATTGCTGCAATTCCATCTCTTCCTTTGGTCAAGTTCAAATACCCGCTAATGATCCATGCCAAATCCTGTTTTCTCCACAAGTAACATGTTAGTGAAAGGGAACATAATCCAAATTTTTCCAAAGTCCACAATTAGTCATCATCCTTGTTAGTCCTCTTACATCTATACCTTACTTATGTTTCCCCCTCTCTTGTACTGAGCAATATTCTTCCATGAATTAAATTTGATTTTATAATAGTTTCAGTCTGGATTCCCTCAAATAGATCCTACTCTCTTCTTTTTATGAAATATCCATTCATTGTCATAAGATTTGGTTGCTAACATGCACCAAAAAAATGTCATAGGATATAACCTAAGAAAAATAAAGTGTTTAACTACCCACAATTTATACCATATTTCATTAGCTCATCCCATAAGGAAATCCCTCATGTCTTTTTGTCAGGTCAGAATTTACATTCACCCTGAAGAAACAGCGTAACATGACATTGTCACCAGAGTCATTTCAAAAGAAGGACACAGAAAGCTATTTCAAATAATAGTCTAAGAGTTTTCCTTCTACCATTTTAGTTATGTAATGAACTCATCTCAACTCTCTCCAAACCCCAAAGATATAAGACCAGTAAGAAGCAACAACACTGAGAACAAAGACATTCAGCAAACACAGAGTATAATGGAAGAGAAATTAGACACATTCTCCTCTTATTTCTAGTATGTTTCTTTTACTTATGTTGCATAATTGTCTTTCATTTGTGAGGATGGTGCTATTTACCCAGCATGAACAGAGCAGAAGCAGCAGAATTTGCACTGATCCATCTATGCTTTCTCACCAGGCTGCCATTGTGACCAGTGATACATACACCTGCAGGATGCTCATTAATGTTCAACATTTATTTGTGGTTATACAACAGAGTCAATTGATCCCTGAGGTGGTAAAGCCTATGACTTTGACACTGGATTGGGGTTCTAGTGTAGATACTAGGTCTCTAATGGTGAAAACTATGTCTTGTTCATTTATTTATAAAGGTAATGCCTTGGTAAAAGAATACTCTTTCCCTCTCTCATGCACTCTTCTCATTCTTCCTCATAGGATGAACAGTTATCTTTCTTATAAGAGAATAAGTTCCTTGAAAGTTGGAATGGAATTGTATTTATCTATCTTCTTCAATACCCAACACAGTGTCTTGCATATAATGCATGCTCAATAAATATTTGTTGAATGAATGGTCCCAGTGGGGCCATTTCCAAAAGAAGAGGAATTAAGTTTAACTTGCAAACTAATTGCTCCTTCATGGTGCTAATGTGAATAGTTAGGGTGCTGTGGGCTATATGGAGAATGTGGAAATGTACTACAACTCATTCAGGGTTGGGAGAAAATTTTTTAAACTACAGTTAAAGAAGGGTAGCTTCTCTAACAACTTGGACAATATTGGAAAAACAAAGATCATGTAACCCAAAGCCAAATTTACCAATTAATCAGAATTAAGAAATGGGTTATACTGTGACCTGACAGAGTTTTCATTTCAGCACACAGAAAAGGTGGTTTACAACAAGGGAAGACAAAATTAAGATCTCAATTTAAAAAAATAAGAAAAACAAACAATTTCAATCCCATATGCATTGTTAATAGAATAGCTCACTAACATCTAAAAATCTTAGGGAAACTGAAATATAGAACTATTGAGTAGCCTGCATTTAAAGAAAGGGAGATTACAGTGTGTTAATAAATAACCCACATTTCTTTCCTTGTCTTTTTCAGGAAACCATATGAATCAAACTCTGTAAAACAAGAGAAGTTTAAAAAAAAATTCTATGTCTCCAGTAGACCACATAGCCACTGTCTGATTATGATATAAGGAATTCAGTTTCATAGCTTAACAAAAGCATTAAGCAATTTGTTCACGTTTGCCTTACTTTCAAGGCCAGTCACCTCTGGGTTGGGGGTTGTAAGAGGGCATCATCAAGTTATCCCTCTCCAAGATCACATCTGACTCACTTTGAACAAGAATGATTAACAAAATGGTCTGCCATCTTGATGTCCAATTACTTCTTTTTTTGGTGGGAGGTTGGGGAGATAAGCAGTTTGTCACTGTCAGCCCGTTATTATTTATTTCAATATTTTAAGGGAAGTAGCTCCAAAGTTGGCAAGAGAAATCTTAGTCCTACATGTGACCAACTACTCAGCTATTCCAGGCTTACAGCTATTTGTGCCAAAGACATTTTTAATTGTCTATCAGAAAGAGTGAAAACAAAAAACTCCCTAAGAATGTCTTGTTAGGCAACATAAATATGGACATAAGAAAGATGAAGTCAAAATTCTATATTGCTACAGACCTGAGGCCATAAAGGACAGTCCCATCAGGATGCAGACGGATCATCCTATTCTTGACAGTCACCCCATGCACAAATGACTTCTTGTCGTTCAGGAAGTAGGTGTCAGGCACCCAGAGCTGATCCGCTACTCTATTGTCCAAGGTGAGATTTAAAGGTATTACATTATATGACAGCCTCTTATCTCTCCAAGCTTGCTGAAAGTACATTGTCAGGGTATAGTCCTGTGATTGGGAGAAGAGAAAATTATTATTTGCACCAAAATAGACTTTGGAAATAGGCAAACAGCTACTGTTGTATATAAGTGTATATAAGATGGAGTGATGCTCAGCATATCTTGTATGGCTGTGAAATAGAACTCTTTGCACTCTCTCATCTATCAATAATGATATCAGCAAGTATTCATTGAACATTCCAATACCATTATTGCAATTTCACAACTTTCCTTTCTCCTGCTGACCAGAGGAAAAAAAAATTATTTGGATTTAGTTTCTTTAAGTTTGCAGAGCAGAAAGTTAATGTGTCTGAGTTCTTTTCAATTTAGTTGCCACTTGAATATGTTTATTTAGTGAATACTTTTTCTACATAATTTGTTAATGCAATTAATAAGAAAGATGAGGTAGGTGATGCAGTGGATTGAGCACTGGACTTGGGGCGGGAAGATCTGAGTTTAAATCCAGTTTCATACATGTACTGGCTGTGTAACCCTAGACAAGTTATTTTATTTCCATCTACCTGATCTTACATCTATCTGTAAAATGAGGACAATAACATCACCTACCTTGCAAGGTGATTGTTAGGATAAAATGTGATTTTAAAAAATGTAAAGTGCTTTGCAAACCTTAAGATGTTATAGAAATGCAGCAGTGATGATGATAATGATGATGATGATGATGATGATGATGATGTTGATGATGTTGATGATGACGACGATGGACAGGGCCCTGGAACTATAGTCAGAAATCATAGACTCATCTCACTTAAGCCATGTCTGTCTCAGTTTCCTGATCTGTGAAATGGGGATAATAATAGCACTGACCTCCTGGCAGTGCTGTAAGGTTCAAGTGAGTTGTGCTTGTGCAAGATTTACTTGTAAAAGTACTTTCTAAACCTTAAAACATTCAATAAACGTGTCCTAGATTTGACTAAGCAGTGTGGCATTGAGCAGGTCATGTCAGGTCTCAGAAGCTCAGCTTTCTTTCACGTAAAAGGAGAGCAATAATACTTTCATGGCCTCTAATGATGAGATACCATATGAAATATAAATATAAATTATTATTAAAGATGCTAGATGGAATAAAGCATTTTAAACCATGGAACATATCCTTAAAATTATTCTTTATCATCCCCCTCCATTTCCCCCCAAATCAGAAATGTCTGTGCTTGATCTCAGAATGAGTCTAATGTCTTCTGAATTTAAAACCTAATCATGCCTGTTTATTCTAGAAAAAAAATGAAACATGAAAATCCTATTTTCTTAGTGTTTTGAGTTGTCTCATTTTTTAAATATATAGATATTCAGATTCTTTTTTTATCGTTTTATTGTTGTTGATCTTCTTTACTTTTGCATAGCATTCATTTGCAAATACATTCCTCTCTTTCCTCTACTCAGTGAACATTTCCTTATAAAAAAGAAAACAAACAAAAAATTCAATCCATCAACAGCTTCTGTTAGTGTATGCAACATTCCACATATGTTGGCCCTTCCCCCAATGAAAGGGAAGAGATCAATTTTTTTAACCCTTTTCTGAGGCCAAGATAGATCATTATGATTACATAGCATTCAGATTTGTTCAATTGGTCTTTCTTTTTTGTAATACCATAGTTGTGTATCCTGTTTCTTTGTTCCTGCTTGCTTCAATCTGTATTAGTTTACCTAAGTCTTTATATTTCATATTTGTTATTTCTTATGGTATAGTAATATTCTAAATTTGATATAGCATTTCTCAATCAACTGACACCTACTTTATTTTCAGTTCTTGACTACCACAAAAAAAGTGATTCTATGCCAATCTGGTAAATAAAGGATCTTTCTATCTTTGATTTCCTTGGGGTATATGTCTTACAGAGTGGGTGAGTGTATATGGACATTCTAGCAACTTTTTCTAAAGCTTAATTCCTAATGGTTGGAATAGTTAGAACAATTCACAGCTCCAGTAATAGCACAACAATTCATTATGCCTGCCTTCCCAAAGTCCCATTGAGTATTTCCATGTTTTTAAAATCCTCTCCTATTTTCTGTATGAGTTGAAACATTCCAGTTATTTTGGCATGCATTTATCTTATCAGTGATTTCTAAATAGCATTTCATATAGCTATATTACTGATAGTGTCAGTACCAAATCTGTCTATAGTTTTCTAGAAATTATTGTTGGTTTACAATTCAAAATGTTAAAAGAACAATGGACTAGAAAATATAATGAAAAAATTGCAAATAGACATTTTATAAGGAATTTAGAAGACAGAGACAAAAGATATAAGAAATAAAATAATCAGCCATTTTTTCCCTAAGAAAAAAGTTAGTAAATTCCCTTTCTTGACAATAATTACCTGGAAAATACAATTATTCTTCCTGCTAGGAGTTATAGCCATTAAAGTGACTGATTATGGGCTCTTTTCAGATTCAGAGAAGTGATTACTTGGAAGGTGTTGCGCTCTCTATATATTAGGCCTTGAGATACCTTTTAGCACCAGAAATTAAATCAAACATTTAATGAATTGTTAAATGAATAGTAATACGGTGGGATTCAGACTTAACTTATAATTTTTAAAATAATTTTTCTACCAAGACAATCTGCACTCAGATACACACCTGGAGAGGAATGTCAAGTATTCTGTGAACTGATGCATCAATTCTACTTTTATTTTATTGTTACACATTCCAACATGATCACTTATAGAAATGGTTTCTACAGGGAATCTAAATAATCTCCAAAGAAATAAATATATCTTAATCTATTTTTCTCATCTTGATCACCGACCATTCTAACTGAAGCCTTTTCTCAATGAACAATAAGAAAAAAAAAAAACAAAACAACGAGATCCCACTCTATCTATCAGAAAGCTGTCACAGTGTAGGCTTGTTCAAATGGAAACTATTTATAGATACAGGATTCAGGATCTTCATGTCCCACGTCAGATCCACACAAGAAGATTGGAATTTTTTGGTTATTAAATACAGCAGTCTATTAAGTTATGGGTTTGGAGAAGGGAAAAGTATTTATTTGAGCAACAAACACCTCCTCTCCCCCTCCAAAAAAAAACAAAAAACAAAAACCCCAAGAAACTTTAACTGCTGTTACGAAAAATTGGTTATGCCAATCTCCTCCTCTTTGTTGTACTTTTGGAAAAATGTGGAATATCATTAAAATCTGTGTGAATAATTAGCTATGTATCTTTTATATAATAACCTCTAACCTCTTCTGTAATTACGGGCCTACTATAGGCCAAGTACCATGCTAAGTTCTACGGATACAATGCATAAAAATCAAGCAGTCCTGATCTCAAAGAACTCATACTCTATCTGGGGGGAGACAACACACAGAAGAAGGCAGGAAAGTGGTGGGCTGGTTTGAGGGAGACATCAGGAAGGACCCTGCACAGGGGCATCTTGTTCCATGGAGTTTAAAACAGGCAGAGCAGCAGATGCTAAGTGCAGTGAGTTGAATGTTCAATTTCTACCCTTTGTAAAGGAAGGCACTGGGAAGAGTTTGGCATTCTAGCTTCAGCTCTCTGAGCAGAGTGGAGAGGATGCTGAACGAAGTGTCAATTGAGGCTTGGGCTTCCTCATCTAAGGGCCCTGCCAGCTCTTCAAATTGCCTATTAAATAAAAACATTCACCTCAATGGAAACCTCCTTCTTATTTTGTAAGACATTTTTTTTCAGCCAGGGTTTTTTTTTTGTTGTTTCTTCCAAACCAGTATCCTAGTCAGACTTTGAAATCAGCTGCCTCCAAAGAACTAAAGATGAGTATCGCTCCGAGGTCAATGGAAGGCACATAGTGTGTATGATGAGCTCAAGGCTCCTCATCCTGAGATGTTTGACCATGTTTGCTAGAATTCTCACATAGGCAGTCCCCATGTTCTCTCTCTTCCCCTCCTCCACGCTGCTGGGGGCTTCCTGCTTTCCCTCTAACTCTCTTGAAATTACCTAAGTACCAAAGGAACAGACAAACTATTTATATGTTTCCATAGTTCTCTCTATAAGATTAGGTCTTCTTTCTCCTTTTCTGGTCAAACATTTTCTTTGAAGTTATTTTATGCTACTTCTCGTGAACATGTTTGGTTCTATTTACACTTGTCATGAATTTTTCCACTTTCTTTCAGATAACCACTTATTTGGCAATTAATCACATACTGCCTTCTAGCATTTTTATTGTTATTTTGCTCTTGTAATATTTTTAAAGCTCTGTTTGTGTGTAGGTCTTGTCTAAGAATGATAGAGGAAGGGGATAGGCATTTATTAAGTGCTTACAATGGGCCAAGCACTCTGCTAAGGACTTTACAAATAGATTTCATTTGATGAATAAGGCATGATTCCTGCCCTCATGAAGCTTATACATTAAGTAGGGAGAAAATACATATTTTTTTTTTGTATCTCTTACATTCCCCAGCACAACGCTTTATACAGAAAGGTACTCAAAAATATTAGTTAATTCATTTGGTTAACATTCCCAATTGCTTTACTGCTTCATATCTTTGATCATGCAGTTTTGATGACCTATATGAATAATAATTCTTTGTATATGACTGTCCTACACATCCTAAACATTTTCATATCTCCTGCTGTTATTCTTTTGGTTTACATCACTTAATGTTGCCAGTGGTGAAAGGGGAAAAGGGAAGATTGAGAGCGTCAGAGAGGAATCTATTTACAAAAGCTTTTGAAGTCAAAACTTTTGAAAATTTCTAAAATATTCTTGAACACTCCTGTTTTTACCCCCAAATGAAGCCATGCCACTTGCCTTACTTAGATCATGGGACGATTTATTCATTGTAAACTAGATCTTATTAGAATGGGACAGGGAAGAAAGCCCCTCCTATTAGAAGTTGTAGATGTTTAATTGCAGCACTCTAGAGGAAAAGTGATAGTAATCTTGATACCCTGATCCAGCTAAGTGTGACACTTACGAACAGCACAAGTCTATCATTGATAAAGAAAATCAAATTTCAGAAGTATTTTATATTGTTTTCTTATATGACAAGCTAAACATATATCTGTAAGTCTGTCAAATGTCTCCACTACTCTACTATTCATTTTGCCAACCTCCTTCACCCCATACCACTGAAAAATGAATCTAGCTGTATTGCAATGCTATTTAATAGCAACGTGATAGCTTCACCTCAATGGAAATGAGTTTTTTACTGTAAAATGGAGATGCTAAAAGCTAGAAGATCAAATCAGATATTTATTAAAGTGCTTTGTGTACTATTCTATACAAATGCAAATGATTATTAGGATATAGTATCACAGATCTAGAATTGAAAAGGACCTCAGAGGTCATCTAGTACAAACCCCTTGTTTTATAGATGAGGCAACTCAGGCCAAAGAAGGTGAAGTTATTTGCCCAAGGTCACATAGATAACAGAAATCTTAAGTGGGATTTGAAGCTAGGTCCTCTGAAACCAGAGTCAGAATTCTTTCCAATGCAATGGCTCATCAGAACCACGACATATCAGTCAACAAACTTTGATAGGGTTAAAAATCATCGCACTTACTCAATTACTTCCTATTATGTTCAATCCCCTACATATGCATTAACCACTTACATACCGTCTTGCGTTTTTTGTCTGTTTCATAGCTATTTCAGGCATGTACATAATGGAGGTCTGGCTAATAAGCTTATTTGTTGAGAGCCTATATAGAGTGCATTAATGTGTTCAGCTGTTCTAGTTCTCCACATGGAAGAATCTGGGGAACCTGCTTTTGGGAGAACTGTGGTGATATCCAATGGAATTGCCTTGAAGAGACTTTGGAGCATTTATAACTTGCTCTATTCTGCTATCTTTGTGGTGAATATGAGCCTCTTTTTCCAGCTACAGGTGTGAAACTGGAACTAGAGGCACCTTTAGGAGGATATAGTCTGCCCCAATCTCTTTATCATGATTTGATTTCTTTTTGGCTGACTTCTTCAGCCTAGACAGGGTCCAGTGAAAGACATGCTTGTGAAGAGAGAGGGCTCAAGTCTTCTCCCCACTTGAGGTCAATATGTGGCCCTGTGGATCAATTTTTTTGCCAGCCTCATCATTTATTCTTTCATTTAGTGTGAAGTAAATTAATCTGGAAATTACAACTCTTGTGAGTGTTGAAAAGTCAAGAGAGTGACTCATCCAAGAGTACGGGAATATAAGAATCCAGCCCATTAATGGATTTTGCAGCCAGTCCAGCACTGATGCATGTTCAAGTGAGAAGTAACCTTTCAGACCCAGGCCAAAGTTAGCTAAGGAAGGTAACAATGATATATTTGGATATGAATTTGACTAGATGAATTCCATGTAGAAACTGTTTTAAAGGCAAGCAAGAGATCAATATGGTATAAGGAAGAAAATATCTCTGAGGTGGGGAAATTGGTGTAATTCTGTTTTTGTTCTATTTGTGAAGTAAATAATCATTTGTTAAATTTAGTTGATGTTAAGTGGTCAAATGTCACTGCGGTGCTAGTCACTGATTGGCTAACAGTGTGTGTGTGTGTGTGTGTGTGTGTGTATGTGCAGGGGGGGGGACATATCTAGCATGCCAGTGTAAGCTAATGGAATTAGGGTAAAGACATCACAGCCCCAAAGAGGTACACCTAAAACCCTGAGGGGATTATGTAGCAGACCTGAATCTGAGATCATGCACCTGTTTTTTTTGTTTGTTTGTTTGGTTGTTTGTTTTTTCTGACTGTTACTTTCCCACCACTTCCACAGAGTTAGGGATTATTTCTTCTACTGTTTGAGTGTTTGGCTTCCTCACACCCCTTCCCAATTTAGTGCCATGGAAATAGTGATAAACTCCTGTTCGTGTTGCTGATGTTCTATAAATGCCTTCTGAATATATGAAAGAATGTTGACCCTAGAGGTTTCTGAGATTTTCAAAACCACTGGATTGCATTCCATCATACATGGGCAGACAGAGAACAACTCTAGCTTTATAAAAAAGTGATGACTTCAAATTCACTTTGATGCAACAGAATTTTGAAAACAGTACTGGAAATGGCAGTTTATTCACTACTACTAAAAAAGAACAAAAAACAGAACATAAGTGGTATTTAAAGGTATTATATCTCCACAGAGGGGAGCAAAATAGGTAGAATTTCTGTCAGCCTGAAGTATACTCAATTTGATATCCTACTATATAACAATGATTTTCAGCAAAGCAATGGCAACCTTTATTTAAAAAACATTGGTAGATGAAAAGAAGAAGAAATATTAAAGTTTCTAGATTCAAAAGAAAATATTCCAGGTTCCAACCAGTTACTGACTTTTTTACGCATACACACAAACACTCATTTGATTATGGTAAGTTCACTATATAAAGTAATCCTAAACAAACCTATCACTTTGTACTTTCTTATATTAAAAAAAATAAAACAAAACACATTGTTGGATATATTTTTTATACCTCTCAAGTGTATCCCAGGGTAAAAGAGCAATTTTTTTGTTTCATCCTCACTTTGAACACATATTCCACGTTGTCTGTCTTGAGGGTATTAACCATCAGTACCTCAGCTCTTGGATTTTAACTATCCTAAAGCCAATTTCAGCAGCTTTGTGTAAATGTGTGCTGGGAATTTAGATTATTAACATTTTGGGAATAAAAGAATAAACTTAATAGATATTGCTGCAAAAAGTTGTGATATATGAATGTGATAGAATAGTATTATGCTTTGAAAAATGAAGAAATAGAAAATTACAAAGAGACATGGAAAGACATATAAACTGGTGCATAGTGAAGTAAGCAGAACCAAAAGAAAAATATATGCAATATCAGTCTTATAAATGAATAATTACGTAGTCTTTTAAGAATTAAGGGAGCAGAACAAAAATAATTTATACAATAATTACAACACTCTGAAGAAAAACAACTTTGAAAGCTATAAGAACTATGACCAATATAGTGACTATTCATGATTCCAAAGGATCATTGGTATAATATACTATCTACTTCTTGACAAAGAGGTGACAGATTTAGGATTACAGAATGGTATTTATGTAATATGTACAAATACATATGTATATATTCACATGAATATATGTGTGTATGTATACACATACACACATATACATACACACATATCTATAGCTATTTATAGTTACATAATAAAGGCAATGAAAAAATCTGTTTTGTTTGACTATCCATATTTTTAAAGGAAATTGTTTTTCTTTTCTCTTTTTCTCCCCCAATGGGGTAGAGTGCAAGGGAGAGAAAATATAATTAGAAAAATAAAGTAATAGAGTGCTGGCCCTGGAGTCAGGAGGATCTGAGTTCAAATCTGGCCTCAGACATAACACAAAAACTAACCACGTGACCTTGGGCAAGTCACTTAACCCCAATTGCCCTCCAAAAAAAGCAAAAGAAAAGAAAAGAAAAGAAAAAAGAAAAAAAAGAAAAATAAAGTAGAGAATGGGGGCTGGGACTGTGGAATATCACATATACTTTCCAGATGCCCACCCTTTCCCTTTCCTTTCCTTCTATTTCCTTCCCTTCTCTTCCCTTCCCTTCTCCCTTCAATCCCTCCTTCCCTCCCTCTCTCCTTTCCTTTGTTCCCAGCCTCCTTCTTTCTTTCCTACTTTTGCTTTTTTTCTCCTTTCTTCCTTCATTTTTTGAATGAAAATATGGTGTAATTAAAACATATATTAGACTCAGGGTCTGAAGAGGTGAATTCAAGTTACTGGTCAGATACCCCTGTGTGGTTCTATGGAAAGAACGCTGAATTTGGGTTTGGAGAATTTGGGTTTGTATTCTGGCTGTTACTTACTTACTCCCCTTACCTTAGGAAAGTCACTACATTTTTACTGTCTTGAGTTTCCTTATCTGGTAATGAGAGGGAAGGATTAGATGGTCTCTAAGTTCTCTTAAAAACACAAACAAAAAAATCCTATGCATCAGCTGTAGAATAGGGGGAAAATATACTTAAATTCTCTAATCTTCAGCCCCATCCTCACTAAATTTAATAGAATCAAATAGACTCTATAGTCTCTTCAAACACTAAATTTATTCCTATAATCTTTGTTATCTAACTGCTTTGCTATCCTTTCTTCCTTTTGCTGTTGTTGGTTGTTCCTATGCCCCCTTAGAAATTTTCAGAAATTCCTGAAACATTTCAAGTTTTGGGGAAAACATTATTGAAAGCACATTACATCTAGTTCTTCATATAGTAATTTTCTTTCATCCTAGCCACTCTGAAAATTAATTTTTTTCAAACATTATAATGGCTACAATATAAAACCAAGTACACTTTGGTATATATGATTTATCTTGGAGTTCAGTTCTCTACCTAAGTTTTCCAATATGAGAATCTCCCTATGTAATGGCCCCACTCATCTTAAATAGTCTAAGAATTCCTTGCTAATCCAATTTATGCTCATTACTTTTTTCTCCTCTCATGACACAATCATTCCAAAGGAATTCTTTTTTAACGAAGCTAAGGGGTAAATATTACCTGGGTTTTGCCCCTAACAAGTGAAAACTAGGGGATGAGGATGAATGGAATTAGATTTCTTCATGTCCCCCAAAAGCAGACAACTCTTTAGAAAAAATGGAGTATCAAGCTTATGACCCAAAGCAGTAACTCGCTTCTAGCAAAAGATGAATCAATGAGAAAATTGTGTCAATTTTTCATCAATAATTTTTCATAAAGTGATTTATGGGAAGTAACTAATTAAAGTCACTCTATAATGAATCCTTCCCTTCACTAGATGTCAGCTGGACAATGAAATGTATGTGTGTGTGAGGTGGGCGGGGGGCGGCTGTGTGGTGGAAAGTGGGAATCTCATCCTTATAGGATCATATTTTAAGGACTCACAGGGATCTTAGAGGTCATAAGTACAACAATTTCATTCTACAAATGAAGAAACTGTAGCCCAAAGAAATTATGTCTTCTACAACATGACCTTAGGTCTCCATCACCTCAATATTCTATAATTGTGAAAATATGCCTAATAGCAAATGAATATCCTTGCAAAATAGTCTTCTATCTTTTTTTAAAGAAAGAACAAATTAAATAAGATAAGAAGAAAATAAATTCCCCCCAAAATACACGCTTTTAATTATTTATGAATTATAGTAGACTAACACAGATTATGCAGTGGATAATGGGCTCAATGTGAAGTCAAGATTATTTGAAATGAATCTTGTTTCACACTCTTACTCTGGGCAAGTCACTTAATCTCTCTTTGGTTCAGTTTATTTCTATATGAAATAGGGATAATAATATGACCTTGCTCATGGAATTACTGTGATGGTCAAAAGAAATAATGCACGTAGAGGACTATGTCCAACTTAAAATCCTACACACATGTTAGCTATTAGCATGATGAGAATTTTCGCCTAGTTTCCCATACATTTCCAGTGGAAGGGATCAACAAAATTTGATTGGGTTTAACTCAATTCGACAAACATTTCTTAAATACTATACATTTCTACCTTCTTTATTTTAGACCTATGAATCCTGACAAATGATTTCTTGAGAACAGTAAATAGTGTGAGCAAAGTTCTAAGAGAGATGGACATGTCATGTAGGCTTCAACTTTTTTTTTTATTTTAAATTCTACTTTTTCTCCTTCACAGCATGTGCTCAGTGTCTTCTCTCTGAAGTGACAGGCTCTGAAGAGATCTGATAGTACTGAAGTGAAAGGACAATTTAAAATAAGTACGTATCACTGCTTTCATTTATCTGACAGACTTATGGAAGCTGACAGGAAGTCTAATTTGCAGGCCGATACTACAGCAAAGAGAATATGTTTAGTATATACATGTGCTTCTAAGAGAATATCTCATGTGTGGAGATGAAAAAGAAATGTGCATTATCACCCTTTGCAGGCAAAGCCAATCTTTTTTCATTTTAATCTTATGACCATCATCCCTCTCCATTTCTGACAGATTTTTTTTTTATATTTTCTCGTCAGTTCAATACCATTGATATACGTTAACAACACTGATTAGCCGGTGAATCTAGTATTGAGGTAGCCACATTTTGGGTGCCACTCCTCACCACCCCAACACATGCATGCACATATGTACATACATACCTACATGCATACATACATGCATAAACAAACCACATTGTCATGCCTTCAGATATGCTTGCAAGAATAGAAAGCAAATGTGTAGGCTCTCAGATTCAGGTATCATAGCCAGACAAGCCTCTCAAAACAGTATACACAGTTGTGTGTGATACAGAATTTAATCCCATGGTGTGTTGGAGTGAGCTCGTACTGGGTGAGCTGATTGTTAAATTTCCAGTGTGAATACTTATGCCAAGGAAATCAGCGGTGCTAAAAATCAAGACATGGCTTTTATTAACCCATTGATTGTCTAGACTTAATAAGATTATAAAGAAAATATTCTTAATGTTGAATAAACTTAAAAGTGTATCATATGTATGCATTTTAAACATTTAACTGTATACTCCTGGCTAAAAGGAACCTTCAAAATCATCCATACAACTGCCTTATCTTACAGACCAAGAATCTGAGGCCCCAAAGTGAAATGACTTGACTCAGGTCACACAGAGAAAAAGTAGCCAAGTCAAAATTCAAATCTAGATTTTGTCTCTAACTCTAGAGCTAAATTTACCACAGTATTCTATCTCTGACTTGCTATCAAATGCTACTTCTCCTTGTCTTCTGCTCTACAGGTTAGGTTTGCTTCTAGCTCTAAGGGGAAATGGTGGCTTAGGTGAGATAAGATAACATGCAGAAGGTACCATTTCCTAAACTTGCCTCATACCAAAATTGAATAACTTCTGTCTTTGCAGGCTATTCAAATCTTAACTTTGCCACAATTCTGGGCAGATCTTCCAAAGTTAGATAGGGCTAGGGATGAGTGACATCCTGTGTGGCAAGACTTGGGTGAGTACCATAGCAGAAGACATGTAGATATTCCTTATGGGCTAAATGCCCCCTTCAGAAAATGAGAAGAAAGAAATACCTGCCAGTTTTCAGAGGTAGAAATTAAAGCTATCTATAGTCACGTGAAAAAAATGCTCTAAATCACTATTGATTAGAGAGATGCAAATCAAAACAATTTTACATACCACATAATACCTATTGGATAGATTAACATGGCAAAACTGGAAAACGATAAATGTTGGAGAGAATATGGGAATGTTAGAACACCATTGTTGGTGGAGCTATGAGCCAATCCAATCATTCTGGAGACCAAGTTGGAATTATGCCCAAAGGGCTATAAAATGTGCATACCCTTTGACCCAGCAATTCCACTTCTAGGGTTGTATACCTAAGACATCATAAAAATGGGAAAAGGAGCCACTTGTACAAAAATATTCATAGTGGCTCTTTTTATGGTGGCTAAGAACTGAAAATCAAGGGGATGCCCATCAATTGGGGAATGGTTAAACAAGTTGTGGTATATAAATGTAATGGAATACTATTGTGCTATAAGAAATGATGAACAGGTGGACTTCAGAGAAACCTGGAAAGACTTATATCAACTGATGCTGAGTGAGGGGAGCAGAACCAGGAGAATATTGTACACAGTAACAGTCTCAGCGTGTGAGGACTGATTTTGATAGACTTAGCCTTTCTCAGCAATGCAAGAACCTAAAACAATTCCAGTGGACACATGATGGAAAACGCCAGTCACATCCAGAGAAAGAACCATAGAATTAGAATGCAGAACAAAACAGACTATCTTTTTGTTTTGTTTTCTTTCTTCCTTCCTTTCTTTCTTTCTTCCTTCCTTCCTTCCTTCCTTCCTTCCTTCCTTCCCTCCTTTCTCATGGTTTTTCCCATTTATTATAATTCTTCTATGCAACATGACTAATGTGAAAATGTGTTTAATAGGAATGCATGAGTAGGGCCCATATCAGACTGCAAGCCATCTTGAGGAGAGAGGAGACAGGAAGGAGGAGAAAATTTAAAATTTATGGAAGTGAATGTTAAAAACTAAAAATAAATAATTTAACAAATTGAGGGAAAAAAAAGAAAGAACTGCCTGACATTTTGATCAGCTCTATTCATTGGTTTCATACTAGTATTTTATACTAATCTGTTTTTTAAGGTAATCCTTGTATGAAGTAAGGCTAGACATGAGGAAGAAGAGGAAAAAAAATGGCTAATATTCTCCTGATGACTTCTAGCCTATCTAGCAAGCCCCTAAAGGGCTTCTATAATTTTTGTCTCCTACCCAATATGTTCTAAAATGAGGTTTCCCCTTGACTATATTGCTGGGACTATCTGGAAAATATTGACCCAGAAAAGTCCTTTCTACCATAGGTTTCCTGTGTTCTACCACTTATACTTTGGGCTTATTATCTGGGCAAAACACTCTCTGTCACTGCATACCAAATGAGATAATGCTTACCATGAGAAATAAAGTCATAGACTATTAGAATCCAGACTTTAAAAAATTACCTAATCTAGCCTATCCTGTTTACATATGGAAAAACAAAGACCCAGAAAGACTAAGGGAGTTATCCAAGATAATACAGCCAGAATTCAGGTTTCTCAACACCCAGACCAATATTTTTTTTAACTTTTTTTTTTTAACATGTTGAAGTGATCTATCCAAATGAACCATTTCTCAACTCAAGGCATTTTCTCTAGCTATCCCCTGTGCCTGGAATTATCTCCCTCTTCATCTCTGCCTCCTGGTTCCCAGGTTTCCTTCAAGACTCATCTAAATTCCTAACTTCTATAAGAAAGTTTTTGCAACTCTTCTTAATTCTAGTGCCATCTGTCTTCTTAACTAATTCTTATTTATCCTGTATATAGCTTGTTCACATCTATTTTTGCTTATTGTCTCTCTCTCCCAAGAGATCATGAACTCCTTGAGTACAGGGACTGTCTTTTGCTTCTTTTTGTATTTCTAGTGTTTTGCATAGTGCCTGGCACATGCACAAGCACTGACTAGATGCTTACTGACTAACTGACTGATTGAGTGAATAAATCTCATGAAATATTGTAGATTTTCCTAAAAGAATTTACTGAACCAAACCAACTTAGTAATTGAATTACCCATATCCAACAAAATCCAAGTGAAATTAATGTTACAGAGTATCTGTTTAATTCAATGAACACTTGTGAAATGTCTACTATATACAACACATAATACTAGATACCTGAGATGCAAAGACAAAAACCCAAGTCCTATCACCAAGGGACTTACATTCTCCTGGGAGGAGAGTGGTGTCAAACTAGGCCACATTACTTTCTACTTGACACTTGGGGAAATATAAATGTCTATCTCATACTAAGACTACCCAATCTGGCAAAGTAATTATCATTTCTAGAGAAAATGTAAAGTCAGTTTTAAAAATCTGAATTGATTAACTGCTTGTCTCAACTAACTGATCAAGTCAGTCAAAATAATAAATTCAATCCTCATATATGGCAAAAGGACACTGTCCATAAGAATCGAGCATTTCTTTGTGTGCACATTAAGATCAAAACAAGGTAAAAAGAAGTCATTGTCTAAGCAACAATGTTAATACCAGTACTGAAAAAAAACCCATCAGATATGATAATTAAGAGATAATCAGTAATTTTGGACAGAGTCATTTCATTTGGGTATTGAAGTCAAAACCTAAAATGGAAAAGGTTGAGGAGTGAGAGGAGAGGAAATGTAACAAGCAAATAAACACACACACACACACACACACACACACACACACTTTCAAGGAATTTGACTAAGAAGCCAAGGAGAGAAATAAGATGATAGACTGAAGAGGTGGCTGAGTCTAATAGCTGTTTATTTTATCTTATTTTGCTTTTACTTTATGTTTTAGAATGGATTGACTTGGACATGTTTAAAGGCAGTGGGGAGGGGGTGGCTAGGTGGTGCAGTGAATAGAGCACTGGCCCTGGAGTCAGGAGGTCCTGAGTTCAAATGTGGCCTCAGACATTTCAGCATTTACTAGCCATGTGACCTTGGGCAAGTCACTTAACCCCAACTGACCTGCCTTCCCCCCTCCAAAAAAAAAAAGAAGCAAAAAAGTAAAGGCAATAGAGGGAAATGGTTGATAGGAAGAGGTTGAAAATTTAAGACAGGGAGAAAACAGACCGGACAATCTGATAAGGAGAGGAGGGAATGGGATCAAGTGACAGAGAATGCTCCACAGGAATGGTGGAAGTCAAGATGGACCTTAAATGATAGGTAGGATCTAAAGAGATAAAAGGGAAAGGGGAGAGTATTCTGGACAATGACAAAAATGGCTAAAAATATTAAGGTGGAGGTGAACAAAATACGTTCATGGGGCAATAAAGAAATTAGCCTTATTATGATAGAGCAAGTTAGAGAATAGGAGAAATAATGCAAATTATTTAATCACTGAAAATCAAAGGAGAAATGACTATTAATCAGTGTATAAACCAGCACTGCTTTTCCAATTAACACTATGTTCAGTGAGAAAAATACCTACATTTTAAAAAATTTTAAGTCATGTGATTTAGACCTGCTGTGGATGCACTATACGTACTGATCCAAATGAATTACAGAGACAATAAGTACTAGGAGATATTGGAGGCAAAGGGGAAGAGGTAGGAAAGTAACTGAGTAGGAACTTAAATGGACAAGTAAGACTTCATGGAGGAGGAGTTTGAGTGGGTTGGAACATGATTTAGCTAGCAGAAGAATGAGGGTATGAGGGTATGAATGCATCTGTCAATTCTCTATCGTGGTCAACTCAGCTTTTCCCAGCACCAAAAGCATCACAAAGTTGATATGCTGACCTTTGATATCATAAAGTGTTGGAAGAGGCATTTGTGGAAATCTGCTACCTCTTTCTAACTAATTTCTTTTTAATCTCCTAAACTTAATATTGTAGTAGTTGTTGTTTTGAATTACGTATTAAAACATGAGCTCCCCTAAATGCCATCTTTTCTATGCTCTATCCATGTCTATGCAGGCACTCTACTAGATTTCTGCCTGAGTGTACACAACAGGTTAGCTTGGGACTAGAGCATATCAGTTTGAAGCAGGTTGGTTTGTGGCAGGTTAATTCACCCTTGTAATGTATACATTTATAATCTACTGAGTGGCTTTCCATGGTACTGTATAAAGGACAGCTACATTTTTTTTTTCATTTCACTTTTCCCCACAGAGGCCAGCATCATCTTGCCAAACCTTCTCCTCTGTTGCTAAGACCAATAAATCCTCATTTCAAAAGGTGCTCAGTCAGTAATGAAACTCTGCCACCTCTGAATGCCACTGAGGTCACCATAATGGATTCAGTGTGAATAAAATTCCTGGAAAATTGAAACATGTGCAACAAGCACACTATTTGGAATAGAGAATTTCTAAGTTCCCTCCTAAATCTATGACTGATTTCCCAGAAGTTTCTCTGGTGAGGCATATGCACATCAAACTGTCTTCCAATGTCACTGAGGGCAAAGTACAATTAGAAGGATAATCCCTTATGGATGGTCAGGTTTTAGAGATCCTTCTTTTGGGAGGCAACATTGTGATGATTTTACCAAGCTATGCCTGGCATTCTGCGGACACTCCTGGTTGAGATCCCATAGTCTCTCAAGTTGTGAGTCTAGTACTATATATAGGAAAAAAATTAGCAACTAAAGAACGCATATTGCTCCTATCATGACAGGAAGTTGGATGGACAATCTATTGATCTAGCTCAATCAGTACACATACTGTGGAAGAGACAGAATAGGAAAAAAAGAATAAACATTAAGTTCCCATTATGTGTCACTTAACACCAGGCCTGCACAACATACAACCTGCTTAGGGCGACTTGAGAAAAATGTAGGGTAGCCACTGCACACTCTCCTGTTTGTCATGAGACCTGTGGCAAAGAAGACCTGTGCCCAAAGAAGTGTACAGATTGTTCAGGTCTGCTTTCTGCTAAGTACTTTACAAATATCATTTCATTTGATCCCCACAACCACCCTAGGAAGTAGGTGCTATTATGATCCTCATTTTACAATGAGAAAATTGAGGCAAAGAGAGATTAAGTGACTTGTCCAGGATCATACAGCTAGTATCTAAAACCAGATTTGAACTCATGTCTTCCAGACTTCAGACCCTGGGCTATATCCCTGTGCCCCCAGCTGCCTCTAAAGAAGTACAGTGATTTCTGCTACAAACCAAATGGAAGGGCTACATTTGAGAAATAGCACAGAGTTTTCCACAGTCCTAAGTTGTTCCCAACTACAAAACCCTTGTTTTTCCCCATGCAAATTCCCCTGCTGATGATAAATGGACATGAATATAGAATATTATGATTACATGAGAATAAAAATCCCAGGTAACCCAAACAGTGAAAAAATGACGCATGGTAGGTACAAGTGAGTAAATCTCACCAACAATTGCTTGACTTCAAGAAGTGTTAAATGGACATCCTAAATTAAACAAGCGACCATAAAATGTGAGCCAGCCACATTGCCAAAGTGAAAGATAACAAATGGGCAGTATGACTGCTACACTAATGCTTAGAAAAACCAGAAGGCCTCCAGCAAGGTGGGTAAATCCTCTAGGGAAAATTTATGTAAAGGCATGGACAATAATTATACAAGATGAGAGAACATAACAGTGCCAATGAGATCATAAATCTATTGAGGTAGCTTCTTATAGAAGGCATAACAGTTGCCTGATGGAAAGCACAGTGTTTTTAGGAGTTGAGAAAAGGGTATTTCAAGACTGGCTATGTTGCTAACTAGGTTCATGGTTTGGATAAGTCTTTTTCTTCCCTGGGTCTCAGTTTTCTCATCTATAAAATGACATGTTTAAAGTAAGTGATTTCTGAAACCTCTTTAAATTCTAGGGCTCTGCCTATAAGTAGGGAAATGAGGTAATAAAAACCTGAAGGTAAATTTAATTAGGTCCTGAGTTATGTGGCTAATAAATGAGGCATAGCGTATAGAAGGCTGGCCTTGGAATCAGAAATCCTCTGCCTCAAGTCATGTCTCTGACACAGGCTGCCAATATGAGTCATTTGACTTCTCATTTTACCTTGGCAACTTTCTGACACTCTAAGTTACAGATTAGTAGCAAAACTGTAGCATTTGGAAGAGTTTCAACATCGATGAAATCACAGAGCTGTGCCAAAACAATGACAACAACAGCAAAAAGTGGGCTGGCCATTCAAATTCTTTACTTGCTTTTACATCATGTCTAAAAGTGAAGTCAATTTGTGTAAAAGAAAAAAAAGGACAACATTTAAGAACTATCACAATGGATCAGAAATACTCAGGCTATATATTTAATTATTTCTTCATGTTATGGTGTATGCAAGGAGGATTTTGTTATCCTTCTTAGAGTTAGGGTCTCAGGATCCATGGCCATGGAAATGTCTACTTTCCAGCTGTTTGAAAATTACTAGATAGTAGTTCCCAAAATTGTAGTGAAAGACAATCCTACTGAGGCTGCACCATGCGATAAGGGGTGACATAATGTGATATTTACTACGCTTGTGCAGAATGACAATATCGCTGAAGTTAACCTGTGAGCTTAATGTTGGCAAGATACCTTCTTTGTTGCCCTATAAAGCAGGTGGGCATTGGTCAGTGAGAGGGGAAATACAACAGGAAATCCATGGGGGAATCTGTTGTGCCTCAACTGGCCCCCATTGAGGCTTGAGAGCATTCAGGGAAGTGCATGAATGTACCTGTCTCGATTGACCCCATTGAGACGTAAGGGTAGTTGTCCCCCTCCTCCTTCTTGCCAGCTCCTGTGAGAAGGGTGATTAGGGAATTCTGTAGAAATTGCTTCCCCCAGCAACTCTTTGAGAAGACTAGACTAGAATAAAGCTGATTATTACCTTCTCTGAAACTGTCTGCCTATTTGGCCAGATCAAGAATGAACCTGTTTGAGGTTGGAGTCCCAAACTCCAGTGCCTCCTCTGTGTTCTCTGTGAAACATATGGGTAAGGTCACATCTGTAATGGGCTTTTCCAAGGAAGAAATGTTGTAACAAATTTGATCAAATGCTGGTAGATTGATCTAACTTCACAAAAGGTGGGTATCACTATGCAAGTGACACCAATTGCATGGTAATAAGAGGAAAAGTGCAAGAGTAGAGCGATTGGGGAAATTATTCATGTTTCTTCTTGTGTGTAAAAAGAACTTGAAAATCATTTGATTTTCATATTAAAAGTGGAACTTTGACAATTTTCATTTTCTTCTTTATTTATGAGAGAGGACAGAAAAAAAATCCTCTTTTCACTTTTCTAACCAGTGAGTGAGAGAACTGTTTGGCTGTGCACGGTACAAAAATACTTCTACCAAAGCAGTCATTAGACATTCACTTCCTTCATAAGCGTCCATGTCACACAGAAACTACAGCCTACAGAAGTGCTCCACAATACAGAGGAAGAAGAGCTACATATTCTCCCATCAGAGTTAACAATGTGACTTGGTTTATCCTTAAGCAAAAAGGAAACATCTTATTTTGTATTTATCACTGTCCTAAATCACTACCTCATCTCAACTGCAGTTACTTCCTGAGTGAGAATAGTTTAGGAGAAATAGAGCTGGCTTGACTTAGACTGGAGGATAAAGAATTTGCTTTATTCAAATCTTTTCTTAATTATCATCCATAAAAAGATGAAGTCAAAAGGAACTTTACAGAATTCAGAGGTGGAGAACCTATAGGCCCAAGGCCATATGTGGCCCTCTAGGTCCTCAAGTTTGGCCCTTTGACTGAATCCAAACTTCCCTGAACAAATCCCTTTAATAAAAGGATTTGTTCTGTAAAACTTGGACTCAGTCAAAAGGCCACACTCAAGGAACTAGAAGGCCACATATGGCCTCAAGGCCAAAGGTTCCCCAGCCCTGTCAGATCATTTAGTCCATCTCCTTCTTTTTAAAGAGGAAGAAATTAGGGGCAGCTAGGTGGCACAGTGAATAGAGCACTGGCACTGGAGTCAGCAGGACCTGAGTTCAAATCCAGCCTCAGACACTTAACACTTACTAGCTGTGTGACCCTGGGCAAGTCACTTAACCCCAATTGCCCTCCCTTCCCCCTCCAAAATGCCAAACAAAAAAATAGAGAGGAAGAAATTGAAGTCTTGAGCAAGGCAGCAGTCTGCCTGAGGACACATAGCAAGCTATAGGCCTGATCAAGAGGAGATGTTGGGTCATTAGTCCTAACACACTGCCCTTCCAGTAGCAGTGCTTTTCTCTCATTTGTATAGCTTCAAATTGTTAATTTCATTCCACTCTAACATTGTTTTGTTATTTCACTTTAACAGTGCAGTTGTGATGGGATATAAAATATAAATGCCATTTTATGGTTGATAAGTTAGATATGTGGCCTTTGGGATGGAAGGAGCCGGCCTCTGTTACTCTCTTATGATTATTGTCTTTTGGTTACACTATCCGTTTTAAGGCAGACTCTCAGTTGCTTAAATGCATGAATCTATTGAACAGAGTTATCTTTTTTATTAGCATCACACCAAGCGCTAAATTTAATTTCTCGTCTAAATTAAGTCTAATCTATTTGGTATTCATATTCATCCAGAGAGCTCTTCTCCAGGCCAGAGTACAAAATTTTTATCTGAAGCATCAGGATTCACAGTGGATAGTTCCTTACCCTAGTAACCAATGCTTATAAATTCTATATATTATGCATATTCTATGACCAAACACTATTACAATTAACAATCGTAGCAAAGACAGACAATTTCTCAACTTTATGAATCACAAATCTATTAGAGCTGTGTTGAAAAGGTTAAGTATTTGTTATCAAGGTGTAGACTGTAAATATTTATGTCAGCATATACTGTGAAAATATTAAAATCCCAGAATCTTTATAGTTGCAAATGACCTCAGAGGTTTCCTTGTTCAATTCCCTTATTTAATACAAGTGGTTTTCTCCTTTGGCAGCTAGGTAGTATAGTGGATAGAGCTCCAGGCCTTGAGTCAGAAAGACCTGAGTTCAAATATGTTCTCAGACACTTACTAGCTGTGTTATCCTGGATAAGTCACTTAACCCTGTTTGCGTCAGCATTCTCATCTGTAAAATGAGCTATAGACGGAAATGGCAAATGGCAAATCATTCCAGTATCCTTGCCAAGAAAACCTCAGCATTATGAAGAGTTGGACATGACTGAAATGACACAGCAAAAATAGTCTCTTCCCTGTATGGAACTTCTAGTAGTAAGACATTTAATATTACACCAGATCCTGAGTATAATTGAAAAAATGTATACCAGTTGAGAAAATTCATTCTAATGTTAAAAGTTATTAGTAAAAGCAAATAATTAGTCTTGACAAAACAAATATCAACAGTGCCCTATGAATGCTTATTACAATTGTTATCACTGTCATTCTTATCATTATTATTTTGCTTTAGGTGCTCTAGTGGTAGGAAGGCAAAGTGACAAAGTGCACAGGGAAATATAACAAAGCTTTGTATACAAATCCCACCACAGGATATTCCTAACTGCGTGACTTGGGTAAATCATTTAACCTCCCCTAGCCACGGTTTTCTCACATATAAAATAAGGGGATTTGACAACATCTTCTCTAAGGTCCCTTCCATCTCTAAATCCATGATCCTAAGAGCCTATGTACTCCATTGTGGCAGAAGGTTGTCTTTGGGTGCCAAAGGATATGCCATGAGGGTGCAAACTCTGAATCATCCAATTATGTTGGAAAAGGGTTAGAGTAAGGGCTCCATAATGGACTCTTCCAACCTATGTAAGCTTGGAAAGGTTTACTATCAGAAGATTGGTCACTAGATGATTAATTTTATAGCAACAACAATTCATGAAAATGCCTGCTAAAAGATATAGGGGTTGGGGCAGCTAGGTGGTGCAGTGAATAGAGCACTGGCCCTGGAGTCAGGAGGACCTGAGTTCAAAAACCGCCTCAGACCGTTAACACACACAAAAAAACTAGCTATGTGACTTTGGGCAAGTCACTTAATCCCAATTGCCCTACCTTACCCCTCCAAAAAATAAAATAAAATAAAATAAATATATAGGGGTCATGATCTGTATTAATAGAATACTCATAATGGTCAAATGATAGGTATTTTAAAATACCAGAAGAGTAAAAAGAATGAAAATTCAAATTAGTGATCACCAATTTAATTAGGAATTTAATTCTAGTCTATTCTATTGAAGGTCTATTGTCCAAGGCTGTGGTTTGTGGTCTTTGGGTTTCCTTATACTCTTTAAAATGACTAACAAAACCTCAGAGAGCTTTTTTTTTTTAATGTATGTTATACCTATCAACATTTACCATATAAATTTAAATATCTTAATATTGTTATGAAAATAGTTTTAATTTCTCAGATCACCTGAATGAATCTTGGGGAGTCCTTTGTGAGCCATGAATCTAATATAAAATTTTAACAATAAGATAATATGATGATCAGTAAGACATAATCATTGCCCTCAGCATTTAACAACCCAATATATATAAATGCATCTGTAATCTCATCAATGCAGTACTTGCTCTATTGATGTAGACTGAAATCATCCATGTCTGACTCTATTGTATGACTCTTGACTGTGTCCTCCCACAAGTCTTCCATAGGGAGTTCCTCCAGTATACTAGAGAAATACTTCATGTTCTACTAACATCCCAAAGATACACAATGCAGTAAATACACTATTCATTGGTTACCTCTTCTATTTGCCACGTGACCAGGTCATTTTTTAAAAATTATACATTGAAACTGGTGGTATGTTGACTTATTTTTCATTGCTTATACATAATTCTTTGTAAAAAAAAATCTTTTTTTTTTATTAATAAGGCAGGGCTCATCTGGGTGAAAGTATATCTCCAAATGGTTGTGATGTAAAAACAAAAGGTATTAATAAAAACTCAGTTCACAAAAAAATTATAAATTGGCCTTTGTTTAGGGGAGAAGCCTTCAGTCATGAAAATAACTTTCCAATTTCCCAAGGGCAATTAAAACAACTTGAATTTAAAGAGGTTATTATGCAGGAAATAAATACTTTTAGAACAAAATATTACATTAAAAAGTAGAATATAAACATTTTCATTAACATAGATTTTTAAGTGCCCAATATAAAAACATTTTTATATTGGAAAAAATTAAAAATCATTAAAATAGAAAATAAAATGCCTAGACTTATTATTATTATTTTTTGTTTAATAATCTAACCATGTGCTAATACTTTTCAGGCAAACTTTGAATAGCAAGAGTTCAATATAAGAAGAAAAGATCAGTAAGAAATGTTGGTATCAGATAAATACCTAAAAACCACTGTTTATTAAACTAAAAAGGAAGAGACAAATACCTGATAAATGGAGCTTTGGAAATAAATATCCCAAAGCAAGTGGCTTTGTAAAAGGAATTGCAGGAGAGAGTTTCTAAGACTGGTTAAATGATACTGGACTTGGCATCAGGAAGATCTGGGTTCAATATTTGATTAGTTATAGAATAACACCTTTTTGAAAGGACATTACAATGTTCAATGTAATTAACTTATGATGACCTTGTGAGCACAAAACACAACTAGTCTTATAGTTTCTTTGAGGAAGTTGAAGGTCAAACTGATTGAATGACTTTTCACAGTCACATAACTCTTGAGTTAACAACAGAGTCAGGCCTTTCTGATTTCAAATCCGGTTCTCGTTGAATTATGCCACATTATCTTTCTACATACAATGGATTAGGGAACTGAGACAAAGAGCATCTGTCTTGTGAAGCACAAAAGTTTCTACTTGAGTGAACTAAGACGGTAACCCAGTGAGAATGAGTCCAAGGTAATAAGCTTAAGCTTACTACCCTCTCTGAGCCAGTTAGCTTCTCTCAGTAACAAGAGACTACGCCCTTGATTCTGATATCATAGATAACTCAGGGCAATCACTACTCCTTGTAGGAAATAAAGAAATATGTTTCTGAATGAATCAATAAGGTCTTCTTACTAATTGAGGATAGTGCATTTTGACACATTGACTGGGCAGTTTTGTATTTCCTCCATGTTCACTATAGATACAATGGGAGTTCTAGATGTAATGCACAGACTTAAGAAGTAAAAAGTCTCACCCTGAAAAAGAACTGAATTTTTAAACCATAAAACAGTTGGTTTGTTGTGAATGTGCTTTTATTTTCAATCATGCAACCATTCAAGTATGAGTTTGAGTCATCTTCCATCCTGTCTCCAATACTCATAAACTCTGAACTGAAAATATTTCTTTCCATATTGTTCCAAAATGAATTATCATGTTTCAAGTTGGGACTTTGAAGTGACCATGTTGAATAACAGATGTACCACCTACTATATGCCTCATACTGTGGGAATATAAGAAACAATAGACCATGGAAATGCAAGGAGTCTCAAGAGGTTATCATCCTTAAACTTCTGACTTAAAGCAATATCCATTGCCCCATTTTACAGATTAGAAAATTGAGGGCTAGGTTGTGTGACTTTCCTATAGTCTATGCTAGTAATTAATATAAACGAGAACTAGAAGTCAGGCAAGTCTGCCTCTTACTGCCATTTCTGTTCCACTTTATCAGACAGCCCCACAATCCCTGGGTCTTAAAACAAAAACAAAAACAAAACAAATAGAAACCAAACCAATCAAACAAACCCTCTTATTTCTTTGCCATTTGCTTTGTGATCTCTCATATACATTAAAATGACAATCAGAGGAAATTCAAATTAGTCAATATATTCACATATGTATTTTATTTTGCAATTCCAATGCCATTCTACTACAAACCACGCCAACCACAACCATTATTAAAACATCCTAAAAAGCAGAAAGCGTTCTGGAATTGGAGTCAGGCAGATCTGGTTTATATCCCATTTCTGTCAGAATATGTGAGGATGAGCAAATCACTCAACCTCTCTCTAAGCCTTGGTTTCATATAAAATAGGGAAAATAACACCTGTACTATCTAACTCGTAAGATTGTTTTGAATCTCAAATGAGATAATGTAGGCAAAACACCTTCCAAACTTTGAAATGTTATGTGCCCAGTGTTATTGTTCTTGCAATTCTTTTAAAAATCCTTTCACCAAAGTTTCCAGGTTAGAGATAACAAACACTGGCAGAGCTTCAGCAGACCTATCCAGGGAAGCAAGCGTGGATACTGATAATTCACAGTGCTGGTTCCACACCGCCCAGAGAGCAGGTCGCTCCCCCCTTCTTAAACATTTATCCTACACGCAAAACATATTCTCCAGTCAGTTATGCCAAAATAGAAATGTTATTGCATATGTAATAGAAACAAAGACTAAGATAGCAGATGGGAGACAAAAAAGTTCTTTCCTGTGAACATCAAGAAGGTGATTCATGAGGAGCTGACATTAGTTAGAATGACTGAGGAAAGGAATGTGTTCTGCATTGTTAATAGGCATCTTTTCTTGCGGGGGGGGGGGGGGGGAAGAAGGGGAAGCTAAAGTAATTGTTATTCAAATATCAAAAGAAGAAGACAAAAGCAACTGTGGTGTAACATCTCCTGTGCACTGCTCCCCCAAATTTTACTGGCAGGTTCCATAGTTCAGAGCCCAGCTGCTGCCTTAAGTTAGAAGACATCCGGTGTGGTATTTCGAACACTATAGTTCATCAGCCTGAAAGAGGAAGACCCTCAGAGCTTCTGGCCAAAGCAGAAAGAAGTGCTATTTACATTCATTCTGAGCCAATCAGGGCCCAAAACAACGATCAAGTAGGGCTTGGCCTGGGACCTATTCTTGGCCAATCAATGAGAGCCAGAATGATTTGGGGTTAAGACTGGTCTTTAAGAGAAAAGGAAGAAAAAAAAGTTTCAGTGATTAAAAATGTATATTCCTTTTGGGCAAAGCACCCACAGGTGAGGTTGTGATATCTTAAGTGGACAGATAGAAGGAATAGCAAGAGAGAGAGAAGAAAGAGAAAGAAAGAAAGAAACAAAGAAAGAAAGAAAGAAAGGGGGAGGAAGGAAAGGGAAGAGGAAGGAAGAAAGGAAGGAAGGAAGGAAGGAAGGAAGGAAGGAAGGAAGGAAGGAAGGAAGGGATTAAGGAAGGAAGGAAAGCTATGTTGCCCAATAGGCTAATTCCAATTCGGTGGAATAGTGGGTAGCTCCTTCTCTGCTTATAAAAGTTATTTGTCCTTCATTCTTGAAGAACCATGACATCAGGAAGGTGAGGTCATGGCATGCAAGTGAGTTGGATTTAAGTGAGAGAAGGCTGTGCAAATTCACCAGACTTACTTTCACCTCCAGAGCCATCTGGGTTCAGTGGCCAGATATAGAGGACAACTAGAGATGGCCCAGGATGCAATGGGGGTCCTTGGCCTTTTCAAGCTAAGGTCCTCAGTTTGACTTGAGGCAAAGCCTATTCAATGATTAAGGCTTAAGAAATGAAGGAAAAAATGGAATCTTAAAAAAAATAATAAATTTGGGAGGGGAAGACCTTAGGGTTTCTGGCCAAAACAAAAACAATTGTTACTTACATTCATTCTGAGCCAGTCTGGACCCCAAAATAATAACCCTTCTTTGCTTCATTTCTTGTTAAGCCTTAATCACTGAGGAGGCTTTGCCTCATTCAAAGTGAGACCTGTTAAGGACCTTAGCTTGAAAAGGCCAAGGATCCCTAATGCATCCTGGGGCCATCTCCGGTTGTACTGATCTATATCTGGCCACTAGAGCCAGATAGCTCCAGAGGTGAAAGTGAGACTGGTGACTTTGCGCAGCTCTCCATCATTTAAATCCAGTTCACTTGCATGTCATGGCATGACCTTCCTGGTATCTTCCTCTTCAAAAACGAATTACAGCAGCAGCAACAGCAAGTTCATGAGCCTCCATACGTGTACTTCCTATTAGTAGTTCACTAATCACTACATTTAACTCACAGCAAAGTGATTTACTAAGATGACATAGAGGGGAAAAATAGTTATAATTTTCCCTATAAAACTGGGGTGTACTCTCCCCAAAATATACACAGCATTTATGAGAACAGTAGGCTTAAGCTTAGATCTTTCATTCCTAGAGAATGAAAGGATGGCATAAAATGTGGAGACTCCATTATCATCTTGTTACCCTGAGCAAAATTCAGGGAAATAGATTTTTTCCCTTCCCTCCCCTCCCCTTCCGTTCCCTTTCTTTCTCTTTCCTACCTTACCCTTCTCTTTCCTTATCCTTGCCCTTGTTTCTGAGCTTGGTTATTTAACTAGGAGGTCATGGTTTGACTGAGAGCCCAAAATGACAATTATTTTCCCTTCACACATAGGTTTGGAGTCAGGAATATCTGGATTCAAGTCTGCCTCTGGTTCTTATTGGCTATGTGACCAGAGGCAAATCATTTAACCAATCTAAATCTCAGTTCCTTATATTTAAAACTCACAGGTTGGACTAGATGGCCTCTAATGTAACTTCTAGGTCTATATTTTATATTTTGATCCTCTGAACCTATGTATAAATTTTGTAACATTGACATATTCTCTCAGGAAGTCAGGCTCATCAAATATTTTTAGATCATGCAAAACTCAACTGCGTGCAGCCAGGTCATGCACAAACTATGAGAATAAATGTTTCCCAAAACAAAATTCATATTTTTGTTTGTTGGTTTTGCTTTTCCTCAGTAGATTTTTTGTTTTTTTTTGCTATAGGTGTTTGTCCTAACAGAGGCATTATTGCATTGTCATATTCTGTCCTGGAAATGTCAGCAAATTGGTATCAGAATGCAGAATTTCAGAAAGCTAACTGTGTTTTATGAAAACTGAGGGCTAACTATTAAGTTTAAGCTACATCTACTGCTACTGCCACTTCTCCAGGCTGGAATGCAGGCCATTGAAACCTTCACTGCACCTTGTCCCATTTTTATACATTCATGCTTCCTAATCTGTAATACAGACTGCATCACTTCAAGAAAAGCAGAGATGTACCTATTCACTCAGGCTTCCTACTCATAATAGATTTAGGATTTTAGCCTCTCCTTACTGCTTGTCTTTTTTTTTTTCTTAACATCAGCTGCACTTTTTTTAGTGTCTTTTGAAGTACAGAAAGTACAGTGTGCTCCTCTAGGTAAAGAGGCATCAGATGGGAATAGTTTCCTAAATGAAATCAGATGCACTGCTGCCTACCTAATACGCAAGCAGTCTGGAAGGGACTGTGGATATAAAGCCCAGCCCAGTTATGTTACAAAAGAGAAAACTCAGGCCTAGAAACATTAAGAGATAAGCTCAAGGTCACACAGTGCTAGTGGTATAATCATTACTAGAGATGATTTCCTGATTCCTAATCTGGTCCTTTACTCTATTAACAACTGCTCTTTGGTGTTTTATTTCTCTTTCATTTTGAGCTGATTAAGGAAGAAGTCCAGATCAGTAAGCAAACACAACTATTTATCATAATGCCTCCTAGGGAATGTTTCTCATCCATCAGAATCTATAAATATATATGACTAGTGTAAGCTCACAATGCAAATGTATTGTAAATTCTTTTCATTATTTCCAGTTCTATCTTTCCCAGTGGTATGTCATTGAAAATCTTAATGAGTTTACAGATGATCCCTTGGTTTAAGGTTTTGGGGTTGGTTTTTTTTTTGGTTAATGGACTAAAACAGCAACATTCAACAACTCCCAAGGGTAAAATAACTTATCCTAAACAAAAGCTTGTGTGCTCTTAAGCACACTTTTAAATTCATTCAGACATTGTACTCTATTACAATGATTGAACTGATGTTGGCTTACTAGAGTACTAACACTGGGTGGAAAACTTTTTTTGTTAAATAGACACAAATAATTAAAGTATTTATGATTTCTTCAGGCCAGGAATTTTCAACGTGGAAACATTCTCCACCAATATAGATCATGGCCCATCTATGACTTAGAAGTTAAGTCCTAGAGATTTGCCTGAGACACAGAGTGCTTTAACCAAGGTCACACAACCTGTAAATTGATGTCAAAGATAGGATGTGAACCCTGGTCTTCCTGAATCTGAGTCGAGCACTTTAACCACTATATCACAGTGCCTCTCATCTATCGAATAAAATGTGTCTTAAAATAGTTTCTATAAGAATCTATATAAGAATTCATGACAGTCATGGAAATGGAGAAAGAATTGAACTAGTTCCTGCCCTGCCATTTGTCAGCCATGTGACCTTGGTGAAATCACTTCCCTTTTCTAGGAGTTGAGTTACTCATTTAAAAAAGAGAGGCTAGGACTAGGTCACACTAGGAATTTCCACCTAGCTCTAATGAGCCTGATTCTATGAGTTTATGTTACAAGTAAAACAAAGTTATTAACAGAGTAAGTATTTGAATTCATACAACATTTGCCTGGTCCTCTGAAGTACTCTTAAATTCTGTTCCTTGCTGTATTAAGTGTCACTAAACGTTATATCTATAATGTAACAATAAAGAAGAGTAGGTGAAGAAAACTACCTATTAATATTCTTTAAAGGGAAGGAGGATCTTTAAGCTATCAGATTATTTCTTAAAATGCATATTGATTCTAGGGAACAATTTTTAGCTAGTTTGTTTTTGAGGGAATTCAAAACTGGTTGTCCTGAATCATCTTCAAATTGTGTTACATCAAGATCCTCCTGAGAAATAAATCTTCAACATCTCAAAATAGCTCTCTCTTTGTGTGTTCTGTACTTCAAAAGTTGGATGAGATTCAAAGCTCAGTGGCCAAAACTGTGGTTAAAAAGGGTTTGTATGCCATTAGCTTAACTCTTTGAGTTAAGAAAAGTGGTATGCTTCCAAGGACATTTGCTAGCCAGCAAAGGAAGGTCTCAAAACTCTTATATGCTTGTGATATGAAGTCACTTGGTTCCATAAACTGAACTCATTTCTGGTTTTTTGGAATGTCTCCTTACTTTTTTTTTTCTTAACTGACTGGACTGTGAGGAGAATGCTTTGGTCATTGATCTATTGCTAACATTCCCACAAACATCTGTGCTCTCTTCTCTCACATCAGCCTAACAATTCATATTTTATGGGGCTTTGAGGTTTTCAAAAATCCTTTCCTCAAAGAAAGATGAGCCAAAGAGTTTGCCACTGCATTTTGTACAAGAGAGAAAATAGGTTCAGAGACATGAAGTGACTTTCCTATAGTCACATAGCTAGTGAGAGTAAGAGCTGGTATTAGAAGCCAGGGTAGCTAGGTGGTGTAGTGGATAGAGTGCTAGGTCTGGAGTCAAGAATTATCTTCCCGAGTTCAACCTGGCCTCTGACACTCATTAGCTATGTGACCCTGAGCAAGTCACTTAACTCTGCCTCATTTTCTTCATCTATAAAATATGATGGAGAAGGAAAGGGCCAACCACTCCAGGATCTCTGCCAAGAAAACTTCAAATGGGGTCATGAAGAGTTGGACATGACTGAAATGACTGAACAACAACATTAGAAGCTAGGGCTTCCAACTCAAAGCCCAACATTTTCTCCACTGGGCCAGGATACTTACATCAACACAGAAGAAATGTCAGATAGTAATAGCAGGTGTAGGATATGCCACTAGTAAATGTGACTTGCTCCCTTTCTAGATGGTATTGTCAGGTGGCAGCCAAGCTACTGAAGTACCATCTGTGGCAAAAGCACTGAGCTTCCACCTGCAGCTGCTGCTGGGCTCTATTCCCTGACCCACTGTGAACGATCAAAGAATATCTTCCTATGGGAGAGAAAAAAACCTATCTCTTAGTCTCTTTGTATGTCAACTGAGCTTCCTTTGAGATGTATAGGCTGTAAAGTCTCCATGGGAGATCTTTAAAAATACAAGGTAATCAAGTAGTCTACAATTTAGGCTTAGAGATGCAGAGGGGTAGGGGGATGAATTAGAGACCCTCTTGGGATCTTTGCAAGATCAATGAGCCTATGACTTATACTGTAGCTAAGGGCAAAGCTAAGCAAGTCCTACTTCAATCTTGTAGAAGGTTTAGGGACACAATTATATTGCCCTTTCAGGGATACATGCCAGCAGTCGCTATTATTAACAAGCACTACCTGGTTCCTCTTAACCCAGACCACAGTTATTAGCCTTTGTTTGGTAGTCTCTATGTTTATACTTGAAGATCAAGAACATTTCATAGATCACTTCAAGGTCTGAAAAGCACTTTACATACACTATCCTATCTGAACCTCAAGTACTATGAGATAAAATACTCTGGGCATTATCATTTCATTTTACACAGGAAGAACTGAATCCCAAGGCAACACCGTTATTAAAAATCAGAGGCAAGATTTAAATCCAAGTCTTCCCAACTTCAAATCTAGCATTCTATGACTATGCTACTTCATATTTCTATAGAATCAAGTTACTATTACTTCACAGGGTCTGGGCCATGAAACTATATAAATGGTTATTCTCCATCCTTCTCAAAAGAAAAAAAAAAGCATACAACTGGCTTTCTACAATATGGAGTTTAAGAAAGGAATTCATTTAAATTAAAGAATGTGGTTTTGGTTTATCTGGGCAGATTTGACTGGCTTCCCAAGGAAGCAAAATACGTATGCTCCATAAAAGGAAACATTTGCTCTGGTGCTGGGCCATTTAGACTGAAGATACACATATCTAATTATCACTTTAACATTGCCTTCCTAGATGTGACTTAATGAGAAATAATAATCATGGCAACAATGCCAAAGGCAACTTTTCTCTAAAGAATATAGTAGTTCAAAGGTTTCAAATTCTTGATGTATATAAGTCCTGTTGCATTTTTCAAAAACCCTTTCAAGATATCTGATGGAAGGGAGAAATAGTACAAAGACGGTAGGGAGCAAGCATGACTCTTGCAGTCACTTGTCTCTTAGCAACAGCAAATCCTGGACATACTACAATGTGCCCATGTCCAAAGTCTAAAGAGAACTCTCTTTGCCTTTGGGGCAAAGGCCCACTCCCTGCTTCTCACATTTCAGTTAGGCAGGCAAGCATTTATTAAACGCTCACTAGGTGCTAGGTAATGTGCTAAGCTCTTGGAATGTAACTATGAATTATGTTTGGGCATGTTTTTCTACTGTTGTCCACCCAAGGTTCTGAGCCTGTGATGTCTATGCAATTTGGTTAGCAAATAGAATCCTTAGCAGAGACTAAATCAAGAATTACAAAATAAATAGAGCACAGAATTTAAAGACAGAAAGACTGGATTTGAATGCTGCCTCAAGAACCTATTTGTGATCATGAACAAGTAACCTAAGCTCACTGGGTCTCAGTTTTCTTATTTGAAAGGATAGGGACAGAGATTGGATTTATATCATTGGTATTAATTTCCTCACTCCCGGGTGAGGAAACTTCCTCTAACAAGCAGGTCTGAAACAGAACCTATAGTCTTATAAGAGTGGAGCTCAAACTTTTTCAGCCTCAGGACCTTATTTATTCTCTTAAAAAATTTTAAAGATCATTCCTTCCCCCACCCTGAAGAGCATTTGACATTTATCATGAGAGAAATGAAAATGGTTTTGTATTGCTATAAAAACAGGGTTAACTTCATGAACCCCTAGGATGATTTGGGGGACCCACAAGCAGCCCTAGACCACATGTTAGAGAGTTGTCTAGGGCACTAAGAAATTAAGTGAATTGCCCAGGGTGACATAGTTTGTATGCATCAAAGATAGACCTGGAATCCAGTTCTCCCTGACTTCAAGCTCCAGTTTCTATTCACTCTGAAGCGAGGACCAAACAAGATAAAGTACGTAAGGTACTTTGCCAATATTAAAATGCTCTATAACTGTTGGCTATTATTATTAATAATAATAATAAAGTAGTGCTCTAAATGAAATTTGGAAATGGGTTTTGGAAAAGAAACAAAGTAATGACCTTGAAAACATAGTATTACATCACACCTGTGAAGCTGAAATCTCTAAAATTTCCTTAGAATTTATTATGCACCATTAAGCAAATATGTACAAAGCACAAAAACTGCAAAGGCCTTCAGAAAGAGCATTTATGGTTTGTTACCTAAATTAGCACTTCAATATCATCCAAATTGATGCTTGTAAAGTAGTATTTAATAGATCTTTTGAAGCTCTCTCAATTGTCCTGAGTAAATATGAGTTCTATAGATACATTTGGCCATCTCTCTGTGCTATCTGTGAAGGATCACTTGACAATTAGGACTCTTTAATTCTGACTTAAAACGGACTTCATTTCATTATTTCTTCTTTTTTTCATTTTATAATGCTCACGCCTTGCTCTCATTAACATAGCATAGTGCTGGCAGCAAAAATAATCTTTTTTCTAAATTCTTTGGCATTTTGGTGTAAATGAAGAGAATATTTTCTTGCATCTGTACTTTCTTTGCTGCCTTTTCACTTCAATCAATTTAAAGTTGGCATTAAGAATTCTCTCATCAATCATGCGTGATAATCTATAGAAAGCAGCCAATGCTTCCTTCCTTTCATCCTATGCCCTCTTATCTTTGGCAGCCAGGGCATGGCAATCTCCCAATGATAACTCAAAATGCCAAAAAAGAAAACCAGGCTCAATACCCGATGTGTATCCACTAAAATATGTGGTATGTCCCAGGACCTGAAGTGTAGACTGAGAGCAGACACACTTCAGACCCAAGGTGAAACAAAACTAATTACAAAAATGAAGTGTGGGAAGCATACTTTTGTTTTGAGCTACAGAGTTTTATATTTTCTTCTCCTTTAAAATCTATCCCTCTTGGAATGCATTCAAAAATGCTACCAGTTAACCTATGACCTGGGGTAATTCACCTCCCTTCTCTTCTGCAAAACGAAAGCCCTGAACTAAATAATCTCTAAAATTCCTTCCAATTCTCAGTCCTCACAAGTATTTGAAAGATACCATACAAGAGTTGATGTTTTCAGAAAAAAAAATATGCCAATGTCAAAAGCTTCTGTACTTCTTTCCACTCTTCCCAAGTCCCACTCCACAGAAATCAGTAAACTATTTGGGAGGCAGCTCCATCTTCACAATGCTCCAACTATCGATCCCTCTCCTGGTACTCTTCATAGCTTGCTGGCTCTTAGCAACCATAGAGAAAAACAAGCAATAATTTTCCTTTACTTCTTTTAGGTAACAATTTCAGCCCTCTCTTTTTACTTAACATATAAATGAAACAGAAGCATGGATACATCAAGTGATTTCCTCACTTCCCCCCTTTGATTATTTCCTATTTGTCTTGCATATAGCTTAATTGTACATAGTTGTTTGTATTTTGTCTTATTATACTGTCCTTTTTCACACGCCCAGCACTTAGCACAGAGTCTGGCATGTGGTAGACACCTAACAAATGTTTATTGACTTAGTGACTAAAAAAAAGTATTTTAAATATGGAACGTGCAACTACAAGGATTACTTTGTCTTTTGGTCATCACATAGTCCTTTATAGTCTATGATGAAGAATATAGATTTCATAGTTTAAAAGGTAAACACAAAAGTAACATCACAGATAACACAGAAAATTCGAGAATCATGCAATGAGTCTTAAGAGGTCTTTTTTTTTCCTCTGAGTGTTCATTTTCCAAGTCCCAGCAATTCTGAGATTCCACTTTGTTTTGGTCCATACCTGGGATTTCCTTGAAAGGACACATTTGTCACTCATGTAGATAAGCAAGTGTTATGTGTTTTTGAGTTTTAGAACTGAATAAGAAATGGGAGGCTAAAGGATTTGCCAGTACGTGTCAGAGACTTGAACACAAGTCCTTCAGATCTGAGTACAGATCTCTCTCTCTACTACTATACATCAATTTACCTTCCTATGAGATTTTGGAAGAAATAAATGCTATTGTAACACAGAAATGTTCCCTAATTAACTGGCCACTTATAAAATCATGTCATCTCAATCATTCCTCCTTTCAACAACCAATCTAGTCCTCCCTCACCATATCTATTGATCTTTCTCTTCTAGAGAGAATATATGCATATTAAAGGATTAAGAACCACCCTTGGAAAAACTGATAAAATACTCAGGTATTTTTGCAACAATTATGATGTTTATGTTGCTATACAAAACAAAAAATATTAATTAAGGTCATTATCATATCATTTTATCAGAAAAAAAATTACATCTGATTTTCCCCTAATCAATACTTGATTCATCCTTTGCTGCTTCCAAAAATCTAGACATCTTGTTAAAAATAGGATAATATAAACTTTTTTCATGCATTTTCATTTTTTTTGTGAGAAATTCCCAACCAAAGGGGTAAAATCTTTTTTTACAATTTACTATGAAATGTTTTAAATGTATTCTATTCCAGTACCAAGTAGCCCAAATGAGAGATAACAAAGACTACTTTAATGTGATTTTAAAAATTCCAACATGTAAGATAAATATTATGCTATTGATGTAGGTTTTTTTTTAATGTTTGCAAATTCCTAACAGGTTTATTTTTTCATTTCTAAAAAACATACTGAACTCTTTCTTCTAGTCTATCATCTATAGAAATAATTTGATAATGCATACATTTCTGTTCTTGCAGGTAGTAAGTGAAAAGCACTGGAACCAAGTTGAGCAAACTACCAAACTATAGGATACACTCTCTTTATTGAATGTGTGGAATCAGGGTCCTACATAGTTAAAACCATGGAGAGTCAACTGTTTAAGGAAGACCATTAGTTAGCAATTCCCATTTCCAGTTTTGTAGCATGTCAAGGAATTTCTAATTATTTTAAGACATATAATGAAATTCCCTACCTATTACCAAAGCAAATAATTTTTATTTTACTTAATTCCTTTTTTTCTTTTACTTTAATTGAAAGAAATAGATGTGGGCCATCCAGAAAATGGAGGATATATGAGCAAAATCCAAGAAACTTTTATAAAAGTACCAAAAGCTTGTCAAGAGCTGCCTAACAAAGAGAAGCAAAGTTATAATCTTACTAATGATAAAATTCCACTGGAAGAAAAATAACAAAAAAATGATGGGTATCACTATTCTATATCCATCCCAAGAAGCATAAGCATTTAACTAACCTAAGACTTAAAAATATGATCATTTCAAGTCGTTGTGGCAAAAGCACTTATAGATGATATCTGTGGATTAAAGAAAAAATTTGCCTTTTGGAAGGTAGAATTAATTAGATTTTCGGCAACAGATCTTTAAGTAACATGAAATTTTTCATTTTTCAGTCATATTTGTAATAGTCTTTCTACTGTTTTATAATTCCAAAATGTTAACTGGACTATTTTTTCTTCTTCCAGTTCCTTAAGACTTTCACCATCATTAGACTCTGGCTTGAAAATCCTCTCAATTTTCTCCACAAGTGTTAAGAGTCTAAAAGAGATTTGTCAATTTCAGAGTGCACTGTGTATGCACACATGGAAACATACATCTGTATATGAAGCCTATCCTTTGATCTGGATTAGTAAGGATAAATTTTTCCATTTGTATTTTAAAAGAATAATCTAAATTAAGAGAGCATTTTAAAAAGCACAGTGGAATGAGTTGAGAAGAATCTATATTTGCTTCTATGAGTAATAAGAAACAGAATAAAAATATGATACAATAATATATGTACATATATGCAATTTAAAATATTATTCAATGATAAAACATTTCCTTTATTTTTAAAACTCCCAATATGTTGTCATTGTGATATAAACATATTTCCTATATCACAATGTAAAACAGAAAACACAACCTCCCTTCCCCCCCACTTTTTTTTTATTTTACAAACAATGAATCTTGCTAGGCCATGAATTCAATTACTCTAGTTTAAAAAAGAAAAGGGAGATATGATTAAAAGAAAGTAGGATATTTAAAATTATAGCATTTCCATATTATTTTTAAATGATCCTTTCATTCTTTTTAAAATATATGTGTAAACAATATATAGTATCATATGTACATATGGATATATAAATGCATGCAATAATTGTGTTGGAAATGCCAAAAATTATCTGGGAGAACATCTCCCCAAAAAGAAAGATCAGAGAAAATTTGTTGTCTTTAGGAAATCTTTTTAGTTCAATTTGAAGAGTGCCAGGTTTTCCCCATTTCATTACCCAAAGGAAGACATATACATGCATTTGTAGACTCACTGCCATCAGAATGCAGTTTACATGAGAAAAAAAAAAAGATCATATACCCTGGCATTATCCATGGTGCTAGAATTGTAGTTGCCTGTAGCCTACTACAGACACTTCATTAAGATCAGAGGTTTTGATCTAGATGTAGGAGTGGGGAACCTTAGAAGTGATTTAATTCAGACTCCTCATTGTAAAGATGAGGAAATAAGGAACAGAGAAGTTAATTGACCTTCCTGAAGTCATACAGACAGTAAACAATAGAGATAGAATTTGAAATCAGGTCCTTCTTTAATTAATGGCATATCTAGAATTCTTTTCAGTATAATTTTCCCTTCCCACACCATTCACACACACACACACACACACACACACACACACACACACACACTCACACACACACACTCACACACACTCACACACACTTTCAAACTCAGTTTATTCCAAAGTTCATTTCTCATTCAGATGTTTCAAGAACTCAGACTATATTTTCTTAAATAGAACAACATAGTTAAGTGGGGGAGGTGTAAAGAACAAAGCAATGGACTGGGAGTTAGGAAAATTTGAATTCTCCCAGGTCTAAATTACTAACTGAATAAGTAAAGTTTTAAACCTTATAGCCCAGGAAATCTTCAAGCCCCTTTAGACTGTCTAGATCACCTGATCATTCACTATAAAATATATAGTTGCATACTTATATTCCATTTAGTATTTGATAAAATTGTATCTTTTCCTAACACCCCTCCCCCACCACGAACTGTAAGCTCATCCAATTCTGGGACCATGCTCTCTGTATCCTTACATACTCCCCTCCAAAAAAAAGACTAGAACATTGTTAGGCATATAGTAGACATCTATAAAATGTCTGCAATCAAAGAATTTTAGAGATAGAAAGGATTATGTATTACAATGTCTTCATTTTAAAGATAAATTAAGAACATAATAGTTCCTTGGGGGATGCGGACTAAAGAGGTAACTTACTCATGGTCTTGTTGTTGTTCAGTCATTTTCAGTCATATCCAACTCTTTGTGACCCTATTAGGACTTTTCTTGGCAAAGACACTGGAGTGGTTTGCCATTTCCTTCTCCAGCTCATTTTACAGATGAGAAAACTGAGGCAAATAGAGTTAAGTAACTTGCTTGGGGTCACCCTGGTAGTAAATGCCTGAGGCTGAGCTCAAGGAGATAACTCTTCCTGACTCCAAGTCTAGCACTGTGCCACCTAGCAGTCCTTACAAATGATTATATAACTAATAAGTGATAGAATTTGGAAAACAATCCAGTAACAACTCTGGGTTCCTGACTTCTAGTCTATATTTGTTTCCTTTATTTTTTTTTTATTTTTTATTTATTTTTTTTTATTAAATTCTTTATTAAATTTTTTTGAGTTACATCTTTTCTCCCCGTCTTTCCCCCGCCCACCACCCCAAAACAGCCATCCCAGTGTGTCCCCCTCCCCCAGTCTATTCTCTCCTACGTCACTTTTTGGTAGGGCAGGATGGGTCTCC
>CM053581.1:301451042-301482822 GCA_028627135.1 Pseudochirops cupreus | reverse complement strand
AGACTCCAAGACCGAGGCCCAAGACGGCTATCCGGATCTAGCCACTCAACGCGAGAGCCCTGGCTAGCCCAGTCGCTCAGTCCCCCTGCTGTCTGCAGGCCGCGGCGGGAAGCTGCAAGCGGGTGCAAAACCTCTGCCTTTCACTTTTCCGCTCTGGAGGCCTTCTGGCTGGACTGCTTATCTCCCCCTTTCACAAATCCCATTCACAGCTGACGCTAATCTGCTCACCTGAAGCTTCTCAGCCCTTCCCATTCAGCCGCCCCCGGGGCACAGCCTCGGCTTCAGGCCAGGCTGGTTTCGGTTCGCACTGCTGATACGGTTCCTCTTAGCCGAGCTGACTTTAGTGGGAAGTATCTTTGTGTGCGTTTTGGAGTTCCAGGATTGGTTTAGAGTCCTATTTTATGCTTATTTTGGGGTGGCTATGTGAGAGCTGCGATGTGTTGCTGCTTCTACGCCGCCATCTTGGCTCCGCCCCCTATTTGTTTCCTTTAAAACATCCTATCAACTTGTGAGTCTTTCTTCATCAGGAACTCATGTTTCAATCAATCACCATAAATCTCATCTTGGAAAAATATAAACAATGTCATCTTTTGCACTGAAGAGAACAGAAAACCTGGGCAAGAAACCTAGCACTGTTATTTACAGCGTGAGTGACATTAGTTGTCACTTAGCTTCCCTGAGCCTCTCAGTTTTCTTGCATGTAAAATGAAGCCAGATAGATGACTTATTATACCTAGTTCAAAAACTATAAAAATATCTTCTACTCTCAAAACTATATTGCATCTTGATGATCTCTGAAATGGGGATTATTTTCCTTGAAGGAGGCAGATTTCCCCTGGTTATTTTAACTGAAGAGATAAACTCATTTGGCACAAAAATCTATTGAATCTATGAATCTGTTCAGTGTAAGACAATTAACATTTGAGGTGACTTTCTGTCACCTTCTATTCATGCAGTAACAAAATTCTAAATAGGAATCTAAATAATTAAGAACAGTAAAAATGCATTACAGAATATCCTGTTATAAAAATGTTAATTCTACTGAAGGTCAAATAATTTCCTCTGTATACCTGCTGATTTTCAATAATTTTCTTTCCCTCTAACAGAGCAAGCCAACAAAGTGATTGTTATCCTTACCCTTGATATGAGTGCAAAGTTGGGGCTATATCATATTATAAAAGAAAGACATAAAAATCTTTATTCTATTGGTGAATAGTGTGGAATTAAATTTGTCAGAACAACTCAATTTCTTCAAACCTGCTCTTTCTTTCCAAGAGGTATTGTGGTGCATTCTCATATTAGCAGTATTTAATACTATTACAAAAAGCTATGTGAGGAAATGAGGCAACACAATGTAAGTTGAGTCTTGGGCTTCCCTTAATCCATTTACCATGAATCAGTGTGAAAGCAACTTATATGGAATAAGGCATGACTAATGTCTGATGAAGATACTTTCACAGTAGGCACAGAAAGTTGTAGTAATAATAACTCATTTACTTGGGATTTTGATGTATACAAAGTGCTTCCCTCACAACAACCTAATGAGTCAAATATTGCTCTCATTTTATGGATAAAGAATCCAAGGTTCAGATGTGCCCATGATCACACAGCTTACACACAGTGTTAGAGGCAATATCTGAATATCTATATCTTGACTACAGTTTTTTTTTTGCCTATTTTTGGAGGGCAGTTGGGGTTAAGTGACTTGCCCAAGGTCACACGGCTAGGTTTTTTTGTTTTTGTTTTGTTTTTTTTTTTTTTGTATTAAGTGTCTGAGGCTGTGTTTGAACTCAGGTCCTTCTGACTCCAGGTGATTGTGCCACCTGGTTGCCCCTTGACTACAGTCTTAACTCTTTACACTAACCTAAGCCACCCATTTGGGTAACATGACACAATGTTCAAAGAATAATTTTGTTGCTATATTTATAGATGTATGATGCCAAGGATAATAATGATGCAGTTATGGTTATTTTAAAATAATCATTGTGATTGTACTATCAGAAGATTTCAGTGTTTTCTGCTGGATTCAAAAATTAAACATACACACACAAACAAAAATACACACACAAAATCAAACACAGGATAAAAGGACATCCCTACTATCCTCCTAGCAATACTCAGGTAATAGTCACACAAACATTGAGATTTTCAAATAATACAAATTCATTTTTTCCTTGACCTTACCCTTTGACTGATTGGTTGATTGAATCATTCATTTAGGCAAACATTTATTAAACATCTGTTGCAAACCAAGCATGATAGTAGGCACTGGGAAAGACAGCATTTGGATAAAGCATGGCACTTGCCTATAGAAAGTTTAGAGTTTACTAAGGGATAAGATGCAGGTAAGTACAATATTCAACACCAAATAAGTGGATTAGAGAATTGTCAAATATATCCATGAGGAATGAGTTTGATTAAGGGAAGGATTACTGACCCAGGTGGCCTCTTAATTGGGTTTTAACATGTGATTAGGAATTCAAGGGTAAAATAAAGGAAATACAGGACATTTCAGTTGTCCATTACTTATTTAAAATGTAGTAATAAACTCATTTGATTTCTCAACACAGGGAATGCCTGGAACAAGGCACAGATTCAGAAAGGCACAATGGTCAGAGGACTAGCCAGTTTGCTAGAGCATAAAGTAGATTAAAGGCAAAAATATACAAAAAAAGCCTAGACAGTTAGGGATAGGCCACTGTAATTCAAAACAGTGGTGCTTTGCAAAAGCTTAATATTCCTGAGTGTTTGTAAAGATTTGACTGTCATTGAATTTGGAATACAGAAAGTATGCTGCCTCCAACCCCCAAAGGATGTTGAAGAGTAAGCCACAGAAATGCTACCCAGAAAGAAAATGATTATGTGTGACTTGACTAGAGCAGAAGAAGGGGTGGGGGGCAGGGGAAGGATTAACAAAGCACAAGTCCTCTGAGAACATTCTTATAAAGAGGCAGACATCAAGATTGCTTCCTCTCTCTTCCTGCAGGGCAAATGGGCAGCAGGTTTCTGCTTTCCCCTTCAGCTCTTCTCTGACATCCGAGTTAAAGAATAGTTATCAGTAGATAATGTATCTCCATTCTCAGCAGAAAAATTTGTGTATTTTTGTCATTAGAATTACTGTGTAGAATTCATCGTCTCAATTTATAGAATGTTAAACTCCATTTTCATGTTTTTACTGATCTGGACATTTCAAGAAAAAATAATCGTTTTATTTGGTAGGATTCAGCCAGACAATAGTTTTATTATTTGTCCCCTGCTCAAAGATCTTTTGGTAGATAGAAATGGGGTACAATTGTATCTAAAAATCTCTTCCTACAGCAGTGACCTTAACAGATGAAATAATCAAGTTGAGATATCCTACAGGCATTTGGAGAAGTGTCAGGAAATCTGAAGAGAGAACAGGATTAGATTTGTGAGTAGATCTACATTTAAAGATGTAATCTCAAATTCCTTAAGTAACTCACAGTGTACATATAGAACTAATGAGGAGTGATGATAATGGAAAAAAGCATTTTAGTTGGACATATATGCATATCATATATACATACACGTATATGTATGTATATATGTGTGTGTGTCTTAGTTGTGGTTGGTTACACAGTAAAGAGCATTGAATTAAACTATTGTAATTAGGAAATAGAAATGGTTTGGCTGATCTCCCATATTGCCTCATGGCATGGGGGAGAGAAAGAGAGGTGGAAAGAGAGAGAAAAGGAAAGAGAGAGAGAGAGAGAGAGAGAGAGAGAGAGAGAAAGGAGAGAGAGAGAGAGAGAGAGAGAGAGAGAGAGCGAGAGAGAGAGAGAAAGAGAGAGAGAGAGAAAGGAGAGAGAGAGAGAGAGAGAGAGAGAGAGAGAGAGAGAGAGAGAGAAAGGAGAGAGAGAGAGAGAGAGAGAGAAAGAAAGGAGAAAGAGAGAATGGCTTTATATATCAGCTGAAGATTTTAGGGTCACTTATCATGAAGAGATCCAGACAAGGGTTGTGAGTGAGAGGGTCAAAAATGAATCTCCTGAAAAGAAAGTGACTCAAGAATAATTTATTTAGAGCAGAAAATGAATGTAAACTTGTTTTATCATTCAATTGGAGAAATAAAACATGATAGAACAGTTTGTACATTCAAGAGATGCATTACCATAAAATTAACAGTAAGCAAAAAGCCCAACCACTGCTCAATTCTTTGTATAAGTGCAATCATCTGGTCGATGATCAATGGTCGATATGCCCAAACTAATGCAATAAAGTTTCAAAGTGCAATTCATTAGAAACCACTTAAGTTTAAAGCAGATTCAGTTTCTCTTATCCCCTAGGGAACAGGACTCCTTGTGAGCTTATTCCAAAATGGCCAATAATAAAACAGCACTATAATAGAGAGCTAATTTTATGTATGTCTAACTTTCTAACACTGAAGTCATAACCGGAAGAAATCTGTCACTATAATTCAGCCTCTCATCATTCTGTTACTTTTTACTATTTTAAACCATATTTGTTAACATCTCGGTTGAAACGAGTTTTTTTTTTTTTTACATAGTTGTACCATCAAAAAAACTAAAAAAATAATCGATTTTATTCTTTGTCAATGACAGTTTGATGCTAGCACATAATGATTATATTTCTACAACAGGACACACAAACATGTCGCCAAATAGGTTCATCTTGGCACTTGCAAATGCTGAATAATATCTTTCCTGGAGAAATCGTATTTCCTCATTCCAACCCTTCCCTAGTCACTCCAAAGCATACGTTCATCATTCTGGAAAAGTTATATGATTGCAAATGGCCAATGATGTGCCAATCTGAGGACGAGGCTAAATTAATAGGAAGTATTGCCTGCTACTATACTCCTTTTTGAAAACTATTAGAGTACGTAGGATAAGGGTATCTCTGTGGCTCAGTGTGAAAGTGTGGGCCTAGAGTAAAGGAATTTGAATCTTCTGGAAGTGGAGACATTTACTAGTGTGTGAGCCTGGGCAAGTCACATAACCTCTGCCTCATTTTCCTTATCCGTAAAATGGGGACAATAGTAGTATCTACCTCCCAGGGTTGTTGTGAGGATCAGATGAGATGATAATTATAGAGCACAGTGCCTGGCACATAAGTGGTACATGAATATTATTATTATTGCTGTTATTCATGGCTTCCCCTTTCTGTTCCTTGACTTTACCATAAGCTCCTTGAAGGTAGGGACTGAGGCATACTTCATCTTTGTAGCTCTAGTACCTAACCCAGTAGTTTGCACATAGGGATAGGGGTAGGGACGGACGTGGGGATAGGAAAAATTAGGACTGACCCTGTGATTTCATTGATACTGACAACATAAGAGGAAGCTCTCTGTACCAATGCAAATTGGTAACATCTCTGATGATGTAGTTTTAGAAAATTTTAGAAAGAACTAGGAGGTTAATTTTTTTGTCCAAGGTGATATGCCAGAGGCAGGGCTTTGACCCTTGACTTCTGGATGGTTCTCAAATCGTTACACCAATATAGCCTCTTGACCATTCACATGAAGGGTGCTTTGTATATGTCTGCTTAAATAAATTTATTGGTGGTGGTGACAATGACAATGGTAATATTGTTTGTGTGGTTCAAACAATTTCTTCTGCTCTTCAAACTTTTCTCTTAAGAATTGCGGACAAAACTATGCATTTTAATCAAATATACACATTTTAATTAAATATATACATGTTAATCAAATGTATGAGTAGAGGTAAACCAAGAATATAATAAAATCTGGATTTCAAAGGGAAATCTGAGTATTTTCTTAAATCAGTAAGTCACCTTGTTCCTAGCCAAGTACCTTGTACGAAGTGTGTGCTTACATATTTGTTCACTGCTTAACTAAAGCTTTCAGGATTATACAGATTATTACCTTATTGGAAGAGTCAGCAGGGTGGAAAACTGTGTTTCTCTCATTTTGTAAAAGAGAAGACATGATTGGCTCTATGTTACCAGGCAAGAACTGAACTGACAAAAATGTCATTAATGTAGTCTTGCTTTCACCCCTAACCTATGGTTTCCCTAAAGAAGAAACAAAGTTATTTTAATCTTGGTATGATTACTATTGAATAAACTTTGTGATGATGATTTTGATGTCAAACCTTTCAAAGTTTTAGCCAGAACTCCATTTGATATATAATGTGCTGAAGGTATGTATTGGGAACTTTTTCTCTTTAAAATTTCAAAAAATTAAATAAATATCTGAACTATTTTATTCTCAGTAATATGAGTTTAACATTTTAGAAAGCAGTACCATTTTCCATCCAGAAGACCATTTGCCAAGAAAAATTTTAAAATTTGCAAACTGAAAGACTATTTCACCCCATACACATGTATTTGTGAGGAACTAGAGACTGATGTTGTGTTTTTTGCTTTGTTTTGCTTTACTGAGCAAATTAATTAGCTAAAAAGTTTAGATTTTAATGCTTCATGTGTTTAGCTAATTCCAAACTTGATTTAAGTTCCTCTAAACTCAGATGCTTTCTAACTGCTGTGAAGAGGCATTCCTAAGTTCTTCCTGAGCTCAATTTTGGAAGGAAGGCTAGATTATTGTATAAACCTTTTCCTTCTTTTCTTTTCAAGGCTGTCTTACACAGGCTTCTCAAATGAGAGCACATTGGTTACCCTAGGAAAAGATAAGTAACAACAACATGGGCAAGAGTTGAGGAGGCCAATGGTTTGACATTTATCATGCCAGCCCAATGCTATGGAAGTTTCTGGAATGGACTTAGAATTAAGGATTGAAGAGGAAAAGCATTATGGGACTTTTCTGATTTCTGTTAATTTGGGTTCATTCAATTTACCTTAACAGTGCTAAATCATTTCTGCACAGTGTGCTGAAGGAAGTTTCAAAGAAAGTATGCAAAAGCATGTTAGAGATAATATTTTTCCCCAAGACTACCATGTAACTTGTATCACTCCAAACGCTTTCTCAGTAGAAATTTTAAAAACTGGTTTTCTGTGACCCAGAAATTGTTTTCATGCTATAAAAATACAGTTTGGTGCACTTCACTATCAAATAGCCAAGGACCTAGGAAAGTAGAAAACAAAACAAAACCAAAAAGAAACCACCATTAATTTCTTGAAAAATCATGATAACCAGAAATCAGGGGGAATAATGATTTTAGAGAGAGGCTATTTGATCATTGTGTATTTAAATGAATAAAACTTTCAGTGATTCTCCAAGTCAGCTTCCTATAATATCCATGTCAATAAAGTCCCTCCCCTCCATATGGTATATGAGCTGATTGCCTATAACGAGTACAGAATAATTGAAATTTGGGCCTGGAACTCAGCTTAGAGATCATCCAAACAAAACCCCTAATTACAGGGAACCATATTAAAATGTAATTGGGAAATGTTTACCAAAATTAATACAAAATACCATTCAACATAGAGGGCTAATTTGTACTTTTCCAAATCAATATGCAGCCTCAGAGATCTATTTTATTTTAATTCCACACCATTGGTCCAACCAATCCATTCAGTTTTATAGAAAAGGAAGCTAAGACCAGAGGAGTGAAGTAACCTGCCCAACATCAAATTGGAGACAATGGAAAAGTTAAAACTAGAACCCAGCTCTCACACTCAATTCTCAGCCATGTGTTATTTTTTCTAGCAATGTTCTCTGACAAGTTTTAATAACATATTAAGGATATTCAATGAAATCAAAACTCTTTTAGTCTGTTCATGTGGGGAAAAAACGAGGGCAGTCTGTGTACTAGCCTTGTATCCTGAAGATTATTTGTTTGTTTTTAAATAGAGACAATCCTTTGGCACATTGGATGGATTTTCTAGGGGAAATCTATATAAGAATCTGAATCAAAATATCACAGCAATCAGGGGAGAGGCCTGGATCTGCACTATTCGAAAGAATATCTGTTCTGAAAAAATAAGATTCCATCTAAATATTATCTCACTGCAACCTTACCAAAGATAGCTCTATTCTTTCTATAGATTCTAATGAGGTACCATATTGAGTAGGAGGAATTCCACTGAGTAAAGTAATAAGCAGAACAAAATCAGTTTGAAAAGAATTTACTTAAATATGTTGTTTGGTATGCATGTATTTAATGTTTTCCAGGTACGTTCCATGTATTATTTGATTTGATTCCCATAACATTCTGAAAAGGGGATTACAATGTATTGTCCTCATTATTAATCATTCTCATCATTCTTGCCACGATCATCATCATTCCCCCATTTTACAGATGAGGAAACTGAGGTTCAAAAAAATTAAGCAACTTTCCTATGCTCAACTGAACAGACTGACACTAGAGGCAAAATATAAATCTAGTCTTTCCTGAGTCAAGTCCAGCGTTCTTTCCACTATACCATGCTACCTTTTCAAGGATACTGGGTATATTAATAACAGTTCACACAGAGGCAGTTTGTCATTATGTATAGGGAGCCACCCTCAGAAAGAGGAAGACTTGAGTATGTAGCCTTCCTCTCACATATATGGACTTTGTGACCCCGGGCAAGTCATTTAACCTCTCAATGTTCTATGACTATAAACTGCAGAGAAGCTGCCAGCTGGCATTGGTAGAGGAAATTTCCTCACTTGGGAGTTACTCATACCATTGAAGTCTCAGGTACAGTCCTTGTATGTATTTATGTAATATTTTAAGGTTTTATAAAATGCTTGCTTCCTAACAACTTTGTGATGACCATAGTGGACATAGATTATTATTCCCATTTTGAAGATTAGGCATTTGAGGTCCAGATACCTCAAGAGACTTGTAATATCACATAGCCATGTCAAAACCGGGAACTAAATTCAGATTTTTTTTTTGGCTCCAAGCCCAAATATCCTATCTACTACATATTGTTGTACATTGTATGCCATATATTACAAGAGTTTATACTTTATTAAATTTTGCTAAAGGAAAATTCTGTCTTTAAACTCTTTGATGATAAGAAACATAGACATTAATGGTTACTTTACAATAATATATATGTATATAATGCTTACAACTTTTAGGGTTGCAAATAATTTCCAGGAACAACGTAAATATCATAAGAATTTTAGTGCTAGAAAAGACCTGAGAGGTGATTTAATACGAATCCTTCATTAAACAGATAGAAAAACTGAACACAGAACTTGACAGGACTCGCCTCTCCAACAAAAAACAACTTTTCAGCTTCCTAAGTGATGTCTCTCCCCATTAGAATATAAGCTCCTCAAGGGCAAGAGATGCCTTTCTTTTTGCTTCTATGTATTCCTTTTATATTCCTGGCATTTAGTTTGGCAAATATAAGCTCTTAAATACTTGTTGACTTATCTTGTTGACCTGCCAAAATCACACAGATAGTAAGGAGGAAGAACTAAGACTCAAATGAAGGTTTTCTGATTCCAAATACAATATTCTTTCTCCTACAACTATCTGTCTATCTGTCTCTCTCTGTCTCTCTCTCTCTCTCTCTGTGTCTCTGTGTCTCTTTCTCTCTCTGTCTCTCCTCTTTATGTATGTATGTGTCATAGATATTACATATTATCAGGACCTGAAAAAAGGTTAAAACTCCAAGTTTACCTTGTCTATAATGTTTCCATTTAAAAATCCTCACTAACTCACATTAACCTCCTTTCTGATACTGGCCAAAGCCATAGTTGTGCTTTAATACTTGGCAATGACTTCTATTTTCCTTAACTCTATTGGTTTCTATTCGAAAACGGCTTGCTCACTGATGACTGAGAATCAATGTTAGGACTGAAAATTAAATGACAGGAAAGCCACTTTAAAAGCTGGACTTTTAACAGTTAAACATCCTATTTGTTTGGGAACTTAGTTCCTGTAGTTCCCAAGAGTCTTATATGTAGGAATTTCAAGCCAAAAAAATTGTACTTTCTATGTAAGTGTTTGAGAGTTTAAGAAATGAGGACTGTAAATCATTTTTTGCTTTAAGTCCATAATTAAAAGGTACTTAGGCCTACTACACAGATATTCGAAGAGAGGAAGCAATAGCTTCACAGAAGATACAGGGCTGGCCTTGCAGTTAGGAGACCTGGCTTTGAGGTCTGCATATGATGTATGCTAGGTGGTCAGGACAATTACTTAGCCTCTAAAGTGTCCCCAGGCAACTGTTTGACACTATAAGCTATAGGTAAGTTGTTGAGTTACATTTGTAGAAGTACTTTTTACATGGGGGGGGGGTTTCCACATCAATGAAATCAAAAGTTCAGAATACAGATTTAAAAAAATATCAAAGCAACATATTTATCTATCTATCTATCTATCTATCTATCTATCTATATCTATCTATCTATATATACTGATTTTCAAAAGCATCATTTTTCTAATTTAGGTAAAGGAGCATTAGAAATTGAAATTTCAAAAACAAGATGAGAATTATTTCTGCAGTAATAGAAGCTATTGAGTTGTGAAAATTGTCAAATTTTAGTGCTAAGTGGTTATTATAAAGGTAAAATATCTTAAAATAAATCATATTGAGTGTATACAATTAAAGACTTCTTAAATTTGATTTTTTGTCAGCAATACAACAATAACTATACTTGGCATTTTATAAGGTTAAAAAGCCAGCACTCAGCTTAAAGGCATTGCTCATAAAGTAGGCATGAGCATTTCCATGAAGGCCATGCCAGAAGCTACAAGGAAAGGTTAGAGTTCAAGGTCACTATTTCAAAAACTACATTTTATTCCTCCAAGTATGGAGGAAAAGAAGAGGAAGCTGAAGCTCTCCTTCTCTAAATCATGGATCATAGCTGAACTCTTTATGCTCTCAAAGCAGAATGGACATCGCACTGAGCGCACATATGTGTGTACACAGGGTACACATAAATCACATTCTTAGTTTTGTCATTATTATTAATCAAGCGTTATGCTGGACACATGCAAAAGTTGTTAAAAATTCATTTCCCTTTCACTGGTCATACTATACATGAAACATGGTGGACTTAATAAATTGGAGCCTGCAAATAAAGATTACCAATAGGAGAGTTCATATTTATCAGGGGGAAAATTCTACAAGGAAAACATGATACAGGAAATGAGGAGGGGCTTTGTCACCTACTACTGCTGTGAATTATTTGCATAGCACAGGAACAAAAAAGAAGAGATTTTTGCTACTTTATTAATCCCCAATCAACAAATAAGTACCTGAGGACTTCCAAAAAAGAGGAGCGATTTGAGGAAAACTAGGAATACAGAGTGGCAAAAGTGCAGAGGGAGAGCATCACAAAAATGGAGAAAGCACCAAGAAAAAGGTATGGAAGTCTCACATGAAACTGAAAGTCATGATTCAAGTCACTGAGAATATTTAGCCTGAATAAGAGAAGATATAGAGAAGATAGGGATCCAATCTTCAAGTATTAAAAGGACTTAAAAACTTGAAGTGCTATAGAAATACTTGCTATTAATTATTATTATTTGCCATTACAAAGTCTTCTAAATGCAGTTTCACATATTACATATGACTGCCTGAGATTGGTGGCATATATACATTTGTATTGTTCCCATTTTACAGATAGTATGCTGAGGCTTGAAAATAAAGGAAGCATCTAAGGTCACATAGAACTGGGAATCAAAACCAATTCTGACTTCCAAATCTAAAGTTTCATTTGCTATATACATTTTGGGACAAATCAGTTAAATTGTCTAGGTTCCTGGTCACCATTTCTGAAACATGAATATGGTCATTTGAGATATTTTGACATTTTTGTGAAATCACAAATATAGAGTGTGTCTCTATATCAAAATTTTCAGAGAGTAATAAATTTAAGTATTATTGTGTTAGGTAAAAAACCAAACAAAAACTATGCGAAACAAAACTTTTTTAATCTCATTATTAATGGGATCATGATGTCATTTTTAAGAATAACTTCCATAAATTGCTATAGAGGTTTCAACCCCAATTTATTAAACAATCCATCAAGTCATACAAATTGAAGGTTGTGTTGCTATAAATTATAAATATGTCTCAACACTGGAAAGACTTATATGAACTGAATGCTTAGTGAAAAGAGCAGAACCAGGAGAAATTTGCACACATTTACAGACACAATATGTGTGACGACCGACTTTGATAGATTGGACTATTCTCAGCAATGCAAGGTTATAAGAGAACTCCAAAAGACAAATGATGGAAGGTGATGTCTACGTTCAGAGAATGATCTAGAACAGTGGTTCTCCTTCCTAATGCTGAGGCTCTTTAATACTTGTATGTGGGTGTATCTGCATGTGGCCAGACCTGCCTGGAGACGGATAGAGGAGCGGTGTCTTGGTTCCTAAGACCATCGGAAATATGTGTTTTCCGATGGTCTTAGGCGAACCCTGTGACAGGGTCGTTTGACCCCCAAAGGGGTCGCGACCCACAGGTTGAGAATCACTGATCTAGAACTAACAGAGTTTAAATGCAGACTGAGGCAAACTACCTGCTCTCTTTCTTTTTCTCGTTTGGTTTTGTTTCCTCTTTCCCATTGTTTATTCCATCAGTTACAACCCTTCTTTACAACCTGACTAATGTCTAATGTGAAAGTATTTACAGATCCTATACTTGATTGCATGCCGCCAATGGGGGCGGGGGGAGGGAGGGGAGAAAATGTGAAACTCAAGGGATTGTGGAACTGAATCTCATAAACTAAAAGTAAACAAACACATCAATAAAAAATTAAAAAAATGTTTCAACAAATTTCTGAGTCATTTGACAATAAAGTCTTTCAAAGCTTGTGATTACAACTTATGTCTATTAATCTAGTAGGTTAAATTAGTTCATGATATTTTCTTGCTTTTCTACATCTGAATTATTCTGACATATTTGCTAACCGTTAAGTCATTATAATCATACCTCATTCTTTCTCCAATCTGGTGTATCTGTATTATTCAACTTTCAGGCTGTTTTTAATCCCATCTACATTTCAATGTCAGAGCTTCAGAAATGGAAGACATCTGCCAAGAGATGACAGGTGGAGATCCTATCTCATACACAAGGTAAATTACAAAGCTGTCTATAATTTTTTTCTGCCTTCACTGATAGCCAGGTCTTCACATGACTTAAGGGATAAAGGTAATAATGAAAATGCTGCCCTCATAATTTCAGTTGAGCCTTATATCTCCTGTTCTGTTAAAAGTTTTGTTAGTATGACTTTGATTGCTATGAGTCACTAAGAGCAACAAACACTATTAAAAGAAGGATAAATTGAGTTTGATTCAACAATATTTCATTAAGTCTCTACTGTGAATTAGACACTCTGCTAAGCATTGGGGACACAAAGAGTTCCTGCCTTCCAGAAGCTTATATAGAGAAGAAGAGTTTTACAAATAAGGAAGATGCAATGTATAATGTTGGTAACAATAAGTAATATTTATATAGGGCTCTAAAATTTACAAAGCACTTTACATATATTATCTCATTTGAATCTCACAAAAACTCTATGAGATTAGTTCTATTATTATAACTCATTTTATAGATGAGGAAACAGAAGTTCACAGAAATTAAGTCAGTTGCCTAGTGTCACAAGGCTAGAAAATGTTTAAGGCAGATTTTTAAATCAGGGTCTTCCTAACTCCAACACTGGCATCCATTATGCTGCTCAGTTGCCCCATGTAGTGGATATGCCCATATATGTCCTGAAGTGCTGCAAGAGTTCCTTCCTCCCTTTGTATCTCTTTGACAAGATGTAAGGTCTTTAAAAACTCTTTAATATGCGTTCTAGCCAAAGATCTCATCATTGTTCTGCCACTCTCAAGTTCGTAGCTGATTTGTACAAATTGACTGTACTCTTAAACTTGGCCTTTAATCTGGGGCAATAAAGAGTTAAGAAAATTAGAGAGAGTGTGTCTAGAAAAGATAGAGGAATATATGCAGGAACACATTGTCTCTGAGGACTATGAATGAGGCCTATGAAATTACATGGCCTCCCAAGGAATGATGTGGTGCCAGATACCTAGCAGACAGAGGTATCAGTGAAGTTGTAAATAGTTTTTTGGTCAAATCAGAAGCTGGAGAAATTTGAACTGGTAGCAGCTGGCAGAAGAGTTCTTAAGACATAAGTCAAGCTAGGAGCTTCATAAGCCACAACCAGGGAATGTACCTAGACTTTGATTTCCACTGGTACGTGAGTCATGTGGACTTTTTCAGGATAGGTTTAGAGGTAGAGAGTTTCTAGTGACCTGAGTTACATCTACCTGCATAGGGCACTTCAAGATTAGGACAGCACTTGTAAGTGAGAAGCAACAGTAAAGGCTCCTGGGAAATGATAATATTTAACATTTGCAAAGCACTTTAAAGTCTACAAAATATTGTGTGTACATTATCTCAGTTGGGCCTCACAACAACCCTGTGAAGTAGCCACTACAATTATTATTAAATGTGTGATCCACTTTTGAACATACCTATTTTGTCTAACTGTAGCCTCCATCTTTTTCCCCAATCCTTGTGGTCCCTTACCATGCAGGTGGGGTGTCTCCTTTGACTGGCTGCTTACATCTTTAAAACTGGTGAGCCTGAGTTGGTCACTTATTTCTACCACTGTACCCCATGGAGATGCCATGATCTGAACTTATCCTGCTACCTCTGTTTTACCCCAGTTCTAAGACTTGAGCCTGAGGCCTTGTTTTATTGAAATGGGCTTGTGTTGTTTGTGCCAAGTTTCAGATGCCCAAGGCAATCTCCACTGACCAAAAGGCTAAGCCATGGAGACCTTGGATGAAGATTGTAGTTGGGATAGTACAGCAGCCAGTCCGCCCTACACAGAAGCCCTGGGAAGCCAAGGGACCTGGCATTGAAGGTAGGGAGGAGGATTATGCCCTCTACGTGTTGGGGGTGTAAGTTTGTATATTTGTGATCATACATTTAGAAGTAAATATTTCTGTGTGAAAGCTCTTGTGTTACATATCCATTTTAAAATGAGAGAACTGAAGCTCAGAAAAAGTAGATGGCTTGTCTGTGGTCACACAGCTGGTATAAAATGGGGGAATTGAACAAAGTTCTCTGCTGACTCCAAGTCTAACACTGCTCCCAATATCTGAGGATATTGCCTCTCCAGAGGGCTTGCATTAAAGGGGGCTCAAACCCCCTAAAATTCCTGAGACTCAGGTGCCAGAAATGCTAGAAGGTCGGTTTGGAAGTGGCTTCAATTTTTTGAGACAAACATACCTTCTACTTCTCATAATTCCATCTCCATCCACCTTAGTTCTATTCCTCCATAAGATACAATCTGCCATCCTAAATCACTTCACCTTATACTGTTTCACACTCCTAGTATAAACAGAATCTTGACTTCCCTCAAAAGACAAGCAATACCTACTCACAATCTCTAGTACTATGTGTTTCTTCTTTCATTACAATCTGATAAAAGTTAAGAAGAAAGAGTAGATAAACTTACTCATCCCTGTTACTTCCCAAATGTCTCTGTCACCATCACTCAGCAGTCTCCTCTTTAAGATTCACTTCATTAAGGTTTAAGGACATGGTTCATTGTCTTCCTCTCAACCATAAACTCTACCCTCATACTTCAAAACCCTCATACTTCTACCCTCAGTGACTTCAAAAGGCACACTGAAATCCCCTTGAATAGCCCAGAAGTTCATTGACCTCCTTCACTCCAATGACATACATACATCTTTGCCAACATCAATGACCCCTAGGTAGAGTTACATTTTATACCACCCATAATTTTGCTAGCTATGTGAAGTGAACTTTGAAATTCCCCTAATTATAAATTCCTCTCTCCTACTCTATATTCTTTTTCCTCAATCCAAAACCTATTCTTGACTAGTTTGACTGTACACTACCCTCTATCACTGATTCCCTCGATTCCTTTATCACCAGTCATGCTTTGCTAAACTCTAACTTCAAGTTCACTCCACAATAGGCCTCCTCTCTTATATGCATAGCACTACAAGCTTCTAGAAAAATTCAAACAATCATTGGCTAGGAGACTATTACAAGAGTCTGATTAAGATATAAGGAAGTCCTAAAGTAGTGTAAACCTTAAAATGAAAATATGTTGTTGCTGTTCAGTTGTGTCCAACTCTACTTTACCCCATGGTCCATGTAGTTTTCTTGGCAGACACTGAAGTGATTTGCCATTTTCTTTTCCAGTGTGCCCCCATTTTACGGATAAGAACTGAGGCAAATAGGGATTAAATTATTTGTCCAGGATCACATAACTAATAAGTGTCTGAGGCTGGATTTGAACTCAGATTCCTGTCTCCAGCTCAGGTGCTTGATCCATTGTACCCCTAGGTGCCCCAAAATGAGAATACTGAGTAAATTTTAATTTGCCTCATTCTATTTGTGCCTTTAGGAAAAATTACTTGCTGCTCATATTTTTATTCATAACGAACATGGTCAGAATGGCTCTTTGGAAGGATGCATCTAGCAGAATAGTATAGGAAAAAGAAATGATGAGAAAAAACTAGAGAGACATATTTTCTCTGAAAAAGAGAATTGGTCTTGGACTAGAAAAGAAAAAAACAAAAATGGCTAATAGAATAAATATTAAGCTACAATACTAGCTCCACATAATGAGTTCAAGTCACCAGTCCTAGGTGAACTATATAGCCTTCAATACTGAAGGACCTGTCAGATATAGTTACTGAGGCACTGCCAATGATTTCTGAAAGATCACAGGAACTTCTAAAGGTCTGTAAAATAGAAAAATTTCCATTTTCTTTTTAAAAAGGAAGAAGATAATAGAGCCTATAAACAATATGGCACAGAGTTCATCTTCAGCACCTGGGAAAATTCTAAACTATATTATTAAGCTAATAGTAAATCATGTTTTCCTTCCTTCCTTCCTTCCTTCCTTCCTTCCTCCCTCCCTCCCACCCTTCCTTTGTCCTTTCATTCTTTTCTTTTTCTTTTTTTCTCTTTCTTCCTTTCTTTTTCTTTCTCTCTTTCCTTCCAACAAGATCAATCAATCAACAAGCATTTATTAAGTGCTTATTGTGTGCCAGGCACTGTGCTAAGCTCCGGATTTACAAAGACAATATGACAAAAATCCTTGCCCTCAAGGAGTTTACATTTTAATCAGAAGGAGCAGACATATCTGTAATTATATGCAGAATATATGCAAAATTAATACAAGGTAGTCTTGGGAGGGGATAAACTCACTAGTAACTAAGGGAACCAGGAAAAGATTGCTCAGGGAAATACTATAAATATAACTAGATTTTAGAAAAATATCTGACAATATCTCTCATGTTTTCCTTATAGAAAACACTGGGAAATGTGCGCTATATGAAGGTATGATTAAATAACTTTGCAACTGATTAAATGAATGACTCAGAGAGTAGTTATTGATTTTTTTTATGTCAGTTTGGAAGGACTGTCCCAGGCATCTATACTAGAACTTGGTCTATTTAACATGTTTTATCAACGACTTAACTTACTGGATAAAAGCACAGATGACATGATTTTTGAATTTACAAATGAAACAAAGCTGGAAAGGAAAGCTAACATATTGTAAGAAAGAATTAGGATACAAAAAGATGTTAAGAATCTATTACACTGGGCTGGAACTGGTATGATAAAATTTTTAAGAAATAATAATTCCTTGAGTACAATATGGAGAACTTACAATTAGACAGTAATCTAAACTGAAAAAAAACTCCAGTCTTTATTGCAATGCAAGAGCAATATAAATCAAAAGTGTTATATGGCAGCCAAAAATAATTTTAAGCTACATTTTCAAAAGGCATTGTGCCCAGGTACTATAGCTAATATAAATAGGGAAGTCAGGATTATTAGATTTTATTAAAAGGAAGAACAGTTTGCTTAAGGAACACTGAATCTTATATAACAGGAGGGGGAAAGGTGCTGCAGGGTATTTGAAAGATGGGTCTGAGCTTGAGAGAGTATGTAGAACCACAGATGCAAATCTGTAAGTCATTTTCATAGCAGTTGAAATTGTGAGAGTAGATGAAATATACAAGGAAGAAAACATGGAGAAGGCAGAGTCTAGAACTATGCAAAATACCTACAGTTAGAAAGAGTCAAATCCAGTCAACAAGCATTTATTAAGTGCCTACTATGTGCTAGGCTTCTTGACTTGACTTAACTCTTCTTAACTATATGTGTTCCACATCATTCTGGGCTGCTTTCTCTGTATGCTTTTCTTTGGCTATTTCATCTGCCCCGAAGGAGCTTACAATCTAGTGAGCATCATAGGAGCAGAAAGGGAGGAGGTAGGGAGGGGACATAAACTTAGGAGACCACAGTGTCCTAAAAGAAAAGGGAGAAGTAAACTTCAAGTAGACCAGAGTGGTCAAAATGGTCCAAAGCTATTAAGAATAAAAGTCAAAGAAGGCCAAGGATTGACAAAAATGGACGTTAGATTTGGGTGTAAGAATATTACTGATATTAATCATAAACACTTATCCCTGACGCTGATTTCAAAATCAAAAAAAAACTTAGAAAGTGAAAATATTTGCTTAAACATTATTTTATTTTTCATTCCTTCATGTAAAAGATAAACATGTATCTGGAGTGACCCTATTTTCTAAGTTTGGGATCCAGAGATTCATTCCCCTCCTGCAGTGCTTATTTCTATGGAGTAAACTGTTCTTTAAAAAACAAACAAACAAATTCGCACTCATTCTCTTATACCATTAGTCTTCTATTAGTTGAGTGAATACTTTCTGATTTCTGTTCTAATCATCTCCTGAAAGTTTGAGAACATTAATATGCCTTCCCTAAGAGTCTAATTCAGCTTTAATGTGCAGCTGACATACTAAGACTTTTTGAATCTCAAAATGGTCATCAGATCATAGATTAAGAACTGAAGAGTCCTCAAGGGTCATAGAATCTCATTTCAGGGATAAAGAAAAAAGACTCAGAAGTTAAGTAATTTTTTCAGGGTCACATGGCTAGTAAGTTATCTTAAGCAGGATTTGAACTCAAATCTTCCTATCAACAAATCTAGAGCTCTATCCATCATATCATGGGGCCTCTCATAAAGTAGTATTTATAATATGATGTCATGGGATAAAATATTGCTAAAATAGTATTCTCCTTTACTGTTCCTTTTGATATATTATCAGTTTTATTGACCATCCTTATGTGGATTTAGCTTTCTGGTGTATTTTTAAAAAATAAAATAAATTAATATATCAGATTATAATTTTAGGTCTGGAAGAGATTTTAAACAGATTTAAAAGAGACTTTAAAAATTTCTTCTTTTTATAAAGAGGAAGGAAACTGAGGTTCAAAGAGGGCAAATGAGTTGCCCAATGTCACAGAAGTAGCTTGTGGCAGAAACTGAACTAGAACCTTGTAAATACCCAAATCATACAAAGTGAACACTACACATTTGATTGTTTTCAGTGAGGGCATATTTGAAGAGGTAAGAGAAAATGGTTGTTATGTGAAATGACTAAAAAATCAATGCGTTCTCTAATGTGTCACCAGTGAGCAAGCAGTTACCAAACACTCAAAGGATTCCTGGCATTGAACCACCAAATAAAATGGAAAACAAAATATCATGCTGATATAGATGTAAAAATGTAGAATTTGTGAAAAATTCTGGACTTCTACTTTTTCCATATCATCTATGAAAAAGTTAATAATTACTTCTCTAATTAATTAAGGGAGCATGTTTTAAATAGTTAAATATTTTTTTTCTGATTCCTTATGTAGCCTGAAAGTACTACTTATATACCAACCACTGATGCTAATTACAAATCATTCTTATTCTCTTAAGGGAAATTATTGGACAATATTATTATTTTATATTTTATTGCAGCACATATTTTAAAGTATTTTAAAACATTTGTTTTTTTTTAAAAAAAGGAGTCTGTAATTAAGACTTCTCCCTAATTGAAACTAATATTCTCTTTAGATTCTTTTAACTAAAAAAGTTTTTTTTTTTTTTTTTACTATATTCAATCTTTTTTGTAAAGTACTACAACAAATCTCTTGCTAGGCAGGACGCTAATAAAAAATGGGGAAATTTTCTGATGAGGGTCTGGAATTAATTACTGCATATGCTAGTCTCTCACTTAAAAATATTAACTACTTACAAGGCATATAAATTCATTTTCTTGGATATGGACGCTAATTCTTTTTTTGAGACTAAAAGAAAGTTCTTACTAGCGCTTAGGGGAAATAGAGCACGGTGTTAAAAATTTATCAAACTTGGAATTCCATTTCATATGATGCTCAAAAATGCTCACAGGTCATTATTTCCCACTCCCTTTAATTTCTTATCAAATGAAACTTAAGAAAGTTTTTTTTTCCTCCCACTTTCTTTAGAATTCTAAGAATGGCAGTCAGAAAGCAGCAAAACCTCATATTACTGTTATTACACAATTAGTAATAATCATAATTTCAAAATGTTGAATATTAGAACTTCAAAGGTCTTTAGAGACTGTCTACCAATACCTTCATTTTCCTGATGAGGAATCTGATTCAAAGAGAGCCAGTTCATCCTATTCAATGATTTGCCCAAAGTTATAAAATTAATTACTGAGAATCAGGTCACAAATTCAGATCTTTTGACCAAGCCCTCACTCATTCCATTATACCACATTATCTGCACAGAAGTCCAACTCTGATATCTCATTATGGCATAGTTATTATTCTGGGTTCTTGAAAGACTGGTCAACTGAAAACAAACTATGTCAGGTAATATAAAATGAAAAGGTTGAAAGTGTCTTATAATCAGATTATATATCATTAGTAGTTATCATTGTTGTGGTATAAGTAATACTAGTAGTAGTAGTATCATCATCATTATCTTTATTATCATTATAAATTATTAACAATAGCTAAAATTTATATAACACTTTAAGTTTTGCAGAATGTTTAAATGTGTTATAGCTAAGTCCCGATTAATGCAATTAAGAATCCTCCACCATAATTGTATTATTTGAATCTACATTACATATTTATATTGGGCTGGAACCAATTAATATATTTTATATAATTAATATGGAATTCAATTGTATTCAACCACTTCAGGGAATTAATTATTCTCACTAATAGGGCCCTAGGTAGATTTTATTTACCTCCCACATGATGTAAGTGGGATTATTATTCCCATGTTACAAAATGTCTGAAGACAAGTATATATAACTTTAGATGGACTCATTTCTTACCAAAAGGCTGTCCACCAGGTTTTTTTGTTTGTTTGTTTCTGGTTTTTGGCCACAGAATCTGCTAAAGACAGCTTGCACATTATGTCCCCTGTAGAGGGGATATAATCTTTATCAGGGTAGTCATTACAAGGTGAATACCTTGTAAAAATAATAACACACTCATGCAGTGCTTTAAGGTTTTACAAAGTACTTTTCTAAGAAAAAAAAAGAAAATCTATGAGATAAGTAGCATGAGTATAATCATTTTTATTTATGGATAAGGAAAATGAGACTCAGACACAAATTAAATGACTTGCTAAGGTCATAGAGCTTGTTAAGTGTCTAAGTTTGGAACAGCACTCAGATCTTCTAAATCCAAACCCACTGCTCTTTTCATGAGATCATCCTTCCTTTGATTGCTCTTGTACTTTTATCTCAATCTATTCTTAACCACATTTTCCACATAACCACCATTATTTTCAATAATCTCCTAGTATTTTGTAGAGTATAGCAAAGAATGTTTTGTGAAACCTGGGTTTTAATAAAATCATTTTATAATTTGGATACATACCTCTCAGATCAAACAGAATCCTGACGGAAGGTAAGGAAGACATGCCCTGTATTTATTCTTTGTAGAAAGTTTAATTTACTAGAAATAAAAGTTTCTGTTTTATAGGATAATAGCTACACATTGGGTACCATCTTAATGTTGAATTCGTCTTTTAACCAACAGTAGTCAATCAGAATTAAGGCAGGTCACCAAAATCATATGATTCACAGGAAAATGGGCTTTAGAGAGGTGAACTGACTTACCCAGTATTATAAAGGTAAGATTGTAGAACAAGGATTTAAACTTAAGTCACTAACTATAGATATATAGGTAGAGATGAATATCTATATACCTAGAAGTATGTGGATATATACATAGCTATGTATCTACTTTAAATCTATCTCCATTTCTAGATATCTAGATCTAGAGATAAATATAAATATCTACATATATGCCAATCCCTATATCATTGTTTTTCATCTGTATATATGAGCATATCAGTTCATGGATCACTAAAACACAAATGCCTTATTATTACAGTATCAAGTATCACATTGTTATGAGGAATGGCTCTGAAAAAATGAGTCCATTTAGAAAGGAAATCACAATTAAATTCTATACTCAATTTTCCTTGTTAGTATGGATTGTGTTTGATACGCACTTATCAATCTCAGAGGATTGTGCTCATTTTTATTTTTTTAAATTTTTTTTAATTAATTGATTTGTTTATTTACTTTTAGTTTACAAGATTCAGTTCCACAATCCCTTGAATTTCAAATTTTCTCCCTCCCTTCCACTGCCACCTGTGGCAGCATGCAGTCAAGTATAGAATCTTCAAATACTTTCACATTGGACATTAGTCTGGTTGTATAGAACGGTTGTAACCAATGGAGTGAACAATGGGAAAGAAGAAACAAAACCAAACATTAAAAAGAACGATAGCATGTATTGCTTCAGTCTCCATTTAAACTCTGGTCTTTCTAGATCTTTCTCTGAATGCAGTTATCTCCTTCCATCCTGAGACTTGTAGAGTTGTCTTATAACTGTGTTGCTGAGAAGAGTCCAGTTTATCAAAGTTGGTCATCACACATACGATGTGTCGGTGATTGTGTACAAGTTTTTCCCAGTTCTGCTCTTCTCACTTAGCATCAGTCCGTATAAGCCTCTCCAGGTAAATATGAAGTCCATCTCCTTCCCATTTCTTATGGCACAATAGTATTCCATTACCACAACTTGTTTAGCCATTCCCCAATAGATGGGCATCCCCTTAATTTCCAGTTTTTTGCTACCACTAGGAGAGCTGCAATAAATATTTTTGTACATATGGGTCTTCCTACCCCTTCTATGATCTCTTTGGGATACAACCCCAGAAGTGGTATTACTGGGTCAAGGGGTATGCAATTATTTATAACCCTTTGGGCATAGTTCCAGATTGCTCTCCAGAATGGTGGAATCAATTCACAACTCCACCAACAATGCATTAGTGTTCCAATTTTTCCACATCCTCTCCTGTGCTCATTTTTAAATGTAACTGGAAATCAAGGGAAAAAATTCTTGAGCCATAAAAGGTCAACTATGATGTAGCAGAGTCAAAAATGGCTTACATATCTCAACCAGAGATACTAACTCTGATTAAATAGTGTTGCATCTGTACTCTGTCCTTTATTTATTTGCTATATAGCCATAAAGTCACAAGGAAATCTATGTGAAAATTAATAGGTCTGAACATAAGCCAGAATGTGGATCTAACTCCATACATATTTTGCACATGCAAAGCTCAAGAAAAATCTCCTAAAACAAACAACAATTATTTTTTATTCACTTTTGAATCTCAATTTTATGACTATTTTCTTTTATTTTTTGGCACAATTACTCATGACTCATATTTCCTTGTCTTTCAGATGCATATAAAACTCTCTAACTTTATTTTGTCTATTTTTTTCTAGTAAGCACCAAAATTTTATATAGGAAAAAATATATGATGCAATTTTCTTATTTCAATTATGTTAATTTGTTTTAGTTATAAAAAAATCAAATGATGTGTAGTTTAATGCATTCATAAGTATATACATTTATCAAGGATTATTATGTGTGGAAGTATGTTAAAGAAGATAATAAAGAAATTAAACTGCTAATTTTCCAGGGACCATTGTTTTTAAACAGCAAGATTTTGGAATACAGTCAAACATACAGTAATTTTTTTAAATGTAATTTATATATACATTTTTTTTTCTGGAATAGGTATGTTGTGTAAATTGAACCATGCCAAATAATTAAGTCTGACCATTGCCTTGGAAGCATTGGTCCTCTACAAAAAGGTAATTTCAAGGATGTCTATGACAGATTCCTTTGTAGACTGAAGACTTTTTATAATATAAATGATTACCAATTTTGTCATTGGAAATGTTCACACAATAGATTTCCTTGAAACACAGTACATACTTTAAAATGTGTATGTTTGGTACTGAGATGCTCTTTTTGCTTCTTTCGATGGAATAACTTATCACAAATATAAGGTAAGAATATTCAAGTTTCCAAGATTGAGATTTTCCTTAAAAGTTTCCTAATCATAATTTGACATAATTAAAAAAGAAGAAATAATCAGAATAATGCTCTTTTGATCAAAAATAAATTACTCTGTACATGTCAAAGCAGCAGTGACAATTCAGTTTGCTTAAGCAATTCCCATTTAATTTATCTGACTTGATAATGGAAAATGTTGGTATGTAAATAAAGTAAGAATACTTTAAGATTCAGTGAACCATCTAATTTAAAAATAAGAAAATAATTGTACCTAACAAACCTTCAATGGATTCCATGACTAATTATTGATTACCATGTCTTCTTGTATATTTGATATTCCTTGTACAAATCAAAGAAATTGAAATCTCTTTGTACATTTATTTTGGGTGTGGAAGCTGGCATCTATAAAGTCACTTAATTTATTGAGATCAAAAAGCAAACAACAAAACTCTATAATTTTATCAACATGAATAGTTTTAAAGTTATTACAGTTAAAACTAGACTAAGCAATTATAAATATTACATTTTTATTTTTAATAATACTTTAATTTTTCCCAATTACGTCAGGACATTTTTAATATTCATTTTTACTAGATCTTAAACTTCACATTTTTCTCCCTTTCTCCATCCCCTCCATTCTTATGAAAATGGTAGACAGTTTGATTAAGTTATACATGTGATATCATGTAAAACATATTTCCATATTAGTCACAGTTGTAAAAGAAGAAATAGATGAACAGGAAAAACAAAAACAAGAAAAAGAATAAAGTAAGTGAAAAAATATGTTGATCTGCATTCAGATTGCATCAGTTCTTTATCTGGATGTGGATAGCATTTCTTTCCCCAGTCCTTTGCACTTATCTTAGATCACTGTGTTGCTGAGAAGAGCTGAGTCATTTACAGTTGATCATCACACAATGTTGCTGATGTGTACCATGTTTTCCTGGTTCTGCTCATTTCACTTTGCATCAGTTCATACAAGTCCTTCCAAGTTTTTTTCTTAAATCTGCCTGTTCATTATTTTTTATTGAACGATAGTATTCCATTGCATTCATATACCGTAGCTTGTCCAGACATTCCCCAATTGATGGGCATCCCCACAATTTCCAATATATTGCCAACCTGAAAAGGGCTGCTATAAGTATTTTTGCACATGTAGGTCATTTTCCTGTTTTTTATGATTTCTTTGGGATACAGATACTAGTAGTAGATGTTGCTGGATCAATGGGTATGCACAATTTAGTTGTTCTTTAGTTATAGTTCTAAATTATTCTCCAGAATGGTTGGATCAGTTTATAACTCCACCAATGCTGCCTTAGTGTCCCAATTTTCCCATATTCTCTCCAATCCTGATTATTTCCCCTTTTTGTCATGTTAGACAATCTGATGCATGGGAAGTGGATAACTCAAAGTTGTTTTAATTTGCATTTCTCTAATCAAAAGTTACTTAGAGTATTTCTTCATATGTCTATAGATAGCTTTGATTTCTTCATCTGAAAACTGCTCGTTCATATTCTTTAACCATTTATCAACTAGGAAATGGCTTGTATTCTTTTAAGTTTGACTCAATTCTCTATATACTTGAGGAATGAGGCCTTTATCAAAGACACTTACTATAAAGATTGTTTTCCAGCTTTCTGCTTTCCTCCTAATTTTGGTCGCATTGGTTTTATTTTTACAAAAGCTTTTTATTTTAATAGAATTAAAATTATCTATTTTATATTTCATAATGTGTGTAATTCACTTAACTTTTACTTTAAGAATTTGGATGCTATACCACTTAGTACTGTAATGCCCAAGCAAAGGCAACTTCCAAGGTTTGGATTACCAGCATAGTAAACCCCACTTATTCAGCAAATATTCACAGAACAGAAAAAGTCAAAATACAGTGTAACCTTTAGCAAATTCTCAATTCAATCCAGGTACTACTCCACCCCTAGACAGTACATTCATTTAGTCAGTCAAAGGTCTCTTCTCAAAAGGAGATTAGTCTCCAACCATAAACAAAGTACATTCATTTGGTCAATCACTCAAAGGGTTCCCATCCCTGAATCTCTAAAGGGGCAGGAGAGCACAAAAGGCTATCCACCCTTAAGTTACAAGGTTAAGCTCAGCATTGAATACCCAAAGAAAGGGCCTTATTTCATCTTCACTCGAGGCAACCCCTCTGCAATCTCAGTTCCTGGGGAGACGAGGCTCAACAAAGCCATAGCCAGTGTCCTCATGAAGTCACTCTCTGCCTGTTGAACAGTCCCAGAATCCCTGAAAACATCAGCGAGGCCCTCTTCTAGGATTTCTGTGCAGATACCAGAAGAAAATCCTCCTTCAGGGCTTCTGAACCAACAGCCAGGTTCCAGGACCTCTACAACAGCAGGACTGTCCTTCACCATCAGGTGAATCTGGCAAAACAACATCAAAACAGACAGACAAAATATTGGCATCACAGCCATGTCTCCTTAGTTCTTGGCAGTTCCGGGTGGCAGTTCCAGGTGGCAGTTCTAACGGGCTCTTAGCAGTCTTTTTCTCAGCAACTCAGGCTCCACAATACTGGATACTGCTCTCCCAAAGTCCTTCTGGCCTCCTCTTGGCTTGGACCTCTCTCTCTATTCACGGCTCCTCCCAGTTCAGCCCTCTCTCTTCACGTCAACAAGTCCATCCCACAAGTGGGATTCACAAGCTCTGGGTTTTAACACTCAACCCCAAAACCAAGCCAATACAGGGGCATCTCCAAATTCCATTACCAATACAAGTACATATATGTTTAGTATTGATATGGCTACATTGTCTATGGTATCTTTTAGCAAGAAGAAGTTTCCTTCCTTAACTCTTTTAATTAGGTCTATTTTTGCTTTTACTTTGGCTGAGATCAGAATTGCTAACCCTTGCTTCAGCTTAAGCATGAAGGATTCTGCTGTGGCCCCTTGCTTTTACTCTGTTTGTGTCTTCCTGATTCGTGTATTTTTTATAAACAACACATTGTAGGATTCTATTTTTTGACCCACTCTGCTATCTGCTTCTTTCTGTTTTATGGGAGAGTTTATCTCATTCACATTCACAGTTATGATTACTAACTAAATATTTCTTTCTATCCTATTTTTCCTCCCATTTGTCCTCTCTCTCCTTTTACCCCTTCTTTCCCCACCAGTGTTTTGCTTCTGTCTACCACCTCCCCCGATCTGCCCTCCTTTCTGTCAGCCCTCCACCCCCTTACTTAAATCTCCTCCAATCCTATTTCCTTGTCTAGTAAGAGATTTCTATATTTAATTGACTGTATTTTATTCCATCTTTGAGCCAATATTGATGAGAGTAAGGTTCAAGCAATGCCCATTGCTTGCCTCCCATCTTCTCCTTCACTGTAATAGGTCATTTGTATCTCTTCATGTGAAATAATTCCTTCCTTCTACCCAGTGAATTACTCTTTCTTATCCCTTAATGTTTTTATGACATTCCCTGAAATTCACCTTATACCTGTAACCTGTTTTTATTCCTTCTACCTGTACTATTAGTGATACAATTTTTAAGAATTACAAATATCATCTCACTATACAGGGATGTAAACAGTTTAGCTCTAATGTATCCCTTATGTTTTCATTTCCTTTTTGACCTTTTTATGCCTCTCTTGGGTCTTGATATCAGAGATCAATTATTTTATTAAATTCTGGTCTTATGAAAGCTTGAAATTCTTCTATTTCATTGAATGACCATTCCACCCCCCTCCCCCCCGATGTCTTATGCTTAATTTCACCAGGTAAGTGATTCTTGGTTGTAGCCCTAGCTCCATTGCCTTCTGGAATATCAAGTTCCATGACTTCCCAACTTTTAATGTTGCAGCTGCTTGGTCCTGTGTAATCCTGATTTTGGCTCCCTGATATTTAAATTGTTTCTTCCTGGTCATTTGCAGTATTTTTTCCTTGACTTGATAGTTCTGAAATTTGGCTATTGTGTTCCTTGGAATTTTTATTTTGGGCTCTCTTTCCTGAGGTAATTGGTGGATTCTTTCAATGTCTACTTTACCCTCTGGTTCCAGCCTATCAGGGCAGTTTTCCTTGTAAATTTCCTGGAATATGCTCTCCAGGTCCTCCTTTTGACGACAGCTTTCAAATAGTCCAATTATTCTGACATTATCTCCCTCATATTTATTGTTTCTGCCATGAGGTAGTTCACATTTTTTTTTCATTCTTTTGAGTTTGATTGATTCTTGATCTCCCAGAGTCATAGCTTCCACTTGCCTAATTCTAACTTTTCAGGAGTTCTTTCCTCAATTTGCTTTTGTACTTTCTTTTTCATTTGGCTGCTTCTACTTTTTAAGCAGTTGTTTTCTTTTTCCAAGCTAGTGACTCTATTTTCATAATTCTCTTGTATAACTCTCATTTATTTTCCCAATTTTTCTTCTACTTCTCTTATATGATTTTAAGCTCCTTTTTGAACTCTTCCATGATTTCTTTCTCGTCTTGAGACCATTTCTAATTTTTCTTTGGTGTTTTGCCCAGAGATGTTTTGACATTGCTGTCTTCTGAGTTTGTGTCTTGATTTTCCCTGTCACCATAACAACTTTCTATAGGTCAGATTATTCTTTTAGGTTTTTTTTGCACATCTTTTCTTGCCTTTTTCCTATCCTTTAACATTGATCTCTGCTCCCAGGGTAGAAGAAGCACTGTTTCAAGCTTCTTGTGCCAAGGGTTACAGGCCCTCACTGTTTATTAGATATTGCACTGATGTTGCCCTGTAGTCCATGGGGGACCCTTGTGTTTGGTGCTGTGTTGAGGGGATGGGATGGGGAGTGGCTGGTGCTACTGGAGTTCCATAGGGTTCTGGCAGCTTACCTGGTGCTCAACCTGGGTCCTAGTGCTGGTGTCTGCTGTGTGTAGAGACCCTTGGGGTGTTTCTGCATTTTGCCGGGGATACACTGAAGTATGTGAAAATCTGGCCACTGAAGGTTGCTTCTTTGCCCAGGGCTACACTGAAGCACGTGATGGTTCTCAGAGCTAGAGTTTGCCCATTCCCTAGGCTATGGTGAGGCCCACGGAAATGGGGAGGATGATTCCCTGGTGTTGGCCTTTGTCTGTTCTGCCACACTGGGACTCAGGATCTCCCTCTGGTTTGCTGAAGAGGGGCTTACTGTTGCCTTAATTGGACACTTTCTCTCCTGGACTATCTTCCCCTTTTACCTGAGTGAGACAGATCTTTCCTGGTGTCCTTCTAAGTTTCTTGTGCTCAAAGATTGTTTCACCCCATCTTTTTGCTGGTTCTGCTATTCCAGGATTTTATGGCTATTTGGAAGTGAATATGGGAGAGTTATGGCAATTTACTGCTTACTCCCAATATTATGTTTTTAAAGCAACAAAAAAAAATTAATGATCCCTTGTTGATTTCTCTTAGTCCCCATGAAAGTTGTACCTCAGTGCCTCTTTGTGGTATACAGAGAACTTTGGTTTTTTGAAAGTCAAAGTCATGGAAATAGAATGTAAACCTGGGCAGGTCTGACCAAGCTGCTATCTTTGAGTACAGGAAATACAGAACAGACTACGTGCCAGTTATCCCAGGATGAGCCCTAGTAAATTTTGAAGTTTATCAAGAGAAAACTGGATACTACCAGGTGATTTTTTAGGCCATAATTATTCATGAGGCATAGAAGGATCACCCTTTGTGCAAGGAGAGAGAAAAGGCATGAAATTATGGATCTATGTAGTTTTTATACACAATACTTGTTAGGGGGAAAAATGTTCACCACACAAGAATAATAATTTGATTCAAATGCATATTCCAATGATCCTGGAACTTACATCCCAGACACAGATTAATACAACCAGCCATAATTGTCCCAGAATCCTTAGAAGATGCCATGTCAGACTTCTTAATGCAAGGAATGCCTACACAGTGAATTGCAGCAACTCTTTTGGAGCTCTTGATCTATTAACTCTCAACTATGCTTTTCAACACAAACATAAAGTGAAAATTTATATAATAGATATTAAATTCTCTCAGTTTATAGAGTAATATATTGTGGTAATCTAAGTTACCACCTCTTCTGTCAAATCATAATGTTATTAATCTGCTGCATTCTTTTGAGCAATATGATGTAAATTACAATATCCACTTAATTTCACAAATGTGGTAATTAAAAATCTAATCATTTCTACCTATCTAAATATGTGTTTTATTCAGGATTCAATAATTTCTTTGCTTCCTAAGTAAACAATACACCCTTTTCAAGGTATTATAAAAGATTCGATGCAACAATAAAACAAATACTTTACAGCTACAACAAAAACTTGCACATAAGCTAAGAAAACTGGCATTCCTATAGAACAGTGGTTCTCAATCTTCCTAATGCTGCAACCCTTTAATACTTCTATGTGGGAGCATCTGCATGTGGACGGACCTGCCTGGAGATGGATAGAGGAGTGGTGTCTCGGTTCCTAAGACCATCAGAAATACGTGTTTTCCGATGGTCTTAGGTGACCCCATTCAACCCCCAAAGGGGTCGCAACCCACAGGTTGAGAACCATAGAAAGATGGTCATTGTACATACCAAAGAGACAGCCAACTATTACTGCTTTAATAGCTGATAGTCCTCCTTCTGAACAAATTGCTTCATCATTTAAAAACCTATAGCTTAAGTCATTTAAATCACAGATATGCCTAAGGTGTATTTGGGGGAGATACGATAAAAGACATAATGAAACTGTTCTTTCCATACACCTCTTCCTCATGAGAGAAAGCTAGTACCACTGTATTCATGGATTACAACAGTTACCTTTGAATATCCATTATGTCTCTTTGTCATTCTATAACTGATAATGTCATTTTATGGAGAATGATACAATATAAAGAATTATCTTTTGTTGGTGTCCATGGAAATTTGTACTCTTTTCCAAGGCAAATAGAAACGTTCACAGCAGCAATGACAGGTTTGGAATTGCTCAAAACTCCAAATCCTTCCCATTCTTTTCAACTCATAGAATCATACTACTGGAGTTGGAAGATACCTTTTATTATTATTAATTATTGTGAGATAGTTATGAACACTTTAAAATCTCTAAAGTACTTTATACATTTTTCCTTTGAAGTTCCTAACAACTTTGTGAGATCAGTAGTACAGGTCTTACTAAGTCTATTTTATAGATGAGGACACCAAGGGTCAGAGAAGCTACAGGACTTGGTCAGAGTATGAAATAGCACTCATCAGAAATAGGATTTGAAGCAAGATGTCTCTTAGTCTAGGCCTACCATATGATCTACTGTTGTCTTCCTTCTAGAATATCTACTTTTTAAAATAAAGATCATAGAAATAAGTAAAACATGGATAAAATATTTGCCTAAAAATATCACTACTTCCTTAGTCAGTTTGTCCTTGATATTGGAGCTCTTTGAGTAAGAGTAGGCTATTTTTTAATTGACAAAAAATTTACTTGTAAGTTGAGAACTCTTTCTGTCAAGTTTTATGCCAGAATAGGTGGTTATGGACATATTGTAAAGTGTTAAGAAAAGGATTTATAATGTAACAGACTAAATTAAAAGAATATTACTAAGCGTCAATATAATAAATACAAGACCAAATTATTCAACAAAATATGAATATAACAATCACAGTAACCTTTTTCTTCCTTATGATTGACATTTTATGTAAAGTTTCCAATGTTGTACATATATGAAAGCATTTGTGTTTCTGAAGTTA
>CM053581.1:301421137-301450542 GCA_028627135.1 Pseudochirops cupreus | reverse complement strand
ATATACACACATGTATATGTGAGTCTATATGCATATGTATATACATATACATATGTATATATAATATATTCCATGCAAATAAAGCTATTTACCAAATAGCATTTAATTGAACTAAGTCCTTTGTTAAAAAAAAACCTGAAAGTATTTCATTTGTGTATAGTTTCTCATCTTATAATTTCCAGTCAATAAAATAGAGATTTTGGGGGCAGCTAAGTGGCACAGTGAATAGAGCATTGACCCTGGAGTCAGGAGGACCCAAGTTCAAATCCAGCCTCAGACATTTAACACACACACACAAAATTATCCATGTGACCTTGGGCAAGTCACTTAATCCCAACTGCCCTACCTTCCCCCCTCCAAAAAGCAAAAGTAACTAAAAATAAAAATAAAAATAAAAAATAGAGATTTTGATAGAAGGAGGAAAGCAGCACAAAAAACTAACATGCCTCGAACTTTACAATCTGTCCAGTGAAGAGTCCCAGGAAGGGAAGGGGTAAGGAGTTACATTCTCAGGATTCTACATGCAATTGATGTCTATTTCACAAATTTTATCTCAAGCAAATCCTATTCCATATCTTGTGGCCTCTCAATAAATACTTGCATTAATTTATCCATTCATATAAATTATCTCTGTAAAGCAGTCTCCTAACCAGATCCAAGCATGCAAAATGAACACAGAAAAAAATAAATTCTTGACCAAAGTATCATGCCTGAATGCTGTTAACCTTTCATACTGTAAATAGGAGCCTACAACAGAGGCCAAGGTTGTGTGTGATCAATATCATGCTAAATTAATTTTACATATTATATTCTGCATTTTCTACACTTGGAAATTACATAGACTTCAATGGAACTAGAGAACTCAGATGAAATGCTTGGCTAAAGTTGTAATATATTCCCATTAGGCCTGAGAATAAAGATAACTTGTGCATTTATAATAAGAAGTGAACAACTACAGATCATAAGTAAGCCATGGTAAAGAACACATTTTAACGAACAAATATTAGGTGCACAAGGTCTATCAGATTCTTTGCATTTTTAAACCTTTAATTATAATATCATATGCTAAAATCAACTAGCCATGACTCTCTCAAACCAAGAATTTCTATGTCAAATGAGTCTTCAAATTTTTAAGCAAATTCAACCATCTATAGAGTCATATTTCTATGGATGTGTATTTGTTCTTACTGTTCATTTGTTCCTCAGATTGTCCCTAAAACATCCCTTCTTCTCTCGAATCTTTATTCTTTTACTATATACTGGTTTATATACTACGACCTACAATTGTCCATTTCCCTCATCCTGCGGGTGGGGGTGGGAAATATCCTCTTTAGATTCTACTAACCTTTCATGGTATTCTTTGATATCTCCCCACTGCCTCTACTTCAACTCTTTTCATTTATAGTTCAACCCTTGGGAATCTGGCTTCCAAGCTCATATCTCAACTGAAATAGCTATTTTCAAAGTTATCAACAAACTATTAATTTTAAAATCTTATATCTTTTCTCAAACCTCATTCTTTTTGATATCTCTGTTGTATTTGATAATGAGGATGACCCTCTTCTCTTGGATACTCTCTCCTAAGAGAATTTCATGTCTTTATGACACAGCTTTCCCCTGGTGCTCCTCCTGTTTGATAATTCATTCTCAGGCTCCTTTACTTGAGCCATCATCTATATCATAATTCCTAACACTCCAAGACTGTATCCATGGTTTCTTTTTTTATGTTCTTTGAAATCCTGACCTCAGCTCTAATAGGTTAAGTTTCTATATAGATAGCCACCAAATTTATATTTCTAGCTCTAGTCTCTCTCCTGAACTCCAGCATTTCCAAATACTACTGAATATTTTAAATTGTATGTCCCATAAGTAACTTAAATTTAAAATGTCAGAAACTGAACTAATTTTCCTCCTAAATATATGCCTTTTTGAACTTTATTTTCATGAAGGTACCACCATCCTTTCAAATCAATTTCACACTATTAGCACTCAGTACTATCCTCATTTCTTTACTTTCCCTCATACAATATATTCAACCAGTTGTCATTTTCTTCTTTCTCCTCCCATAACATCCCTTATTTTAACTATCATTTAGACTATTGCAATAATCCCTTAATTGTTCTCCCTGCTTCAAGTCTCTCCCTACCTCAGTCTATAGCTGATAAATTATTTTCCTAAAATGCAGATCTGAGCAGGGTACATCTCCATTCAATAAAACAATTGGCTCCCTATTGTCTCCCACATCAAATATAAGCTCTTTTGTTTAGCTTTCAAAAGCTCATTTTCTCCTTCGCAAGCTGGTTCCAACCTGTATTTCCAATCTTATTATACCATCATGCATTCTACTGTAGAGTCAATCTAGTATCCTTATTATTCCTCACACATGTCCTACCTATATATCTTTGCACTGTATATTCTCCCATAGCTAGAATGCACTCTTATCTCATCTTCACCTTTTAGAATGTCTTCTTTCCTCCAATATTCTGCTCAAGTGACTCCTTCTTGCAGAAGCTGTCCCTGATGCTGCTGGGATCCTTTCATGCCTAAAACATTTACATGATGTCCCAGATGTTTTCATGTAGTTTCAAACTTCATAGTTTAAATAATATTAGTGAAATTTTAAACTACCAAATGTTTAATAGTTTGAAATTCTATTCAGACTCTTGGGACATCCTGTATTGTATTGATTTAATATATATTCTGTATATCTTATGAGAATATTGACTCTGGAGTCAGAACACCTGTGTTCAGATCCTACCTAGGAAATACTTTAGCTATTTGACTTTGGTAAAGTCATTTATTCTTCCAGGGTCTCAGTTTCCTTATCTATACAATTAGATAGTTTATGGAGTACAACTTAAATATATGTTGTCAGTTTATAAGCTGATTAAGGGGCAAATAAGTGTTCTACTTCCTTCATAGATTTCACAGCATGCAACATGGTACTGGAGATAGGGCCCATCATTGATAAATTGTGGCTAAATAAATGAAATTAATATCTTCTCTTTTTCATTCTAATAATAAAATACACTTAGGCTGACATGTCCTATCATGCAGCCTTACTGCTTCATTGCTGGAATATTACAACAGCTTCCTAAATGGGTCATTTACTGATGATGATATCCCATTCTACTATGTACAATCTACCTAAATCAGTGCTTTTGTCATATTTGTCAACCTTCAATAGGTCCCTAGTAGCTACAGGACAAAAGTCCAAATTTCTTGACTTGGCATTCAAAAACCTTCACAAACTAATTTCTCACTAAATTTTTCCTATGGTTTAAAGCCAGGAAGACTTGAGCTCAAGATCCATCTTTGTCTCATAGTAACCACGAGTCCCTGTGGAGGTCACTTGATTTGTCAGTGTTCTAGGCAGCTCTGTGAGAAAATACTTTTGCAGAGAAGATACTGGTCTGCCTTGTTAACAGAGTTTCCTCATTTTGGAGCTCTCTGTACCAAAAAAATCACAGGTCTAGTCCTTATCTCTTATCTTCCACAACACAAATTTTTGCTCTGACCATGGTGTTCTCATTGTTCCCCAAATATACCTTGCATTTTTATCCTTCTGACTCTGCTCACACTATCCCAATTGCCTGATACGGTCTTTCTGACTCCAGATTCTACCTATGATTCAAATTCTTATTCTCTCCCTGAACCTTTTTCTGACTGCCCTTAATTCACATTAAGGTTTACTTCATCTAAACGACTGCATTTATCTCTACCTTGCATTACTTCTCACTTCACCTTTTATTCAACTAGCTATTAACTATATATCTATCTATATCTATATCTATATCTATATATATATACACACACATATATATATAATATGCATACATATACATATATGTTATATATGTATGTTATTTTTGTCTCTGGAACTAGATAGCAAGGCAATCAAGGGTAGGATTAGGTCTTTATATTTCTGTGTGTCACTCATCGTGCCTAACATAGTATTAAATACATAGTAGACACTGTTTTATTTGCATTAAGAGCTTGATGACTGAAATGCAAAGTAATACAACCAAATGCAATAAGATGAAGCTCAAGTAGAGCAAAACAGAATAAGCTGATAGTGGAATTAGTATATAAAAACACACATAAAGATACAATATATTATATATGATATAATATAAATAAATACATATGCAAATATTACATAGCTGAAATTACTGTTTAAAAGATCTTAAATTGTCTATAAAATAGCATTAAACAATTGCAGTTAGAAAATGGGTAGGGTCTCTTTAAAAGAATATGGATGTTATCTGGTTAATATTGAAAAAAATATTTTTCACAGTATCTGTCTAAGCTACCGATCATGAAGGAGATGGAAAACAAGAACTTCTACTCAAATATATGAAAATAAAAGCAAGCAAAAACCAGACACTAGAAAAAAATGAAGATAAATTAGATAATGTGCTACAAAGGACTTACTGGTAAGTGTGATTACACTACAAGGTGATCATTTCAATACATAACTTTTCATTTTCCTGCCTTACCATGAGGTAAAGAAGGACACAAAATAGGAAATATAGTAAAAACCTTTTAGTTAACCAATGCTAAATAAAGTTGTCCCTCTTATTAAGTCTACCATCCTACTTAGAATGAATAGACTGTAGAAGAGGAGATTAAAGAGTAACATTAAACAATAGAGATGCTGTCACTATGAAAGGCACAATGAAACTGAGAACAACTGAGGGAATAGAAGATTCACATATTCTGGGATATATACTTACTGAATGAGGTAAAATGAATTGCCCTAATCACTTAAATTCTCTCTCTCTCTCTCTCTCTCTTTCTTATTCTCTCTCTCTCATTCTCTCTCCCTCCCCTCTTTCTGTTTCTGTCTCTGTCTCTCTGTCTGTCTCTCTTTCTTTCTCTTTTCTCTGTCTCCTCTTCCTTTTCCTCCACTCTAATATCAAATAAGATAGAATAAGAAGGGCTTTAAAAGCCAAGCTGAACAATTTATTTTTTATCACTTATCCTACAAGCAATAAAGAATTTTAGAGGGAGGTCAAAAAAGTCTCTCTGACCAAAACTCTTCCAAGTGGTCTTTACAATTCCTTTACTATGCTGTAACTTTTTAAACAGTTGTAACTTTGCAATTTGATAAAAAAAAATAACCATATAAGCAAAAATGAATTTATATAATTAAAAATCTCTGCCCCCCAAAAGCAAATAAAGTTTGATAAGGTTAAAGGAAAAAGAGAAAAAAAGTCAGGAGCAAAAAGGACCAACAAGCCTGAGCAGAACAGTAGGAGTAACTTGGCAGCCAAAGAAACCCATGAGCGAACTGAGAAAAGAATATTTGTCCATGACTGAAGTCAATTAGAGTCTATACATAACCATCACATTTGGCGCACACATATATTAAAATAAGCACATTTCTTGTTCAACTGGACTCTAACATTCAGTTACTGATCAACTAAAAGTGATTTTTTAAAAGTCTCCACCATGTACAAGATATTGGTGATATGGAGGAATAAAAGAAGTATAAGGCACTTCCTTTCCTTCTCAAGGATTTTATTATCTCTGGAGAGTAAAGATTCATGCCTAAAAATAAAATCTAACAATTCAAGTCAGAATATTACTGATATAAAATTATAAGGCCATGGATTTAGGACTAAAAGGGACATCAAAAGTCATTTAGTGCAACCCTTTCAATGTACAAGTTAAGAAACTGAGACCTAGAGTTGCCTTAAAGTTACAAGGTAGTAAGTAGTAGAAATAAGAGTCAAACCCAAGTTATATGATTCCAGATACAATGCATTTCTACTATATCATGTGCTGTATCAAACTAGAATTTGGGACAATAAGTTCTACAGGAATTCAGATGAAAGTGAACAATATCACTGCTGAATGGAAAATTAAGGAAGGTTTATAGAGAAGGTGGAGCTTCAGCAAAAATAACGAGCAGCTGACAGAAATATGTATGAGTGGATATCTATAGATGCATAGGCTAGAATGCCCAAGTGAAGGCTTCAGGGATGAATACAAAGCACCAACCTGAGTATTTGAGGTTTGTTTGACAAAGTTTCTTTATCTGTGTTCCCATTTTTGAATGAAAATGAAAATATATGAATACACACAGACACACACACAGACACATATGTGTATATATATGTGCATGTGTTTACACATACATACACATATGTATATGCATATACCTCCTAAAGTAAGTCCAAAAGTACATATGGATAATTGAAATCCACAGAATCATAGGATCAAAGGATTCATATAGAAGTTTTCTTCTGAGCTGTGTTTTGAAAGAAATTAGAAATTCAGACAGGCAAATGCAAGGAAGAAATATATTCTAGGAATGAACAGATTATGCAAAAGCACAGAAATGGAAGATGGAATTTGTGAGGACCAGAATGATAGAAGGTCTGTTTGGTTTGTTTGTATAATGTGTATGTAAAGGGCAGTAACTGAGAGCAAGACTAAAAAGGTAAAGCAGAAGGATTTTAAATGAAAGATGGTTAACAAAGTATTTTAAATTCCAGAGACTGATACCACAGGTAATAAGAAGACACTACTGGACTTTACTGAACAGAAAAGTAATGTCAGACTTGTGCTTCAAGAAAATTACTTTGGCAGTTTGAGTGGTATATGGATTAGAGAGAGACAGGGCACTTATGACAGTTTGAACTACTGGGTGGTGGTATATGAACAGAGACAAGAGTGTGAATGCAAGAGATGTGAAGAAAGAATTGACAAAACTTGGCAACTAACTGGATATGAGGAAGTAAATGAGAGAGTCGCTAAGGCTGACACTGAGGTTGCAAGCTAAATAATCAGGGATGTTGGTGCCCTTGAAAGAAATGGTAGGATCTGAAAGAGGAGTATGGTCTAGGTGGGGAAAAAGTTATCTTTGGTACATAATGACTTATAGATTCCTGTAGGAAATCCAAAAGTGATTGTTCAATATTGATAAAGTGGGCTTAGAGTTCAAAAGAGAGATTATAGCTAGATATACAGATCTAAGAGTTGTCTGCATAGAAATGACAATTAAACTCATGGAGGCTGATGGTGTCACTGTGAGAGTACTGAGACAAAGAGAAGAGAAAATAGCTCAAAATAGAGTCTTAAGCTTCATGCACAGAAAGAGGCTGGTCTATGGATGATGATCCATCAAAGGAAACTGAGGACTTAACAGACAGGTAGGTGAAGAAAAAAGGAAAGAGCATCATCACAAAAAGAGAGTAAGGAGAGGATATTGGAGAGGAGCACTGATAATAGTCTCATATAATTTAAGAAAACAAGAAGGATATGGGTAGAGAATAGCAGATTAGGAAAACAGATCAGAGGATGTTTCATTCAGCAGGAAATAACACTTGAATTAGTCTTTTAGTAAAAGAATTTCAGTCACCAAAGATGGTAAGGGAAGCAATGAAACTTTCAGTTAAGGCAATTCAAAAGATGAAAGATGACAGAAAAGTGAAAGAGGAAGTACTCATAAGGATGATTTTTTTTTCTTTTAAAGTATCTTGATACGTGGAAGTAAGGTATTATGGAACAAAACTTTTCCAGATTTCTCTACAATGATGCTAATGTTTATTGTATGTATATGTGTATGTGTGTTTATATCTGTGTGTGTGTTTGGCAAACATTTTTAATTTTTGGTGTTAGCTTAGATTTCTGACATGTCTAATACCATTATTAAGAATTCCAAGGTTAATTTTAGGCATTTCTTCTAGCAGGAGAAAAAGGAGAGAAAATTGCTGTTTTGATTCTTATGTATTATTTATAACAAAACTTGTTTTTCCATCATAACTCTGATTTGCATCATTGCCTCTCAGAGCCATAAGTAGGAATTTTGGTACCTGGAGCAAGCAAGGTTTCTTGAAATCACTTTAAAAAATAAAATCAGTTAAGCAGAGAATGGAAGAAGAGACCCTGGACCTTGAAACACATCTCCATGGAAAGTGAAAGAGGCCAGAGCCCTCTAACTGCCTTGTTGGAGGGAAACAATGATTTCATAATGTTGAAATCCCTTAGTGGGCAAAGACCCAAGGATGGATAAGGGTGCTGATGAGATGAGGAGGGAATAGAAAGGATTCAGGTCAGAACTGATATCACCTGGATACAAGAGGAAGTATGCCACCAAGCAATTTTCTATTTTAACTAAATATTCATGTTAACTTGGTGCTAAGTGCAATTATTTTTATGTATTAAAGAGGTAGAAGTGCTATTCACAAGCAGCCTCTATAATTCAGCATCCTAATGTAAAACCCCAGTAATCTTTCTCTAGTTTTGCAACTTTGTTACATTTTTTGAAACCTTATTATCTCTCCTTTAATCTGATTTGCATTTCAAACAAACCTGAGCAAATTGATGTGATAATAACAATAATAAATATCCAGTATTTATATAGTACTTAAAGTTTTGTAAAGTGCTTTACAAATCCTATCTCATTTATTACTCACAAAAACCTTGGGAGGTAGGTGCTATTACTAAACCCATTATCCAGATGAGGAAACTGAGGAAGACAGAGGCTAAGTGACTTGCCTAATTTCACACAGCTAGTAAGTGTCTAAGGCAGGATTTGAATCAATATCTTCCAAGCTCCAGACCTACCACTCTACCTACTGTGCCAAAACCCTCACTAATCCCCATTACCTAAACTCTTCAATGCAAAGTTGGATGGCTACTTATTGGAAAAGATGTAGAAAGGATTTTTTTTTCACATATATATATGGGTTGGACTAGATGACCTTTAAATTCTTTCCAATATTAAATAGTATGAAACTTTGGACTTTTGGTCAGATGACATTGATTACTACTACTGCTACTGCTACTACTACTACTACTACTACTACTACTACTACCACCACCACCACTACTACCACTACTACTATTACTACTACTACTACTACTACTACTACTACTACTACTACTACTCCAAGTGGTACTAATGATAATGTTGATGGCAGAGGGTTGCCTTTCTTTGTTCCTCTGACTCATAGTAAAATACCCTCTAGGTAGACTACATAACAAAAACAAGATACGGGTTTTTACCAGCATCATGAAGTGTCTAATAAATCCTTATGCAATTATTTTCCTAAAGACTGAAACTTTCTATCTGATAATTCTCCTTAGATTTCCAATATTCCTAGTCCAGTCTTTCTAACGAATATTTTCTTGAAAGAGGGCAAGAAAATGGGTATGTACAATATCTACATTTGAATTCTGCCATCTCACTTCTTGATTCTGGCTGACATTGTTGTGTAAGTCAATCTGACCTTTCTTAACTGGCATATATTAAAATTCATTGTTCACACACAGCCATACTCATCACTTGTAGACAACCTTAGAGATATCATAGAGCTGAGGAGTGATCAATAGATGCATCCATTCTCTTTAACAATATTACATAGCATGAAATCCAGTGATTTCTCTTACTTTTCTCAGAATCAGAGCAGATTATTTTTTTCCCTTTTCTTTCAATTCAGTAAAAATGGTAATTAGCTTTGTTTTATATTAGAACACTTTCTTTAAACATAAAAACTGGTTTCATTTTTGTTTGGCAGTTTTGTTGCTGTTGTTTGTTTCAGGATAGTGAAGAATCAACTTTAAATCACTCAGAGAAGTAAGACAGATGTCACTTCTGTTCCTAATTCTTATTACAGCCAGTTGTGGTGGGTAAAATGAACTTTTCCTCAAAGGAGTTCAATTAAATGTTTACTACTAATTTAACCAAGCTATCTAAAAACTTGTTTTGCTTCAAAGTCAAGTGTTCACACAGGAATATATTGAGACTAGCACAATATTATTCAAAAATTCTTTAATTAGCCTACCATTGGCTAAGCCACACCACACTAAGAGCATAAGCACCTTCCAAAGGGAGCATTTTTAATGTCAGTCATTTAAAAATTTGGCCCCTTCTGTTAAGTTTGCTCACAGTTTCCAGAGAAGACAGGGATTTCTGTAATACTAAAACCAAAGAAAATTGCTAGTCAATAGATACTCACCACTTTAGAACCACAGAATGTTTAATATGAGGAGGGATCCAGGGGGTTTTGTTCAACAGTGTAGATGAGAAAACTGAGAGCCAGATGGGAAACCTGACTTGCCCAAAATTGTATATGATGAGCTATAGGTAAACCCTGATGTAGAAGCCAGTTCTCTAATATCCTAATCCAGGGCCCTTTCTACCACATTTTATGACACATAAATTCTTTTTTTTCAAACGGATGATTCAAGGAAAATTAGAATTATTTAATCTTGATGATTTTCAATTGCTGACGTTTAAGATGGCTCATAAGGGGATGATAGGTAAAGAAACCAAAAGTTACAGCCTTGAAAGGACAGTGTATCCCAGATCTATTTGGGAGATCTTTCTTGAAGGACTTTCTTTGAGAAAGCTATCAAATAATGTGATCCAGAACACTTTAGATTTGGAAAAGAATGCCACAAATATTTTCCCAATTCGAGAAAAATACTCCCCTCTCATTTCAAAGGCCTCTCTCCTCAGAGCAGGATATTACAAAACAATATTATTCTATTGTTAGTCAGTTAGTGGACAAAGGCTAGGTGTGAAGTCAGGAAGAGCCACCCTCCTAAGTTCAAATCTGGCCTCAGATGTCTCCTAACTGTGTAATACTTTTCAAGTCACTTAACCCTGTTTGCCTCAGTTTCCTCATATGTAAAATGAGCTGGAGAAGGATAAGGCAAGCCACTCCAGTATCTTTGCCAAGAAAACCCCCAGTGCGGTCACAAAGAGTCAGACACAACTAAACAACAACAGCCAAAGATAATCTTGGAATTGCGAGGCCAATTTTTGTCACAAAGCTTACCAATCAAAATTAAACGTTAATTTCTACTTGACAGCAGTTTAATGTCAACCTCAGAAAAAGCGAAATCACTAGCCTAACACTTTTTAAAATAATAAGTATTGTCCCATTTACAAGTTGATATTTATTCTCACACCTTTAAAACCCCATGATTTTTCAGCCACAGTAAATAGGTCAAGAACTGACACCTCACCTTAGCTGACTGTAAATTTTGACAAGAATGTCTCTATATTGTGGCCACCACAAATTCATGAATTTGTAGATGAATATAAAGTGAAGTGACATAAATTAAAACTAAAAATTTGGATACTCTATATGCTAAATTAAAGTCAGTGTATTTTTCATTGAGTTTCTGTTATAATCCCTTATTGTTGGCTCAATTTAATTCACTGATGTTCCTTTCTAGCCTTAGCTTTTAGTTCCATGATAAAATTATTCAAAGGTCTATCTGAGATTTTCTAAGTTGTTGTAAGGGGAAGGCAAAACTGAAAAAGAAATCTTAAACTTGAAGAAGTTCCAAAATACTACTACACGTCTGTGTGTGCACATGTACACATGTGTGTGTCATATGTGTATACATATATGCATATACATGCACACACATATATAAACATACCTCTTTCTCATTTCACTTCCTTCTGAGTAAGCCTGATCACCTAATAGTTTGTGACTTAAAGTTGTTCAGCCTGAGCGAACACCCACACTAGAAAAGTTTTATTTGTGCAGTGAAATCTAAAGTAGAATATTTTTTTTAACTAAATGATTCCCATAGGAAATAAATTTGGCTCCTCAAGGAAATACAACTTTTCTGCCCACATTCAGCAAATTCAGAATGTCTAAGGAACTTGGTATTCTGTTTAAGCAAATGGTCTGTTTAGTTGAGAGTTGACATATAAGGATTACTAATTTTAATAGAATGTACAATTAACTACATATCTTAACAATTACAATGATCATTTCATTTTCCTTTCATGAGTCAGAAGGCACTTTGCTTGTCAGTATCCCTTATAATTGTAATACAGTATATAAGATAAATTCTGGCTGTTTCCTACTTCCCACCCTACCATCCAGTTTCCTGCTTGCATGCTTTCTTGCTTGAGGCAGAGGTGATTTTACTGTATTTTGAGTTCACAAGAACATAGGTCCTTTAAATTATACAATATGTGATAAAATATTTTGCAAACCGTAAAATTATATGTAAATGCCAGCTATTTTTGCTGTTATTTTCTTATGGGTAGAAGACTGCCTGCTTTGGAAGCCTTTGGCTCAACTGGTCAATGTTATTAAATTAATTATGTAAGCAACCCAAGTCTTCTTGCTATTTACCTGGTTAAACCAATCTGGAAACAAGGATCATACAGTCTTTCAGTCACCTCTATTCTGCCCACTAAATCCTACCATGTCAAAAAACTCAGTTGCTAGGTGAGCTTTTGGGAATGGGACTGTTTCAACTATCCAGCAATGAAATGTGACTTCCATAGATGAAACACCTGTGACTTTCCAGAGTAAAGAACCACAAGAGAAAATAAAACCTGCCTCCCTCCTCCCCCCCCTCCCCTGCATCTTAGATCTGGGACAATGTTATTTATAATAGATGGCAGCAGTGTTCCATCGTGGACAGCAGGGGGCACTCTTGCACGAAGCAAAAAACCCCAACAGGGCTCCTTGGGTCCAGACAGCCAAGGCTTTCAATAGAGCTTCCTGTATGTCTGAAGGGGTATCTACTAAATAGTACGACAGTCAATAAATCTACAAGCTTCGGAGGTGAGTCATGATGCAGAAATAAATGGAGAAGGCATATAGTTCAGCGCTTGCCTCTGACACTAGGAGACTCACGCTTGATGATTATGGGGGTGGAGTGTGTATGGAAGTAGCAGAGCAGGTATCACACAGGAAATCAAAGTGTGAGGAAAAGGTACTAAGAGGCATTCCTGTGTCCTGAGAGCATCAGGATCCCGAGGAATTCAAAGGTTTGCTGCACGGTTTGGTTTGGGGCTTATTTCTGTTAAATGCGACCCTCCTCCTCCCCAACGCCAAGAGAGACTTTGAGAATATTTTCCCCTGAACCCCAGGTAGTCAAGACACTGGAGAACAACATATGCTTTTTGAATGGGTGGCTGTGCATATGTTTTCTTCGTGTCTGTTTTCACTCTCCTTTATAACAATTGTCTGGTATAGCTTTAAAAAGAAGCTTCATCCAGGAAGGGGGGAGGAGAAGGAAGGGTGAAAGAGAACTGACTCTTTTACCTGGGAGTTTTCATCTTCTGCACAGAGGGTTCCAAGGAGAAATCTGACTTCCCGCTTGCTTCCCCCATAGCGCACCCCACTCCCATCCCTTTCCCCACCCCCAGATAATCAGTAACATCAGATACTTCCGGAGGGAGAAAGAAGACAGACAAAACTAAATACTCACCATATTGACTTCTGATACCATATCTATGCTGGCTATGTCTATATTCATGCCCACAGCCACAGGAGGACCTGAAAAACCAAGGAGATGGCAAGCACTGTGATCTCTAAGAACTTAATTCATTCTTAGGAAGTTATCTCTTCACTCCACGGTCTCAGAACAATCCTCTCCCTCTTTTCCCTTCCCAACCCCCAAATCTCTATCCTTGAGTCCTCCATGTTAATTTGCAACAGTGAAGATTCTTCAGTTGCCTGAGCCTTGGGGGCTTCGCTCTAGGAATTCTTTATATAACATGCACACACGTGTTAGGAATGGGTGACAAGTTCCAGATATGTCTACACGTGTGGTCACACCAGGATATGAATATACACATATACAAGCAGTCTTAATCGGTTAGTTTACATATTGCCTTGAATATCACCATCACCACCACTTATTCCTCCTCCTCTTTCTTTACCTCTCTCCCCTCTCCCCCTTCAAGCATGTTTTAACTGTTTCTATCCCATGCAAGTAAGAAGCAATGCTGAGTTTGCACCTTTCCTTTAGGCACCACAATGATGGCCACAGAAGGTTTTCGTTTTGGTTTGGGTTTTTTGGGGGGAAGGGGCTGCTCACTGGACTGGGAAAAAAGGTTGGGGGGACACTAAAAGGAGTAAGTCAGTCTTTAAGGACAAAAATAGAATGATCAATGCCTAAAGAAATGGGCAAGTAAAACTCTTCAAAAGTAGGCAGTCACAGGGGGTTAAATAGCATCTTCTAATCGTTTGTCAGCAACATCTTGCCCTCAATAATGATTACTGTATCCCAGGATATATTTATACTTTGCACCCAAACAAACCAAACTTATAAGATTTACATGTTAATAATGCCAATAAATATTAGGACATGAAATCAAATAAGGGGAAAAAAAACAAGAGTGACCATTTACAGAAATTCAGTAGTATTCAAGGATCACAGCAAGACTGTCCTGTGCTAAGGAAATTAAAGAACTTCAGACCAGACTGAAAATATAGTGACCCAGAGAACAGCAAGCAACCAAAAACAATAACAAAACAAAATACCGATATTGAGAGCGAGAGAGAGAGAAGCAAAACTGCAGAAAGAGCTTGGGAATAGCAGCTAAAACATCTTATTTGCAAGACAACTGAATTACCTCCAAAATCTGGCCTCAGACGAATGTCATAGCCTTTCAGCAGCCTATCCACCGTCTCTTTAACCAGTGACATATTGCTAGGGTCATTGGCACTAAAAAATAACAATAAGAGGAAATAGATAAGCCACCATGCACAGGTTTCTCAAGATCAGATCCACACTACACATTCCTATTAACTGGCATAGCCAGTGATTCAAAGTGAATAGGAAAAAAAGAAAGAGATAACTTACCTCTGTGCACAGACCACGGCTATTATTAAAAGGAATGTCCAAATCCCAAAGTAACCCTTTTTCCGGACTCTCCACATCCCTTTAGCTTTTGATATGATTTAGGGTTTCACTGAAGAGAAGAGATCCAACTTAGTCTGGCCAGTGCAGTAATTCTAATGTGAGGCGCATGCGCACGGCGTACCAAAACATCAAAGGAGCAGCGGTGGCTGCTGGAGATAGAGCAAATTTCCTTGTTAAAAAAAAAAAAGAATTAAAGGGGAAGAAGGAAATGTATTATATATATATATTTTTTAAAGTCACACCACTGGAGCTTCAAGAGTAAATTTTGATTGTTGTCCTCGGATTAGGGTAATATAAAGTACAACGTCTGGTGAGTTTCGGGAGTTAACGGGATAAGGCAGCTTTTCTGTTTGCCTATGAGTCTGTGGGGTTTTCTTTCTCTTTCTTTTCTTTTCTTTCTTTCTTTTTTCTTTTTTTTCAAATGTGCAGAACAGGATTAGGAATGGAGGGAAGAGCTGTTCTGGGGAGAGTGAAAAGAGAGGGCAGGGCAATCTGTGAGCCAGGGGGTGCAATGCTTACATATGGCTTGACAGAGCAGGGAGGGGGAGGGTGTTGCGGGAGGGCGGGAAGAGAGTTTCAACTTTTTTTTTTCTTCTGGAAACAGCATCTCTTCCCTGGTGAGCTAGGGTACCTAGCGAGGGTGTGGGATAAGGGCGGAGGAGAGAGGAGGGAGGGAGGAAAGAAGGGAGTAGAAAAGGGGGAGGGAAGAAACGAGGAGGGCGGACACTGGGAAACCGGCTAGGTTTCTCATGCAAAAAGAAGAGGGGAACAAATGATAGTTTCTAGGAGCAGGGGTGAAGATTTATTTCTCTTTCTCCTTCCTTCTGGCAGGATATTTCTTTCTCTTTCTTTTCCCTCATATTCTTAGAAACAGGAGCTTTGGGGTCCTGGCTTATCACCATGTGACGCGCTGGGACGGCTTTTTGGGGTTATTTATAGCAGGGAAATACAGAAAAGGGAGAGGCAATTTAAAAACCCACTGCGTTTTCGCCCGGATTTCTAACTAATTTTGCCTTTTAAGTATGTACATCGATGGGACTAGCAAGGGTGAGAATGGCAGGAACCTGGGTGGGTGGTGGGATGCGGGGAAGGGAGATTTAAATGTTAAAGAGGGCAGGGATGAGGGGGAAGAATAGTGGAGGTTGAAGAGGCAAGTTCTTCAGCTGGACTTGTCCTAGACATACACACGCGCGCGCACACACACGCACACCCGCGCGCACACACATCCCTCGTTCCCCTCCCCTCCTTGTCTTCCTCGTTGGTTCCCAGATTCACTCTGAACCCCCTCCCCCCTCCTTGGGACTCGAACCCCTTTCTCCCCCTTCTAAATGCAGAGTAGTGATGCAGGAGGTGGCTGGCGAGGCTTCGCGGTAGATCCCCGTAGCCAAAAAGCAGGGGCTGTGCGCGGTGGCTCAGAGACCCGCAGAGGCAAGATACAAAGAGATTCCCAGAGAGAAGGGCAAAAATGGGGGCGGGGGGAAATTGAGTACAGGAGAAGGATAAGGGGGATAACTCCCTTGACAGCTAATGTCTCCTCTTGCTTCTCCTCCATCATTACCACCACCTCCTCGTTCTCCTCGAAAGTCCCTTTTGGACCCCAGTTGCTCACTGTCCTGGGGGCTGGGGTTGACTCTGCTCCCACTGTCCTCTGGAGTTCTTGGATACCTGGGACGGAGAGCTATTATAATTCTTCAAATAATAAAATGCATCTTTCATTTGCACTAGGAGGAGGGCGGGTGGGCGCGCGCGCGCGCACACACACACACACACACACACACACACACACACACACACACACACACACACGTGGGATGTGGTTTATGGCCCCCAAAATGGGCAAAAGCATCCTGATGAGTGTTTCTCCTGGGTCATGAAAACCAAAGTGGCTCTCCAGAGATTTTCTTTGGGAATTTTCCCCTACCTTCCCATCCTGCCCCCCTTTTGGGCAGTGCCCCAGCCCAGCTAAGTGTTTGGTGAACGAGGCCAGCTCCTCAGCCATGCATGCAGCTCACGGTCTGCCACCAGACACTTACTTATCTGCCATCTGACTCTTCCCTTCCGGCTCCTGTCGGTCTCCATCCCGTTCTCCCCTTCGTCCCCCCACCCCCTCAAAAGAGCTCCCTAGTTCAGGAGTGCGGGATAAGGGAGGCCAGGCTTTACTGGGACTTCTCTAGTGGGCAAGTACTTTGGTAATGAGCTTAGGGCCCCAGTTGGACGGAAGGTGCAGGAGGAAAGCATGCACTGTGATCTGTTGAAATTGGGCTGGGCACTAACCCTGCTTGAGGGCTTCCTAAATCTGGGCTACACTCATGACCCACTTCCCTCCTACCACTGCCCCTTTTCACTTCGCTTTTCACTCTTTGGTCAGTGGATCACACCAGGGCAGTGCAAATGCAGAAGCGGAAAGAGAGGAAGTAGTAGTCTGTGTTCTTGGGTTGGGAAAAGTGGGCAGGATGTGAGAAAATTTATATTTACAAATTTAAAAGCAACAAAATTAAAAGACTAGATAATCATAAGTAAGAAAAACGTTGATACTCGCATCTCTGTACCTTTGATGGTAGTAGGCTGTGGATCTGCAATATGCTTCTTTCCTTATCTCTAAAGATTCATCTATGATAATGCTTTAATATGTATCTAAACCTCTACTAAAATCCTTTTCCAGATGCCTTACTGTAAAGTGGAAGTGACCCTGGGGTCTTTTTGAAGGTCATACTCTGGCAGGTGTTACCAAGCTGGAAAATCTTTTAATATTAGTCCAAAGAAAACCCCAGGTATATTACTAAATGTAGTCAGAAAGGTTTATCAGGAAGTCTTAACGCCAGGTGATAATTTTTTTTTTAAGTCAGAGCACTACATTTAACTCTATAAAAAATATAAAGGAGTTGCAATCTGCTTCCACCCCACCCAAGAAATAAAGGGTCCTTGAAGTTTTATTCGAAGCATGTAGACCATGATCCATACATTCCTATTTCTTTTATATCTATAATGCAGATTGGGGGCTGGGGAGGGGGGCTGAGAGGAGATGGTAGTGTCTATTCATCTAGTGTTGCTTCCTTCTCCCTTTCACACAAGCAAACTTTTTCCAGAGAGAAAGATTATCTTTTTATAAAATCAGGAACAGTGTAGAAGCCTGATACTCAGTAGCAGAATGAGCTGCAAGCAAATCAGCTAGTGAGACACATCAATCAGTCACCCTCCAGGAATCACCACAGACAGGATGCCTTGCGAGTTGGTTATTCAAATGATACCTCTTCCTTCTCTTGTCTAACTGGGCCCATGCTAGTTGGGACTGAAAGGAGAATTTTGTTCTATAATGCAATCTTCAGAAAACAAAACAAACAAAAAACAACACCCCAACCCCAGACTACCCTGCCAAGCATTACTTGCTTCGTATGTACAGAATACTAATGAGGCTGGGTTATAAAAGAAATGGAAAATGCTCTCCTACCTCTGATATGCTCAGTATTCTTCAGAGACCCCAAAGTTAGACACATGGAGCAACTTGAAAACAATTGAAATTCAAGAATAATTGCACCTCAACTTGCTGTGTCCTTCAGATATGTTTCATTTGCTATCTATTCCTGGACTTTTGTTCATACAATTCTATAGCGCTAGGAGGCCCTCTGAATACCCTGAGATACTAAGGATCATATTCTCACCTGTTGTGTATTACCTCTTCTTCAAGGCCTAGTACAATGCTCACCTCCTGCGGAAAATCTTTTTTAATTACCCAGTTTGAAGAGACTTCATCTGATTTTATAGTATGTCATACTCATGTGATACAGGTGCATACAATTTATTATTTGTATTTTTTGTGTGTAGATGTTTACTTCTATCTAGATGAAAATTCCTTAAAGGCAGGGTCCATTTCAAATTTATCTTTAAGTTTATTTCAGTAAACTAGTAAAGTACTTTGTTGATAATAAGTGCGTAACACTTTTGTTGAATGAACAGCAAATGGAACAATTGTAACTGAAAACAAGAATGCAGAAGGTATCAATCAGCAGAGATTGATGTTAACCTCAGAATAGTTCCAGGAGGTGTGAATTTGAAGCTAGGATCCAAGGAACAAAATGAAAATGAATTTTTTAATGACGAGTAGAAAACATTTCAGATAGCAGGTCAGATTCAAAATCTAGGCAGTGACAAAGAGGAAAGGATGGTGTTTTTTTTTTTAATCCTTAATTCTTCTGAAAGAACTGTGGGCATAAATACATGCTGATAACCTTTTACCCAAGGTTAGAACTGGAAACCCTGAAAGCTGAAATGGGCCAGTGATTTGTACTGGTTTCTGTTCCATAGATATACATACACACAGTCAGTTAATCTGAAAGAACGTTGACTTGAAAGTTAGAACTTGTTTGGTTGAAATTCCACCTCTGTCCCAAGTATATTTGTGAATTTGGCAAATTGCTTCTCTCTCAATCTTTTTTTTTTCTTGTGTAAATATTAGACTATTCTCAAAGTCTTTCCACCTCTAATAATCTCTGGCCCTTTGAACTTGCCCTGCAAATTTTTGAGAAGAAACCATTACCAGGATAGTAACACAATGAGGAAAATAATTGGAATTTCAAGATCTGTTTACTGATGTCCTTTCTTTAGAACCTCAAAGGCTTCACACAAAAATTGAGGAAACTGTGATTGAGGACTAAAATGTAGAATGATACTAGGACTGATTTAACTTGGTCTAGAAAATTCACAACTTTGCAGTGCCAGTCAATTCCAGAATCCCAAACTCTTCTTGATTCTGAAAACATTCAGATTTGTAGTATCACATGGGGAAAAAGGGAAAATAAAAAGATCTTAACATAATTACGAAATTGCCCTGGACTGTCGTAACTTCTTTATTGTTGAGATCAAAGGAGTAGAAGGACACTATGCAGGAATAAAAGAACTTTTTTGTTCCTTATTTATTACTAGAGCTTTTGAATGTCCTTGTGATTGAAAGGTGATCTATCTTACATAAAGAATCCTACACATCTCTAACTTATTTGTCTCCCCAATTCTTGCTCACTTGGATGAAATAATATTAATATTTAATTGGGAATGAAAACACGGCATGATAAACCATCAGTCATTTTGAAAGGCTAGTCTCAATTAGTGAAACATCCAAATTATAAAATACTTTAAAAAGCATTTTAAAATTTTAAAAAGTTATATTACTTTCAAGTATATATGTTAACATAGACTAATGATTAACAATATATTATTTAGTAGAGATTCTACTGAGAGAAACAAAAACATTGATAATTAACCTGTTAATTTTTATATACATACAGGGGCCGCTAGAGTGAATTTAACCATTATATAATATTTAAAGACTGTTATACATTCTTGTTATAATTTTATTCAGATGATACATTTATTTAGCAAAACTTTGTATCAATAATAATAATAAAACAATGCTGTATATGTTCATCATGTCCAGATCACTAGACTATGAATGAAAAGATTTTGCAAAGCATCATAGAAACCTAAACTTGCTATCTACTAGGTTATGTTTCTTTTCTTACACTATGTTTGGCTTCTCAGAATACAATGTAAAATATTCAAAACTATCAATATAAGTATAGGCTACCATAAAATTAAGATACAAGTCTACTTAATATTCAAATTTTTCATATATTCTCAAATCTAGTATCAAGTCTAGTATATGTCTATGTGTTTATCCACATCCTGATGATACCCAGTATAGATATACTAAAAACACAGAGGTCATATATTCTTGATGTTCAAAAGTTCACAGGTGTGAATGACTAAATAAAAACGTTAATGGACTTAGGACCTTTCATGTAACTTCTTGGTTTTGTAAAAAAAAAAAAAAATTCCCCTAAAAATTCCCCTTCCCATTTTATAGCCCTTTACATGCTTCACCCATCAAATGAATGAAATAGAAATACTAAAAGTAGCCCAGACAAGCTATCATTTCACTTTAGAAATCAAATGACTGATAGGAAAAGGTTGAGAGCTTGAATTACTAAAGATCTTTTAACTGAACATCCCTTTTAAACATCATCTAAAATCAATCAATCTTGAATATATAGTGTAGTATGCCTCAAAATATCAAATGAATTTATTGATGAAACAAATGGAAGTAAAATGGTAATGTGAGAAATCCATCAATGATATGGCAGTAGGGGAATATTAATTATATTTAGATTCCAATCTCAGGCGCCTAGGATGATGGTGATATGAGATGTTATTGAATACTGTCAAGTGGTATTTAAAAACACAGAGGGAGAGAAGATGATAGGGTGGATGGGAGAGATTCCTTAAAATGACATCATCAGTAAACTAATATAATTGAGTTGGAGGTAGGCACTTGGAAATTCTGGAAAAGGTAATTGTCCAATCTCAATAACAAAAACCCTTCCATATATGAGACTTGCAATGAGGAGTTTCTCTACAATGTTCTGGAATGGACTATTGTGGATAATTGAAGGTTACTCAAAAAACTCTTTTTGTTTTGATTTTTGGAACTGAAAACCTTTCTAAAATTCCTGAATTTACTTTCCTGTTTTTCAATAACCTTACTCTAGGGAACCTAAATGAATGTTTAAGGACACTAATGTTTGAGAATCTTTTAGGGTCTTTGAGTTATCTTTCTGGAAGTCAAAAATCACTACAGAAGACAGTAGGTGAAGAATCTATCAAAGAATGGTAGGAATCAATATTGGCATCAGAATATCATTCATTGATTTCCCCCCTAAAAATCCAATTTATTTACTACTATCATGTTGACCTTTCTAATTTGAAGGCCTGTCATTTATTTAAGTCTAATATTTTGACTTAATTAAAATTTATTGACCATTGGAAAATGGACATTTTTTTAAAAAATTAGAAATATATTTGAATTTATAGGGGGAAAATAGATTGAAACTAAATGGAAGTAAAATTACCATTTTATGCTTCTAGAAGAATGTTAATGTACTGTCAATTTTTATTTCATTGTGCAGCAAAGGGCAGCAAGTATCATTTTATAACACACTTGGTCATTTTGCTATAAAGTGTTTATAATAAGCATTGTCAAGTCCACTCCAAATAATATAGTTGCAGAGAAACAGTCAACAGCTCATGCAGATGATGAGCAAATAGAGAAGCTCTATGAAGAAAGAACTAGCCAAGATCCTACAAAGCAATTCAGTATACTTATTACATGATTTCAAGGCAAAGATGGGCACAGTAGAATATGAAAAAAAAAAGTGGAAATATATGTATCAGGATGAAGTAGTAAAAAGGGCCAATAACTCATAGACGACAAACAAGTCTCATGCCAGTATATAAATATTTTTTTTAAGATGAAAGCTTTGGAAACTGACAAGACCTCTATGATCTAATGCAGAATGAAGTGAGCAGAATTAAGAAAACAATTTACCCAATGATAACAATACTATAGAGAAAAACTACTTTGAAAGACTTTAGAACTCTGACAACATTGAAATAATAAACACCAAGTACAAAAGAATGAAGATAAATCATGCCACCTGACTAACGCCAGAGAAGTGATGGATCTTAAAATCCAGGAGACATGCAGTTTTGTAGATGACCTAAATGAGAATTTGTTTTGCTGGACTATTCATATTTGTTGTATGTGTTTTGTTCTTTGTGTTTTCTTTTGTTTTGTCTCTGTTTGATTTCTGTCCAATCACCAGTGGAAGAGAGAAATGATGAATGTGTGGCATATTAGGTACACAGAGTATATTATTTGGAGTTGGAATGACCTGTGTTCAAATACTGCTTTACAATTTACTGGATGATTTTGGGCAAGTCACTTAATATCTTTTGAATCTCAGTTTTCTCTTCTGTAATGAAAGATCTAGCAAATATATAATACATTAAGAGTTATATTGTGATTTAATTTTTTTTCGTTTGATCGCCCAGCACTCACAGAAGATTTAGTTGCTCTTATTATCTTCATTTTACATATGATGAAACTTAAGCTGAAAGAGATAAATTTATTTGCCCAGGGTTGTATGGCTAGTACATATCTGAGAAAAGATTTGTACTCAGGTGTTCCTGATTGCAAGCCCAACATTCTATCTACTATTCTTACCTATAAAACGAATAGGTTGGAATAACTAGTATTTGGATCCCTTCTAGATCTAAATCTGTGACTTCATCATCCCTTGGTCATATTCCTTCTCCCGCCAAGTAGAACAAGTTTAACATCTACCCAACATAGTAGTCCTTCGAATAGTTGAAGACAATCCCCACTTGTCTTGTCTTATCCAGACTAAACAGTTTTCAAGATCAACTGATCTTCATATGACAGTAATTGAGGATCTTCATTATCTTGATTGCCCTCTTGTGGACACCAGTCTATCATTCCAAATTTTAGTTGTAGTAAAAATCAGGGCAAAGTATAGGGCACCATTTGTACCTTCACCTCTTCTTGGTTCTGGATACTCTTTTAATGTAGTTAAAAAACAAAAAAAAAAAGGATTGACCTTGTTGACTGCCATATCACATGTTCATTCATATTGTGTTTGCAGTCCACTAAAACTCCCATTTTTCCCAGCTTAATCTGCTATGCAACCATGCCTCTCCTGTACTAGTGAAATTATAACTTTTTTTTGGACACAAATGTAAGGCTTTCCATTTATTGTTGTTAAATTTCATCTGATTAAATTAGGACTAATACTCTAGCCTATAAATTTCTTTTTTAGTCTTGAATCTGTCTTCCAATGTGTGAACTATATTCATCTCATTTTTGTAATCAGGAAACCTGATAGGCATGTCTTACTAGTTATGTGACCTTGGGCAAGTCACTTTATCCTCAGTTCCTCATCTGTAAAATGAGCTGGAGAAGGAAGTGGTAAAGCACACCAATATCTTTGCAAAGAACATATCAATTGGGCTCATGAAGAGTCTAATATAACTAAAAAACAACTGAACTGATTGTGTACCTAATCTATTCCACTGATCCACCAATCTGTTTATTAGCCAATACCAGATCATTTTGATGATTACCACTTTGTAAAATAGTTTAAGATCTGGTATTGCTAAGCCATCTTCCTTCATATTTTTTTTAAAAATTGATTTCTTTGTTATCCTTGACATTTTGTTCTAACAAATGTATCTTGTTATTATTTTTTCTAGCTCTCTAAGTTTTTGGTAGTTTGTCTGGAATTGCACTGAATAAGTAAATTAATCTAGATAGAATTGTCATTTTACTATATTGGTTTGCCCTGCTTGTGAGCAATGATTATTTCTCTAATTATTTAGCTCTTTCTTGATTTGTGTGAATAGAATTTTGTAATTGTATTACATAGTTCCTACATTTGTCTTGGCAGGCAGGCTCTCAAATATTTTACATTGCCTACAGTTATTTTAATTGGAATTTCTCTTTTTATCCTTTGAGGCTGGATGTGGTTGACACTATATATATAAACAGTGATTATTTCTGTGTGTTTATTTCATATCCTGCAGCTTTGCTGAAGTTGTTAATTGATCAACTATTTTTTTAGTGGATTCTCTAGGATTTTCCAAGTCGAGTATACCATCATTATCATCTGCAAAGATTGAAAGTTTTGCCTCCTCTTTGCCTATTCTAATTCCTTTAATTTCTTTTTCTTATCTTATTAGTATAATTAACATTTCTAGCATGATATTGAATAACAGTGGTGATGATGGGAATCATTGCTTCACCCTTGATCTTATTGAAAAGGTTTCTAGCTTACCTGTTACAGATAATGGTTGCTGATTGTTTTGGATAGATACTACTTACTATTTTTAAGAAAAGCTCCATTTATTTCTATGTTTTCTAATGTTTTATTAAGAATAAGTGTTGCATTTTATTACAAACTTTTTCTGCACTTATTAAGATAGTCATATGTGTTGTTATTTCTGTTACGGATATTATAATGATGGTTTTTCTAATGTTGAAGCAGTCCTGCATCTCTAGTATAAATCCCATGTGGTCATAGTGTAAGATCTTTGTGATATATTGTTATAATCATGTTGCTAATATTTTATTTAAGCTTTTTCTATCAACATTCATTAGGGAAATCCATCTATAGTTTTCTTTTTCTGCTTTTGTTCTTCCTGGTTTGCATATCAGCATCAGATCTGTGTCCTAAAAAGAGTTTGGTTGGACCCCTTTTTTGCCTATTTTTCTAAATAGTTTAGTTAGTATTGAAATTAATTGTTCTTATAAGATATACAGACATTGGCTTAGGAAGATCCATCTTGCCCTACGGGAAAGTCAGAGGTGATGGGGGAGGATATAGGAGAGAGCAGATTCAGGGAGGGGATATACAGTGGGACCGCTGTTATGGGGTGGTGGGTAGGGGAAAGACAGGGAGAAAATTTGTAACTCAAAATCTTGTGGAAATGAATGATATAAACTAAAAAGAACAAAAGTTAATTTATAAAACAAAAAAAAGAAAAAAAGAAATTAATTGTTCTTAAATGTTTGGTAGAATTCACTTGTGAATCCATCTGGTGCTGGGAATTTTTTCTTAGGAAACTCACTTATGATTTGTTTAATTTCTCTTTCTAAGATAGGGTTATTTAAGCTATTTCCTCTTATGTTAATATAAGCAATTCATATTTGTATAAATCATGATCCATTTCATTAAATTCTTTTGTCTATTAATATACAATTGGGCAATGCAGCTCCTATTAATTGCTTTAATTTCTTTTCATTGGCGCTGAATTTACCTTTTCCATTTTAGATACCGATAATTTTGTCTTTTTAAAAATAAAATTAGCCAATAGTTTATTCTATTGGGTTTTTTTTTAAATAAACCCAGCTTTTCATTTTATTTATTAGTTTAGTGGTTTTCCTAATTTCAATTTTACTAATCTCTCCTTTGATTTTCAGGATTTAAAATTTGGAATTTAATTGGGGATTTTTTTGTTTGTTCTTCTTCTAATTTTTTTTTAGTTGCATGCCCAATTAATTGTTCTACTTTTTCTCTGTTTTGTTGATGTAAGCATGAGAGATATAAATTTTCCCTCAAGTACTGCTTTGACTATATTCCATAAATTTTGGTATGTTGTCTCATTGTAATTTTCTTTAATGGAATTATTTGTTGTTTTTATGATTTTTATTTTCATCCTCTCATTCTTTAGGATTAGATTATTTAGTTTCCAGCTAATTTTGACCTACATATCTACCTTTTATTGAATATATTTTTTATTGTATTATGGTCTGAAAAGAATTCATTGAATATTTCTGCTTTTCTGAATTTGTTTGTGAGGTTTTTTGCGTTAATACCTGGTCAATTTTTGTGAAGGTGCCTCTTAAAGCAGTGTGTATGCATAAGCATACACACACACACATATGTATGTGTGCATATACATATATCTGTATCTGTATCTATATATAATATACTTTTTGTCTTTCTATCTATTACAGTCCTTCTATCTACTAGACTACACATTTATATGTGCATCTTCTCTTGACTTATCATTACAGAAACCTTATGAAAAAAGAAAATGAGGTTGGTTTGTCATTACCAAGCTGTACATGGTGACATACACCTGTACTCTCTGCTACTGGGGAGGATGATGGATCACTTAAGTTAATGAATTTTAAGCTATATTAGGACTAAAAGCTAATCAACAGTCTGAACTAAGCCCAGCACAAATATGATAAGCCCCTGAGAATGAGATATAAACAGGATGTGTAAGGCGGAGTTAATTGACCCATGTCAGAAAAAGGTAGACTGAAGTTTCTGTGCTAAACAGGAGTGGAGTTTGTCTCATAAGTAACTGATATAATTCTAGCCTGGAGAAAAAAAAAAAAGACCTACTCTCAAAAAGGAAAAAGTTTGTCGTGACGACCACTACTGAGACTTTTAACTTATAAATGATCCCTGATTCACCAGAGCTGCTTATGCTTCTCCAAAATTACCTCTTAGCTATTTGCATATAACAAATAATTACGTGCAAAAGATTATGACATAATCCATGTCCTCAATGAATTTTTTATTCTTTTTCTAAATTCGTCAAGTAACCCTTTGGCAGCTCAATTGGCACGATATTCAATAAGTAATTTAAATTGTATTGTCATTTTATCATATTGGTTTAGCTTAGCCATGAGTAATTAATATTTTTGCAATTATTTATGTCTCTCTCCTTTTGAATAAATATTATTTCATAGGTGCATTCACAAATTCTATACTTATATAAGGGAGAATTTATCTATTCTTGCTAAAAGTATTTAAAACAATAATTTTAGCATTATTTGAGTATATAAAGTCCATGGAAATCATCAACCCTTTTATTGAATTGCAAAGAAAATCTAGCAAGAACAGAAAGAAAAATTCTTTTCAAAATGTGTGTGTGTGTGTGTGTGTGTGTGTGTGTGTGTGTGTGTGTGTGTAGTATGTCTGATGGAATGTAGGTGCCTTGAAGATAGGTACTTTAATTTTTTTTTAATCATTGGCACTTACCACAATATCTTGAAGATAGTCAAGTATCTATTTAATTATTGATTTCCTCTTCTCTGTAAAGTAGCTGAGAGTTGGGGTTTTTTTTGGGGGGGAGGAGATATAGATTTATTGGGAGATCCAGTGAGATTCATAATCTTTGAAATAAGTAGGAAAATTAACCTGATCTTGGTAACTGAAGGAAACTTTCGTAATGCAGGTAGGTTCCATGAATGATGTTGTTGTAATGGTTGTATTGCCATGAGCAAAAAACCAAACCCAGGTGGTAGAATCAAATGAGAGGTGAAGTGATTTTCCATACCCAAGGAATCTTCCAAATAAGACTGAGATGAGCAATCAGAATAACGTCAGTTGATAGCATCTAAAAAATCCAGTGTATGTCAACAGTCTAAGTTAAGAAAAATCTTAATGACATAATGAAATTATCTCTTTCTATCCTTTTAAAATTCATTTTACTTTTATTTTTTACTTAAAAAAGATAAACCCTTAAAACAAAAATGAATAATTAAATAAATTCATATATTAATCATGTACAAAAAGTACCTTATTTTGCCACCAGAGTACATCACTTCTCCTTCAGGATGTGGTTATCACGCTTTATTATTAATCTTCTGGAATCTTGGTTGGTTATTGTGTTGATTATAAAGTTTTATGACAGAGTTGTTTGATTTTATGATGTTGTTATCATATAACAAAGTTCTTCTGTTTCTATGCACCTTACTCTGCATCAGTTCATATTTTTGCAGAAAATGTGATGATTTACTTAGAGGACACTCGAATCAACTATAATTATTTGAAATAATTTCAGCAATATTCGAGAATAAAAGGTTAATTCCAGGATTTCCCATGCCAAGATGACAGAATGAGAAAGGAATGCTCTGAAGTCTTCCAACTAGAAAATCACATCAGGATTGGTGTAGGAGCAGGGAAACAGTTTTCAAGAACAGGAGGAAAGGTCTCTCTCACTGGGATTGGAGGTAGCAAGACCCAAGAGCAGCAGCAGTAGCAGCCAGCCTCACTGCAGGGGGCCTGAAGCAGGGCTCTGAGCCTGGGGCAATCCATCAACAAAGCCCTGCCCTCCCACAAACCAGCAGACCCCACTGCAAGTGAACAGTCTGTGCAGGATAGTAAAATCTCTCCTCAGCAAACCACTCCCAGTACAAGCCACCAAGGAGGTCTTGACGCCATTTTTGACTAGTAGTGAAGCCCTGCCCCAAAGCTGGCCAATGGGGAATCCTACCCCTGGGGCCAGCCACCATAAACACTGTTACCACAGCAACCCAATAGCAAAGCACTACCCCTGGAGCAGGCCAGTAGCTAATGCCTCCCTCCCCCCCCAGGGGGAGGCCAAAAGAGAGGTCCCATCACCCCTTACCATGCAAAAAGGAAGCCTGTCTTCCAGAGAAAGCAAGCAGCTAAGCCCTGAAGTCCATTGAAAACCAGTAGTAGGGGGTGGCTAGGTGGCACAGTGAATAGAGCACTGGCCTTGGAGTCAGGATGATCTGAGTTCAAATCTGACCTCAGACACTTGGCACACTTACTAGCCGTGTGACTTTGGACAAGTCACTTAACTCCCAATTGCCCTCCAAAAAAGAAAGAAAAGGAAACCAGTAGCAAGACCCAGAGTCCTGGCACAGAAAGCTTGGGACAGTGCAGTACTAGAGCCCAGCTCTCACATGAAAACACCAAGTCACAGAAAAGGTGGGGAAAAAAATGACTATAAAAAGTGACTATGGTGACAGGGAGGATTAAGGCATAAACTTAGAAGAGGAGAGTAGTGTCAAAATGGCCACATGTGAAGACTCAAAGAAAAATGCAATTTAGTCTCAAGCCCCAAAAGAATTTCTAGAATAACTTTAAAAGCATTTTAAAAAGCAAATTAGAGAAGTAGAAGAAAACTTGGAAAAAGATGTGAAAGTATAACAAGAGAATCATGAAAAAAGAGTCAATGACATGACAAAGATATACAAAAATTTACCAAGGGAAATAACTCCGTAAAAAGTAGATTTGGCCAAATAGAAAAGGAAGTATAAAAGCTCATTGAAGAAAATTATTCCTTAAAAATTAGAATTGAGCAGAGTGGCTAGATGGTTCAATGAATACAGCAACAGCTCTGGAGTCAGGAGGAACTGAGTTCAAATCCGGCTTCAGACACTTAACACAAAACTAACCCTGTGACCTTGGACAAGTCACTTAACCCTAATTGTCCTACTTTTTGCTCTCCAAAAAGCAAAAAAAAAAAAATAATAGAATTGAACAACTGGGGAATCAAAGATATAATATAATACATTTATATATAATAAATATAATAAATAATATAATGTATAATAATATAATTATGTATATTATATATAATATATA
>CM053581.1:301391166-301420637 GCA_028627135.1 Pseudochirops cupreus | reverse complement strand
AAAATGAAGGTAAAGTGTAATAAAAGAAAATGTGAAATTTCTCATTGGAAAAACAACTGACCTAGAAAATAGATACAGGAGAGATAATATAAGAATAATTAGACTATCTGAAAGCCACAATAAAAAAGAAGCCTGCACAATATCTTTCAAGAAATTATCAAGGAAAATTTCCCTGACATACTTGAATAAGAGGGCAAATAGAAATTGAAAGAATTCAGAGATCACCACCTGAAAGAAATTCCCAAATGAAAACTCCTAGAAACATCTTAGCCAAATTCCAGAGCTCACAGATCAAGGAAATAGTGCTGAAAGAGGCCAAAAAGAAGCAATTCAAATTTCATGGAGTTACAGTCAGGATTACAAAGTACTTGGCAGTTTGTACGTGAAAGAATGGACTTGGAACATCCTGGATGGCAAAGGAGTTAAGATTACAGCCAAGAATCACCTACTTAACAAAAGTAAATACAGTCTTTCAGGGGAAAATTTACATTTAATGAAATAGAGGACTTTTGAGCATTTTTAATTAAAATATCAGAACTGAATAAAAAAAAATTGACCTCCAAATAAAAGACTCAAGGGGAACAAAAAAGGCAAAAAAAGAAACAAAGAAGAGAAAACAAGAAATTCAATAAGGTTTTGCTATTTATATTTCTATATGGCAAGATATTATTTGTAACTATTAACAATTTTATTACTATAAATTAGAAGGTGTATGTGTATACAGAGGGTGTCAATATAAGATGACTTTGATGAGATGATACCCCCAAAAATAAAATAAAGGGGTGAGAAAGAAAAATGTACTTAAAGAAGAAGGGGGAGATTATTCAACATAAATTAGTGGTAAATTATTCCACACAAAAGCGGCAAGAAATAGCTATTCTGATGGAGGGGAAGTTGAGGAGGGGTGGTGCTGTGTGGTTGGCAAAATTTAAACCTTACTCTCATCAAAATTGCCTCAAAGAGATAGACACACAGTTGGTTATAGAAATCTATCTCATCCTAAAAGGAAGTAAAAAGTGATGGAGATAATAGAAGGGAGAAAGGGGACTGATAAAAGGGAAGGTGTACTGGGAAAGGTGGTGATCAGAGGTAAAACACTTGTGAGGAGGGAAGAAGTGGGGGTAAGAGAGACAAGCAGACAAACAAGTGAAAAATAGCATGGAGGGAAATACAGTTATCGTAACTATAAATCTGAACAGGATGAACTCACTCATAAAATGGAAGCAGATAGCAGAATGTATTAGCAGCCCTAAATCTATAATGTGTCATTTACAAGAAACACATTTGAAGCAGAAATATACAAACAGGATAAAGGTAAGAGGCTGCAGTAGAATCTATTACACTTTAGCTAAAGCAAAGATAGCAGGGGTAGCAATCCTGGTCTCAAAGTAAAAGCAAAAATAGATCCAATTAAAATAAATAAAGAAGGCAACAATGTGTTGCTGAAAGGGACCATAGATAATGAAGTCATTTCAATACTAAACACATATGCACCAAATGGTATAGCATAGAAATTTTTCAAGGAGAATTTTAATGAGTCACAGGAAGAAATAGATAATAAAACTGTACTAATAGGGGACCTCAACTTTCCTCTTTCTGAACTACATAAATCTAACAAAAAAGAAAAAAAGTTGAAAAGATTAATAAAATTTTGGAACAATAAGCATGACAGATCTCTGGAAAAAATGGAATAGAAAGAAATATACATTTTTATCAATAGTACATGACACCTACACAAAAACTGACCATGCATTAAGACATAAACACCTCACTACCAAATTCAGAAAAGCAGGAATTGTAAATGTATCCTTTATAGATCATAATGCAATAAAAATTCAATCAATAATAGGCAATAGAAAAATAGATTAAAATTAATTGGAAATTACATAATCCAATCCTAAAAGAAAACAAAAAACACCAGGTGATTCAAAGAACAAATCATAGAAACAATCAAATATCTTATTAAAGAAAATTACAATAATAAGACAACATACCAAAATTTATGGGATGCAGCCAAAGCAGTACTTAGGGGAAAATTCATATCTCTAATTGCTTAAATCAATAAAGCAGAGGAAAATTAGATCAATGAATTGGGCATGCAACTAAAAATGACTAGAAAAAGAACAAATTAAAAATCACCAATTAAACACCAAATTGGAAATCCTGAAAATCAAATGAGAGATTAATAAAATTGAAAGTGAAATCATTGAACCAAATAATAAAACTGGAGGCTAGTTTTATGGAAAAAAATAGATAAACAACTGATTGAAAAAGGAAAGAAGAAAACCAAATTACTGGCATCAAAATGAAAGAAATGAACCTACCACCAATGAAAAGGAAATTAAGACAATTGTTAGGAGCTATTTTGCCTAGTTATATGACCATAAATCTGACAATTTAAATGAAATGGATAAATATCTACAAAAATATAAAGTGCCCAGATAATCAGAAGAAATAAAATATTTAAATAACCCAATCTTAGAAAAAGAAATTGAACAAGCCATTATTGCACTTCATAAGAAAAAATTCCCAGGACCAGATGGATTCACAAGCAAATTCTAACAAACATTTAAAGAACAATTATTCCCATACTATATAAACTTTTTGGAAAAATAGGCAGCTTCCTACCAAATTCCTTTTACAACAGAAATATGATGCTGATACACAAGTCAGGAAGAGCCAAAACTGAGCAAGAAAACAATAAACCAGTTTCCTAAACAAATGTTGATGAAAAATTGTAATAAAATATTAGCAACAGGTTTATAGCAATATCACCAGGATAATACACTATCACCAGCTGGGATTTATGTCAGGAATGCAGGGCTGGTTCAATATTAGGAAAACTATTAGCATAAGTGACCACATCAATAACAAAATGAACAGAAATCTTATAATTATCTCAATAGATGCAGAAAAAGCCTTTGACAAAATACATCACTCATTTCTGTTAAAAACACTAGACAGCATTGGAATAAATGATAAATAGCAAACCATCAGCAAGCATTATATGTAATGGGAATCAGCTAGAAGCCTTCCCAGAACAATCAGAGTTGAAACAGGGATGCTCATTATCACATCTATTATTTGATATTGTACTAGAAATGTTAGTTTTGGCAATAAGAGAAGAAAAAAAAGTTAAAGGAATTAGAATAGGCTATGAGGAAACATAGCTATCACTCTGTGGATGACACAATGTGAGAGGATCCTAGAGAATCAACTAAAAAATTACATGAAATTATTAACAACTTTGGCAAAGTTGCAGGATACAAAATAAACACACATAAATCATCAGCATTTCTATATACTACCAAGAAAACCCAGCAGCAATAGATAGAAAGAGAAATTTCATTTAAAATAACTGTTGACAATATAAAATAGTTGAGAGTCTACCTGCCAAGACAAACCCAGTAAGTCTATGAACACAACTATAAAACACTTTCCACACCAACAAAGTCATAGAAAACATTGGAAAAATATTAATTGCTTTTGGGTAGGTTGAACTTATCTAATAAAAATGACAATTCTACCTAAATTAGTATATTTATTCAGTGCCATACCAATAAAACTATCAAAAATATTTTATAGAGCTAGAAAAAATAATAATTCAACTTAAAGAACAAAAGCTCAAGGATATCAAGGGAATCAATAAAAAAAATTGTAAAAGAAAGTAGTCTAGCCATACCAGATGTCAAACTGTGCTATAAAGTAATAATTATCAGAACAATCTTGTACTGGTTAAGAAATAGAATGGTGAATGAGTGGAATAGATTAGGTATACAAGACAGTAAGTAATCAATGATCATAGTAACAGTGTTTAATAAACCCAAAGACCTCAGCCGTTGGATAAAAACTCACTATTTGACAAAAACTGCCAGGAAAACTGGAGAACAAGGCATAAACTAGGAATATAATCCAATATTTCATACAATATACCAAGATAAGGTCAAAATAGGTACATAATTTACACATAAAGGGTGATATCATAAGCAAATTAAGAAAACAAGAAATAGTTTATCTGTCAGATTTATGAATTAGCAAAGAATTCAGGGCCAAAGAAGATATAGAGAGCATTATAAAATGTAAACTAGATAATTTTGATTTTATAAAATTTAAGTTTTTTTACATAAACAAAACCAATGCAACCAAAATTATAAGGAAAGAAGAAAACCAGGAACAATTTTTGCAAAAAGTATTTCTGATAAAAACCTCATTTCTCAAATATATAGAGAACTGAGTCAAATTTATAAAAATGTAAGTCATTCCCCAATTGATAAAACAGTCAAAGCATATGAACAGGCAGTTTTTAGACAAAGAAATCCACCCTGTTTATAGTCATACGAAAAAAATGCTCTAAATCACTATTGATTAGAGAAATGCAAGTTAAAATGACTCTGAGGTACCACCTCATACCTATCAGAATGGTTAATATGACCAAAAAAAGAAAATGTTAAACGTTGAAGTAAATGTAAGAAAGCTGGAACACTTTGCACTCTTGGTGGAGTTTGAACTGATCCAACCATTCTGGATAATAATTTGTAACTATGACCAAAGGAATATAAAACTGTATACCCTTTAGTCCAGCAATATCACTGCTAGGTCTATATTCCAAAGATGTCCAAAAAAGGGAAAAGGACCTATTTGTAAAAAACAACAACAACAAAAAAACATTTTTTACAATTCTTTTTGTGGTAGCTAAGAACTGAAAACCAAGGGATGCCCATCAGTTAGGAAGTGGCTAAACAAGCTGTGGTACATGATTGTAATGGCATATTATTGTGCTATGATAAATGATGAGCAGGTAAATTTCAGAAAAACCAGGAAAGACTTGCATGAACTGATGGTGAGTAAGGTGAACAAAAGCAGCCAAACATTGTACACAATAACAGCAATATTGTTTGAAGAAGAATCTTGAATAAGTTAGCTATTCTCAGCAATACAATGGTCTAAGACAGCCCCAAAGGAATAATGATAAAGCATACTGTCTGCTTCCAGAGAAAAAACTGATATTGTTTGAATACAGACTGAATGTGCTTTTTTTCGCTTTCTTTTTTTTTTTGATTTTTTCTCTTTTTAGAGTCTTCTTATAAAAAATGACTAAAATGAAAATGTTTTACATAATTGCACATGTATAATTTATATCTGATTGCTTACCATTGCAGAGAGGAGGAAGGAGAGGGGAGATGTGTGAGATAGAATTTGGAGCTGAAAACTTTAAATAATTTTTTTAAAATCTAAAATATAATTCTATTAAAAATCATTATTTTTTATTGTACTATCAAGAAAATCTATCAAAAATTGATAGAGAAATGCTTTTTATCATAACTACAGAATCTACGAAATGTTTGGAAGACTATCTATCCAAGTGCAAGCACCTACCACATATACATGACCTATATGAATATATCTATGAAAGAATATTTATCCACATAGAGACCTAAAAATTGCAAAAGTGTTAGTTACTCATGGTTAGGCTGAACCAATATGACAAAAACAACAATACAACTTAAATTACTTTACTTACTGCGTGTGATGCTAGTTGAAGGACTGAAGGGTTACTTTGTGGACCTAGAAACAGAATTAAAAAATCTTTGAAGAAATGGATCATGCCATAATCTTTCTTTCATATTTTTTATTATTTTAATAGGAATGAATAATATAACCAAAAAAACCCCTTTTTCTCTATCTTGACACAAAATAATTGATATTGTTCTTTTTATTGATGCAGTATATTATACTGATAATTTTTCTAATGTTGAGCTTATCCTACAGTTTTGGTGTAAATCCAACTTGGTCATAGCTAATACATTAGTTGTTTTGTTGTTTTCTAAGCAGCTCTTAATTTTATACGCTATTTATGTTTTTGCTTTAAATGTATTAATCCATTCTTTCTGTTTCAGAATTTTTATTTTGGTGTTTAATTGGGATTTTAAATATATTGTTTTTCTAGTTTTGTTAATTATATATCAAATGCATAAATCTGGTCATTCTTTTGTGGATGAAAGAATTTAGAAAAATACATTTTCCCCTCCTTTGGCTTGATTCTGCTTTGGATTATTCTGGCTGAATCCCACAAGTTTTGGTTTTTTAGTTGTTGTCACTATTTTTCATGAAATTATTATTTCTATAACTTGTTTTAATCTACTAATAATTTATGAGTAAGTTAATTTGTCAATTAACTTCTTTTGGGGGGTTTGTTTATTTTTTTGCTTTTTGGAGGGAGGAAGGAAGGGCAATTGGGCTTAAGTGACTTGCCCAGTGTCACACCACTAGTAAGTGTTAAGCGGCTGAAGTGAGATTTGAACTCAGGTCCTCCTGACTCCAGGGCCAGTGCTCTATTCACTGCACCACCTAGCTGCCCCTGTCAATTTTTAATCTTTTCTTCAAGAAGGGACCCTAATTGAATATACGTTTTCCTTGAACTTTTATGTTTAATATTTTTGCTTTTGTTCATTTAGTTGTGAAGTTTTTATGCCCTAAATGGACCTACATGGACCATTTTTACGTGGGTGGGATGTACAACTGAAAATATGTATTCCTATCCTCATTCAACAACCACCAGAGTTCACGTACTTTCTATTTCCTTTCAACAATCAGTAGAGTTTCATCATATCTAACTTTTTTCAAATTTTATTTGGGCTCTGAACTTCTTTCTTTGAATGTTTTGTTAGATCCATCTAAGTTTACAAGGGGGACTATGCTTTTACTGACATAAGCTGAAGTGCTTTAAGAGAGACATTTCAAACATAATTAAGCTTGTATGAAAAGAGAATGCTTGTTTCTTTCAGCCTCAGAACTTGTAGCCATGTCAAAAAAAAAAGAGAGAGAGAGAGAGAAAGAAAGAAAAAGGTTTGCTCTGCATTCTTTTTTATTTTTTTTCCCCCTTAAATAGATATACTTTTATCATACTGGAAACCAAGCATAATGACTTGGGCAGCAGCTGAGGGTGGATTCAATTTATTTCTTTAAAGCTTAGAATATTATTATTAGTCTTTTACTATTCTCCTTTCCTAGTCTCTTCTCTTTACTTTCTATAGGATTGCTACTCCTTTTAGGAAACAAGGTCAGTTATGAAAATGAAGTCCTAAACTGAGAATATGCAATGAGTAGCACAGAGGTGTGTAATGTCAATGGGATGTAAGATCTTCTCCATCCATTAATAGGCCTATGTGCTCAGCTGTGATACATCGTGAATCACAGAGCCTATTGGGGAGGGAAGCTTGCTTAGGGGAGGCTTGCTTACAGGAAAGCTTTCACACTTTTTGCTAATTTCTAATTAGTCACTGAGTCATGAGGGTTGTGATGCCTTCTGGCTCTGTGAAGTGTGTACATATTCTGAGTTGGTATTTTGCTTTGGGGGCTCTTTTATGAGAAGGAACTTGTGATTCCCTGGTTGAGATTCTGAGTGGCCATTTGTTCAGAGCTCCCTGACTGCTCAGATGAAAAGATTCTCTAGATCCAGGGATGTATATAAAGTATATAGCAACATTGCTTTGATTCAGAAAATCAGAGCCCTGTCTCTGATAAAAGCCCTGGCCTTTATTTCTCTGCTTGTATTTTCTCTGAAATTCAGGGTGCTGACTTTCCCCCTGAATTTGTGAATGTAATTGAAAAAAGATTGTTGACCCCTTAAATAGCTACCTTTCCTAGTAAAACAGATCTAAGAACTTGTGCTAGCAGCCATCCTGGGTATGCCAGTGTGGTTGCTGCTACAAGGTCTCAGGTAGAATCATATAAAGAGTCATCTAACAAGTTCTTACTTATGGTGTAAGAGGATAAATGTACACTATGTGAACTGGATTACCATGGTATATTATATTAAAGCACCATGAATCAAAAGCAGAAGTGAAAGATACATGGGTGATAATATATTTTTAAACTTTTTCTATCTATTGATAGATTTTGCTAATTTTTTCCTCTTCTTCCTGTTTTTATTTCCTTTAAAATATTATTTGTTGTAGCAAATGACTTTCTGGGAGGAATAGGAAGAAAGACACTTGAGGAATTTTAATTTATATAAAACAAAATATCAATTAAATTTTATTTTTTAAAAAATAAATAAATGGCTTTAGTTAGAGTCTGCTTTGATTAAAAAATGAAAAATCATAAAATTTGCTATCAAGAGAAACCACTGGGAAAAAAAGACATATATTTTGAATTGCAGTTTTTTTTTTTACAGGATTGCAGAGTTGGGTGGGAATTTAGAGGCCATCTAATCCAACCTATATCTAAATAAGAACCAGTTCTACATCAAGGCCAGGAAATGGCATTGTAGATTGTGCTTAAAAACTTCCAGCACAAGGCAACCCACACTCTCACACAATAGTCTGCTCCACTTTCAGATAACTTGGTTAGATGGTTTTTCTCTGCTGAAGCTCTCACCCACTGTTCCTCATTTTGCCATCTGTGGTCAGTATAAAAAGTCTACTAATTCTTCTACATGTCCTAATTCTATTTGAATATTTTGATGATACTGATTATATACCCCACTATGTTTTTTCTATGCCAACCCACTATTCTCCGTTCCATCAATTTACCCTCCTTTGGTTTCATCAGTTCCCTGACCATCATGATTATTCTCACCTAGATCTTTACTCTGCCAATGTTCTTCCTTAAAAGTTACTTCTGGAAAATGTACAAAATATTCTAGATATGGTCTGATCAATGCATAGTCCAGTGGTTTTATCACCTTTCTTGTTCAGGGCCAAATGTCTCTTTTAATGCAGCCCCAAATTCTTGGCTACCATATCATACTGTTGATTAGTTTTGAATTCATTGTTTAATTTCATTTTCATAGGTTCAGCCCATTTTCATAGACTGTAAAGATCTTTTAAAATCCCAACTGTCATCAGATATTAGTTTTGAATTCACTAATTTCATTTTCATAGGTTCAGCCCGTTAGCATAGATTGTAAAGATATTTTTAGATCCCAACTGTCATCAGATACTAGTTAATCATCTCAGATTTTATCATCTATAAATTTGATCAACATAACATCTATAAGTTGATCAAAATTATTAATAAAATGTTAACTAACACAAAGTCAAGGATAGATCCCTGGGTAATTCATAGGAAACCTATGCATGAGTTGGCATCATCATTAATGACTTTTCCATTTATGCTCTCCCTACTATTCTATATCATTTTTATCTACTTCAACTCCTGGATTTCTTCCCATGAGTATATCTTTGTAAAATACAGCTCTACTCTGCTATCTTTACCCTTCTTTGTTATTCTTGAAGAGGGCATGTCCTAGACTACTGTGATGCATTGATGCTTAAAATTTGTTTCCTTCCATTAGAGTTTCTAGTTTGCCCTGCTTATTTTCCCTACTTTGTACTATCTAATTAAAATATCTATTTTATTATTCATTTTATGCATGTAATCTAAGGTGACATGTTTTTTTCCTTGGGTTACTTCTTGGATATTATATTTTATGATCTATTGTTCTTGTCTACTGCTAATCTTTCTGTACTATATCTGGTAGGGTGGACCTTTTTCCTACTCTGCATTTGAGATAAAAAGCCTCCTTGATCATATTTGCAAAACTGAAGAACAAAAATATATGTTTATATCTATAGTATATATATAAATATTTAAATTTATACTATTTATAATCATATATATAGATACACATATACATATGTGTGTATTTGTTCTGTGTTTCTCATCCTACACTAAGATTCTGTCACTCTCATATACTCTTGAAATAAAAAAAAAAATTCAGCACTCTCTTCTCAATTTCTAAATCACTTCCTAAATTTCAATTTTTCTTCTGAATTGGCAGCTAAGTGGCATGGTGTATAGAGCACTGGGCCTGGCCTCATTAATATCTGAATTCAAATCTGACCTTGGACACTTATCAGCTGTGTTACTCTGGGCAAGTCACTTAACCACTGTTTGCCTCAGTTTTCTCATCTGGGGAGGATAGGGATAATGGGAATATTGAGGGTAATAGAGATAACAATAGAACTTAACTCCCAGGATTGTTGTGAGGTTCAGAGAAGTTATACTTGTAAAGTGTTTGGCATGGTGCCTGGCACATAGTAAGCAACATATAAATTATTTTTATTATTATTAATCACCTACCTTTAATTGGTAGTATTGATAGAAATACCACCCATCAGTCTAAGTGCTTTAGTTCATTTTCCAAGATAGTTAACACTTTGCAATGCTTTCTAGGTTGCTTCAAAATTGCCTAGATTGATTCTAAAAATTATACATAATGGGGTTTGCTTCTGGTACAAGAAAATTGTTGAGAAAATCATTAAAGGATAAAATTATAAAGCAGTTTGATAAAAAAAAAAAAAGGTCAAAACACCCTGGGTTTTGAAAGCCTACATTGTGCCTCCTAAACCTTTTTATAATTTTGAGGAGAAAAGTTATCTTTTTGGATAAATGGAAGCCAGGAGGGATTAATTGATTTTGAAATGTCAGATTGTTTTCCAAAAGGTTTTTTACTGAGGAGATTTGACTACTAAAGGAAACTTGACTAAGTATAGGAAAAAGAAGAAAACCATGGTTTGAGTTAGAAATTGATTGGAGAATTTCTGTTCAGAGTATAATGGGATATTTTAGGGAAAAAATTAGCTGGTGTTTCCTACATAAGATGCTCCAAATTTGTTATTGTAAGGTATATAGAAAAGTTGACGTCCTCTCTTCCATCTAAGACAATTTTCACCTTGTTTTCTGGCTAATACCATACTCATTCCATATCCGTTAATATAGATTAGTTGGAAATTAAAATATAGGCTCATTGAACAATATTTAAATTAACCAACATATTCAATAATTTACCCAAACCAAACCCACCCATAAAATTGACTTGGAGATCATTATTTCAAGTTAAAATAATGTAGTATTGTTATAAATCTCTGTATTCAAAATATAATTTTATATTCCATTTTCTTTTTTCTAAGGCAGAGATGGGGAACTCATGGTCTCAAGGTCACATCTTGTCTTCTAGGTCCTCAAGTGTGGCCCTTTGAATCCAAACTTCACAGAACAAATCCTCATAATAAAATAATTTGTTCTGTAAAACTGGGACTCGGTCAAAAGGCAGCACCCAAGGACCTGAAAGGTCACATGAGTCCTCAAGACCAACATTTGGTAGATATCTAATCTTGGAGTGGATTAGAAATTGATTGATGAGTTTCTCTTCAAAAGGAACCTATTAAAAAGGGGAAAAAATAGGATTACCAATCCAGCCACTCTAAATTTATGACAATTTATCAATAAGATATAGAAGAGTATATTGAGGGCTTCTGCTTCATCTAAGCTAGTCTTTTCACTCTGTCACTGCCAACACTATTTTTGTCCCCATATGGGGGACAAATGGCTGGACCATATGCCTTTCCTATATGGCTGTCCATATAGGAAAACAGCTAGGTTGGAGAGTGGTTAGAGTTCTGGGCCTGGAGCCAGGAAGACCTGAGTCCAAATCTGATCTCAGTCAGTTTCTAGCTCATGGCTATGGGTATGTCACCTAATATGCATTTGCCTCAGTTTCCTCAACATATCTACACTCTTTCCTTTTTGTAAACATGGAAATTGTCTTTAGATTATGAGAAGGGCTAGATAAAAGGAAGATTTTGACCTGTCTAGTAGAGCTTCAGAAAACTGCCTGAGCCTCAAAGAGATTAAGTGATTTGTTTATGGTTATACAGCTCATAAGTGTCATAGGTAGGATTTGAACTCAAGCTTAATAACTTGAAGTCTAGTGTTCTATTCAATAGACCACACTACTTCTAATTTAGGGTAAATAATTTATTCAAAATATAAATATATAAAATATAAAAATATACTTGAATAAAGAGGAAGATAATTTACAGTATTTACAATGCAAATATTTTATAAGACCTAATGTTTCTTGTACTTCAGTTGATGAGACAAAAAAAAAATTCTCTCAAGAAAATATTTGTTTTTATTCAGTTGTTTCTGATTCTTTGTGACCACATTTGAGGTTTTCTTGGCAAAGATACTGGAGTAGTTTACTATTTCCTTTCCAGTTCTTTTTATAGATGGGGAAACTGAGGAAAAGAGGGTTAAATTACTTCCCACAGCTTGTAAGTGTCTAAGGCCAAATTTGAATTCAGGAAGATGAGTTTCCCTAACTCTAGGCCTAGCACTCTATCCTCTGCCCCTCCTAGCTGCTCCATAAGAAAATATGCTTTTAAGTTTCTCTGTATGAGTTCCAGATTTTAAGGGGAGTCTCATTATAGGATTATAGATTTCCAACTGAAAGAGATTTAAAGTACAATTTATTTCAACTTCATCATTTTGATGACCAGGAAAATGAGGCCCAGAGAAATTAAGTGATAGTTAATTGAAGAGTTTAAGTAGAAATTCAAGCTTTCTATGTTCTGACCAAACAGATACTATATTCTTCCTACTAAACGATATTATTTTTCTTCCCTAAGGCTTTTTGAGCATTTTATCTATATCTAATCTCAAAGATCTTCCTTGAATAAAATGAGTGATATCTACTAATAGATACTGACTGTGGAGTGAAAACAAATTATACCACCTTGACAATTACATATTGATAATTTAAATGTTTTAGTCTTTATTTTCTGAAATATTCTTGCATTGAACTATAACTCAATTATAAAGTATAGCATCTAGGAAACACAATTTTGGAGATAAATAAAGTTAAGGTACAAGTTGACTGCCGTCAATATAAACCTCAACTGAAATGTAGGAAGATAGGTTATTCTTGGATAATTGCGTATTTGGATAACTGAATTTCTGGATAATTCATGGTTAACTCAAAATCGCGGTGTCAGATGGGGATGTGATTCTGAACATGGCTTCATGGATACTCAGGGTCAAATCTTCTCTCTGAAATTTACTAGCTGTGTGATCCTTGGCAAGTCAAAAAACTTTTCTAGGGCTGAATCGAAGATATCTGTTTGCCTTGGCAGAGGTAGTTCTCATTCTCAGATTTAGAATTTCCTATCCCAAAGAAATCAGACATCCTTTGTGCATGTCTATATTAAGGGCTAAAGAGAAACTCTTTTGTTTCAATTAAATGTCTTTCTAAAATATAATATAAAGTCAACTTTAATGCGTTATGTAATTGCAGTTTAATGAATAGACTTGAAATCTTTAATGAAAATTTAATATCTTGTCATGTCTTAGAATAATCAGTGCCAGAATCGTTTCCAGGGGTCATCACTAGGATAGGAGTAAATCTAGAATGGATAGGAAATTAGACTGGAAATATATGAAGCTTAAATCATGCCCTTTGGAAGTTGCTCTTTTACTTTACTTTCTTGTATCAAGTACTTTTATTATCATTTCCTATTCTAAAAGTGCAACTAAACAAACAACCAAATAAATAAATAGGTAGAAATGAGTAAACAAATGAATGATCATAATAAGGAAAATAAATGAATTAATTTCAGCTATTCAGGGTGGGTAGTCTAAAAGATGGGTTTCCATTTATCAGTTATAGGATATTCTACTCTGTATTTTATAAACAAGGAGGGTTATTTGTACAATATTTATCTGGTCTCATTTATTCTGCATTTATTCATTTTTTGGCTGTTGTTCAACCCTGGAGGTTCATTTAATACAAGTTTCTTACATTCCGTACAACAAATATACAAACACTTTATCTGAAATGCAGCATAAATGCAAAAGTTAATATAGAAACTTTCTAGTATTGAATATGTAATACAAATCAAGAAAGTAATTTACAAAGTATAAAAACAACTTTTTAGTTTCCTGAGGGTCATATTCTCAAAGTGCAAATTGTTTTATGAGATAGCATCTAGAGGTTAGCCTATAACCAATTTCAGAGGGAGAAAAGCACAAGGTTGTGTATGTGTTCAGATGTGAATATATGTGTAGGTATTGTATATATGTATATGTATGTATTCATGTAGATCGTGTATGCATGTATGTGTGTATACACACATAGGTATACACAAAAGAATTGACATCATTGAGTAAAGAGGTGAAATGAAAAATCCTTTCCAAAACAATTTAACCCCAATGGATCAGGAGAGAAAATTCAAATAAGTAGACGGATATGGAGTGGGTTGCATAACTTCATGTTTTCTTTTCTTAAATAATCAAACAAGCAAATCATCAATGTCAGTCATATCCAACTTTTCTGAGGTAGCAGAATAAAACAATCCTACATATTTTCATCTCCTCCCTACCTGATTTCACTTTGTTGATAACCTGTTTTTATCAGAAGTTGTTAATAGTGATCTTTCTCTGAGGACTAGGAAAAAAAGTGACAATCTTATAGGATGCAACCCTCTACCCACAAAATTCCTATAAACCAGATTCAGTCCTGAGAAGTGTTTTAATTTGTTGTCTAGAAGCCATCAAAGATTAGGAGATAGTCAACACATCAGTACTTTACTAGCTGGGGAAGAGTTCCTTTTTTTCTCTCCTCTACTCTCTGTACAAATGATATCATATTGAGTTTAATGGGATTTAAGTTACAGAGTAAAAATTGCAGCCTTATTTTATCAGGAGGACTTGAACCTGGAGCAGCTGCCTGTACCAGTAAGACTTGCCCTTTCTTCTTATTTGTGGATGTTATCTGCCCCATCTTAGGGACTATGACAACCTCTTCTTGTGAAGGTTGGATAATCTTTACTGGATCCTGATCCAGGGAGCCAGTCTAGCTATGACTTATCACTAGACCATGGAATCATTCTCTTTCCATGGTGCTGACATAATCTCAGCCTCACATGAAATTTCAAAATCCACATATGAATAACTTTTGGTTAAGTGGATTTATTCACTAGGTTTGGAATACATTTTTCCCTATAAGTGGGAAATATTACCTTGGTCACAATCCAGCATGCATCGTAGTGGGTTTAGTGAAGGAGTTTTTCTCTTTGCATTCTCCTTTTTTGGGGGGTTGAGGTAGGGTTGGATCTGGAGCAGTATCACTTCCTACCTATTGTTGTGTCTCTATGGAGGGGCTTGGAGATCCACAGCAACTTAAGAAACTGGAACTTGAGGTTATACTAGAGCTTCTGGAGCAGCTCATTAGACCCACTAATGACAGAGCCAGAGCTGTAGATGAAATTGGAGGTGTACCAGGAGGTACTGCTACCTTAAGACCTAGAGTGCCACTTAATGACTTTATCTCTGACCAAGGAGTCCTTTCTTTCTTGATTTCACTCCAGGCCTTTTCATCTTTGGAGTGGTCCTTTAACTTGTTGTCAATTTAATCTTTATGTTTGATGGGAGAGGAAATCCTAGTTTGGTATTATAAAAAAAAGATATTTTCTGGGGCTCCTAAAAAACCTCTTCTTTTTTATTCCTGACAAATCCACTCTCCCCTTCTGAAGTTGTTCAAAGCAGTTCTGGGAATCCTACTGTCTGAGCATGCACTTCTAACTCCTTGATTCTAAGAAAAAAGAGTATCTAATCAACTGCAATTTGCTCTGTAGGGTAAAATATTTCAAGATCCATGGTTCCTCCTCTGCATACTTTAGCCCTGGTACCTGTTTACCTATTTATTTGCTTTTAAGACAGCTGAATATAATTGAAAATTTAAGGTAGTACCTTTTGGAACATTGAGTGCTTTTTACAATAACATACGCTTCTTGCATTAGTCCTGAGATTTTCTACTGCTCTCATGTTTGCTTGCCATAGATACCACAAGTATTTCACCACAGATCTCTGAAAAGATGTGATGTGTTTGGATACTCGGATTAGAGCAAAACTAAAGCTAGTGTGTGGATGTCACAAGAAAGCAATTGTTGGTCAATAAAAGAAAGAGTTTTATAGCTACAAATGTTTAACATTGGAATAGGCTACTTTCTATGGTCTTCCCTTAGCTATTATCTCTGGAAGTATTCAAGCAGATTCTGGATGATTATAAGGGCAACAATTGAAGGGATTCATATATAGGGTCACATTAAGTGACCACTATGGTTCCTTTCCAGTTCTGGGAATTCTATATTTGCATGGAAACCAAACCAACATGGTAACTTTGTAATAACTATTATTGTGTCTCATCAGAAAAATTTGGAGCAAGGGATATTGCAAGTGGGTCAGGAAGCCAAGCCTGGCAGAGGCAAAGTAGGGATGGAAATAAAAGATAGGTGATACTTTGGCCTGAGAAGTTTCTAAAAGGTGGTAGTTAAAACAGAGTCAGGGATCAGATGTGGGGTAAAGAATCAGGCAGCAGGGAGTACCCTTGTACATAGCTATCAAAAGACAAGGCAAGCTAGGAAGTCAGAAACAAGGAAATTCATGAAGATACCAGTAAGAAGGAGACTTTGAAACTGAGACCCATTTCTGTCTCTCATCTACTTGCAAAAAAACCATTTCTTTTTCCAGCCTTTGCTGAGGGAACAGATGAGCCATGCATATTAAGGAAATAGTAAGTGTTTGAATCACATCATCAAGAGAAGTATTATAGTCAGAGATTATGACATATTCTGAAATGATACTTGTCATACCTAGCTGTTGTCCATTACTGGGATCTTCAGCACCCTGGAAAGATAAAAAGGTAGGCCCTTTTGATTCCATAGAACCTATTTGTTATTTATTTGTTAATTTAAGATGAGAATTCTGAAAATTTGCTTTTTAAATGAAATTGGGCCCCAGGTAAGGTAAGTGAAATGTGCAACTTCATACATATATTTAGCAAAACTGGAAATAAAACTTAAATCACCTGATCCTCGGACCAGTTCTTTTTTATTACATTCTTTCTCCTTAGTTTGATAAGTTTCTGGATAATCTTTGTGGAAAACAAAGAGGTTGTTAAATAATTTACAATTTGGCTAAAATACTATTGGTGGATGCAGAAACAAATTATACTTACATTTACAATGTCTGAGGAAACATATCCAATTTAACTTTTATAATAAAATAGGAAGAATTATCTAAACACATAATTGGTATGAGAACAAAAAGAAAATCACAAATGGCTCCTGGAATATGGTGTTACATGTGTGATTTACATATATATTAATTTGTATATGCACATAATATATGTACATGTGCTAATGTGTACATATATTAACTCATATATGCATATAAAATATGTATATATATATGTATATATAATTATATGTTGATCTATATATGTAACCTGAGTACCAAAGCTGGAGAAAGTAATTATAATTTCCTGTGAATTATTTCCAGGTTCCCCAGAACAACTCTATCATTGGTTTCTTTTCAAGGGCATGACTTTTTTTTTTTCCAAGTTGGTCAAAAGTAACATTGCACTATTAAGCCAACAACGTGGGTTGACTATTAGGAAACATGTAACTATAGAAGCCAGAGAGAGAGAGAGAGAGAGAGAGAGAGAGAGAGAGAGAGAGAGAAAGAAAACGCTTTAGAACTAGATGTACTCTCTTCACATTTGTTATAAATAAATACCTATAAAAGCCTGAAACATCAAAATAGTTGGTCATTCTCTTTGTGCTAATTTGGGATGTTCTATCCAATGTTTCTAAAGCTCTGATGTTTGTTGCAGTGTAATGTGATTTATTGTGAATATAGTCCCCACCTCCCAATATAGCTCATGATGTCAGGTGGAGGCAAGGGCAAAACACTATCCCTAGTTATCAAAACTTTAAATGGCTCTCAAAATAAATCAACCGCTTTGGCTAACAATGGCCTCAGGTATCTCCAGTCATGTTATCAAACATTCTTTGATATGAGAGCTCCTGATATCTGTTAGAGAGCATGTAATATAGAATAATTGAGATAATACTAAGGGGAAAATTGGGGGGAAAAACTACAGAATAACTAAATTTAAAGTAGAAAAGAACCTTTGACGTCATTTAACCCACTCCTTAGCAAGTAGTCATCCAACTTTGTTTGAAGATCTCTAAAGAGTGAAGATCCATCACATCTCAAGAAAACTATTACAATTTTAGACAACTCTAATTGTTAAAGTTTTTGTTTCTTTGTTTTCTTTCTGTCATCAAGGCACAATTTAAATCTTTACAGTTTAAAACTCTTTACCAGGGGGCAGCCAGGTGGCACAGTGAATAGAGCACCGGCCTTGGAGTCAGGAGGACCTGAGTTCAAATCCGGCCTCAGACACTTGACAAACTTACTAGCCATGTGACTTTGGGCAAGTCACTTAACCCCCAATTACCCTCTAAAAAAAAAAAGCAAAAAAAAAAAACAACTTAAAACTCTTTACCATATGTTGCTCTTGATTCTTCTACTTTCTGGGAGTAAGCAGAGCAAATTTTCTGCAAGATGGCCCATTTTCACAGGATGATGCTTCAAGTAATAGAAGACAACTATGGTGTCTACCTCAAGTCTTCCTTTCTTCAAGCTAAACATCTCTAGTTTCTTCACCAGAGCTTCATATGAGATTTTAATAATAACTAGCTTTTTATAGCACTTTAAGACTTGAAAAACACTTTCTAAATATCACCACACTCTATCCTCACAACAACCCTGTGAGAAAAATTTTATTGTTATCTCAATTTTATAGGTGAGGAAAATGAGGTAAACATAAGTTAAGTGACTTGCCCAAAGTCACACAACAAGTAAATATCTGAGGCAGAGTTTGAACTCAGGTCTTTCCAACTCCAGACTCAGTGTACCACCTTACTGCCAGTAGATAAACTCAAGGTCCTTCATTATTCTGAGTGCCTTCTTTTGAATGTTCTTCACCTTAATATCCTTCTTAAACAGTGATAACAAGAATTAAACATTTATGTCATATTCTTTTCCTTGCATTTGTGATTCCAGAAGTATCTCTATCACTTTTGAATGCAGATCAAAGCACACTTTTTATATACTTTATTTTTCTGGCGGGATTTTTTGTCTGTATTTTCTTTCACAAAATGACTAATATGGAAATACATTTTGTGTAATTGCACATGTATAAGCCATATCAAATTGTTTGTCTTCTCAATGAGTGGGGAGAATAGGAAGGGAGGGAGGGAGAGAGTTTAGAACTCAAAATTTTAAAAAAATGAGTATTAAAACTTGTTTTTCCATGTGATTGTGGAAAAAATAAAATAGATAAAAACAAAATTTACTTTTAACAATAAAAAAATATAACTCATTCTAAGATAAGCATGGCTATCAAATGATGTCTTTTGGAATAGTAGCATAACCAGGCACAGGATCTCTCTCTCACTCTGAGTTAGAACGCATTCATGGGCTTATCAACTGGGAGAAGAGCAGACTAGTCACTGAGTCAAGTACTAAAAAGCGTGTGTAGAGTGTGCAGCTGTTGCGGTTTCATGTTGAATCTGGAGCATGTGTAAACAGTCTATAACTAGTTCTGATTTGTTAACCAACAGGTGAAGAGGAGCCTTTTAATGAGCTATTGTAGATGGAACTGAGTGTGAATTCCAAAAGTGTTAGTAACCCCTAGTCTATCCCTTCCTCTCTAGTGATTTCTTCCCTGTCTGTATTCTGTGGAGAAAAAAAAAAGTCAGTGATATATGAGGAGAGGTTGAGGGTCCTCCTTACTCAAGGTTGACATAGCCCATGAATACTGGTTTTGAATCTTTGAGTTGGCATTTGTCTCTTTGTTTTCAAGTCAAATAGATCAGTGGATACAGTCTTTTGATTTTTCTAAGACAAGAAAAGGGTGTCATAAGAAAATCTGGAGTATGTGCTGGGTTTTGCAATCAGAAAGTCCAGCTTTGAGACCCTAAGGATTGAAGAATGACTTCCTGGACCCAGCCCAGACATAGGATTTTGGTAGCTGTGAAGAGGGCTCCTCCAATAGCAATACTTCAGTTGGATTCGAACTTGGTGAAACCAATGCTATGCAGAAACTGTGAAGTCTGAGCCCATCTTTCTAGGGACTGAAGTGGTATAGGGGAAAGTATGCCCCTCCAGGGTGGTAGGGATGAGGGGAATGTTTATACATCTGTTCTTCCTATAGTTTTTGTAAAAGATAATTGTAAAAGATAATAAAGTCTTTGTCCAAAATGTTTCTTTTATTATACCTATTTTTACTGATGAGAAAACTGAAACAGAGAGAGGCTTTGCTCCAACAGGTTAAACTTATTGGCCAGGAACATGTAGCTAAACAAAACAAGTTTAATCCCTCTTTCACTTAATACATTTTCAATTAATTTTTAAAAGATGGTTATGGGGTGTTAGTCACTAATGGAGGTGTTAGTCACTAATGGAGGTGTTAGTGGAAATGGAGTGTTAGTCACTAATGGAGAAACTCCATGGGAATGGGGAATCCCTAATTCCAGCTAATGGACAAAGAGAAGACACATGCTGACCTTTCCCCCGGAAACTCCTAGAGCCTTAAGAAGGCAATATATCTGAACTCACTCTAGAAGGCCACTAATAATTCCCAAATTAATTATATTAGTTCTCAAAAAATGTAGAAAATTAGAATATGGCATCACTTAGCACCCCCCCCCCTCCAAATTTGAAAATGTCACTGGATGTTTACATTATTTAAGGCATTTCTGGAACTCTCATACATTAGAATTGATTCTATTATAATTTTAACAACAATTTTTAGTTAGGTCAAAGATACAAACTTTTAAAAATCCTCATTCTACCAACAAATTGATTAACTGAAAAAGAAATTATACACTGGAGATTGAGAGTCAGCCAGTGTTATATGGTGGATAAATGGTTGGCCTTGAAGCCAAGAAGATCTGTATTCAAATACTGCCTCTGATACATACTGGCTGTGTGACTCCAGGTAAGTCATTTAGTCCGTAAGCACTCTAGATAACTCTCTAAGATTGTAAACTGCAGAGAAGGTTCTGTTCTGCATTGGTAGGAGTTTCTTTCCTTACCTGGGAATTCCATATACTAATGAAACCACTTTTCTAGTTCCTTTCCCCTGCAATAGATTACCAATGTATAACTATTTGAGATTTAGTTGACTAAAAGGAAAATATTGATCATGTATTTATGCAGTAGAATATTGATCCAAATGTTTATTAGCAAATGAACACACTTACTAAATCTGACTGAACTATCTACATACCATTACCTAGAGTTTTAATTAGACAGTGAGGTGGTGCATTGTGTGGAGCACAGAAGACCTTAATTTTCATTCAAGTAAGACACTGACTATGTGATCCTGGAAAAGTCCCCTAACTTCTCTGCTTTAGTTTCCTAACCTGTTAAATGGGTATAAAAATAACACCAACTTCACAAGGTTGTTGCAAGAATCAAATGAATTAATATATGTAAAGTGTTTTGCAAATGCTAATGTTACTATATAAATGCTAACTATTAGCTATTATTTAAACATTAAATCTTTATCCAAAATGTTTCAAAATAAAATGTCCTGGGGGAAAAAGATTGCAAAAGAAAAAAAATAGAAATACAAAATTTTTTTAGACAGATATATTCACCTCTCACACCCAAATGCTGTTTGTGACAATGACTTTGCAGTGAGAATGTGTCAGATTTCATACACACTTTATTTGCTCATTCTCCTGGACAGATAATAATGAGAAAGAAAAAGAAGCGCCACACCAACAAGGCTATTCTTAGATAATTCTCTCAGGTAGGTAATCACCAGGATTAATTAGTGTGCAGATAATTGGGAAGCTTGATCATGCTCTTTGAATCTTAGTTTTACATCATTGCACAGACTCTAAAATCAACTGCGATGTGTATATCTTGCCAGCTGGGGAGTGGAGATCCACATCCCACCAGTCTAGCCAGCAGGAGTCAGGCTCTGTTTACTTAGATAAAAGTGATTCTAACATCCTTTCCTCCAACCCACGTTTTTCTCACCGACAAATGTTAAGGTTCTCTGGGCCCAAATGTCATTCTGGCCACAAATAGCTCTTTTCAAAAACTCTGCCAGAGATTTTACACCTGCAAAAAATGGGATTTTCTAATTAGAAATCTGGCCCCCAAACAGTATGCCTTTGAGAACAACTGGTAATCTTAATCCTTAAAAAGGAATGTATTTGGTTTAAATGGACATTTAGTTAGATGAAATTAATATGAAATTAATAATCTTTGAACGACTAAGATCATTAGAGCTTGAATGTACCTTTGAGATCATTAAGACAGATCTCTTTCTTTCTACACAATTTTTAGAAATGAGAACAAGTTTAGAGGAGGTATCTGAAGTCAACAGGACTCCACAGTCTTTCCTTAGTTGTTCCAAAAGTTAAAATGATGTTAAGTGACTTGTGTTTCCTATCAATGGAATAAAAAATATTAGGTTTAAGAAGACAATGATAGCCTTCAAAGTATTCTTGGTTATTCTCATCTTTAACTTATTTTAGTAACACCAGTTCCACAAATTCAGATAAAGTCACAAAGTTAAGAAAAGTTGAAAGAGAAAGTTGTCTTTGATCATGCATATCTTACCCAAGTGGAATAATAAGGGATGGGACTTGAAGAGGATTTTAAGAATTGAAAACTAGTTTGTGGAGATTTATTTTTATTCTTATGTGGTAGGTTCTTTTATTATATCTATTTTACAGATGAGAAAACTGAAACAGAGAGAAGTTATGATCCAAAGAGGATAAACTGCTTGACCAGGAACAGAAAGCTAAACAAAACAAGTCTGATCCCTCTTTCACTTAATAAATTTTTAGCTACTGTATGTAATGTGACCTTCTTCATTAATTGCTTTTCAAAACTATACATTACTAATTCTTTCACTCTTCCTATGAAATGATAAAAATTCCCTTCACTATCATTGACACTTTCCTCAGGATGGATTCCAGGTTATCAGTATCATTTCTGAAAGGTGGCAACCAGGACTGAACAAAATATTCCACATGCTAGCTAAGAGGATTTTATAAAAGTGCAGTGAGATCCTCATTTCCCTCATCCTGGAAGCCATGCTTTTATTAAGGTAGTTGTGACTGCACCAGATTTTTGTTTGCTGTGCCACACTGGTCATTCATATGGAGCTCATAATCTTTTAAAACTTCAAGGTCACTTTCTTATGTAATGGCTACCTTGCTTCTCTCTCCCCTTCCACCTTCCATATATATGTAGTATACGTGCATGCACATGTGTGTGCATGTGTATGTATTTATATATACATACGTGTGTATATACATTGTGTGTATACATTGTGTGTATACGTGTGTGTATATATTGATTATTGCTTGTTGTCCTTTGTTCTTAAAGAAGAACAAAATGACATCACTGTGCTAGAGTCAAATTTCAGTGTATCCAACTGTGGCTGGTCAGACCAATATGAGCTTGGAATGCTCTCCCATAGGTTGGGCACAAAGAGTCAGTGTGAACATTTGGGGTAGATTCTCTAAATTTGTGCATCTTGCATTTCTCTTGAGCTATTTCAATTCTGCTTTGCTTATAGAGCACAGCACCTTCTCTGATGCGGGCATGCCATGCTGAGCAGTCTTGTTCCAGTGTCTCCCATGTCACACAAACAGTTCCAAAGTTCTTAAAAGAGACTTTGAGTCTCCTAGTATCACTTCTTCTGACCACCATATGAATGCTTGCTTGCCTTATGTGAATTCTCCATGAAACAGTCTTTTTCGCAAGCGTATGTTTTGCATTTGAGCAATGTGGCCAACCCACTGAAGTTGCATTCTCTGAAGCAGAGTTTGAATGCTTGGCAGTTTAGTTCAAGAAATGACCTCAGTGTCTGGCATCTCATCCTGCCAGGTGATCTTCAGAATACACACACACACACACACACACATAAAAATATAAAATTCATATACACACAATATACACACATATATAATGTGTATGTATATATATGTATGTATATGCACACACATATACACATGTGTACACATATGCATATGTGTACCTGCATATGCACATACATACATATATAAAAATATAGTGTTCAGTTGTTTCAGTTATTCCCATCTCTGTGTGACTCCATTTGGGATTTTCTTGGCAAAGATACTGGAGTAGTTTGCCATTTCCTTCTCTAGCCCATTTTACAGATGAGAAAACTGAGGGAAACAAGGTTAAGTGTCTTACCTGGTGTCACACAGCTAGTAAGTGTCTGAGGCTGCATTTGAAGTCAGGTCTTCCTGATTCCAGGCTCAGCACTCTATCCAGTGTGCCACCTAGATGCCCCCAATATGTATGGTATAAATATAAGAGAACGTTGTATACAGTAACAATATTGTTTTAAGAACATCTTTGAGCAAATAAGTAATTTTGGCTATTATAAACACCCAAATTAACTATAAAGAACATATGAAGAAAAACATTATATGCTTCCAGAGAAGGTACTGATAAATAGAAGTGTATATATAGAATAATTCATATACACACACCTCTATTTGTGTCTAATTGTAGCCATCTTGGGATGAGGGGATGGGGGGAGAAATTTACATGGTAATTTTGTTGTATATTTAAAAGGGATAGCAAATTGTGCATAGTAGATTTACAGTTTCATGTATAACCCTTTTTTATTGTACTGTGTTATAGAAATGCTTGTTTTATTACATAAATATAAAATTAAATTAAAATTTTAAAATAAGTTTTATGTCCCATATTTAAGCATATAACAAATATATGTGAATTTCATGTATATATATATATGTGTGTGTATGCACTACGTGTGAGCACACACATATATACAGATATATAGATACACAAATTTGTGCATTTTAAAAATGCTTTTGTATAATATGGCCTTACATTTCTCATTATTGAATTTCATTTTCTTGGGCCTGGTTTGTTGTTCAAACCTTTCTGAATCTCGTTCTGTCATTTAATCATCTCTGTAGATTTAAGACATTGATAGAAATATCTACTTGACCCTTCTATATTCCACTTGAGACTTCCCACCAAGTTTCTATTCCACTTATGTACATCCTGTGCATTCTGAACAGTTATGAATCCACTTAACTGTACTAGCATAAAGTCAGCCATTTTACAACCCACTGACCAGAACATCATGAGGGACTTTGCCAAATGTCTTTTGAAACCTTGCTATACTATTTCCATAGCAGCCTTTTGATCTATCAACCCCAAAGTAACACTGTCAAGAAACAGAATTGAAGTTGATCTGATATGACCTGCTCTTGATGAACTAATATTGGTTCTAGGTATTGCCATTTTCCTTTTTTTATTAATTATTCATATAACTCCCTCTTATTAATATATTTAAAGGCTTAATGTAGTTACAATTTATATAATGCATTAATTTATGATACAATATATTATAGCAATGATACTAATTGTCATAATTTCTCTTTATGGTAAAGGAAGAATAAGTATTATCTTGTATAAGGGATGCGAACACTTGCTAGATCACGCTGTATTTTGTTCACATTATTCCATTTCTTTCTTCTGATTCTCCAAGCCTTCCCTCTCTTTGTGAAATGATCAAGTTTGGACTACATAACTACAGCATAAGATTTTTGAAGTGAATTTTGTTTTGAATGTCCATCTAAAGTTAAATCAGACCAAAAAATAGTTCCCCCATAGGAATGATAGCCACATAATTCAGACCCACAAAGTCAGATGTGGTCTGTAGCACAAGAGCGATGTTGATTTGTTTAAAAATCATCCCTTCACAGCATTTGAAATTCCATTTTGCAATCAGGAGCATTGATAATTTTTCCACATCACCAGTCATTGTAATTGTCTAAGCCAAAAATAGAATTGATTAACATTAACATAAAAAGCAGCCTCTTTCAAGCTTAGATTGCAAGATCTCAGCAGGTAAGAAAATAACTCAAACCTGGTCCCAGAATATAAAATTTAAAATAACACTTATTTATAACTATTTTAAAGAACCTGATTGAAAATTATGGAACATTTTCTGAAGTGGCAGATTATTATGGACCATATCGATTGGTCAACAATATAAAATATAGAAGTAATATTTTGTCAAAAATAAGAGGTAAATTATATTTAATCAAATTAAAATTGCCTACATGACAAATAGGCACGAACTTAATCATTGAAAAAGTTTCCTTCATCCTAATCGTTATATACTTAGGTTTGACCTGGGAAATATAAGGATTTACTGAGTTAAGAAATATTATGGTCAGAAGAGGGTAGGATTTCTTTTTTGGTAGAAGAAGTTAATGCAAAGCTAACTTATACATTTTTCATAAAATAAAATGAAAATAATTGGCATCCTGATCTTGCTTTTTATAGACTTTTTGAAACTTATGGAACATTTTTAACAGTGGTAGATTTTTGAGCTGATCAACATACGCTCATATTCAAGTTATTTGTTATCATCCTTAACATCACCACCATCATTATCATGCTTATACTAATGATAAAGATATTCCATTCATATAAAACTTTATAATTTATAAATCTTTTACATGGTTTATACTCCTTGTTTCTTATATCAACAAATAGTTATTGAAGACCTAGTAATTGCCTGACAGTTTCTGAGATTGTAAACCCAGGAAGACATAAAAGATAGTGATACTCTCTTCTAAAATAAGGAAATTTTAAAAAGTGATGAGTTGGAGGACAGAGGTGATGTTTTATTTTGGTCATGTAGAGTTTGAAATGAATATGGGACATCCAAATTCTAAATGTCCAAAATGCAGTTGGTAATGAAAGATTGGAGCTCAAGAGAGAAATTATAGTTGGATATATGGACTAGAATTCATCTACAGAGATATGATAATTAAAGCTGTTAGAATTGATGATATCACTGAGAGATTTTAGAAAGCAAACAGTAAGCCAAACCATAGTGTGCCCATCATTAAGAAGCTTGATATTAATAATGAACCAACAAAGGGGTTTGAGAAGAAGTGGTTAAAGGGATCAATGTCATACCCAGAGGAATGAGAATATGCAAGAATAAAGGATAATTAATGATGTCAAATAATGAAGATATGGTAGAGGTTAGAGATTGGGAAAAAGCATTTTAGATTTATAGTTTTGGAGTGAGAATTTTCAGTTTAGTGAAGTCAGAAACCAGATCAAGAAGTGAACAAAGGAAGAGAAAAAGAAGCCAATGAGATAGAAAACAGCTTTTTATAGGAGTTTGACTATGAAAGGGTTGAAAAAATACAGGGTGATACTTTGAAGAGATAGTAATGTATAATGAGATTTTTTTTAATTGAGAAGATTTAGACATGTTTATAGGCAAGCAGAAAGGAACCAATAAAGAGAACTTGAAGACAGAAAGAGTATCGGTGAAGAAGCGAAGTGCTAGAGAAGGTAGGACGTGATTCATTTATACATAGATTCAATGTAGTTGTCAGAAGCTGAGATAAAAGAGGATAGGGATGGTGTCAAGGGGTTTATGTCAGAGAGAAAAGAAAAGGGAACTCACAATAAAAAGGCCACATTTTCTCAATATTGTGTGACATTTAGTACCTTAATTTTGATCCTATAGGAGAGATAATTCAAGCATTATTATTCCCATTTCACAGGTGAGAAAACTGAGGTTGAAGCCTTTAAAGTAACTTTCCCACATTTGAGTGAAATACCCTCAAAACTAGGTCTTCTGGTGTTTAAGACTGGTATTCTTTCCCATATTCTCATGTTCAAAGTAACACCACTTTGACAAGGTATAATTATCACTAGAAAAGTCATTTAAATTTTATCTATGTTAAATGGAATATTCCCAAGGTCATTGGTAATAATTGTTAGTTCTCTTTTTGTGAGCATTATTTTCAATAACCAAAACCTTCCTAGATTATTTTCTCTTCTATTTCAGTCTTTCTAAAATTGTGGGTTTTTTTCTATTTTTTTTTTCACAAATTTTCAGGGATAGTTACTGGTACTTTTGCTCTTAATTCAATATAATGAGTAATTCTGAAAAATATGCATGCAAGCATATATATTTAATATGGATATGATAATATTTGAATTTAAACTTGTTTCTTGAGAGCCGAAAGCAATATTGTAGATAATATTTCCCTCCTCCAGTTTACAAATTAAGACACTGAGGTCCTGAGAACTGACTTCCCCAATATCAGTGTACCAGCAACATAATAATCATAGTGTCCACAGTGGCTATGAATATGCTGATGTAGTTGTGAATCACAAAATGTAACAGTCTCTCTACATGGAGGACAGAACCAAAGCATTTATTCAAATACAAGAAAACTGAGTCCCCAAACCAGAAAATCAAAGTCATTATAGTAACCAATAAGTTGATGCACATAGTCAACGTAGCAAAACCCCACATTCTCAAGCCTTCAGAACAAAACAGGCTCCCTCAGGCAAGGATCCTCCTCTCTCACTCACTCCCTCAAGCAAGGATCTTTCTCTCCTCACTCATGGTAGCTCTTCAGCTTCTATGCTGTTTGCTCCTAGCAGTTCCAGCTCCCAACAGTTCTCATTCCTGGCAGTTCTGGCTGGCTCTCAGAAGTTCTCAGCAGCTCTGGCTGGCTCTCAGAAGTTCTCAGCAGCTCTGACTGGCTCTCAGAAGTTCTGAGCAGTTCTGGCTGTCTCTCAGAATTTTGCAATTCAGTTCTCAGAAGAAGTTCTGGCCCTCTAGCTTGGGCTTTTCCTTATATATGTTATTAGCTCCTCCCTGTTCTGCCTCTTCCTGTTACATCAGCAAGTTCATCCCACTGTGGGATTCACAAGTTCTGAATTTTAGTACTTGACACAGTCATGAACTTGAAACAAGGTGGTAAGTACCTGTTTGCCTGCCAATACAAGAGGCATGGAATATCTTTACATCCCATTACCTAATCAATTAGTCAGTCAGTCAACTTGCATTTATCAAGTGCTTACAGTGTGTTAGGCATTATTCTGAGTGCTGGTCACTCAGTAACTATCAGAGTTTGATTATGGGCTGGGTGTTTTGATTCCTACCCTTGTTTCCCTTCCATTCTTCTATATTCCTTGTTTACATTCATTTCTTCTTATACCTTTTGATTTAAGCTTCAATACTTCCAATATCAGAACTTATAGCTTAGAGAAAAGATTTCTATATCTAAATACGAAAGAGACCTGAGAGGCCATCTGCTTCAACCTCCCTCATTTTATAGATGAGGAAACTGAGTCTCAAGTTGGTTAAATGACTCACCCGAGGTCACACAGGTAGAAAGCATCAAGGATAGTATTATTAGAGAACAACAAAATTTGTAGCTTGAAGGAGATTAGACATAACCTCATCCAAATCCTTCTTTGTAGAGATAAGGAACTTGAGAAGGCAATTAGTATATAGGAGAGCCTAGATTTAAACCTGTGTCTTTGGATTTTGAATCCTGTATACTTGTCACTATACTATTTTATCCTTTTGAAGCATGGATGAATCTAAAACAATCAGTTTGATGTTGGACGTAGAGAATGAGGGAGACAAAAACACTTCTCTGAAGGACAAATTTGATAATTCATTCAGGAAAGGAAGTGTGTATCCAAATTTCAGGTGTCAGACACCATGCTAATTTGGATCATAACACTTCTCTTTCTGGAGCAAAATGATTTTAGTAACTATGTTAAACTCTATGTGTTATACTATTTTCCTAGACTTTTCTACATCCTCTGCATCAGTACTGTTGCTCAATGATTCCTGTACTTGTTAATGAACTATGTCAGAATGATATTTTCTGCCTTCATTCACATTTTCAAAGGATACATTGAGGGGGAAAATATCACTGTAAACATATGAAGACACAGAA
>CM053581.1:301352945-301390666 GCA_028627135.1 Pseudochirops cupreus | reverse complement strand
TCTTACTCTCTTGTGTGGCAAGATATCCAGTTTAGAGTTTATGTCATTCCTTCCCTAAGCCAAATTCAATGAGAGTAAGGTTGACCCTTTCCCTTTTGCCTTCCTGTTCTTCCCCTCCATTGTGACAATTATTCCTTGCCTCTTCTATATGAGATGATTAACCCCATTCTGTCTTTCCCTGTCTCCTCTCATTCTAATCCTCTCCCACCTCAGAATTTCACCTTTTACAGTATCGTCCCTTCCTATTCAACTGATCCTGTGCCTTCTATGTACACATATATACATGTAATGATACTGGGATTTGAAGATCTTCCACGCCCCTTGAACTTGCTGATGTAGTAGGAAGGCGTGGAGCAAGAGAAAGCCAGAACCAAGGTAGCATACGTACCATGGTGACTGGAAGCAGTGGCAGTAGTTGTGGCAGGAACTCCTTTTTACTTTGAGGCTGCCAGAATCTCTGTTAAGGACTCCTACTGAGGACTGCCAGGGATGGGAACTGCGAGGGGCTGGAACTGCTGGGAGCAAGCTGCCTGAATGCTGAGCAGTTGTTGTGAGTGAGGAGAGGAGAATCTTTGCCTGAGGTAGCCTGTCCTGTTTTGAAGGCTTGAGAATGTGGGTGTTTACTACTTTAACTACATATGCCAACTTCATAACTATTGTGTTGGCTTTGACTTTCTGGTTTTGGGACTCAGTTTTTCTGGTATTTGAATAAATGCTCTAGCCATATTTCTCATGTAGAGAGCCTGTTACATTTTGTGATTAGTAATCAGGTCAGCATACTTATAGTTGCTGTAGACATTGTGAATACTGCATTGCTGATACAATACACATACTCAGATATATGTCTATATGCATATATAAACTCTCCTATATAGATATATGTGCATGTATATGTATATATTCATTTGTATTCCCTTCACCAATCCTCATACTAAGAAAAGTTTCATAAGTTAAATTTTTTTTTCCATGTTGGCATTTAAATAGTTCAACTTTGATAAGTTCCTTATGATTTCTTTTCCATGTTTACCTTCTCATGCTTCTTGTATTTAAGTGTCAAATTTTCTTTTCAGTTCTGGTTTTTTCAGCAAGAATGTTTGAAAGTCCTCCACCTCACTGAATGACCATATTTTCCCCCAGAACATTATACTCAATTTTGCTGGGTAGGTGATTCTTGGTTTTAATCCTAGCTCCCTTGATTTCTGGAATATCATATTCCGGGCCCTTAGATCCCTTAATGTAGAAGCTGCTAGATCCTGGGTTATCCTAATTGTGTTTCCATAGTATTCAAATTGTTTCTTCTTGGCAGCTTGTAATATTTTCTCCTTGATCTGGGGACTCTGGAACCTGGCTACTACATTCCTAGGAGTTTTCTTTTGGGTATCTTTTTCAAGAGGTAATCAGTGAATTCTTTCAAGTTCTATTTTACCCTCTGGTACTAAAATATCCGGGCAATTTTCCTTGAGAATATCTTGAAGGATGCTTTCTAAGTTCTTTTTCTGATCATGGCTTTCAGTTAGTACAATAATTTTTAAATTGTCTCTCCTTCCAGTACAGTGGTTTTTTTTTCAACGAAATATTTCACATTGCCTCCTATTTTTTCATTTGTTTTGATCTGTTTAATAGTATCTTGATTTCTCATAAAAGTCATTTGCTTCCATTTGCTCCACTCTAATTCCGAAGGAATTATTCTCATCAGAAAACTTATAAGATTCTTTTTCCATCTGGTAAATTAGGCTTTTTAAGACATTCTTCTCCTCATTGGCTTTTTGGGCCTCTTTTGCCATTTGATCTAATTTATTTTTTAAGGTGTTATTTTCTTCAGTCAGGTTGTTGACTCTCTTTTCATGATTTTCTTGCATCATCCTCATTTCTCTTCCCAATTTTTCCTCTACTTCTGTTATTTGGTTTTCAAAATCCTTCTTAAATTGATCTATGGCTTGTAGGCATCTTCACGTTTCTTGGAAGCTTTTGGTGTGGGGGCTCTGACTGTGTTGTCTTCCCCCTGTTCCATGCTTTAATCCTTTTTGTCCCTCAAGAAGGCATCTAGAGTTCAATTGCTGTTCTTACTTTACTTCCTTTGCCTGCTCATTTTGCCAATCAATTATTTGAATTTTTATATCTGTGGAACTCTGCTGCCAGAGGGGAAAGCTCTGTACCAAATTGCTGGGGTTTTCACAGCTGTCAGAGCTCTTAGGAGGCCACTGCAGTACTCACCAGCTTTGGCTCACTGAAAATGCACCCCAGGACCACCACCCAAGACCACGATCCAAATCTAGACCTCTCAATGAAAGAGCACTTGGCCTCTGAATGATCGCTTGGTCCCTCTGCATTCTACAGGCCAGGAGCTTCTGAAGCAGCCATGTGGAGGCTGCAGCAGGGCCGCCACTTCTGCCACTTCCTTTCCCTGGAGACAGTTTGGCTGAACCGCTTTTCTCCCCCAAATTTAGCTGAGTTCCACTGACCTTTCACTTTGTCCTTGTTTCTTATGGGTGAATAGTTCTGTAAACTGCTACACCTGCCACTGATCCACTCTCCTGAAGGCTCCAGTTGCAGCTCATCCTGGCTGCTCTGGGCCAAGCTGTGGCGTCAGGTTTTGCTGGTTTTGGCTTCCAGTGTGCTGCGATGATGCCTTCCTTCTGAACAACCTTCAGCAGGAGATGTGTTTCTCTATTTTTTTGAGAGTTCTGGAGCCCTAAAATTCATTTTTAGTCTTATTTTATGGTATTTGAGGTCACTATGTGGGAGCTGCGGCCTTTTACTGCTTCTAGGCCACCATCTTCACAAACCACTCAATGTTTTAACTTTTCAACGAACATTTTTATCTCCATCTTATTTATTTACTAGATTCCTAGATTGATGATTTCTCAGAATTAGAACAAATCTCAGTCCCACTCTTTCATTTCACAGATGTAGAAGTTGAGGAATAGAATCAATTTGCATGCATTTATTAAATTCCTACCATGGGAAACTGGATGCAATAGTATACCTGGCATTAAGAAGAATCAAATTCAGTACCATATATATACTTAGAAGTTGTATGACCTTAGGCAAATTACTTAACTTTTCTCATCTTCAGTTTCTTCTTCTGTAAACTGGGGATATTAATAGCTTCTGCTGCCTCTTTCCCCACCTTGGGGTTGCAGTGAAGACAAAATAAGATAATATTTATGAAGTACTTTGTAAATCTTAAAGTGTTTTATATATAAATGCTGGCTATTATTTTTACTATATGCCTAGCACTAGAGATTAAAAAAAAGAAAAGCTGAAATAATCTCTGGTTTTTGGAGCTTATGTTATAGATGGGGGATATTGATAGCTATATATAAAATAGAAACAGAGGAAGATGGAGGTGGGGGAAGTACTAGAAGGTGGGTGCTTGACATCAGGAAAGTCTTAATAAAGAAAGTGACACTTGAGATAAGCTAAGGTAAGCTAAGAAAACTAGGGATTCTATGAAAGGGAAGTAAAGAGTGTATTTTATATATGGAAGAACAACCATTGCAAAGAAATGGAATCAGGAGATGGAATAAGAAGAAAACTAGTTTGGTCAGGCCCTAATGTGAGTGAAGGATATTAATGTGAAATAAAGATATAAAGAGTAGCCTGGAACTATGTTGTGAAGGACTTAACATTCCTGAGTGAGTTGATATTGGATCCTAGAGGTAATAGACAACCACTGACATTTATTGATTAAGGGAATAACATTGTCAGAAGTATATTTTAGGAAAATTACTTTAGTATCTATGTGGAGAATAGATTGCAGAGGAGAAATATTTGAGGGAGGGAAACTAATTTTGGAGTTGTTTCAATAGTTCAGGTAAGAGATGATAAGGGCCAGAAGTGAGTGGAGAGGTCTGTGAATGGAGAGATGAGATAGATCTGAGCTATGCCAAAGTAGGAACGACAATATTTGCCAACTGATTGGATATATGGACTGAATGACAATAAGGAGCTAAGAGTGACCCTGAGTTAGTAAATAAGAATGAAGAGTGGTGCCCTCAACAGAAACAAGGACCTTTGAAAGAGGGTTGGATTGAGGGAAGGTGGAGTTCTGTTTTAGACATTTTAAGTTAGAGATGCTTAAAGGACATCTGATTTGACATATTTAATAGGCATTTGATAAAATAGGGTCATCACACTCCAGTGGCAGGACAGAATCAAGATGACTGGTGACAACTCAAGCTGTCATCTCTGAAACTGAGATACATCAAAGTACAGATCAGTTCTCTGCTGCTTGTGCTAATTTTTGCCTAACAATTAACAGCAAGAAAACACAGGTGCTGCATCAACCACCACCACACCATGCATACATGGAACCATCGGTAATGTACTTTCCATGGATGTACACATTCATAATGAGGTTGACAAACACTTTGCCAGACCTAGTTCAGTGTTTGGGTGCCTCTGAATGAAAGTATCACAGACAAGAGGTATTAGACTGACTACCAAACTGAAGTTTTATAGAACCATTGAGCTGATCTCATTTTTGTATGGCTGTGGAACCTAGACAGTATACCAGCACCATGCTAAGAAACTGAATTGATTCCATTTAAATTGTCTTCGGATTCTGAAGATCACCTGCCAGGATAAGGTAGTAGGCAGTGAGGTGCTTATTGGAACTCCAGATTTGCAAGGCAGAATTGAAATAGCTCAAAGGAAACACAGGATGTGCAAATTTAGAATATCCGCCCCAACGTTCACATGGACTATTTGTGCCTGACCTGTGGTACACCATTCTGAGCTTGTGTTGTTCTGATCAGCCACAGTTGGACATATTGAAATTTGACTTTGTCATAGTGATGTCATTTTGGTCCTCTTTGATAACAAAGGACAACAACCAACCAACCAACCAACCAACCAACCAGCTAACCAACTAACCAACCAACCAATAAAACAGGATTGAATATATAACTCTAGTATAATTAGCATAAGAATGGTAAGTATACCCATAAAGTTGATAAAGTCACCAAGAAAGAGAGTATAGAAACAAAAGATTCAGGTGACTTGCCCAAGGTCACACAGTCAGTGACAGAACAGATATACCTTTACTTTCTGGGTCTGCTAATGCTACTTTGCTCTTGGGTGAAGTTCAGATTTATCACCAAGTTTCAGTTGTCATCACTATGCATACAAGCAAGTATTGCACTTTAGTGTTATATGTGCATGTGCATGTGTGTGTGTGTGTGTGTGTGTGTGTGTGTGTGTGTGTGTGTGTGTGTGAGTGTATATGAATTCCTGGATTTTGTAGGTTTCCTTAATTTCCTTAATTAGATTAGAGGAGTCATGTTGAAGGCTTGATCTTCTATTGCTTTGTTTTATTGATACCCTTCACAAGAGAAGTCTTATGATCTTGGTCTGAGACTCAATTATTTCCCTCCTGCAACCTATCTGTATCACAACATTTTCTTGTTCTGGTTAGCAAGAATCCCTCAATTACTGCACACAGCTGCTCAAGTGATTTTCTTTCAGTGCAGATTTGACCAAGTCACTCACCTATTTTATAAACTTCAGTGGCTTCTAATTGTCTCTAAGGTCTCTCTGATGTGTGATGACCTTCACTACTTCCCTTCACATATTTTTCCAGTACTCATTTGCATTAGATCCCTTCCCACACTATAGTGTTGACAAATAACCTATGAGCATGGGCCAGAATTGTGCAAGATAGACAGCCATAAATGGGCTATAATTTGAGATCACAGATTCCTTTGAATATTTGGTCTGAAATAATAACAGCAATAACAACACACACACACACACACACACACACACACACACACACACAAGTCCCAATGGATCCCAATGTTTTTGAAAAAAAGGGTGACTTTTTTTGCTTAAAAAACTTTTTCTTCCCAAATATATTTAGATTATCTCTTTTCAGGTCAGGTTATTTATAATCTACTGCCAGCAAAAAGTCATAAGATCATAAATTTAAAACTGTAAGTAGTCTTAAAAATCAGAAGCCCAAGCCTTATTATTATTATTATTATTATTATTATTATTATTGTTTTGCTTTTTGTAGAGGGGAAGGCAGGGCAGTTGGGGTTATGTGACTTGCCCAAGGTCACATGGCTGGTAAGTGTCAAGTGTCTGAAGCCAGATTTGAACTCAGGTCCTCCTGATTCCATGGCTGGTGCTCTATTCACTGCACAGCCTTTTGTTTTATACCTGAATTAATGGAGACTCATAAAGCTTAAGTCACTTGCCCAAGGCAGGCAGTAAATAGCAGAGCTATTCATGAAGACCATAGAATATAATCTTTAGATTATCAGAAGTTTGAAAGCAAGGACTATCTTGAGCCTCTATTTCTATTTCCAATGCTTAGTACAGAGCCTGGCAACTAGTAGGCACTTGATAAATATTTATTGATAAATATTTATTGTCACACAATGCCATTTTACATAAAGCTTCCCAGAAGAGGAGCCCTACTGGTTCCTGAAGAAATTCATTCAACTTTGGAATAGTTCTAATTGTTTTCCATTTTTGCAGCAAAACAATAAACTCAAGCCTCATCTTAAAGGGAAAAAAAAAAGAAAATCATAGAATTGAGAGTTGGGAAGAAATGGAGATTAAGCCATGTATGAAAGAAGTCTGTGTTATAACATACCTGACAAGTAGTGCTCTAGCCTCGGCTGAAAGACCTCCAATGAGTTTCTTTGCAACTTCTACCTACTGGTTCTCACTCTGCCCTTGGAAACCAAAGAACAAGTTGAATCATTGTTTTTGATAGCCCTTTCAATAATTGAAGACTGCTACTATGTCCCTTCTGAGTCTTCTCTTTTCCAAACTAAGCTTGTTCATTTCTTTCAAAGAATCTTCGTATTAGATAGAGTAAAAGTCTTTCATCAACCTGGCTTTTAGAAACTCGCCAGGTCATAAACACTCTTCCTAAATCATAGTGCACAGATCTGAACACAATGCTTCAGATGCCATTTGACAGGGATGGAGTAGAGTGGGACTATGACTGCCCCCATTTCCTAGAAACTGTTTCTCAATGCATCCCTTCAACCATTCAACACAAGCTCCATTACCTCTTGCTCCATGAAACAACTTTCTTGACTTTCGTAATCCTCAGAGAATTTCTTCTTCTAAATTTCAAGAACATTCATCTTTAACATGCATCCTCATTAAGCACTTGTCACACAATGCCTTGTATTCTAGATTATGTTTCATGTTTGTTAATAGGTCCTTTCCTGACCCCCTTTTTAAATTCAACCATAAGCTCCTTGAGGGAAGGGACTGTGTCTTGTAAATCTTTTTATCTTCAATATCTAGCACCTAAAACATTATCTTAAATATAGTAAGTCAGTTAAATTTTTAAGAATGACCAAATTAAACCAAACTGTATCCAGTAGAATTTATACCACCAAGTTTATTACCTGCATTATATGCCTGGGTAGGCATTTAGTAGAAGTATAACATCTGTCAGGGAGAAATGGAAGTAAAATGTATAACCAAAATCAAAATGGTCTGGATTATAGAAAAATAGTAAATACATTAGCAGCTCTTTTGCCTAATTATGTTATACTTATAACATGGCACCATTTAGTGCCTTATTGGCCATCTTGTCCTCCTTCTTCCCAGAAGAGGGCTTTCTGATAAAGGGAGTCCACCAAGACAAACCCGTGTGTGCCAAGATTTCCCACCCTAGGTACTTTCCGTCCCCATCCTGTTCTGAGAAATGAAACTTACTGTCAATCCTTACATGGCTATGTAACCAGTATTAACCAATTGCTGATTTTGGTTTCTGTAAGTTCCTGTTGTCACAAGATTTGACCTTTAAGGCTTGTGGTTTTTGCCTTTATATACCAAGGCTCTAACCTTGTTCGGGGCTGCTTGATTTGGGTCTCTCCCCGAGCAGTCATGTGCTAATAAAATCCACTTTCAATTTGTATTCAGGGTCTCACTCACTTTATTTGGCACAACAATTATATGCTAACAAAAATGATAATTTAGAGGAAATAGACAAGTGCTTACAAAAATAATACATACATAAACAAAAGAATATTAAATAACCCAATATTATGAAAAGAAATTAAATAAACCATAAACTCCCAAAAACAGGTGGAGAAGAGAACTTGGGATAAAGATAGATTTACTTGTGAATTACATCAATATTTAAAATTTTTTTCTAACATTACATATATTGCACTATACACAAGAAAAGCCACCCTTCCATTTCCTTTCTCTGATACAATAGAATCTTGATGTCCAAACAAGGGTTAGATAAAAAGTAAAAAGAAAACTACAGAGCAATAAAATTAATGAACATTAATGCCAAAATTTTTAATTAATATTAGCAGAGTTTACAACTTATTAGAAAGATTATATGGCATAGTGAGGTTGGATTTGTATCAGGAATGTAGAGTTGGTTCTACCTAAGTAAGATTATAAAATAATAAACCATTTTAATAAGATAAATACAAAAACTACATGGTTACATCAATAAATGTTGAAAAAGCTTTTGACAAAATTTCATACCCTTTTATGTAAAAAAAAAATGAACATTCTACAAAGAATAAGAATAAGAGAACCATTAGTTAATATAGTAAATAATATCTTTCTAAAAGCAAGAGCAACTATTATATATAGAGGAGAAAAGAGAGGAGCCTTTAAAATAAGATCAGGAATAAAATTAAGATCTCCATTTTCATCACTAACATATAATTTTTCACTACTAAGATGAGAAAATATTTTAAAAGTTTCTGTGACCATGAATCTTCTGCCTTCCATTTCCTATTGGGTGCAATATATTTCCTAAGGAAAAGTGGCTAGGGGCCATGCTGGGTATCTTCCACCTGCCCAAAATGACCCTCTTCTTCCCCAAAGTTATGACTTCAATCTATGCCACTACTAGACAACTTCCACTCCTGCTGCCATCCCTAACTTGAATGTGAAGAAATCCTGTTGCAGAGAAGCAACCTACCTTTTGACTTCAGGCCTTCTATCTCCTGCTGTGCTTGTTCTCTGAGGGAAGAGGAAAAGGAAAGTTGGTGGGGAATTGAACTTTTTCTCTTTCTGTGCAGACTCCAACTCCATCTTTACTGTGCCTATTTCCTGCCTAATCTCTACCCTTTGGAGTGAAGAAGAGCTTTGGACATCCATTCACCTGACCATCTAACCAAGTCCCTTGCATTTCATGTTGCACTTTTCTACAGTCCAATTTGCAAATACTATTGGGAAGAGAGGGCAGGGAGGTGGCACAGTTGATAAACCACTGGGTCTGTAGTCAGAAAAACTCATGTTCCTGAGTTCAAATCCAGCCTCAAACATTAGCTGTGTACCTCTGGGAAAGTCGCTTAACCCTGTTTGCCTTAGTTTCCTCATTTGTAAAATGAGCTGGAAAAGGAAATGGCAAACCAGTCCAGTATCTTTGCAAGAAAACCCCAAACGTAGTCACAAAGAGTTAGATATGAATGAAAAATGACTGAAGAAGAGTGCCTCACTACCACTTAGTGACATTCTCATGTCCTTCAAATCTCAGTCATTATGAACTCCTCTATATGATCTTCCAAACTACATCCTCAGCCCCCATCACCCAATTCTTTGTTCTCATCCATATCAATTGTCCTGTCCCAAATTTTTAACTAAATACCACCAACTTTGCCTTCTGGAATGTCCGTTACATAGGCAACAAACCTCCCTTCATTCTTAACCTTCTTTCCCACTTTTTCCATCTACTGACTATTACTGAAACTTTTCTTTTCTCTCATGACACAGCTTCCTGGTGTACCCTGTCCAGTACTGATTGCACCTTAACTAATTTTCCTCAGCTCACTGGCTGAAGTGGGAGAGTTTTAATACTCCTTGCAAACCATTGCAACTTCCAGGTTCTCCTACTTCTTCCATAACTCGGTAAACTCTCTTCATTTGAGGTTTACACTATTTAGAAATACTTTACTATAAAAATCCTGGTTACTGGTGTCTCTAGGTCACTATACGTTCTCATTTATTGAGTTCAGTGCATGACTGTTACTTTTTGTCTTCTTTCCAACTCCTGCTCTCATACTAGGAGACATAAATATGTCTAATGGCTCTCTTTCAAACTCCTTAACCACTCAGTGCTTTTACCTACTAACTGAACTACTCCTCCATCTGACCTCAGCTACACACAAAGTTGATTTATCTTGCCATCAGCCACAAGTGTACCACCAGCATATTAAAGAATTTGAGGGGAAAAACATATCCAATGATAATCCATTGGCTTTTAATGTCTCCTGCTTTCTTTTGCAAAATGCTAATCTCATTCACACCATGATCTCTAATCCCCTGAGCCTCCAATTCCCTCCCAGGTCACCTCTCTTAAAGAAGCCACTCTCTATTATTTTCCCTATCTTCACCCCATATTGAACCAATTGAACTCAACAATGTCCTCTTCTCTTGAATTCCTAGCCCTTTTGTCATATCACTGTTTTCACCCTGCCAAGCCCCAACTTTGGATCACTCTTATAATTCACCTTCTTTGCTACACTCATGCTTTTTAATGAAGATAAAGTAAAATATGCAACCATTTTAACTGGGTCTACTATAAATTCATGTTATGCAATCTCAATTCGATCTTCACTGCCATTAGGCAATCCTGTTGAAGCTCCCTTAACAATTTACTAACTGACTTTCCATAGCAGCTCTTCAGAAACTTTTTTTCCTCCCAATTCAAGGGATTTATGGGGGTGTTCAGAGAGGATGATCACCTCTGGTGTGAATGCTTGGTAAAACCTTTTTCAAGGTTGCTCATTCACCTTTGGTGATCACCTCTCCCTCAACCCTAACCTATAGCTCCAAGAATCTGTAGAATGTGCAGCAGTCACACCCCAGTAAACCATTTTTGAAGACTGGCTAAACCAAGTTGAGAGCAAACAACAGTCCTGAAACTCCTCGGTGAGTTAGAGGGGTGTCTACCCTAAGCATATGAAGACTTCCCCTGGCAGAATGGATAGATGAGAACAATCTGTGCCAATGGCCACAAAGGCTACTGAAGAAGGAACTCTGAAGTGCTTAGAGCACTTGTTTATAACAAACAAATTTGGAACATAACAACTCAGACAAAGTTAAAATAGGAGGTTGGAAGGCATATATATTACGCCTCTTTTCTCTGTTTATCCCTTATCCTTGTAATGTTCTTCCTCTTTCTCATGGTCTATTGGATTTCCTAGCTTCCTTTTGGTCCGGCCTAAAATACATATTAGAAAAAGCTTTTCCCAAACCCTCTCAATTCTAGTTCCTTTATTCTTTTAATTATTTCCTATAGTTTCTTCACATATATTTGTTCGCTAGTTTTCTCCTCCATTAGATCATGAGTTCCTTGAGGGCAGGTTCTGATTTTTACTGTTTTTTTTTTTGTATTCCCAGCACTTAGTGCAGTGCCTTGCATAACTGAATACACACACACACACACACACACACACACACACAGACACACACACACACACACACACTCTCTCTCTCTCTCTCTCTCTCTCTCTCTCTCTCTCTCTCCAAGTAGTGGTTATGATTTTAGATGTCATTATCCAAAAATAGGCAATTAAAAGAAAAGAAGAAACTCTGATTTTCTGAAAGGAAATAGTAACAATGGAACTATTGAAATACTCAACAAATATGCATCCAATAGAATAGTTGATAAATGTCTAAAGAAAAAAAAAAACTAAATAGAAACAAACAAACAAAAAAAACTAAATAAGGAGAAATTTTAAAAAATGAGTTTCTAATGACAAGGGAAACTCAGTTTTTCCCAATCAGCCTAGATAAGTGTAGTTCCTTCCAAAATGATATGAAGAATATGAATAAAATGTTAGAAAAGTTATATATTTCTGGAAAATAATGAATAAGAATAGAAAGGTGTATACATAGTTCTTGGATATACTTGGCACTTTCGGTAACATTTACCATGTATTAAGGGCTAAAAAACAAAGAAATGCAGAAAAGCAGAACTACTAAATCCAACTTTTACCAATATAATGCAACAAAATCATATTCAGTAATGGACCTTTGAATCAAAGGGTAAAATCTCATTGGAAATGGAAGAAAACTTAATCCTAAATAATTCAAAAAACCAAATCATAAAATCAATTAACACTTTCATTAAAGGTAATGGCAGCAACGAGACAACATATCAAAATGTCTGTGATGCAGCGTAAGTAGTAGTTAGTGGAAAATTTTTATTTCTAAACACTTTAATCAATAAGGGAGATAAAGGTAAGATCAATAAATTAGTCATGAAACTAAAACAAGCTAAAAAGTTATTCAATTAAAAATCTCCAATTAAACAACAAAATAGAAGTACTGAAAATCACAGGAGAGGGTGGCTAGGTAGTGCAGTGAATAGAGCACCAGCCCTGGAGTCAGGAGGACCTGAGTTCAAATCCAGCCTCAGACACTTGACACACTTACTAGCCGTGTGACTTTGGGCAAGTCACTTCACCCCAATTACCCTCCAAAAAGCAAAAAAAAAAAAAGAAAAAAAAAGAAAATCACAGGAGAGATTAACAAAACTGAATCACAAAAATTTAATAAATATATGAATTAGCTACTCTTAAAAGAGAATAAAAGAGATAAAACATAGCTATTTTGATGTTTTTATAAAAAAAGAAAAAACTAACTTAACTCAAAAATGAAAAAGATCAATTTAAAACTAATGAAGAGGAAAAATGTAAACATTAAGAACTATTTTGCATAATTATTTGCCAATAAAATATAATTTAAAGAAAATAGATGAATATTTACCAAAAATATTAGCTGTCTAGTTTGTCAATACAGGAAACAGAATTTTTCAATAATCCTATATTAGAAAAAAAAAGTTGGATAATTCATAAATGAGCCCCTAATTTACCAAAAAAAAAAAGATTTAGAATGAAATTCCATCAAATATATAAAGAACAACCAATTCTAATACTATACAAAGGGTACAAAAAAATAAGAAAATAATGAGTCCTAACAAATTTCTTCTACATAACAAATATAATCTTAATACATAAACCAAAGGAAGTCAAAACAGAGAAAGAAAATTATAGACCAATATCCCTGATGGGGAGGGACAATATGGAGATAAAGGAAACAGGGAAGGGGATATGTTTCAGGAAATAGGCTAAATTTTTTTTTTTGCAGATATCTCATTAGATCTTTAAAACATGTCTACGAGGTGGTATCATTAATCTCCACTTTATAACTGAGTAAAGAAGAGCAGAATTGTTGTCCCTGTTGATATCAGATGGAGGTTAACCTATTTGTCCAGGATTATACAACTACAAAGACCAGATTTGAATTCTGGTCCTCTTTATTCCAGGTCCAGCTATTTTTCCACTGTGCCAACAGGTGCCTAGTGAATATTAATAAAATAACTTTAAATGAAATCTAGTAAGCATGCTATAGCAAGATATCACAAAAATCATACACTAGGAATAGGCTAGATTTATCCCAAGAATTCAGAGCTGGTTCAATATAAGAAAAACATAAACATAATTGACTCTTAATAAACAAAACCAACAAAAATTCCATCATTATATCAACACCTGGAGACAAAGCTTTCAACAAGGTACAACTTTCATTTCTGTTTAAACACACACACTCACACACACACACACACACACACACACACACACAAATGAGCACAAGAAAGTATAGTATTAAAGGGAGATTTCCTTAATATGATAAGCAGTATCTATCTGCAGCAAACAGCCAACATTTTCTCTAATGGGGATAAACTAGAGGCCTTTTCAGTAAATTCAGGGATAAAGAAAGAACATCCATTATCAGAAATACTGCTCAATTATGTGATAGAAATGCTAGCTGTAGCAGCAAGACAAGACAAAGAAATCAAGGAAATAAACATAGACAAAGAGAAAATGAAATTATAACTTTTTGAGGATGATAGAATGGTTAACCTAGAGAACCTGAGTCAAGTAAAAACAAAAACTCATTTAATTAACAACTTCAGCAAAGTTGTAGGATTTAAAATAATGTCACACATATTGTCAGTATTTCTCCATATTATTATTTTTTAAATTCACAAAGAGAAAAAAAAGAAACTCCACTTAAGATAACTTTAGATAATATAAGATGCATGAAATCTACCTGCCTTGACACACAGAGAAACTATACTACCACAATGGCGAACATTTTTTAGACAAATAAAAGCCGACATCAATAGTTGGAGAAATATTAATTGTTCATAATTAATCCAGATAAAAAAATGAAAATTCCACCTAAATAAATTTAATCATTCAGTGCCATACCAATCAGACTACCAAAATATTTTATTTATCTAGAACAAAAAATAACAAATTCAGGTGGAGGAACAAAAGGTCAAGACCATCAAGGGATTTGATGAAAAAAAAAATAGAAGGAATGGGGTCCTAGTAGTACAAGATGTGAAACTATACTACAAAGCTTTAATCATCAAAGCAATTTGTTGCTGGGTGAGAAATACAAAGGTTGATTAGTGCAACAAATTAGATACACAACATATAGAGGCTGATTTCTTGATTAGTTGAATAGATTGCACTAATGATATACAGAAACAAATGAAGAGTATAAATTAGTTTTTGATAAACCCAAAGATGCCAACTATTTGAGGCAAAAACTACTATCAAAATTTGAAAGCAGTCTGGGAAAAAATTAAACAGAAACCAATATCTCATATCATCTACCAAGACAAGCTTAAAATGGACGTATGTCTTAGACATAAGTGGTAACATCATGAACAAAGTACAGAAACATAAAAGAAAATGTGGGTCATATCTATGAATGGAGATAATTAATAATTAAGAGATAAGGAGGTTCACAGGAGGTAAAATGGACAATTTTGATTTTATAAAATTAGTATTGTGCAAGCAGAACTAATGTAGCTAAAATGAGAAGAGAAGCATGAAATTTGGTGAAAAAAGTCTTCGCAGTAAGTTTCTCTGATAAAGGCCCTATTTCTAAGGTTTGTGGAGATCTGGTTCAAATATATTACATAAAATAAAATCATTCTCTAACTGGTCAAAAGATATAAAGAAACTTTTCAGAGGAAGAAAGCTAAGCTGTAAATAGCCACATTAAAAAGTGCTTGAAGTCACTAATAATTAGAAGAATGCAAACCAAAGCAACATTGATTATACCCATCAGATTGGTACAGATGATAAAAAAAAAAAAGGAAAAATGATACAGGAAGGCAGGTGCATTAATACACTGTTGATAGACCTATGAACTGGTCCAGCCATTCCATAAAGCAATTTGAACTAAGACTCCCCAAACTTTTAAACTACATATACTCTTTGACTCAATATAACTACCAAGTCTATACTTTAAAAAGAACAAAGAGGAAAAGGACTCACATACACAAATAATTATAGAAGTTCTATCTGACATGGCAAAAAATAAGAAATTGAATGGGTGACAAGCTATTCGGGAAGTGCTGAATGAGTTAAAGTATTTGAGGGTGATAGAATACTATTGTTCTGTAAGAAATGATGAAGGAGATTATTTCAGAAAAAACCTGGGTAGACTTGCATAGACTGTTGTATAATGAAGTGAACTGAATAAATACAATATTTTACAAGAAAAATAATTACAAAGACAAATTTGAGACTTGGCAACTCTGATAAACACATTGACCAACCACAATTTTGGAGGACTCGCAATGAAACATACTAGAGAGATGAGAGAGTAGAGACTTATATTTTTGTTTTTGGAAATGGCCAATGAGAGAATTTGTTTTGTTTGACCGTATGTGTTTTTTAATGGGTTTGGTTATTTTCTTATTTTGGTTGGGGAAGGGGGAAGAGAAGGAGAACAGAAAAGGAGAAAATTTGGAACTGAAAAAAAATAAAATAGAATTTTAAAAAAGAAGTGAAAAGTCTTTTGTAACTTGATACATCCTGAGAAGTATGAGGAAAAAAAGGAGGAGAGTGAAATATTCAGATAGATGCATTTCAAAAAGTTATTTTGGTTGCTGTGTGAAAGATGAATTCAAGAGGAAAGAGACTGGAGGCAGGACAAACAGTTGACAGTCTGTGATAACTGGGGGTGTTGTCAGGCTAAATAAGATAATGGATATAAAGCACTTTGCAAAACTTAAAGTACTACGTAAATGCTGCTTGTTGTTGCTGTTAATTAGCATGTAGTCACCAGGTCTCCAGTCTGGTAATGACTTCATTCTCAGAGCCTTCTACTGTACTCCTGCTGAGCTCAAGCTATGTTTACAGAGGAATATAAGGGGGCGTGCTGCTGTTTAAAACCAGAAGCCAGGGAGTGGAGGTGGGTGGAAAGTATACACACAGACTTTTAAGTTTAATCTGTATTATTAACACCTTCTTAAGTCTAGATAATTGACAAAACAATATATCAGACCTTGATTTTTAGTGGTTGATGATCTTTGTGGTAAAAATTCTCTCCCTCAAAATTTAACTATGGACTATCTGGAGCCAGATTTTAACTGTATACATGAGAGGTTATGGGGATACTTGTTTTTCAAGTCAATTTTTTTTCAGTAACGTCAAACGCTTTGTGACCCCATTTGGGGTTTTCTTGGCAGAAATAACAGAGTAGTTTGGCATTTTCTTCTCCAACTATTTTATGGATGAGGAAAATGAGGCAAATGGGGTTATGTGACTTGCTCAGGGTCACACAGCTAGTGTCTGAGACCAGATTTGAACACAGGAAGATGAATGTTCCTGACTTCAGGCCTAGCACTCTATCTACTACATCACCTAGCTACCCCTGAGGATTCTATCTAAGGTGTTTTGAATCAGTGGTGTATTCAGGGAAGCTTTTGAGTTAAAGTTGACTGGATTTATTAACTAATTAGATGTGTGGTGTAATGGAAGCTACAGAAGAGGGCGTAGTGAGAAATATGGAAAAGTTAAGGTAAAGTCTGAGGTTTTGACTTTTAAAGGATAGTGTCCTAAGTGATAGGAAATTAATTTACTACTGTATTTGGTGGTCCATTCCATTTTTAGATAGTTCTGATAGTATGTTCTCATTCATATTAAGCCTTAACATAGCACCTTAAATTTCACCCTTTGGTCCTAATTCTCAACTGAGGAGGCAAAAAGAACAAATCTAATCCATTTTGCAGAGCAATAATTTTTTTAAAAGCCTTAAGCAACTTGAACTTTAAAAATCACATTGTGTTTTTTATGGATAAACAATTTTATTTTTTAATTAGCAGGATGATAAACTTTTAGTAATTTATATGTCTGTTTCTGGTAATTGTTCTTTCTCATTCACCAGAGGAGGTAGTTAGGTATAAGGAGGAGAAAAGAATAGTCAACTTTAGAACTATCTGTTTGAATAGTCCCAAGCAATTAGGTGAAACAAATGATTAAAATGAAAATTTGGGCTATCCGGAGATTCTATATATCCAGAGTGTCCTCATGATTCCCTAGAGTAGGAGATTCTTAACTTTTTTGTGACATAGATTTCTGAGGCACTCTTCTCAGAGCAATGCTTTAAATGTATTAAATAAATGCATAGGAGACTTTTGGATTATGTCAGCAACCAGACCATAGAATACACATTTTTCTCCAATTCTGATAACCTCTCAAACCTTTCCAAAACAGAATTTATGAGCCAAAGATAAAGCAACTTCAACTGCTTATATGGTCTAGGTCAGGACATCCAAAATAAAAAATAAGATTAAAAAAATCTCTATAACCCAGGAATGGGTGCTCACTGACCCCGAGTTCACTCAGTACCTCTTCTCTGCCTCCAACTGCAGCAAGGTTGAATTTGAGAACTAAAGGACACAACACAAGCTTATATCAAAACCTATACCTGGGCCCCTTGGCTACCCCTCCCTCTTTCCAGCATTTTGAAAACAAGGAGTCTAGGTGGTGGAGGTTTAATGCGCCCTTGAGAGAGCCTAAAATGTCTATACCCTCTGAATCAGAGACTCTATTACAAGCTCATCCTCCAATGAGGCCATTGATAAGAAAAAAAAAAATCTCATAAACTTCGGAACATTTATAGTACCAATTTTTGGGGATAACTAAATTTTGGAAGCAAAATAGATGTCCATCATTGGGGAATAGAAAAAATTGGTACCCCAATGTAATGAAATATTAATGTGCTATAAGAAATAGTGTGTGTGATGAATACATAGGAACATGGAAAGATCTATGTTTAAGTTCCCAAATTTATTTGACCTACTGCTCCCTTTCAAAAAAATTACTCTGTAGCCCCCTGGAAATCTACTTTCTTTAACCCTTTAACAGTTTTTATAAAAAATTGTGTCATTTAAAGGAATGTATAAAATACATATATATTAAATGATGCATCTTCAGTTTAATAATTTGTCAATTTGTGGGGTTTCCCCTGAATTAAAATTTTGATGATGCACTGTTCCATCAGGTAACCATTAATGGAAAATTTGATGGTGCAATATTTCATTAAAAATAGTTAAAGGGTTATGACTTTCATTTTGTGTGTTTATTTGTAAAATAATGTAATCACCATGACTTTGACTGTCACATGAGATGAAACGTATGTTTTTTCAAAATTTTCATATCTTTTCTTCTATGCTTCCACCACCTCCTGATTTTTATTGAATGCCCCTCAATTGCACCTAAGGCTACTACTGTCTCCCTTGGATCATTCCTGTAGGGGTGGTATCACCCACTTTGGAGACCTTTGATCTATACAAATTAATATAGAGTCAGTTAGACAATGGAGAAAAGAGCAAATGGAGGCAACTGGGTGGCACAGTGAATAGAGCACTGGCTCTGGAGTCAGGAGGACCTGAGTTCGAATCTGGCCTTAGACACTTTACACACTTACTAGCCATGTGACTTTGGGCAAGTGACAACCCTAATTGCCCTCCAAAAAGTAAGAAGAAGAAGAAGAAGAACAACAACAACAACAAGAACAACAACAAGAAGAAATATAACAATGAAAAATGGAAAGAACATGAAAAAACAAAAAATATATAAATTTTAAAAAGTATAAAGAGCAAGTGTGACTGGAATGAAGAGATATAAGAAGACACCCCCAACCTACCCCTCTGTGGAGACGGGAAGGCCACAAGTGTTATATATCACATATTTTCAGGCTTTTTCAATGTATCCATCTGTTGTGCTGATTTTTTTTCCCTCTTATCTCTCCAAGAAATACTATTTTGATATGGGATGGCTCTTTGAGAGACTAGTATGAAGACACATAAAATATTAGGGTGATACAAGAATCAGAAAATATCAGCAACTTACTTTGGAAGTATATAGACCAAATTACCAGTATCAAAAATGAAAGAATGAATTCAACATGAATTAAAAGAATTAAGCAATAATTAAGAGTTATTTTGTCCAATTATATGCCAATAAATCTGACAATCTCAGTGAAATAAATGAATATTTACAAAAATACAAATTGCCCAGATTAAGAGAAGAGGAAATACAATACTTAACCCCATCTTAGAAAAGTTGACTAAGTCATCAATGAACTCCATAACAAAACAATTCCCAGGGTCATATGGGTTCCTAATTGAATTCTGTAAATCATTTAAAGATCAACTAATTCTAATACTATATAAGCTATTTGGAAAAGTAGGCAAAGAAGGAGTAATGCCCAATTGCTTTTATGACACAAGCATGGTGCTGATACCTAAACCAAGAAGAGCAACAACAGAGAAAGAAGACTATAGACAAATTTCCCTAATGCATATTGATACAAAAATTTTAAATAAAATATTAGGAAGAAGATTACATGAATATATCACAAGGATCATATACTGTGACCAAATGGAATTTATACCAGGAATGTAAGTCTGGTTCTATATTGGGGAAATTATCAGCATAATTGACCACATTAAGAACAAAAGAAACAAAATCATATGATTATGTCAAAAAATTTTTAAAAAAAGCTTTTGACAAAATATAACACCCATTATTATTAAAAACAATAGAAAACACATGAAAAAATGGAGTTTTCCTTAAAAGGATAAGTAGTTATCTATCTAAAACCATCAGGAAGCTTTCCTTGTAATGGTGATAAATTAAAACTTCCCATTAAGATCAAGGATGAAGAAAGGATGTTCATTATCACCCCTATTTTCCATTATTATACTAGAAATGCTACCTATAACAATAAGGTAAGAAAAAGAAATTAAAATAATTAGAATAGGTAATAAAAACAGAAGACTATTCCTTTTTGCAGATGATTGTAGCAGCAAGTACCCTAGTGTATCTAGGATGGATGCCAGCACAAGTTCTTTGATCTGCTTTACTAAAGGAAAGCAACTCAAAGGGGGTCAACAATCTTTAAACATAAGCACACATACACACATATACATACATATAAATATACACATATACATATATGTACATATGCATACATACCTATACATGCACACATATATACACATACACATATACATACATGCATTCATACATATCTATCTATCTATCTGTATATACATTTCAGTTTAGGGGAAAAAGTCAGCACCCTGAACTTCAGAAAATACAAAAAGAAATTACAAGCAGACAAAAAATACAGACAGAGAAAATAACACAATTCAACAAACCAGCAGATATGACTTCTAGCATACATAGTTAGTTACAAGAGAGAGAAGCACCAACATCTGTGTTTTCAAAGCCATGAAGCTAAACAGTTATCCAGAGTCTCATCTGGTCAAATCACACAACTCTTCCTGTAAGTGAGCCCCAAAGCAACACCCCACCTCAGAATATATATACACCTTTCTTCAGGATCAGAGGACATCACAACCTTTATGACTCACTGCTTAATTATAAAGTAGCAAGAGCTGTCAACTTCCTTGAAAAACAAGCCTCCTTCCAATCTAGTTCCTCCTGTTGAGTTCCATTTGAGGTTCATTAAGGGACAAGGAAAGACCTTCAAATTCCCTATCACTACAATGATATTATGGTATATTTAAAGAATCCTAAAGAATCAACTAAAAAAAAAACCTAGCTGAAATAATTAACAACTTTACCAAATTTGCAGGTTATAAAATAAACCCATATAAATCATCATCATTTTTATAATTAGCAACAAAGTGCAACATTGAGAGAGAAAGGTAAATTCCTTTTAAAATAACAATAGATAAAAAAAAATAATTGAGAGTCTACTTGCCAAGACAAACCCAGGAAAGTCTATGAACATGATTACAAAACACTTTTCATACCAATAAAGTCAGATCTAAACAACTGAAAAAAAATATTAATTACTCTTGGGTAGGTAAAGCCACTAAAATAAAAATGACAATTCTACCTAAATTAATTCACATATTCTGTGCCATACCAATCACACCACCAAAATGTTATTTTAAAGAGCTAGAAAAAAAAATAAAATTCATCTGGAAGAACAAAAAGGTAAAAAGTATCAAGGAAATTAATGAAAACAAATTCGAAGTAAGGTGGTCTATATGTAGTAGATCTCAAATTGTATTATAAAGCAATACTCATAAAATTCTCTGCTATAGAGTAGTGGATAAGTGGAATAACTTAGGCATATAAGACACAGTAGTAAATGACCTAAGTCATCTAATGTTTGATAAACTCAGTGAATGAAGTTTTAGGTGAAGAATTTAGTATTTGAAAAAAAAATAACAACTGTTTGGAAAACTAAAAAACAGTCTGGCAGAAAATAAGTATAGAACAACATTTTACTCCATATACCAAAATAACATCAAGATGTATAAATGATTTAAACTTAAAGGTTGTTAGCATAAGCTAATTAACAGAGCAAGGAATACTTTACCTGTCAGATCTAGAGAGAAGGGAAGAATTTATGATAAAACAAGAGATAGAGAGCATTAGGAACTGTGAAATAGATAATTTTGAATATATTAAGTTAAAATGATTTTCAAAAACAAAACCAATCCAACCAAGATTTAAATGAAAGCAGGAAGCCATAGAAAAAAAAATTACAGCAAGTGTTTGTAATAAAGGCCTCATTTCCCAAATATGTAGAGAACTGTGTCAAATTTTAAGAATATAAGGCATTCTCTAATTAATAAATGATAAAAGGATTTGTACAGGTAGTTTTCAGATGAAGAAATTAAAGCTTTCTACAGTCATGAGAAAAAATTGCTATAAATCACTATTGATTATAGAAGTAGAAAATAAAAGAACTCTGAGGTATCACTTCACACCTATCAGTTTGGGTAATATGACAGAAAAAAGAAAAGGACAAATGTTGGAGAGGATGTAGGAAAATTAGGACACAATGCCCTGTGATCCAACCATTCTGAAGAGCATGAAACTATGTCCTGAAGGCAATTAAATTGCACACACTTTGATCCAGCAATACCACTACTTTACCTTTTCTCCAAGGAGATTAACAAGAGAGAGAGAGACGCTCTTTATGAAAAAAAAAATATGTATATATATATATGTATATTTATAGAAGCTCTTTTAGTGGTGGTAATGAATTAGAAATTGAAAATCCCTATCAATTGGGGATTGGGTAAATAAGTTGTTGTATATGCTAGTAATGGAATATTTTTATGCTATAAGAAATGGCAAGCAGGCTGATTTCAGAAAAACCTAGAAAACCTTACAAGAGAAGATGTAAAGTAAAGTAAGTAAAACCATGAGAACATTGTACACAGTAACAACAATCTTGTATGATGATCAACTGTGAATGACATAGATATTCTGAGAAACACAGTGATCCAAGATATTTCCAAAGGACTCATGATAGAAAATGCTATCCACTTCCAGAGAAAGAACTGAAGGTGTCTGAATGCAGATTGAAGCATCCTATTTTTCACTTTTTTCCTTTGGGTTTGTGTCTTTTTTTCACAAAATGACTAATAAGGAAATATGTTTAGATGATTACACACATATAACCTCTATCAAATTTCACAAATGAGAAGATGAAGGTGTAAGGAAGAAAATTTGGAACTCAAAATTAAACAAAAAAGAATGTTCAAAATCGTCTTTATGTGTAATTAGGAAAAAATAAAAATATATATGTATATATATGTATATATTGTGTTGAAATATAATTATTAGAACATTTAAAAATATTAAACTCATAGACCCCATGTTAACAATCCTTGTCTTAGAGTATAGAAAATTCTCTGCTCGCTAAAATCCAAAGGTATAAAAATTTCAATTTTTGAAATATTTTTTGATGCTATAAGTCATAGTGATAAAACTCCAATATGAAGTCACTTAGATTAAGTGATCCAAAAGTCTACAAAACATATAAGCAATGGCAAGCAGTTGCTCTTTTCCACTGTCTTAAGTCATTCTGATCCTATATCAAACCATTAAATGATTACAGCTCCTGAGTGCATGGTAATCTTGGCCAACTGCAATAGCTATGAGCCATACCTATCCCTAGGGTCTCTGCCAACTCAAACCCTAACCCAATTTCTGGTTCTATTAAGGAAATTCTCCCAATCTGAGCTTTGCATCAGTAAGTGACCCAGTGAATTTCCATACCACATCTAGGTCTGATTAGGAATGCCCTCTCCCACAATTGGGTGCACTTCTTATCATCTGTGCATCCTAACCCCTCTGTGTCTGTATTGTCATATAGTGTGTGTATTTTTTTTTTAATATTGCTTGGGGAAGCTAGGTGGCACAGTGAATAGAGCACCAGCCCTGGAGTCAGGAGGACCTGAGTTCAAATCTAGCTTCAGACATTTAACACTTACTAGCCAAGTGACCTTGAGCAAGTCACTTAACCCCAATTGCCCTGCCTTCTCCACTCCAAAAAGCCAAAAAAAATTATTACTTGCCACATTGCATAATAATAAAGCATATGTTTGAATTGGTTTCCCAAGTATCAATTTCTAGTCAATTCTCAAATCTGGTCTTTCTTCTAATACAAGCCATGAGGGAAAATTTAGCAAACGGGTATGTGAAATTGCAAAGGTGGGGTATAAATATTATGGTATAGTGGAAACAACAGAGGACTAGAAATTAGGACACCTGATTTCAAATCTCTTTTCTGCTCCTAACTTAATTTATGACCATTGTTGTACCCAAACCCAAATCACAGGTCACTACATACCACCTGATTTGTGGCCACCTTTAAAGCCCCTTTATACTTTTGTCTTTGTCTCTATCCTGCACCCTGCAATAGCTTGAAACAGCTTGAGACATAGTCCTGGGTACTGCCCAAGGCATAGTCCTCTAACCCCCTCCTTCCTGAATCAGCATTCTGTATATTCTCCCTGAATCATCATAGTATACAAGGATCAGTCTGGGATGCAAGATTATCTTATGAGACGACCACTCTGTTCTGTTACACTGACCACGCTCCCTAGGGTCCCCACACCCTTCACCCAGAACATGACACTGGTTTATTCTGGGAGATTGACTATTCCCCACTCCCCCTTGCCCAATGACCCTCCACCCTGTTCTGGGAAGCTGACCATGACCCTGTGACTTCCACCCTATTCTAGGAGGGACCCGCCATGTCACAGGAAGGTTGCACCCTTGTGCCCTTGTGCCATATTCCCAAATTACCCCTGAGCTATAGATCTATCCAATGGCTATTCTTGGCTTCTGTATGTCATTGTTTCTGCTAGCTCCCCTCCCTGATCATGGCTTTTGTGGTTTTAGCCTTTTTAAACAATGTTCATACCTTCAACTGAAGCTCCCGATTTGAGTATACACTCAGGTAGCCTGCATGCTTGATCAATAAAACCACACCTAAATTTACCTTGAACCCAGGTCTTGGCTCATTCTTATTCTCTGCAAAACACCATGATCAATTTACCATATCTTTATAACCACCCTTTTCCTCATTTATAAAATGAGAGGGTTAAAACTGATAATATCTAATGCCCCTTCCAGCTCATAGACATCAATGGTGGAAAAGAGCTTAATGTTTATAGTCTCTATTACTAGCATGGGATAAAAAGAAAATGGAGAGAGAATTCTGGGAAGAAGGCAGAGTAGGTCAGAAAATTCCAAGTTCTCAAGATTTTTTCCCACAAAATAGTTAAAATAGCACCTTAGGGTGAACAAAGTGTGGGTGGAGATAAATAAAAATAGGGGCACATCCAGTCTCCGGGGACAATTTGAGAAGACTGGAAGAAAAATCCCAGGACAAGATTTGGTTCTGTGAAGAATAAATACCTCCAGGCTAGTTTCCATTTTAACAACAAATAGCAAGCCCTGAAGTTAGTTGGTTTGAGAGGCTGTCTCAACCCCAGTCACAGGAACTTTTACCCCAGATAGTTAAGGGAACTGGGAGTTTGAGCCTGGGGGAGATTGAAGGAACCTCTGTTGACAGGGAACACTAGTCCCAGTTGTGTTGCAAAGAGCAGTGGGGATGTAAAACCAATCATGAGCAGCTCACCTGAGGACTGCTGCTGTGAATAACTTTAAGGATCTAATCACATAGCAGAGTGAACTCTCTATTTATTTGGCAATAAACTAAAGCATAACATTTGAGAAACTAAAGCACAACATTCACAGTGATATCATGTAGCAACTTATTACTAAGGTGGCCACATTGTCTTTTTTTCTTTTTTCTTTTTTCTTTTTGGTGGGAAATTGGGGTTAAGTGACTTGCCCAAAGTCACATGGCTAGTAAGTGTGTCAAGTGTCTGAAGCTCGATTTGAACTCAGGTCCTCCTGATTCCAGGGCCAGTGCTCTATTCACTGCACCACCTAGCTGCTCCATGTGGCCACATAGTCTTAAACATCCACCCTTGGGTCATAGTAAGTCACAATCTCCTCAGTCAATGCAGAATGTCCAATTAAGATCTTCTTTCATCTTGATTCAAGACTGGCTTCCCATCATCTTTAAGCCAATCATCCTTAAGGAGGAGCAGAAAATACAAACAACATCTAACCCTAGGTTACAGTAAGTCACAATTTCATCAGTTAATACAGAGTATTCAAGCAAAGTTCTGTTTCATTATAACTTGATGCTGCCTTCCCCATGGCTACTCTTCCATGGGCTGACTTCTCCAAGCTTTTGCCTGGATTCACCCAGCTCTTGCCTGGATTCACATGTAAGCAGCTCTCTCAGCTCTTGCCTGGATTCTCACATAGGCAGTTCTCCACTCTTTTTCCATATTGCAGCTCATGGGGACAGCTCCACTCCAAGCTCTTCACAACTTCTGTTTCTGGGAAAACAAAGTTTAACAGGGCTACAGGAATATTTAAACACATTAAGCTTAACAGAGCTACAATAGCATTTACACACATTACTGGAACTATCACTTTCTGTCTGATAAAGTAACACAACTCAACAGATGAGGTTTCTATCTGAGAAATCAAACACAAATCAACAGTAAAGTCCTTTTTCAGGACTTCTGTAACAACAATAAAGCCCTCTTCCTGGACTTCTGTCTAAGAGCAACAGACAGGGTGCTTCTTTCTGACAGAACAGACAAGGCTTTTGTCTGAAAGAACAACAAAGTGCTATAGACTGCCAACATCACAAACATTCTCTCTCTTGGTTCTCGGAAAGTAATGCAGATCAACAGAGCACCAAAATCCCAAGCATTGTCTCTCTCACTTCTGCCTGCTCCCAGCTTTGCTGTAGCTTTTCTCTGCTCTGCTCCTTCCTGTTCCATCCTGTTCCATCCTTCCTTGTTCTATTCTTTCAGCAAACTCCTCTCACCATGGGCACCATGTGATTACATTAGAACTATTAAGGGCAGAGAAGGTATTCAAACTACATTAGGTCTATCAAGGGCGCCACAATGTATACTGTTTCCAACAAAGACTCTTGATACAATCAAAGGCTAGGCTCAAAGGCACTTAAATAGCTGAAACAAACAGCAAAGTACTACTTTGCTTGCCATCTCAAGGAGTGAGAAGGAACAAGAACACACCAGGAAAGTGTAGAAACAGTGGAGCAGAAAGCCCTTGACTGCAGGCACTCACAGTAGGTTGGAAGTTTGGCTTTTATTTCAGAGTAGAGGGGAGAACTGAAGATCTGGGGCAAAAGGCATCATTTCCCATACCCCAGTGCTAGAGGTGATTACAAAAATTATCTATTTCCACAAAAAATTCACAGGCAAAAGAGAAACAAACCATCCATGGAAAGCATTTAAGGGAATAAAGATGACAGGGGTTCATCTTCAGAGGAGGATATTGAAGTAAAGAAACCTCCCCCAAAAGTAACATCAAATGGTCATCTGCTCAAAAAGAATTCATAGATCTTTAAAAATCAAATGACAGGGATGGAGGAAAAAAAAAAACAAAAACAAAAACAAAAAGAATAATCCAAGAAAAATAAGAAGGTTATGAAAGGAAAGTCAACCAGTTAGAAAAGGAGATCCAGAATCTTAAAAAAGAAACTCACACCTTGAAAATTAGAATTGAGCAAAGTGAAGCCACCAAAATTATAAGAGATCAAGAAATAATTAGCTAAAATATGAATAAAGAAAAAATAGAAGAGAAAGTTAAACATATTAGAAGAAAAACAACAGATTTGGACAATAGATCAGAAAGAGAAAATATAAAAATCATCCAACTAACTGAAAGTTATGATCAAAAAAAGAATTTTAATACAATAATACAAGAAATAATTAGAGAAAATTGTCCTGCAGTATTAGAAGGAGGGAAAGCAGAAATAGGAAAAAATCCTTTGATCACCACTTAAAAGAGATCCTATGAGGAAAACTCATGGGAATACCATAGCCAAATTCTGAAACCTGAAACTCAAGGATAAAATATTAAAAGAGTCAGGATTAAAACAATTTAAATATGGTGATACTGCTATTAGAATCACACAAGACCCAGCAGTAGAGACATTAAAGTATGGCAGGTCTTGGAAGAGCAAAAGAACTGGGATTCTGGCCAAAAATATCATACCCTGCAAAGTTAAGTATTATCCTGAATGAAAAAAAAAAGAATATTTGATAAACTGTCCTTACTTTCAAGACTTTGTTAAAAAATAATTCTGAACTTAAAAAGAAAATGAAAAGGGATTCTTAAATAAAAATGGAGTATCTCAAGATCATTTTTGTATTGTAAAATCATATTTTTTATAATATGATAAGCTGTCTTACTGATACTTAAGTTACAAATTTATGGTAAGTTTATCCTCCTTGGATATTGCCTTAACTTTTTTGAGGTTATAAGTCCTAGAAGTATTTCAACATTCCTCAACAGTGCTATTAGGATGTGCTGGTTTTGTCTCTATCCAATTAACAGATGTAGAAAGCATAGGGATCAGCCATGGCTGTCTATAAAAAAACTTTGGATATTATATCTTCATGATTTCATACATGAAGCCATTGCTGGAGGAACATTGGTAACCTGTAAGTAGAAAAGAGTTTTGACTCTGTGTAACTAATTATTAGGGTGTTATATAGCTAGAATTGTGAAAATGGCAATTTATTTTTTTCCTTTTTAGGAGCTGGTAAAATTTTAATTGGAGTGCTGATTCACACATTCTTTAAAACCAGTATCTCTTATGGCTTAGTTTTAAAGAAGGTTCCCTTCATTACTTGATTAACTCTTTCAGACTGGAAAATTCTTATTGAGTAATCTTCAGAATTTTAACCAGCAATTTTAGTGCCTAGAAAAAGCAGTATGAAATGTGCCCTCCAATTAGATTTATAATTCATGATGTAGAGAGACATAGAAATATATGTATATATATAGAATACACACACATACATACAAATATATAGAGAGATATGTGAGTACAAAGATACATGTAATGAATTGTATATTATATATCTACAGAGATATCTATAGGTGTGTATGTATACACTGATTAAATAATATATAATGACATATAGGTATATGGGAATGTACATAAATACACATACAAGAAATGTTTATATAGATAAATAGGTGTATAGCTATGTGATTACAAATACATATATAGATATATAGGCACAGGCATATGTGTTTTATATATGTACACAATGCATGCATTATATTTGTATATGCATTTTATTACATAGTGTATACTTACATGTATTCATACTTAAATGCATGTACATACGTAGATAAGTGCAGGTAACTCTCCTTGAAGAATGTCCTCTACCAATTCAATAATTAAGGGAAATTCAATCAATTGAGAATAAGAATAATGTAGTATAATGGATTGGATTAGGGAATAGATTATTTGATTTGGAAGGGAATTTAGAAGTAATGTTTTCTAATCCATGAGACTTTGGATAACATACTCTTTCTAATAATCTGAAGCACTCAGGCCCTCTCCCACAGAATCTGAGAGTCAAGGTAGCCCCAGGATAATTACTTATCCTCATTGTGTGGTAAGGTTGTTCCTTATAGAAGATGGTTCACCTGGAAGGAAGGAATGGAATAGGTGCTCTTGGAAAGTGGATGAGATAGGTATAATTTCAGATATTTTATTGGATTTTAATAGGGGTTTGGCTCATATCTAAACCAACTAATATGGTGTCACTTATGTGAAAGATGCTGGAAGACCTACTTCTGAGTGATTGGAAAACAGATACATGCATGGATATTCTGCATTAGCCTACCACATATTTAGAAGTATTCTTATTCTACTGGATCCATAGCCAAAACTTTCTATGTCTTTAAAACTTCCTGACTGAATAGGGACTTTTGACCTTTTCCTACATTTGAGTTTGAGGGTATAGTATGTGTTCACCTACAGCAGGTGATATTATGTATAAGGAGGAGGTCCTGAGAGCTTCCTCCTTCTCCATGTCACTTTTTAGGCCATGTAGTTTCTCTAAAATGTCCAGGAATTTTCTTCTATTTTATTCATTCTTTTAATTTCTAGGTGTTTGAGTCATAATGGTTTGGGTGTGCAAGAATGTCAGCCCAGATATTACAACCAGCCCAGTATGAAAACTTTGAGGAAAAAAAAAAAATCAGGAAGATCAGGGATACTAGCCTTTGGACTTGAATTTGCAGCAACTCATTCTACATAGGTGTAAACTGCGAGTCTAATCTCCCACTCTTGCTATGTAGGGATTAAATTGTAAACCTAACAGTTCTCCCCTGAGCCTGAAGGAATACAAAGATGATGATGATGACCTCCAAATTATTGTGATAAGTCTTTCTATTTTTTTTCTTCCCTTCATATTTGAAGCAGATAACAAAGTTAATCCAATGTTGAACGGTTAAATGGAACTGGTCCTGTTCAGGCCAGCTGGACTCGGGGATCCCAGGGGCCCCAAAGTACCTACCGTAGCCCTGCGGTTGTGCATGGTTGCCCCAACAGTCCTGCAGGTGCTCTCAGTCACCCCGATGACTCTTTGGAGTTAGAACTCTGGATATGTACAGAATAGTCTGACACACCTCAGTGGAGTGGCCAAGTGTCTTTATTGTCTTACAAATCTCCTCTTGCTGCTGCCCCCTCAGCTTTATTTGCCTGCCCCTTTTATTCCCTTTCAGTCTGCTCTTTTGTCAGGTGTCCTGGCAACAGGGTCCTGATAGGTGGGGAGTGCTTCTCCATTGATGGTGCATACTCAATGCCCCCATGTTTGACGTGCAGCCATCAAGGCAGAGTACACACCTGGATGCCTCTAACCCACCTCAGGTTTTCCTTGTCAGCAAGGGCACACTGACTGAGGTCAGACATCTAGGTAGCTCTAAGGGGCCCTTACATGGACCCTAATATTGGAAGAACACAATTGGTAGAGGCTTTAACTGGTAGCTAGGAGAGAGCTCTCAAGGCCCTAAGGATATCAGAGAATACTCTGTTTTTGTGGGGAGGGAGGAAGAGATTATAAAATGCAATAGACTTATTCTTATGAAAGTGTAGCCAGAATAGAGAAATTTGAGGGCAGGGATCAAGAAGAGGAGAGAGGGACAGTAACTTCTCTTGCTGGCAGGAGATGGCATTTTAGCTACTGGATTAATTCACTGATGTGTTGAATCAAACAAGTCACTCTTCATGCTTGTCTCAGGTGCTTTTACTACCAGTGGAATGCACTATTAACTCCAGTGGCTAATACCTCAACAGACTTTTCATTTTTCACAAAGTCATCACATGATCTGCTTTCTTCAATACTCAGTCATCCTATATCAAGAAAGAATAAACAGACAAAAGAAATAGGCTTGCCATGCTTCCATGACCATGTGTTAACCTAGGAGAGGAAATAAAGAAGATAAAGTATCTGCCCTGTCCAAATAAGCAGAATTATAGAAGTTTTTGACTTGCTGGAAACTAAGGAAGAGAGATGTAATTGGTCAGGGCTCAGCAGTGAATTATACAGATATTTTGGCATAACTCAGTAAGTTTACAAGATAAATCACAAAATGCCTGCAAATGCCTTGGAGAAACAAGCTTCAGCATAGACATGAGGGAGCAGAGAACACTGCATATGCTTCAAGTACTGGATACTCATTGATCAGTCCTTTATTACACAATAAGAATGCAACCAAGCTTTCAGTTGGTTGAGGTAGAGATTACCAAGCAGCAGTGTATAAGCCTGGTGGATAATATAAAGAGTATTTAGGGAAAACAGCAAATGTGATAACAGAAGAGGAAGCAGTACAGCCTAGACATTGCCCATGACTACTCTGACAAAAACATAGAAAGTGGATCAATTATAGTAGGGAAATTTGAGGGGGTAGGGGAAGAAAAAAATAGTCATTCCCCACCCCCCTCTTCTGCTCCAATCCAGGTCAACAGATTGAGATGGAGGATTTTGGTACTGGGGATGGGGTCTGACCAAGAAGGCAAAGAGTGATTAGGGGCCTTAAACTGCATACTGGGAAAAAGTGAGAACAGAAGTGAAATACAGTTATGCAGTTATGACTGTGGATTAGTGTCCTAGATTTAGCACCCAGACTGGTCTGATGCTCTAAGTGAAGTAATCAGGAGGAGGAACTCAGACCAGCCAGGTAGCCTGCAATGCCACCTGCAGAATATTCATGCTACTTTACAAGGGCTGGGAACAGTTCTAATAAAAGGGAAGTCTACAGGTGAGTCACTAAGACTTCAAACAGTATCAAGAGCTTGCAAAACTCAGACCATGCAAACAGCAATTAGTTTGTCAAACTGCTTTGGGTGCACTGAATGTTTGTAGGTCCCTAGCCTGAGCTTTTCTCTGAGACTTCCGATGAACCTAATATTTAATGCCCACAAAAAATGAGCTGAAGGATCTCAGATAATGCAAATCAAAACTAAAGAAGGCCCAGTATTTCATCCAGAAGTGTGCAGAATGTTGCTCTAACAAAAAGTAGCACCCTAGAAAGTAAAGCAGGAAAAAGGAATAAATGAAAAAGAATATGTAATAAAGAGCTATTATGGTTCCAGTGATGTTGAGCATAATATTATTATGCCCAGGCCTAAAACCAGAAGAAAAAAAAAGACTCAAAAATATCTATAATCATAGTTTAAAACTAAAAAAAAAGTTTTACCACAATGTCAACTAGAAATCCTGTAAGAAATGAAATAAGAGGTTTTCTAAAAATACTTTTATATGTAAATACACAGAATAATATACATAGAATGCTAAAAGGAAAAATGGAAATGAAAAAGGAGATTTGGGAGAAAAACATGAAAAGAGAATTAACCACTTGGTTCAAGAAGTATAATACCTTACCAAAGTAACAGATGCTTTGAAAATTAGAATATACCAAATACTAGTTAATAATTCCACAAAGCAATAACAAATATTTTTTAAAAGGCCAAAAGATTTTAAAAGGAATTAAAAATTTAAGGTACCTCATATTTAAAAGAAACTGGAAAACAGATCAAGGAAAGGTAATTTTAAAATAATTGGAATATCTGAAAACTACAACAAGAACAATAACAAAGTCTAGATTGAGGTAGGGAACTTGCAGCCTCTAGATCATTTGTGGCCTTCTAGGTCCTTGGGTATAACTTTTTGACTGAGTTCACATTTTACAAAACAAATCCTTTTATTAAGGGGCTTTGTTCTGTGAAGTTTACATTCAATCAAAAGGCTGCACTTGAGTACAGGGCCACATGTGGCCTTGAGGTAACAGGTTCCCCATCCCTGGCCTAGGTGTTTAATTTCAAGATATTACAAAGACTATTCAGACCCATTAGGAGCAGAATGTAAAGTATGCGTGGAAAGAATTTAGTTTATCGCCTAAAAACAAACAAAAACCATAAACATCACAATGAAAATTCCCAGGAATGTCATAAGTGACATCTGGAACTTCCTGTTTAAAGAGAAAGCAATCCAAGCAGTAGGGAAGTCAGACTTCAAGTACAGGGAGCCAGTCAGGATCAAAAAGATTTAGCAGTTATCAGATTAGGTAAAGCATTTCCCAGAATGCTTGTAGCCTTCTTTACCCAGAACTCCTTGAAGGTTTCTTCTATTGGTTACTTCCTCACAGAACCTCCATTTTGAAGAAGGTCTCAAGTTTTTTCCTCCCCTGCCTCTGCTACTGATTCTCTAAACTTTGCCACAATATTCCAGGTGGGTACATTTTCCCATTTCCCTTTTACACATTGTCTTTCCCCTTTAAAAAATAAGCTCCTTGATGGAAGGAATTCTATTTATTTTTGACTATACTTGTATCCCATTCTTTAGCATATTGCTTAGCACAGAGCAAGTACTTATTAAATTCTTTTTGACTTAACACAATTTATTAAGTACTTATTATTTGCCAGGCATTGCCTTTCTAAAGGACAGATGGACAGTAATACAATATTCCAAAGAGTAAAAATATAAACTTGCAACAAAGAGTAACTTATATAGCAAAACTGACTACAAACTATAGCAGGAAGGGGAAGTGGATCTTTAATGAAACAGAGGATTTCCAAGACTTCCTGAGACCAGAGCTGAGTAGAACATGGAAATATAACATATAGGAGACAAGAGAAGCATAAAATACTTAAATATAGTGAGTGAGAAACCGGGAGAGACTATATGAAGATAAATTATTTACATTCTAATGAGTTAGAGGATACACATATCCTTCAGAATTGTAGTGGTAGAGTGGTAGAGAAGGAACTTCTGGGTTGGAGCCAAGATGGAAGGGTAGAGAGAGCACTCAAATGAAGTCTTCTAATGTTCCCCTCCAAACACCTTTAAAATAATTATTTAAATCAAATTCTAGAGGGGTAGAACCAAGAAAAAGGCAGAGTGACACCATTCTTCCAGTCCAAGACAACATAAGAGATCACAAAGAAAGATCTGTGACATGGCAGAGGAGGCTGACCATGAGCCTATGTGGATGTCAAACCAGTAGTGGGACTAAGGAATAGTGATAGAAGGACCAGTAGCAACTTTGTTAGTTCTCAGGTTAGAGATAGTAAGGGGACCTGGAAACTTGTCAGAAGGGGATTACAGGATACCCCTATGCTAGCACAAGATGTAGAAATGGACACTATTTGGTATTGCCATGGCCTATACCTGAAGAGGTCACCATAAAAAAAAAAAAATATATATATATATATATATATGTATATATGTATATATGTGTATGTGTGTGTGTATGTATATAGGTTTATATATGTATATATACCTATATATTATGAATGGTATATATAATGTATATATGTAATATGTAATGGGGTTAGCGGTGCTTGAGACCCCAAAATACCAACATGCCAGGTCTGTCAAATGAATTCAACTCAAGTCTTCTCTCAGCCAAAGAAAAGCAAAGAGAGAGGATTCTGGGAAGATAGCGGTTAGTCAGAAAACTTCAAGCTCTCAAGATTTTCCCCCACAAAAGAGTTAAAATGGCACCTTAGGGTGAACAAAGTGTGGGGAGAGATCAATATAAACAGCGGCACAATCTGGATCTTCCTAGGACAATTTGACAAAATTTGAAGAAAAATCCCAGGACAACATTTGATCTCCTGAAGAGTAAACACCTCCAGGCTAGGTTCCCTTTTAACAAGTGGCAAACCCTGTGGTTAGTTGGTTTGAGAGGATGTCTCCATCCCAGCGGCAGGAACTTTTACCTCCAAGATAGTGGGGATACTTGAGTGTTTGAGTCCTGGAAAAGCTCTCTGATTTTTAAGACTGTTAAAAAAAATCCTGAACATAATAGAAGATATCTACATTGAAGAAACAAGAAACATATAAGGTAAATCCCTAGGGCTGATAATAAGGGATTCATAAGGACAGACTTTACTTTTTAGATATATAATCTGCATGCTTAAAATTCTTATTAATGATCGGGCAGTTCATAAGAAAGATTGGGTTAAAACTGAAGATATGAATTTAAAAAGTAAAACTATTTAGGAATAGCTAGAAAGAGTAATTATTTTATACAAATGAGGAGGAAGAGGAAGAATAGATACAGAGGAATTAGAGGGGAGAGGAGTGCTGACAGTTCTGTTGAGGTGCAGACTCTGGGAACCCCCTTGAGCTCTGATTGAATCTTCCCACTTGAGGAGGCATTTGCAGTGGCCATAAGCCTTTCATTGTGGCTCTCCCCAAATCTTTGTTACTAGCTTGGCCCTCCATTGTCCATCTACTTCCTACCCTTGAGCCTATCAAAATCTCTACACCCAAATCAACTGCTACCTGACCTCATTAACTCCTCCTAAAGATCTTCCTCAAAATCCTCCTCTAGACTACCCCTAGATTAGTCCCACAACTTTTCTGTGTATAAGACCTCATCTTGCCCCCATGTGTGTGAGAGTGCCATAGAATTTTCTAGCGAAGGCTTGCTCTGTGTCCAGTACAGGTGAACTTTTAATAAGCTTTGCTTTTCTTTGGCTGAAAGAAGACTTGAGTCGAATTCATTCAGCAGGACCTGGCGTGTTGGTATTTTGGGGTTTCAAGCAACCTTAACCCTAACCACATCAGTTCTGGTGACTTTTCATCTGGAATGAGTTTAAGAGGGAACAATATATATACATACACACACACATATATACATACACATATGTGTGTGTGTGTGTGTGGTGTGTGTCTGTAGCATAGAAGGGGGTATAGAAGGGTGTTTAGATTTATGAGAATGGGAGGATAGGGGAGGGATCCTTGGAGAGGGTAGGCGAGCAATAGGAGGGCAAGGTAGTAAGTAGAGGAGGCAGGAGGGATAGGAAACAAAAAATATCCACAAACATAAAAATAAAGATCAGGAGTAGAATATGTTTGGGAAAGTTTGTCTATACGTGTATGTATATATTTATAGCTATAGAGAAACATATCTAAACTTTATTGTAGACTTGTGAGGGATTAGGGGGAGGAGAAGAAAATAAAGTAAAAAAGTACAGAGCAGAGAACAAAAGAAAACTCACAAGGAAGCACAGAAAAGATGGATAATTCTCAATACAGGAGTATTATTTATCATACAGGCTTTCTTGAAATGAAAATTTATTGCTACATGTTTAGAATCCTCTCTTATGTTCTGCTATGCATATGACATGCTTTTTTTCTTCATAACTTTGTATTTAAGTTCTAATATTTAAGTTTATGATATGTTTTTATTTCTTTTCTCTATTCTGTGTTTGTGTTCTGTCATTTGATTCTAAAATAAAATTTAAAAAAAAAGCAGAGAGAATCCCTTTCAGTAAAGATGGTATAAGAGCCCTGAGGGGCAACTGTTTGGCAATTCCACTGCCTATACCCATTTCTATGGCATTGATCAAGGGGATAGGGGAGCACTGTCACACAAGAGGGAGCAGAAGCCCTGAGGGGCAGTATCACTTCTATTCCCAAGGAATCAGGGATCCTTGGAAACAAGTATTATTTCCAGTACCAAAAGAACAGGGACCCTGAGGAGCAGTAATGGTTATAGTCTCAAGGAATCAGGGGTCCTTTCTGGCTAAGGACCTGAATACACACTAGTAAAGCACTGACTACACTTCTCCCCAAATTGTACTACTTTGATAGCACCCCAAACTCTGCAAACCCCAGAACTAGCTATGAAAACAGCAGAGCAAAAAAGCCTGAAACTTGTGGCCCCACTCCCAGCAATTCTAGGCTGGGAATAGAACCCAATATTAATATAACACATAGATGTAAGTTGACTATAGTGGGGTGATATTTAAAAAAAAGTAAAATTAAGTGGTGAGATAGATGGATACAATGGGAGAAGAGGGAAGGGAGAGGGAAAGGTGATCAATTATCTCATGTAAAATTGGCACAAAAAAGCTTTTACACTGGAGGTGAGGATAGCATAGTGGTGAGCAATGCTCAAATCTTACTTTCATCAGAATTGGCTCAAAGAGGGAATAACATATACACTCAGTTAGGTATAGAAATCTTTCTTACCTTACTGGGAAGTAGGAGGAGAGGGGGAATAACAGAATGGGTAGTGAAAGGAGGGATTGCAGATTGTGATACATGGTATAAGAAGCAAAATATTTTTGAGGAGGGACAAGGTGAAAAGAGAGATAGAAGAAAAAATGGGGAGGTGCAGTAGGATGGAGGGAAATAGAGTTTGTAATCATAATTGCAAATATGAATGGGTTGAATTCACTTATAGCATGGAAGTAGACAGAAGAGTGGATTAAAAACCAGAATCCTACAGCATGCTGTTTAGAAGAAGCACACTTGGGGTGGCTAGGTGGCACAGTGAATAGAGTACTGGCCCTGGAGTCAGGAGGACCTGAGTTCAAATCCAGCTTCAGACACTTAACACAAATCTAGCCATGTGACCTCGGGCAAGTCACTTAACCACAATTGCCCTGCCTTCCTCCCTCCAAAATGCAAAAAAAAAAAAAGAAAGAAAGAAAGAAAGAAAAGAAAAGAAAAAAGAAAAACAAAGAAGCACGCTTAAAGCAGAGAGAGACACAACTTCTTCATAAGCCATATTTTGTAATGCTCTATATCTTTTGTTTGGTCATGAACCTGCAACTCACTTAACTTCTCTTTAAGAATTTTGATGCAGGGGGCGGAGCCAAGATGGAGGCGTAGCAGCAGCAACATATCGCAGCTCTCACATAGCCACCCCAAAATACCCATAAAATAGGACTCT
>CM053581.1:301326254-301345643 GCA_028627135.1 Pseudochirops cupreus | reverse complement strand
TATATATATATGTATATATATTTAACATTTTATTTTAAAACTTTGATTTCCAGATTCTTTCTCTTCTTCCCTCATTACATACCCCTACTGGGAGAAAAATCAATTCAATATATGTTATACATGTGTAGTTACACAAAACATTTTCATAGTAGATCAATTGTGAAACAATAACTATATTTCCCTTCTTCCTATCCTGCTCCCCACTTATTCTACTTTCTACATTGACCCTGACTCTTTTCAAAAGTGTGTACTTCTAACTACCCTACCACCCCAAGCTGCCCTCCCTTTTATCATCCCCCTCTTTTCCCCTTCCTCCCGACTTTCCTGTAGGGTAAAGGTATCCAATTTAGTTTGTATGTTATTCCCTCCTTAGGCCAAATTCAATGAGAGTAAGGTTGACTCATTCCCTTTTGCCTTCCTGTTCTTCCCCTCCATTGTAACAGTTTTCTTTTGAGTCTTTTGTATGAGGTAATTTACCCTATTCTATCTCTCCCCGTCTCCTCTCATTATATTCCTCTCTCATCTCTCAATTTTATTTTTTAGATATCATCCCTTCTGAATCAACTGATCCTGTGCCCTCTGTCTATGTATATATATATACACACACATATACACTCACTCATATATATATTTATACACACATACACCCTCCTATAAATACATAGCTATGTATGTATACATACATATATACATACACATATATGTGTATATTCATATATATTCCCTTCCACTATCTTCGTACTGAGAAAAATCTCATGAGTTACTATGATTGCTTTACAATGTAGCAATGTAAATACTTCAATTTTAATAAGTTCCTTATGATTTCTTTTCCCTGTTTACCTTTTCGTGCTTCTCTTGCTTCTTGTATTTGGAAGTCAAATTTTCTAGTCAACTCTGTTTTTTTTTTCATCAAGAATTCTTGACAATCCTCTATTTCATTGAATAACCATGTTTTCCCCTGAAACATTATACTCAATCTTGCTGGGTAGATAATTCTTGGTTTTAATCCTAGCTCCTTTGACCTCCAGAATATTATATTCCAACCCCTTCAATCCTTTAATATAGAAGCTGCTAGATCTTGTGTTATCCTGATTGAGTTTCCATAATATTCAAATTGTTTCTCCCTGGATGCTTGTAATATTTTCTCCTTGACTTGGGAACTCGGGAATTTAGCAATAATATTCCCAGGAGTTTTCATGTTGGGATCTTTTTCGAGAGGTGATTGGTGAATTCTTTCAATTTCTATTTTGCCCTCTGGTTCTAAAATATCAGGGCAACTTTCCTTGAGAATTTCTTGAAGGATGATTTCTAGGCTCTTTTTTTTCATGGCTTTGAGGTAGTCCAATAATTTTTAAATGATCTTTCCTGGATATATTTTCCAAGTCAGCAGTTTTTCCAATGAGATATTTCACATTGCCTTCTATTTTTTCATTTGTTTGTATCTGTTTAATAGTATCTTGATTCTCATAAAGTCATTAGCTTCTATTTGCTTCAATCTAATTCTGAAGGAATTATTCTCTTCAGTGAGCTTTTGAAATTCCTTTTCCATCTGGCAAATTTGGCTTTTTAAGGCATTCTTCTCCTCTTTGGCTTTTTGGGCCTCTTTTGCCATTTGAGTTAGTCTATTTTTTAAGATGTTATTTTCTTCAGTAAGGTTGTTGACTCTCTTTTCGTGATTTTCTTGCATCATTTTCATTTCTCTTCCTAATTATTCCTTGATTTCTCTTACTTGATTTTCAAATGCCTTCTTGAGCTCCTCCATTGCCTGTAACCAATTCATAATTTTTTTGGAAGCTTTTGGTGCATGAGTTCTGATTTCATTGTCTTCCTCCTATTCCATGATTTGATCCTTTTTCTCCCCCAAAAGGAATCTAAAGCTGGATGGCTGTGTTTGCTTTGCTTCCTCATGTTGCCAGTCAATTACTTGACTTTTGAGCTCTTTGTCACAGAAGAACTCTGCTTCCAGAGGGAAGAGCTTTGTCCCAGATTGCTGGGGTTTTTGTAGCTGATGGACCTATTAAGAGGGTGCCATCTCTGCAGCCTCCGCAAACTCTGGATTACTTGTCACGCATCTCAGGACCACCACCCAAGACAGTGATCCAGATCCAGGCAGGTTAAAGCAAAAGCAATTACCCTCTGAATTGTTGCCTGGCCCCCCTATGATCTGTTGGCCAGGAGCTCTGAAGCAGTAACATGGAGGTGGCTGCAGGGCTGCTGCACCTCTTTCCCTTCTAGCTTTGGGGACAGGGGCCAGACGTACTCCTTTTTTCCTCTGGCCAGTTCCAACAGAGTTCTACATTGACCTCTCACTTTTTCTCTTGGCATTTATCTGTTGATAATTCTGGAAACTATGACTTCTGCTGGTGATCTATGCTCCTGAAGTCTGCTGTAGCCCCTGGTCTGGGCCACCTTGGGGCTAAAACCACAGAGGCTGTCTTTGGCTCCCAGTGCGTTGCAATGAACCCTTCCTGTATGTCTGTAGGGCTGTCTTCAGTGGGAGATTTGTTTCTCTCTGTCATTTTGTGGGTTCTGTAGCTCTAAAATTTATTTAGAGTCATATTTGATTGGTATTTGAGGTGGTTGTGGGGCAAGTCATGGAATTTCCTGCTTCTACTCTACCACCTTGGCTCTGCCCCCCCCCCCCTTTTTTAAACATATAAAAAAGTGGACTGAATTCTCAATTGGAAAGTCAAGAAAAAGACACAGTGAGTCATTTTTCCAGCTCAGGTAACCTTAGGAAGACAAAAAGAGAGTTCTACAAACACTGTGATAGAAGCTTCCTCAAAACACAACTATAGTAGTGTCATTAGTTTTGGCAAGGGCAGCAGTGGTAGGGAGCAGCCTAGCATTGAGGTTAGTGAGGACACTGAAAACCTGGGTAGAAAGAGACCTCAGGAAATTTCTGTAACCTGGGTAGAAAGAGACCTCAGGGAATTTCTCTGCTGTTATTGGGAGCAGGAGCAGGTCCTATATAGTAGTACTATTGTCCATTATCCAGTATCAGGTCACATTTTCACAGTGGAGTGGAGTAGACATGGTTAAGGAGGAGTAAGGATCTTATCTATGTAAGGACCAGAACAGAAACCAGGATGACTTTGACCAGAATTTTTTCCTAGAGCATACGACTTTGGGAACACTAAAAACATAGAGGCCACCATACTGAATTATGAAAGTAGCAAAGGTACATAAAAGACAGAATCTCAGGTGAGTCATTCCCACCCCCACCCCCACCCCCACCTTCCGCAGGTGAGTAGAGCTCAAAACAACATGGGATGATCTCAAAAAAAGTATGGGAAGGTGAGAAAGAAAGATGCACTGGGAGAAGGATGGAAGAAAAGGGAAGAATGGAGAAAATTATTTCACTGAAATGAAGTACCCAAAGAAGAGTGTGATTAAGGAAGGGGATATTGGCCCAGGGGAGCAGACAATGTTTGACTCTCACTCTCATCTGAACTGGTTTATGGAGAGAATAATTTATATACACATATTTGGATATAGAATTTCTAGTTCTCTCTCTGTCTCTCTGTCTCTCTGTCTCTCTCATTGTAAGCCATAGTATTTGATTCTTGGGGGTCAGAGTTTGATAAGAGTTAGCTGACTTTTCCCATGACTTCCTGGAACCCTGGTGACAAAGCCTGATCTTATTTCAGCTGCTTCCAGGATGTGACAGAATATTATAATGATAAGACTATAACAATGACAATAATATTCCAGGATATGACAAACTAAGGTTACTGATAAGAGTACTTGAATCTTTGTCTGCCTCTTCTATAGAAACTTTGTTCAAAGAATCATTAAATGGAGTTCATGGTTCTTCCTTGAACTACCCAAATGGTCTGATCATTTCTTATGCATGTCTCTGATCATTCTTAAGTACTGGCCACTGAGCAGCTCATGGCACTCTCTCTCCCTCTCTCCATCTCCTTCTCTCCATTATACACACACACACACACACACACACACACACACACACACACACACGTGTATATACATGCATCATATAGAGATATACTAAACATATATGTTTGTATATATGTATGTGTATGTGTACATATGTACACGCACATATATGTATATTGTGATTAGGCAAATCTAGTCTCATATAGTTTTTACTATATGATATTGGGCAAGTCACTTAACCTCTATCTCAGTTTCTTGATACATAAAGTGGGCATAGTAATAGCACTTACCTTCCAGAGACGTGAAGACAAAATGAAATAAGATTTGTATAGTATTTTGCAAAATTTAAAGGGTTATATAAATGCCAGTGATCATTATTATTTTACCTACTCCTTGTTTTTGTACCTGTTCACCCATATCCCATACTGGTTTCCTTTAAAGCATCATTTGGGTGCCACATCCTTCCTATAAAAGGCCTTTTTTTAAATCTCCCCAGTTATTAGCACTTTCTCCCTCTTGAATTTGTTTTGTGTATACTTTGTAATTCATTTGCCCATGCAAATGTATTCTTACTGATTGTACATAAACTCCTTGAAGAAAGAGACCATTAATTTTTGCCTTTATAATCTTAATGCCTCACATAGTGCTTTGCCATACCAAGTCTTAAATTTTTGTATAATTAAATTGAATTGAGCTCTGAAGATTAAAAAATACTCCTACATCAACAAATCATGCATTTGGAGATGTGAGTGCTGAACAAAGAATGAAGGATGGCAGAGGTTTTGTTTATACCTGGTCATTGCACCATCTTGAGCAACTTAGTTAACCTTTCTACATCTAAATCTATCTATACAAAGATTAATCAAGTAATAACTTTCAAAATTATGATGAGCACAAGATTTGCTCTAATTATTATAGCTGTTGAAACTGACATATTTCTTATTTTTTATACCAGTTCTACTCATACCTCATTCACTTACAACCCTTTGCTTCATTTTTTTGTGAGGTTTAAAAAATCAATTAATCAACCATTATTCATTAAGCACCCATTATATTCTAGGAATTGTCCTATGGGTAGAACTTGTAAGATATAATGAGTAGAGAGACCTTGCACCCAGCATTCAACCATAATATTTATCTTTCACTCACCAACCCACAATTTCTTTTGCTTTCAGCAAATATTTATAGTACTAATTTTTCAAAAGTGTATTAATTATCTGTGACATGGTAAAACAAACTATATCATTATCAATAATATATATTATTCACATCTTTATGAATTACATCCATATCTATCTATCTATTGGCTATTTTTCCTCCTATGGACTTTTTTTTCCTAGTAAGTTTCTCACAAACGTACAAATAACCCAGTACTTACTTTCTTATCTTCCAAACATTTTCTCTGAGAATTTTCTTATTTTCACATCACTTCAAAGTCAATGAATGTATTCATAAGACTCAGCTAAAGATATGATCATTTAAAAATGCTTTTCCTTTCTGAATGGTTTTTTATCTCATTTTATTGCACTACTCTCTTAGGCTGGGCAGTTCTACTTATTTCATTTTTACTGCCCAGAAAGCTAGATTACTAAAAATGGAAATATCTTTGTTGTTGCTATAGCAAAACATCATTGTAAGCATTTTCTGTTCTGTTTTAATGATGAATTCACAATACTATAAATAAAAGTGGATTAGTGTTGTACTTTATTAACATGTTCTTTTCCATTCTACAAATCTTAGTGACTTCTTAATGTGATAATTTGGGAAACTGAGGATTTTAAATGCTAACAGCTCTAAATAGATAGTTGGAATAAATGGCAAAGAGGTCAAAAGGATTTTCAAAGACATACAAAAATAAGATAAAATAAAAGTTGCTTTGTGAAGAAGGTTACTATGGACAAAGATATCTAAACATTAATACATGAGAAAAACAGTGTTGCTTAGTGATTGGAGGGCTAGCCTTAGATCCAGGAAGATTTAGGTTGCTTCCTCCATTGGACACATACTAGCTGTATGCCTGTGGACAAATCATTTACATACCTGATGTCATGTGGCAACTCTGGTAGTGCAGAAATTTCCTGATACAGTTTCCTTCTCACCCTGACATAGCTTCCTCCTGAAACATGACCCCTCAGACAACTTCCTTGACTCCAGCTTCTTAAGCAACTTTCCTGGCTAAATTTCTTTCCCCCACAAATCCTAACTGGCTCTGGTTTTTCTGATTCTTGGCCTAGAGTCAATAAAAAGCCCAAGCTATGTGAGCTCCATGACTCTAAGACTTGTTGGGTGCTGGACACCATAAGAATACCTACTCCCTAATGATTGAGTGACCATATGGTTTTTCAGATGGAGAGAGGGGGCCCACATCCAGGGAAGGTATTGTATCCTTGTTGCATATCCTTACAGAATTGTAGCAATGTAAACCTCCTTTTAAAAAATGTTTAGTATCTTTCAAGTGCCCCATTTTACCACAACATAGAACCTGGACTTTGAGGGTTGCCTGAAACAGTAACTCTCTAAAGCTTTGAATTACAGATGAGTTGCTGATAGGCACTGTCTCCATTCTAGAAGTCCCCACTAATGAAATCATAGCTATAGTCCACCTATGACAACCTCCTCTTTTCAAAACAGGCTTTTATATTTTTTAATTTCTTTCATATATATTATCTCATATCATCATGCTCCATAAGGGAAACAGAAGTGACTCTCCAGCTTTGTAGTAATGGAGTCCAGGTTTGACCCCTGTACTTCTGTCTTCTTGTCATGTACTCTTTCTACTACACCATATGCTGCAGGTCCCCTTCATCCATTCAGTTTGTTCCATTAGCTTTGGCAGTGTGATGATGCAAAAGACATTAGTTTGGGAACTTTGAGTTCCAGTTTCTAGTCCTATCTCTACCATTAACTGGTCAGTTATACTTACTTCAAATAAACATTTATAATTGGGCAAGTGATTTCCATTTTAGGTTAAATTTTCTCATTTATAAAATGATCAGTTTAACTATATACAGTTTCATGATTCTACTTACTGAAATTGTATTTCTCCACATGATGATGATATGTATACACATACATACATAACATACATATGTGTGTATATATTTTTTAAATCAAATTGTAATTTTTCTTATTTTCCCTAAGGAAAACAACTGCTAGACCAGGAAGTTCTTACAGTTCTTCTTGACTTTCAATTAACATAGACAATTAAGAAACCACATGGATTTCTAATGAGTATTAATGATTTCAACCTTGTAAGATAAATTTAGAATAACAAAATATTTCAATGTTAGCCTTCAAAAGATAACATATTCTTGATTCAACTACTTAAATTAAGTATATAATAAATTTGTTCTGGAGAAGAATATGGCAAGCAAGGACAGCTAATTATTGGCAGGTTTTTTTTTTTCTTCCTCATCATACGTTTAGTCTCTCAGGGACAGCCGATCAAGTGGCAAACACTGTAGTTATATGGTAGAGTCTTAAAATAATACAACATTGTGAAACATTGGAACACACTTATTTCTTTCTCATGAATCACCAGGTTGTAATATTGACTGGCTACTGCTTTGTTTGTTATGGGTGTGCCTTGTATGTTAGACTATTCAACTAGGGCTCCTTTATGTCCTATTTATACAGAATCCAAAAATATATGGCCATTCAGCTGCATGAAAAGAATTTTATGAGGCATGACTGAGCATGGACATTTATCGTACCTTTATTTAGGACTACACATTTCCCTTAAATTCTGTATTCATGGATTTTTCTTGGCAACTATGGGAGTTTTGTGTCTTGATGAAGGAGAGGAGAAATTCAGCTGGAATGAAAGAAAAAAATAAAAGAAAGTATGGCCATACCTTGTTGAGATTGTGTTAATTTTGATGGAATGAAACCCAATGTGGCAATTACTAGAATTTGATAATAGGTCAGGTTTTAGTCCAGAATTAGTCCCACCATGCCAAAAAAGCTGTTACATGCACCAAGATTTTTACGAAACTACAGTAATCTTGTGAAATCTGTATTCTAAGCATGTTTCCTATTTTGTGCATATTTTTTGGTTAGAATTATCTTGGACTGATGGAAAAATTTAAAGTCCCCTTCATTAATAGTTTTATTATCTATTTCTTCTTCTAATTAAAATTTTAAAAAAATTTGCTTATGACTAATCCCTCCCTCATATGTTCATCCTCTGATATTCCCAATTTCCTCTATTCATGTCTCCATCTGTATCTCTAAGTTAAATGTATTTTGCATCATATTCTCTCTCTCTCCCTTCCTCCCTCTCTCTCTCTCTCTCTCTCTGTAAGTCTGCCCTTCTTTAACCAGCTTAGAGGAAAATGAAATTCAAGTGGCCTGCATGATTCCCTTTCTTCCCACTCCTTATATATTTGCATTTAGTTCAACATACTCAATTTAATTATATGCCTTAACAAGTTCCTCCATTTTTTTCTCCAGTTTTCTTTTAATGTATCCCCACACCCATTTTTTTCTGGCAGCATCTTCAAAACAAAAATGAATATGTTTTCCTTCTTTTTAAAAAAATATTAATTTATTTTTAGTTTTCAACATTCACTTCCACAAGACTTTGAGTTTCAAATTTTCTCCCCATCTTTCCCTTTCCCCCACCCCAAGACAGCATCCATTCTGATTAGCCCTTCCCCCAATTTGCCCTCTTATATATCACTCCCTCCCACTTCCTCTTATCTCTTTCCCTTTTATTTTCCTGTAGGCAAGATATATTTCTATACCCTATTGCCTCAAAAATTTATTTCCTAATTGCATGTAAAAACAATTTTTAGCATTTGTTTTTAAAACTTTGAGTTCCAAATTCTCTCCTTTCCTCCTTCCCCTTGAAAAAGCAAGTGATTCGATATAAGTTATACATATGTAGTCATGAAAAAACACTTCCATAATAGTCATGTTGTGAAAGACTATATTTCCCTCCATTGTATCCTACCCCACTCATTTATTCTATTCTCTCCTTTGACCCTGTTCATTCTTAAAAGTATTTTCTTCTATTACCTCCTCCTCTAATTTGCTGTCCCTTCTATCATCACCCCCATCTTACCCCCTTGCCCCCACTTTCCTCTAGGGTAAGATAGACTTCCACACCCAATTGGGTGTTTATGTTATTCCCTTCTTAAGCCAAAGCCAATGAGAGCAAGGTTCACTCATTCCGTCTTACCTCAATCCCTTTTCCCCTGCACTGTAAAAGCTTTTTCTTGCCTCTTTTATGGGAGATAATTTACCCCAATCTACCTTTCCAATTCTCCTTCTCCCAATACAGTCTTCTCTATCACACCTTAATTTTATTTTTTAGATATCATTCCTTCCTTCATATTCAAATCACCCTGTGCCCTTTGTCAATACATACACACACACACACACACACGTGTATGTATGTATGTATAAGTATATATATTTTATATGGATATATGTACGTATGTATGTATATGTATATGTATGTATATACACACATATTATCTCCAACTATCCTAATACTGAGAAAGGTCTTGTGAGTTACAAATATCATCTTTCCATGTAGGAATGTAAACAGTTCAACTTTAATAAGTCCCTTATGATTTCTCTTTTCTGTTTACTTTTTCGTGCTTGAGTCTTACATCTGAAAGTCAAATTTTCTATTCAGCTCTGGTCTTTTTATCAAGAATGATTGAAAGTTCTCTATTTCATTGAATGTCTATTTTCCCTCTGAAAAATTTTACTGTTTTGCTGGATAGGTGATTCCTGGTTTTAATCCTAGTTCCTTTGACCCCTGGAATAATACATTCCAAACCCTCTGATCCCTTAACATAGAAGATGCTAAATCTTGTGTTATCTCCATTATGTTTCTACAATGCTTGAATTGTTTTATTCTGACTGCTTGCAATATTTTCTCCTTGAACTGAGAACTCTGGAATTCAGCTACAATATTAAAAGGAGTTTTCATTTTGTATCTCTTTCAGGAGATGATTGGTGGATTCTTTCAATTTCTATTTTACTCTTTTGTTCTAGAATAGGAGGGCAATTTTCCTTGATAATTTCTTGAAAGATGATGTCCAGGCTCTTTGCTTGATCGTGACTTTCAGGTAGTCCATTAATTTTTAAATGATCTCTCCTGGATCTCTTTTCCAGGTCATTTGTTTTTCCAATGAGATATTTCACTTTGTCTACTATTTTTTCATTCTTTTGGTTTTGTTTTATATATATACAAATATATATATATGTATATATATATATACACACACATATATATATACATGTGTATATATATGTGTGTATGTATGTATTTATGTATGTATATAATTTTGTATACAGTCGTTAGCTTCCATTTACTCCATTCGAATTTTTAAGGAATTATTTTCTTCAGGGAACTTTTGGACATCTTTTTCCATTTGGTCAGTTCTGCTTTTTAAGGCATTCTTCTCCTCATTAACTTTTTAAACCTCTTTTGCCATTTGGGTTAGTATATTTTTTAAAGTTAATTCTTTTTTATGTTATTCATTTAAATTTTAAAATTGTTGTTTATTTATTTTTAGTTTTCAACATTCATTTTCACAAGATTTTGAGTTACAAATTTTGTCCCCATCTCTCTCCTCTCCCCCAACCCAAGAAGGCAAGCATAATGAATACTCCTTCCCCCAGTCTGCCCTCTCTTATATTCCCACCATCTCCCTCTTTCCCCTCTTCCTCCATACTTTCTTTAAGGGCAAGATGGATTTCTATACCCCATTGCCTGTATATTTTCTAGTTGCATGTAAAAACAATTTTTTAACATTTGTCTTTAAAACATTGAATTCCATTTTCACTGTCTTCTTCCCTCTTCACCCACCCCAAATGGGAAGATGAGTAATTCAATATAGGTTATACATGTGTAGTTATGCAAAACATTTCCATAATAGTCATATTGTGAAAGACTAACTTTATTTTCCTCCATCCTATCCTGCCCCCCATTTTTCTATTTTCTCCTTTGACCCTTTCCCTTTTCAAAAGTGTTTGCTTCAGACTATCCTCTCCCCTAATCTGTCCTCCCTTCTATCATCCCTCTTCTTATCCCCTTCCCCCCTACTTTCTTGTAGGCTAAGATACCCAATTGTATGTGTATGTTATTCCCTCCTTAAGCCAAATTCAATGAGCATAAGGTTGATCCACTTCCTTTCCCCTTCCTGCTCTTCCCTCTATTGTAACAGCTTTCTCTTGCCTCTTTTATGTGAGATAATTTACCTTATTCTATCTAACCCTTTCTCCTTCTCCCAATATATTCCACTCTCACCTCTTAATTTTATTTTTAAGATACTATCCCTTCATATTCAACTCACTCTGTGTGCTCTATGTATACATACATACACATGCACATGCACACAAACACCTGCCTGTGCCTTCATATATGTATATATGCCTACATATATACACAAATGTATGGGTGTATAAGCATATATACATACATACATACATATATATGTATATATACACACATATAAGTATGCACAAGTATTTCGTTCAATTATCCTAATTCTGAGAAAAGCCTCATGAGTTATAAATACTGTTTTTCCATGTAGGAATGTAAATAGTTAAACTTTAATAAGTTCCTTATGATTTCTTTTTCCTGTTTATCTTTTTATGCTTCTCTTGCTTCTTGTATTTGACAGTCAAATTTTCTGTTCAGCTCTAGTCTTTTCATCAAGAATTCTTGAAAGTCCTCTATTTCTTTGAATATCCATATTTTCTCTTGAGGTATGATACTCAGTTTTGCTGGGTAGGTGATTCTTGGTTTTAATTCTAACTCCTTTCACCTCTGGAATATCATATTCCAAACCCTTCAATCCCTTAATGTAGAAGCTGCTAGATCTTGTGTTATTCTTATTGTGTTTCCATAATACTCAAATGGTTTCTTCTGTTTGTAATACATTCTCCTTAACCTGGGAATTCTGGAATTTGACTATAATATTCCTAGGAGTTTTCTTTTGGGGAGCTTTTTCAAGAATCAACCAGTGATTTCTTTAAATTTCTATTTTACCTTCCGTTTCTAGAATATCAGGGCAGTTTTCTTTGATAATTTCTTGAAAGATGATATCTAGGCTCCATTTTTGGTCATGGCTTTCTGGTAGTCAAATAATTTATAAATTATCTCTCCTGGAGCTATTTTCCATGTAAGTTGTTTTTCCAATGAGAAATTTCACATTGCCTTCTAATTTTTTCATTCTTTTGAATCTGTTTTATAATATCTTAATTTTTCATAAGGTCATAGCTTCCATTTGCTCCAATCTAATTTTGAAGGAATTAAGTTCTTCAGTGAGTTTTTTAACTTCCATTTCCATCTGGCCAATTCTGCTTTTTGAGGCATTCTTCTCCTCTTAGCTTTTTAGACCTTTTGCCATTTGAGTTAGTCTATTTTTTAAGGTGTTATTTTCTTCATTATTTTGGGGTGTCTCCTTTAGCAAGCTGTTAACTCATTATTCATGATTTTCTTGCATCACCCTCATTTCTCTTCCCACTTTTTCTTCTATTTCTCTTTATTTTCAAAATCCTTCTTGAGATCGTCCATGACCTGTGATCAATTCATACTTTTCTTGGAGACTTTTGATGCAGAAGTTTTGACTTTGTTTTCTTCTTTTGATTCTATGTTTTGAATGTCTTTGTCACCAAAAACTGATTCTATAGTCTGATTTTTCTTCATCTGTTTGCTTATATTGCCAGCCTATTGTGTGACTTTAGAACTCTTTTCCATGGGAGAGCTCTGCTTCCAGAATGGAGAGTACTATGTCCCAAATTTCTGGGGTTTTGTGCAGCTGTTGTCAGAGGTTCTACTAGGCACATACCTCAGGTCTGTGAAGAGGATTACCTCTCCAGAACCTCAACAATCTCTGCTTTGCCTGAATTCCTTACCCCAGGACCAGCACCCAAGACTATGACCCAAATCCAAGAAGGGCAAAACAAGAGAATCCTGTCTCAGTGCCAGCAAAGAGATTCTTGCCATTGTGCTCTGGTCAGCCACTTGGTCCCTCCATTATATGTGGGTCTGGAGCTCAGGAAGCAGCTACCACCACTTCTGCTACCCCAAGGGGCCAGGGCTAGACCACACTTTTCTCTCACCCAAGTCTAACAGATTTTCCCATCTGACCTTTTACTTTCTCTTTGGAGAAAGATGCCAGTGATTTAGTCCCCTGAGATCTACTCTGGCCAGTCTGTGCCACTCATCTGTGTCTGTGTGGTTCACATGGGATTGTGCTCCTCTCCCAGCCTGGTGTGAAAAACCCTTCCTGTTGGCCTACCAGGCTGCCTTCAGCAAGAGATTTGTTTCACTCTGTCATTTTGTGGGTTCTGTAGCACTAAAATTTGTTTACAATCATTTTTTTATAAGTATTTTAGGTGGTTGGGGCATGAGCTCCAGGAAGTTCCTGATTTTACTCCACCATCTTAGCTCCATGTCCCCCAGTCTATTTTTTAAGGTGGTATTTTCCTTAATATTTCTTTGGACCTTCTTTAGCAAGGTGTTGGCTCATTTTTCATCATTTTCTTGCATTATTCTTGTTTCTCTTCCTCATTTTTTTCTACCTTTCTTACTTGATTTTCAAAATCCTTTTTGAGCTCTTCCATGATCTGAGACCAATTCTTATTCTTGGAGACTTTGGATGTAGGAGCTTTAATTGTGTTGCTTCTTCTGGTTATATGTTTTGATTTTCTTGGTCACCAGAGTAGGATTCTATAGTGTGGGTTTTTTTTTTCCCTCTGTTTGCTCATTTCCCCAGCCAATCCCTTGATTTTTAAACTGTTAAGGTAGGACTCTGTTTCCAGTGTGGAAGGTGTACTGTCCCAAGCTTCAGGGGTTTTGTGTAGCTGTTTTCAGTGATACTTCTAGGGACCTCTTTTATTTGAGCTCTTCCAAGGTGGTATGATCAAAGGAGAGTTGTTTACTTCTCTATTTGCTTTGTTTGGTCTATGAGTGACCACGAGCACTCTTTTCTGCCTTGGAACACTTGAGGAGGGTTCCCTCTTGACTGCTACCACGTGTTTCACCACACCTCTTCCTTTCCCTCAGACTACCACGCAGGACTGTGACTCAGACCCAAGGACAAACAAAGTAAGAGAATCCTGAGTTAGTACCAGCAAAGAGATCCATTCAATCCTCCTCTGATCAGCTACTCATTCCCCCACCATCTGTGAACATAGAGCTCTGGAAGCAGCCACTGCTTCTTCTGCAAACCCCCTAGGACTAGAGCTACATCATATGTAACTGTCACCCAGGTCCCACAGACCTTTCCTATTGACTTTTTAAGTTGTCTTTGGCATTTGTGAGTTGAGAAGTCTGGAAACCACCACAGCTGCAAGTGATTCAGCCCCCTGAGGCCTGCTCCAGGTTTGCTATGGTCAGGTCTGTGCTGGCATATTTTGTGTTGGACTGCATTACGCTCTCAGACTGGTGAAATAGGCCTTTCTTGTTGCCTTTCCAGATTGCCAGATTGTCTTGGGCTGGAAATTTGTTTTACTCTGTCATTTTGTGGGTTCTGCTACTCTAGAATTCATTTAATTTTTTTTTACAGTTATTTGGAGGGGTTTCAGGGAGATCTGAAGCAAGTCTCTGATTTTACTCTGCCATCTTCATATGTTTTCTTTTTTTAAATGACTACCTCTTTGATCCTTTGCAATATAAAAATTTTTAAAGGATCCTTTTATCTTATACCCTATTAGAATATGGAAAACCCATCCTAATAAAATGCCTTCAGACTATTCACTTGTAGATACCTATTGTTTTCCTCTTAATTTTGGCATGAAATATTTCAAAGTGCATTTTCAAATCCAGTTTTTTCAGCAAGAATATTTGAAAGGCATTTATTTTTTTAAAATTCCATTTTTTTAACCTTTGTAAGATAGTGCTTAGCTGTCCTACATAAGGTATTAGTGGTTGTAGATCTTTTTATTTTGTTTTTAGTCATATCTTATTCCCTGCTTTCTGCTTCTTTAAGGTTATACCTGATAAGTCTTGTGCAATCCTGTTTCCCTTTCCTTATACCATTATAATTTATATTTGTACTCACCATGAAGGAAAAAACAAACAAACAAATAATAGTTTAGGTCATCACTGTCATTCTTAGTCTGTCTGGGTGATTCTGTTGTACCCAAACCCAAATCCTAGGCCACTTTCACACCACCTGATTAGTGGCCCACCATTAAGCCCCTTTTATATTTCTAGCCTACATTTTGTCATAGCTTGAAAACTGCTTAAGTCATGTCTGGGCATATTGCTCAAGGCATAGTTCCTTGACCCCTCCTTCCCTAATCAGCATTTTATATAGTCTCCTTGAATTATTATAGTGTGTAAGGTTCATTATGGTGCAAGGATCTTATCTAGGGACCATCCTGTCCTGTCCTGCTGACCAAGCAGGGTCCCCACCCTCTGCCCAGAACATGACCCTAGACTGTTCTGGGGAATTTCAGTTCCCTTTACCCCATGGCCCTCCACCCTGCTCTGGAAAACACTGACTATGGCCCTTTACCCCGTGCCCTCCACCCTGTTCTAGAAGGGACCCCCATGTCACAGGAAGGTTGTACCCTTGTACCCTTGCACCATATTCCCAAATTAGCCCTGAGCTATAAATCTAACCAATAGCTGTTCTTTGCTTCTGTGTGTCATGGCTTCCACTAGCTTCCCTCCCTGATGGTGTTTTTTGTGGTTTTAGCCTATATAATCAAGTCTGTACCCCCAAAAGATTACTACCCAATTTGAATTTAACTCTGGGTAGTCATGCTTTTGATCAATAAATCCACACTTAAATTTATCTTGAACCCAGGTCTTGGCTAGCTCTTATTCTCTGCACAACAATTTGACTTCCCTATTAGGGGTTTTTGAGCTTCCTGGGAGCTTCCTCATTTAGTGGTATGGGGAGGTTTTGGGCGTCACAACACAATGAAACCTAATACTTTAGAAAGGTACTGGATTTGGAGTCAGAATGCCTGAATTTAAATTTTTTACTCTTCTTGTTATGTTTGTCCTTTGTTTTCAAAGGGACTTCAGGGAAATGATGACATGCCTTGCAGTTGACTTTGATTTGAGTGAGGGAGGGCTTTGCAAGGTCAGTAGCCCCACTTTCTCCTCCAGAATCTTCTGCTTCCAGTGGCTGACATTCATCAGGACAACTGGAGATGGTCCAGGATCCAATGGGAGACTCTGGTCCCTTTAGGCTAACGTCTTTACAGGTTGTCACTTTGAGTGAGCCAACTGCCCATTCAGTGAATATCCCTCTTTAAGAAGTGAGTCAAGGGAAGGTCACTTTAATTAGAAAAAAGAAAAGAAATTAAACTGGGAGGAGAAGACCCTCAGGGTTGCTGGTCCAAAGATAAACAGTTAATATTTACATTTGCTCTCAACCAGAAAGGCCCAAAAGATAGCCATTAAGTGGAGCTTGGGCAGGGACCTGTTGTGTTCCGATCTATAAGCCTCAGAGTGAAATGGGTCATAAAAGAGGCAGAGGGAGAGAGAGAGAGAGAGAGAGAGAGAGAGAGAGAGAGAGAGAGAGGAAGGAAGGAAGGAAGGAAGAAAACAGGAAGGTGTTGTACCTAACCCCGAGTCACCCTCTGTCTTATCCCAGTCCCCAACATTTTGTGCTCCCTTCTTTACAGAAGTGAAGTCCCACCACCACCCAAGGCATTCTGGAAAATTACCCAAGGTGTGGTCACTTATGCTGTTCTGGGAAATCAAAACTTAACCATTTTCCATATTCCATGTAAGTCCCTAAGCTGAGTATTAACCAGTTGCTTTTCTCTGCTTCTGTAAGTTCCTTTCACCAGGTGGAGGAGGTTAACTCAAATACCCTACTATTTTTTTTTTAACTTTTCACTGCAGCCCTAGTTAGGTCAGAGCCAGGATGACAGGGAGAAGGATTTGAATGGTTTTAACCTTTTAGTGTATTCTTTGCTCGGTCAGAGCCAGGGTGAAAGGAAGAAGGCACTGTGGCCCTAATCTGGGAATAGGTGAGACCATGAGGAAGAGAATCTTAGCAGTTTTAACTTTTCACTATGGCCCCAGTCTGGTCAGAGCTGGACCACAGTGAGAACACACTGTAGCCCTAGTCTTGTCAGAGGTAGGACTAAAGGAAGGAGAGTTCTAGTGGGTGTTTTTTTTTTTTTTACCTTTTTGCTCAAGTAAACTTCACTCAAGTGTTCACTTGTTTAAAAACTTCTCTGAAAATGAAAGCTTTGAACCTTCCAGTCAAGGTGAGTGAGACTCTGGAAAAGATCCAGTGGCACCTAGGCACCTTTTCCCCATACTGGAGAGCTCAAAACTTCATCTCTGAGGCATCTCTTTTTCAGATATATGCATTTCCCAATTTATCTTAGTACTAAATAGTAACCAGAATAAATTCAATTACCTGAATCTATATTCCCAATGATATTGCACGGTTCTCTTTCTGTGACCCAGGAAAGGGTTAAGTGTTAGTCCTATTCAAAAGTGCAGCTTTGAAGCCTACTTCTCTTTGATCCATGAAGTGACCGTTTTTCTCTTAGATAAATCTTAGAGGAGAAGTTTCCCCTTTCCCCCTTTTACTATCTGTCTCTGTACCTCCAAAACTTGTCTGGAGTCCAAAGAAGTAAAAAGAGAGACAGATTTTTGTTTCCTTTAAGAGACTATCAATCTTTCTAGCCCAGGTACAGTGTTTCTTCTTTTCTGACTGGCTTGTGTTTTGAATCTTACAGAGTGGCAGACTCAAGGATTTTTACATGGACATAGAGCAGAAAGTTACAGAAAGACAGGTAGACATAAACAAAACAGACACAGAGTGCTCAAAGCACCTAGACAAGGAGATACATGACATATGTTGACATAGAGCAGACAGACACTGAAAGAGAGGTGGACACAAATGCAGCAGATACAGAGTTCTCAAAGCACCTAGATGAGGAGACATATGACATACACACAACCCTGGACAGAAACCACAAAAGGGTGGAGATTTGACGTCTTGGGGGCACCTAGGGGATCAGTGTGTTTCCACTGAACACTCAGCTATGTCCAGCCCTGAATCACCAACAGAACCAGAAGTGAATTCCCAACAGAAGCAGAGGGGAAACCTGACTTACCTCCAGAGGTTTTGATCCACAAGAGTCCAAATAGGAGCAGGTTAGCATCAGGGTGTGGGTTAGTTCTCCTCAGACTCGAGCTTCTGGGGTCCTGGAATGTCTCAAGGCATGGCTCCCCTGTAAGTCAGGGTGAGTAGACACCTGCTGCCTGAGGATGAGACCTTTCCTGGTCCAGGTTTTGGGGCTGCCAAGTGACACCCCCAGATCCTCACTGGGGCCTCCAGAAATGTTGTGCCAAAAGAAAGCAAGTGAGAATAGGATATAAATTTTAAAGTGGATTTATTCAAGTACAGGACTGTTTGGAGTATAGACTGAAATCAAGCAGACACAAGTAGGGGCAGAGCCAGAGTATTTAAAGACAAAAATCACAAAGTAACGTTCTGATCTATGTGTAAGCAGGAACTTACAAAAGCAGAGAAAAGCAATTGGTTAATACTCAGCTTAGGGGCTTATACGGAATATGGAATATGGTTAAGTTTTGATTTCCCAGAACAGGGTGAGTGACTATGCCTTGGGCAATTTTCTAGAAATATACTTTGGGCAGTGGCAGGACTTCACTTCCATGAAGAAGAGAGAACAGGTGTCATGTGAGGAAGATGGCGGCGTAGCAGCAGCAACATATCGCAGCTCTCACATAGCCACCCCAAAATACCCATAAAATAGGACTCTAAACCAATCCTAGAACTCCAAAACGCACACAAAGATACTTCCCACTAAAGTCAGCTTGGCTACGAGGAACCATTTCAGCACTGTGAACCAAAACCAGCCTGGCCTGAAGCCCCGGCTGTGCCCTGGGGGCGGCTGGACGGGAGGAGCCAAGGAGTTTCAGGTGAGCGGATTAGCGGCAGATGTGAATGGGATTTGTGAAAGGGGGAGATAAGCAGTGCGGCCAGAAGGCATCCAGAGCGGAAAAGCGAAAGGCAGAGGTTTTGCACCCACCTCGGCGTTGCAGCTTCCTGCCCCGGCCTGCAGGCAGCAGGGGGACTGAGCGATTGAAGTCAGGCCAGAGCTCTCGCGTTGAGCAGCCAGACGGATTGCCGTCTTGGGCCTCAGTCTTGAAGTCCTCACTATCCAGTCAGCTGGAAGTATATAGGAAGAGTTCCCAGCCTCTCCCTAAGAGCTACGGCAGCCAGGAGGACCCCAGCGATTTGGGACAGAGCTTTCCCTTCTGGAAGCAGAGACCCACAGAGATTTAAAAAAAAAAATAACCATCTGAAAAACCATGAGTAAGAATAAGCATAAGAAGCAAAGTAAGAACAGCTCCCAAACCCTTGATACCTTCTTTGGGGTAAAGAAAGATCATGGGAGAGAGAGGGAGGAGGAGAGCGCAGCCAGAGCACCCCCACCAGGGGCCTCCAATAAACATGAAGAATGTCTTAAAGCTAGAGATGAGCTGAAAAAAGATTTTCAAAACCAAATAAG
>CM053581.1:301293756-301325754 GCA_028627135.1 Pseudochirops cupreus | reverse complement strand
GGGAGGGGAGAAATTCTGAAACTCAAGTGATTGTGGAACTGAATCTTGTAAATTAAAGGTAAATGAATAAATAAAGAAAAATTTTAAAAAAAAAGAAACTCTCAAGGAAAACTGCCCTGACATCCCAGAACCTTAAGGTTAAATAGAAATTGAAAGAATTCATGGATCAGTACTCAAGAAATCCCAAAGTGAAGACTCCCAGGCATATTATAACCAAATTGGCAGAGTTCCCAGGTTAAAAGAAAATACCTCAAGCTGGAAGTAAGAAACCACGTAAATACCATGGAACCACAGTCAGATTCACACAAGATTTAGTACACACTACATTAAAGATGTGGAGAGCTAAAAATAGTATTATTTCAAAAGGCAAAAAAGCTTGGATTACAACAACAATTAAAAAAAAACTCTAGCCATCAAAACTGAGTATAATCCTTCAAGAAAAAAAATATTTAATGAAATATAGATCTTTCAATCATTCCTGATGAAAAGATTGGAGCTAAATAAGAAATTTAACTTTCAGACATAAGAGTCAAGGAAAGCATAAAAAGGAAAAACATGAAAGAAATCATTAGGGATTCAATAATGTTAGAGGTACATAATAACTTCCCATAAAGGAAAATAGTACATGTATCTTCTAAGAACTTTATGATTATTAAGGCAGATAGAAGGATTCTAAGTAAAAAGAGTGTGTGGGAGTAAGTTAATTATGCTGGGATGATATTTTTAAAAAGAATAGATGAGAAAGAAGGATGCATTTGTAGAAGGCAGAAAAAAGAGGAAAAGGGAGAAAATTATCTCACATAAAGGAAGCATACAAGAAAGGGCTTTTATAGTGGAGAGGAAAATGGGGGGGAAGCAGCTATTGCTTGAACCTCACTCTTACCTAAATTCAAAAAGGGGGAAATGTATGTGTGCATGTGCGTGTGCATGTGTGTGTGTGTGTGTGTATGTGTGTGCATGTGTGTGTATTATATGGATGAGAGAAATCTCTCTTGCTCAACATGGAAATAGGAGATAAAGAGGATAAGAGAAAGGGAAGGCAGATAAATGCAACAAGTGGTCGGAAGCAAAACAGAATTTAGAGGAGAAACAAGATAATAAAATAGAGAGAATTGGACAAACAGAAGAAAATAGGATATAGAGACATCCAAAAGAAGTAAACATAAATGTAAATGTGAAAGGGATGAATTCACCCAAAAAATGGAAGCAGTTAGTGGAATGGATTAGATACCAGAATCCAAAATATTCTATTTACAAGAAATAAATTTCAAACACACACACACACACACACACACACACACACACACACACACACACTTAAAGTAAGGAGCTAGAACAGACTCCATTATATGTCAAATGAAGTAAGAAAAAAGGTGGGACTAATGGGATTACAATCTTAGAAAAAGCAAAAACAAATAATAGACCTAATTAGAAGTAAACTCCTTCTTACTAAAAAGGTAACAGACAATGGAGTAATATCAAAACTAAACATATATGCACTGAATGGCATAACATCCAGATTCTTAGAGAAATTGTTAAATTACTGGAAGAAATACACAATAAAAGTATTCTAGAGGGGGATCTCAACTTTCCTCTCTCACAGCTGGTTAAATCTAAACAGAAAATAAATAAGAAGTCAAGGTGAATAGAAGCTTAGAAAATTTAGGCATGATAGACCTTTGAGAAAACTAAATGGTAATAGAAGGAGTATACTTTTTTTGTTTCAGGGATAGATGACAACTTCACAAAAATTGACCATGTATTATAGCATAAAACTCTCACAAGTAAATGAAAGAAAGCAGAAATATATAGTGCATACTTTTTAGACCATAATACAATAAAAAAAATTGCATTCAGTAAATTGTCATGGAAGTACAGGTTAAAAAATTAATTGGAAACTATATCATCTAATCCTAAAGAATGATTGAGTCAAAGAAAAATCATATGAAAATCAATAATTTCATTAAAGATAATGACAACATGCCAAAATTTAGGGGATGTTGCCAAAGTAGTACTTAGAGAAAAAATTCTAAATATTTAAATCAATAAAATAAAAAGGAGATCAATGAATCAAGCATGCAACTATTTTTAAAAAGAGAAAAAGTATACATTAAAAACTACTAATTTACAAAGTGGAAAACCTGTAAATCAAAAAAGAAATTAAAAAATAGAAAGAAAAAAATGAATAAATAAATAATGAAACATACCTCTAATGAAGATGAAAATAAAGCAATTGTTAGGAATTATTTTGCCCCATTATATGGCAGTAAAATTAAAAATCCAAGTGAAATGGATAAATATTTACAAAAATATAAACTGCCTAGATTAAAATAATAAGAAATAAAATACTTAAATAACTCTATTTTGGAAAAGAAAATTGAATAAATCATAAATGAATTCCCTATGAAAAAGTCCCCAATAACTGATGGATTCAAAGGTGAATTCTGACAAACATTTAAAAAAACAATTAGTACCAATATTATAAAAACTGTTAGGAAAAAAAAAGATAAAGGAGTCCTACCAAATTCCTTTTAGAATACAAATGTGGTTTTGATACATAAACCAGGGAGAGCCAAAACAGAAAAAGAAAACTAGAGATCAGTTTCCTTAAAGACTATCAGTGTTAGAATTTTAAATACAATACTAGCAAGGAAATTACAGCAATATACTACAAAGATCATACATTATAACCAAGTGAATTTATACCCAGGATACAGGGCTGGTTCACTATTAGAAAAACAATTGCATAATTCACCATATCAATAACAAATACAACAAAAAATCACATCTTAAATAAATATGTGCTGAGAAAGCCTTTGAGAAAATACAATACTCATTCCTATCAAAAACAATAGCAGGCAAAGGAATCAATGGAGTTTTTCTTAAAAGGCTAAGTATTATGCATCTAAAACCTAGAACAGACATTTTCTGTAATGAGAATAAACTTGAAGCTTCTAATAACTAGAAACTAAAGGTCTCTAGTAAAATCAGGAGGAAGCAAGGATGTTTACTATCTTTACTGTTATTCAGTGTCATATGAGAAATGCTAGCTGCATAAGAATAATTCAGAAAATAAGAAAATAAAAAGAAATGAAAGGAATAAAAATAAGCAATGAGGAAACAAAATAATCAGTCTTTGCAAGTGATATGATGATATAAAAAGAGAACCCTAGAGAATCATCTAAAAAACTAGTCAAGAACAATTCAGAACAAAATTGTAATTAAGAAAAAAAGGACTGCTACTGGCTAAGAAAGAGAATGGGAGATCAGTGGGATAGATTAGCTATATACTGTATGATGGCAAATGACAATAGTAAATAATTTTGATTGCATGAAATTAAAAGGCTTTTGCAAAAACACAATTAATGTAGCCAAAATTAGAATGAAAAGAGGAAAATTGGGGAAATGTTTGCAACAAGTTTCTTCAATAAAAGTCTCCCTTCTCAAATATATAGGGAACTGAGACGAATTTATAAAAACTGAAACTATTTTTCAGTTGGTAAATGATCAAAAGATATGAAGAGGCAGTTTTAAAAAGAAAAAGATCAAAGCTATCGATAGACATAAAAAATGCTGCAAATCACTATTGGTTAGAGAAATTTCAATTAAAGCAGCTCTGACATATCACCTCACACCTACTGTGTCAAATTGACTACTTTGACAGAAAAAGAAAATTATAAATTCTGGAAGGGATAGAAAAATTGTTGTATTTTACTATTGGCAGAGTTGTAAACTAGCCCAATCACTCTGAGTCCAAGGGACTATAAAACTGTGACATTCTTTGACTCAGTAATGTCTCTTTGGGGTCTGTATCCCAAAAAGATAAAAAAAGATTGAGAAAGGGTGTATTTGTTCAAAAATATTTCTACCAGCTCTTTTTGTGGTGGCAAAGAATTGGATGTCAAGGGGATGCCTGCCCATCAACTGAGGAATGCCTAGACAAGTTGTAGTATATGCTTGTGACGGAATAGTATTGTGCTATAAGAAATGAGGAGCAAGATGGTTTCCGAAAGACCTGGGAAGAATTCTGTAAAGTCACACAAAGTGAAGTTAGCAGAACCATGAGAACATTGTGCACAGTAACAACTGTACTGTATTGTAAAGATGATCAACTGTGAAAGATTTACCTACTCTGAACAAGACAATGATACACTCCATTTTCAAAGGACTCAGAATGAAAAGTACTATCCACCTCCAAAGAGAGAACTAATGAACTTTGAATGAAGATTGAAGCATATTTTAAAGCTTTTAGAAATTTTCATTATTTTGTTTGTGTTTTCTTTTGCAATGTGGCTAATATGGAAATGTTTGACATAACCACATATGTATAATCAAAATCAAAGTACTTGTCTCCTCAAGGAATGAGAGAAGGAGAGAATTTGGAACTCAAAAGTTTAAGGAATGACTTTTAAAATTACATGTAATTGGGACATATTTAATTAAATAAATAAATAAAATAACTTTGTTAAAATATTTGCTCATCCAGATATTTCAAACAGCTAAAAGAAGAGAAAAGTTTATTTTTATGAGTATGAACCAGAAGTCTGGACTGTGGCTATAATTTTGCTATATTTACATGTAACCTCGTTTCACATTTTTCTCAATTTAACTTTCTGATAAATACTCCTCTCCCATTCTATATCAGTCCCTGTTGGCTTCCTTCAGGCTCTGAAGATTCAATATGTTGAACACCACTTGTTTCTTTTTATCCTTTCTAGTTGATGTGCATGGCCCTGTTCAAAGGAAACATCTAAAGCCTAAAAACATCCTTACAGTCTCCTTGGGGAAACTAAAATCTGATATTAAAATCAGGAGAGTAAAATATTTTTAAGAAAAGGAAAAGGAAGACTTGTGAGGTTTTTCCCCTCTGAACCACAGAAGTTTGATTTCAATGGAATGAAAACTTCAGGGTTTTGCTCCCCCTCTAACACTGCTTCAAAATAATACAAGTACCAGAGGGCATTACTCTTTTTATCTCTTGCTGTAGGATTCACAATAATAGAAAAATTAACCATTACCAAAACAATTTCATCTTCCACTGGCACTCTTGTGACTGAGGGCAGCGCTGTCCTGGGTACTTTTTGCATTCCTCTCTGGTTCTGAAGGTTGGTAAAATAATTGACAGCTGCAAACTCAATAAGGGCAGAGAAGACAAAGGCAAAACACACAGCTATGAACCAATCCATGGCAGTCGCATAGGACACCTTTGGCAAAGAATGCCTAGCACTGATACTTAAAGTGGTCATGGTGAGAACAGTGGTAATTCCTGAAAAGGAAAAAAAAAGTATGATTTTAAAACTGAGGATCTAATAATGAGATCAAATGAGACAGTGTTAATGAAAAGTATGAAGTGCTAAATTAATGAAAAAGGATTAGCAATTATAATGGTGCTTTGAAATATTATGAAGGCTGACTATAATCATCAAGAAATTGATAACTATTGATTAAATTGACATTGAATGACTGTAGAAATTTAAGGACATTTGTGTCTTCCTTGAAGTCATTCATTCCTGAAATTTCCTGTCCTTTCTAATCTACCTTTTAGGAACAGCACAGAAGTACATAGAGATGGAAATACTCCTTTTCCATAGGATGAGATAGTTACTAAGGTCCCCCAAATTCTTAGTTTCATTGGTCTAAAATAGTCTCAAAAATAATGAGTTATTTATTCATGATAAAGTTAGATTTATACTAATTTAATTCAAGCTACGTTAATCCATTTTCCTAACAATGTAAGAGACTATTAGGAAATAAGAAAGATAATATTGATAAAAAATATAGCAATAATGAATATTTTAAAATTTTTAAAGTACTTTATAAGTGTGATTTTATTAATCCTTACAACAACCATAGAAGGTAGGTGCTATTACTCTTTCCATTTTACAGATGAAGAAACTGAGATAGAGATTAAGTGAGTAATTTAGGGTTACAAAGTTGCTAAATGTCTGAAGCTAGATTTGAACTAAGATTTTCCTGATTTCAGTTTTGAATCTCTATCTGCTGCACCACCTAGCTTCAGTGCATTTACTAACAATAATAATAGCGGCAACCCTAACAACATTTACATAGTACTTTAGGGTTCGCAAAGTGTTCTACATGTATTTCATCCTGGAGACAATCGTGTGTAGTATTATTATGGCCATTTTGTAGATTAGAAAACAGAAGCTGACAAAAGATCATTGATTTGGCCACAACAACATAGCTACTAAGGGTTTAGAGCAAAATTTAAAAACTGGTTTTTCTGATGCTTAGTCAAGTCATTTATCATCTATAGTAAATATGTAAATGAGAAGATAGATAAGTGATTTAAAAAACAAATAATTGAATTAATAAAGAAGAAAATTTCAGTACTTAAATAGGTCTTTAATCAACATTATATTGCATATGATTTATTAAAAAAAAATTCCAATTGGGAAACTAACAGTCCTATTCATGCATGAACTCAGGGATAAATTATATCACTCCTTATTTTTGAATGCTAATTATCCCTACCATTTTTCAAGGATTAGTTGGGAGAAATCTCTATAAATTGTAGATGAAATCCATTTTATTTTCTGGCTAGCTCAGGTTCATCTAGTTGGTATAGCTGATAATTTCATTCCCATTTATTTCAACAAGTAATTATCATGTACCCATTATATACTCAACACTACCTTCAGCACTGAGGGCATTTAAAAATATTCATTATATGTCACCAGGTCATTCCCTCAAGGAGTTTTCAAGATACTTGTACGGAAATAAGCTTCATAATAGTTTGTGCTATGTTTTACCTTTGCTTTTAATCATTTTTAGGAAATAATATCAAACTACTCCTGGGAACAGACTGATTTTCTTTTGCACTGGGGAAGTCCCATCTGTAAACTTTTATTAGAGAATGAATTTTCTTTAATTGTAGGGTTAATGGGAGGGAGAGCTATTAGGTCTCATTCTAATCATGTAAGCATTTAATCTTACTGTGAATTTTAATGTTACTTATAACTAAAGATCATACAAATAGAATCCCATAGTCTTAAATCATAGACTCTTTGGGCTTTGGTTTTCTCATCTTTAAAGCAAAGGAGTGGGGCTTTATAATCCTTGAGGTCTATCAAGTTCTAATCTGTGACTTGGTTAAAGAGCAACAGGATAGAATTTCATTTTCACTCTAGAATGTTCAAACTGGTAGTGATGTTGGGAGATATGTCTGCCTCGCTTCTCAGTTTTACAGATGACAAAATTAAATGCCAGGAAGAATAAACAACTTGCCCAAAGTCACCCAGTCTGGGAGTGAAAGCCCTAGGATTCAAACCCAGTTCTAAAACACAGGTCAGTGCTCTTGCACAAAAAAATGCTAGCATTTAGAAATATTATTCCATTATGATATTTGCTTCTCTCAGTGAAAATTCTTAATTGTGTAATTTTTTTAGTTCTTTTTACCACCTTGAGTCTAGAATCAGGTTAGACTGAAGTTATTCTGGCACCAGTACTGGCAAACTTATACCTAAAGTGATAACTACTTTTCTGCTTCAGGTGTCTCTCATCCAATTCAATTCCATATTGTGTTTTTTTAAATTTATTTAATAGGAGGAAAATATCATCTAACTACTGACCCATCAAATGATACAATAGCTGTGTATTGTATTAAATCAAACTGAACTGAATTTGTATAATTTTGGACTCATTTCTAATTAAGGCAGGCATAATCTCACTGTTTTTTGCTTAAGGAAACTAGGATGAGTTTTAGAATGAGAAGGGTCATCTAGGAAAAAAGTTCAGAGAGGTGGGTAACTTGCTCATCAATGGGAAAGGTAGGATTCAATCCCAGGTTATCTGATATCTGTAATCTCTCCACTGCACCAAACTTTCAATCACATGACCTTGAGAAGTTTGAAGTTGACAACAGGTCATTTTATTTAAAGAGTGAACATATAGTTCTTATTACTTTAGTCAACTAATCAAAAAAAAGACCAAAAAAAATTGGGGAGAGTCAAACCTTTATAGTTCCTTTTATTCTAAGAAATTTGGTGAGACAAAGTACTGTGGTGGAAAGGACACTTGTTTTGGTGACTGGGAACCTGAATTCCAACTATTCTGACACTATGTAATCTTGAGCAAGTCTTAGTTTTCCTGAATCTCTGCACTCTCATTTGTAAAATGAGGTTTAGATGAGGTCATTTCAAAAGTCTCTTTCAGCTCTAAATACTGAGATCCTCAATTGCATGTTGCATTTCTTTTATGTTCCCAGCAGTAATAATGACAACAAGATCATGATAATATCAGTTTTAAAAATATATTCTCATCCATTGACTCAGTTGATCATCATGACAACCTGTAAAGTAGGAAATTGAAGCATTATTATATGCACTGTAAAGATACAAAAACTGAGGTCCAAAGTAAATAAATTAATAACCTAAAGTCAAATACCTAACTAATTAATAATGTATCAACTGCTCAACAGTTTTTTTTTTGTGAATAAGGATGAATGGGATAAGAAGACATTTCTATATCTTATGCAAACAGTATAATGTTGACCAATGCACATGAATTGAGTCGAGATCATCCCCTACAACCTTTTTCAATGGCCTAACATTTCAGTTTAACATTATTTAAGCAATGAAAAATGTCTATAAGCTTAGAGGGAAGAATATATTATTACCTAGGGGTAAGGATACCTGCTATGTAAATTTATAATTGTATATTGTATAGGGTAAAAGAAATACCTTAAGTGAACCAATATATACACATCTGTGTGTGGAATACATTTCTCATTTGTGTGATTATCGATAATCTATGGGTGACATATATCTGTATGCTGAGAAATTTATAATCCCATTAGAAACAGCAGGGGATCTGGGTCAGATTTCATCCTCAGACACTTAATTTAGCTACGTTACCATGGCAAAATTCTTTTTACCTCTCAGAGTCTCAGTTTCCTCCTCTGCAAAATGAGAGGATAATTACACTCACACAAATCATCCTCATAGGGTTTTAAGGAAAACATTATGCAAAGCTTAAAACATTTTGCAAATATAACGTGTTGAATAACTTTATTGTTGTTATTGTAATTGTTGTCATTTTACTAAATATTATATTAAATAAGTTTATACTATCACATCTGGTACTTCCTTTTAGAGGTAGCATGGATAGCTGAAAGAACATTGAATTCAGAGTTGGAATTGGATTCAAATTCCATCTTTGTAACTTTCTAGTTGTTTGGTCTAAAGAAAGTCGCTTCACCTCCCTACACATCAGTTTCCTCATCCAAAGAAGACAGTGCAGTAGATTGAATAGAGAGCTGAACTTGGAGTCAGGAAGACCCAGGTTCAAATCCTACCTTTGATTCTTACTAGCTCTGGGCAAATTGCTTAACCTTTCTGAAACTGTTTCCCCTCCTATAAAACCAGTATAATGAATATCTTTTGTGGCTGCCTCAGAAACTTATTATGGAAATTCAAATTAGGTAATTTATGTGAAGAACTCCATAAAATTTATTGTATTATAGCACTAAATACAGACTTTCCAGATTGCCCCAGTTGCCTGTGCCTTCTCTCCAATGATACGCTATGTATTTATAGTGAAAATGTCATATATAAATAAAAATACACACACACATTATAACCCCTCTCTTAATGGGAGTTCCTTTGGTGCAGGGACAATTTAATTTTTACTTTTATAGCCCCCATGCCTAGCACAGTGCCTAGAATACAGTAAGTATTGAATATAAATAATCAGCTGTTCTTGCTTTTATTATTCTTACCTTCCCTTTATTGATTATCCTGACTTTCTTGTTTGCAACTAGCTATTTTCAATCTATCTCCTCTCTTACATTCTGAACTACTTGAGAGTAGGGACTGTCTTTTACCATTCTTTGTATCCTCAGCTCTCATCATAATGCCTGGCACATAATAGGTGCCCAATAAATGCTTACTGACTGACTGACTGACTGAACATATAGGCTTACACTGAAAATTAAAATGAAGAATTATGAAAGTGTCAAATGTCTATGCAAAGAACTTCTAAAATGTATATTGCTGGGGAAATTAAGCTATTATTTGACTTATGTATCATATTTTTGTTTACACACATTTTGTATACTTGTATTTTTATGTTTTATATTATAGCTTTGGATTGTTTATTTACAATAAACTCATTTTGCTCTTTCAGATGCAATCAATGGATATAAACTACATAGTGTCTACCTACAGAGCTGGAGTTACAGAACTGGGGGTAGGGGAAAAGAAGGGGTAAATATCTCAGAACTATATTCCCTGTATTTTGCTATGCTACTCCCTTGGTTGAGGGTCTTCTTAATTCCAAGTTCAGACCCATCTTATTTTCTAAATTTCATTTCTTCAGATCTAATTTGGAACACAAGCCAGGACCCAGGAAGAATACCAGCCACCATTCTTAGAAAAAGATGACCACTTAGATGGTCAAGAACACAACTTGGAAGAGGGTCATGGTGAGTAGTTATTCTCTGAATAAGGAACCAGTTTTTCATTAGTGGATGGCAAAAAAGTGATTGCCATGAATATTCAATTAAAAAATAGAAAGGATGTGAGGTGATGGATAAATGGTATGAAGGCAGACAGAGTAAGGCATACCGAAAACAGTTCTAGCAGGCACAGACTCCTTATTAATCCAGAAAGACACCTGTGATAGAATGACTGTCATAATGCAGGGAGTGTATATCTGTATCATGAAATATCCCATCTTCCTTTGCAAGTGGAAATAAACTGTCATGATTACATATTCACCTGCAAGGAGACACATATATCAGGGTTATTGTAGTAGACACCATGCAAAAGAAGGAAGCTTAAAGTAAATCAAATGGGATTTTAAATTAGCATGTCCTGGGAGGGAAAAAAATTAAAATAAAATAACAGGAAAAGCTCAATGCACCAAAAAATGGGAAAGAGGAGGACCTGATCATTCAATAGAGCAAAGAAGCACATCCATTTATTCTTTGGATATTTTTATCACGTACTGACAAAAGCAGCATCCTTCAAGGTCAAGACAGACTGCATAGATCTACACACCTAGTGGAGAAATCAATTTTAGCAAATCTTTCAGCAACTTTCAGGAGGGCAAGTTCAGCTAAGGAATAATAAATAGTTAAAGTAATGTCAACAAGGTATACCGCTGGAAAGCTGTGGTCTGGTTACCAGGTGAGAGCTGCCACCACAAGGGCCAGATTCTTACCTGTATTGGACTTTATTATCTCACTAGACACAGTCTGTCCAATCAGATCATACTGTAGGAGACTCGAGGATTCTTGAGGAACTTCTACAGAATAAAGAGGACCCTTTTTCCACGTATAGATGATCTCACTTTTGGGGTAAGCATCTGAATTTTAAGAACATATTAAGCATAGCAATGAACTTTAGTATTTTCCCAGATCAACATAAACCCTTTTTTGTTTCATTTTATGTAAGGAAGGAGATGCAATTGTAACAAACTGAGCTGTCATTGGCATTTTCTCTGGGAAGCTAAAAAAGCATTTCTTAGAACCTGCATTACTATATACATGCGGAAGATGTGATGAATTAATTATGCTCCCTGAATCATACTGAGAATCACAAGTAGCTGCAAGTTGTTTGTGTATTTTATAGTGATACTCCTTTCCAGCTCCCTGGGAAACAGATTTAGTTACTCAAATAATAACTTATGTTGAATAAGTTATTTGCATATGTGAGGTTTTTCAGACTTACAGCTCCCAAACTTCAGTGGACAAGCATGCCCATCCATAGGAAAATTAACCAGTCTCATGGGGCAGTCAGCATTGATGGTTAGTCTAAAACACATTGAAAAAGAAGATGCTATTATATTGTTGTCTAGAAGGCCCTGAGGACTGAGAAAATATAACTGTTCAAAGTTCACCTCATTGTGTAGAGAATAGTTCCATTCTGCATGATACGAAAGAGCTTATTTGGGGTTGTCATGTTGTGAGCGATAGACTTTTTTCCATTCCTAAAAAAAGTATCAGGTGTCCAGATTTTGCTGACCATCAAATTATTCAAACTTAGGATCTTAGATGGGCCCCTGAACTTCAGCCTCTCATCAGTCCATGTCTGACGGAAGAAAACATCCATCGTGTACTCCTGTGATAAGGCAAAACTGTCATTGAACTGCCGACTAATTTGTTAAACACCTTTCATTAACTGCTTTCATGTTAAATCTTATTTCTTTTAAGGGATAACTAGAAGATAGTCACTCTTTATTCACAATGGTTTGCTCTTATTGCATCATTATTCTTCTTGTTTCTTGGAATATTTGTTATATTATTAACCCTGCTCACATGCAGAAAAAATAGTTATACATAACCTAAGACAGAAACAGTTCTCTTAACTAAACAACTTCTGTGTTTCTCATTGTCTCTCTGCCTCTCTTTCTCCTCCCCTTCATTTCCAAATTACCTCCATCCCCATCCCCATAGCCACCCATATATCCAACTCCATCCACATCCACATCTACATATCCATTTTCATCTCCAACTCCATACTTACATCCATCTCCATCATTCTAATGGCAAAAATAACTTTAAAATTCTATTCTATTCTAAGTTTACAATGGGCATCTAGTCTCAATGCATCTCATATCTTCTCTTGGCATTTAACCCTTTTTTAAAGGGGAACAGGAGTATGGTCTCACTATTTAGTGATGTCTTGAGGGTAGCTAAACTTTGCTTGCCAAGTGCCTTTCTATCCTCAGATCAAAGTTTGGGTACATTGTTCTCAAAATTCATTATTAATTCTGATATTCCAGTGTCTAGTCAAGAAGTCTTTTACATACATAGTTAAAATTCATTGTAACTAATATATAGCTCATTAAAATTCATCTTCAGAAATAATATGCTAGGTACTTTGAAAATACATAAGTGAATGTATCAGAAAAAATGTTTACCAAGAGAGATAATATTCTTTTTTTTTTTTTTACCTAAGACTTCAGGAAATATAACTTTGTAAATTTGGATTTAGGGGACAATATTTGCATCTGATTTCCTAGCTCCCTTTTTTATCTCTGGCTTTTATTGCCAGCATTTGTTTGTGTGGGTAGATGAAGTGTGACAAACAAGGTCTGAATCTATATGGTCAAGCTCTGGATCTTAGTGGTGAGATTCAACAGTACTGCTGCACTTCTAGAAAAAATCTCAGAGAAAAGTTCTAGACCACCCCTCTGGCCATCCCTCCCCCACCCCTCTGCCAGTCACTTCTTCAATAATAGAGCTGTAGAAATGCATAGCAATTGCCAACATTAGTAAGGTTAAACAAATATGTGCTGCATTTTCATATTATTAAAAACCATTAAGGCTCTGGATAATGCAAGCTCCCCATACTCCATCAGGCAGGCAGCCCAAAGTGAAAATCTCTTAAATCTCAGATTCTTATCCTTCCCCTATGCCCAATTATTGATAACTAGAAGAAAAAAGTAAAGGAAGACAGCAAAGTCACTTCCACTAGAAAACCTAGCAATGCTGGGGCAATTTGAGGATGATTGTGGGTGATATTTGATATTGTTTTAATGGATGGATTAAAATGCTACTAGAACACCTCAAAATATTTACTTCTTCAGGGCTAGCTTAGAGTTTTACTGCCATTTACTATAAATATGTCCCTCCAATACCTACTAGTCTATCCATAAAGTGAATGGTTGACTGCATCAGGCCTCCCTGTGTGGTTCCCTGTGCTATTTGGTAAATTCTTCTGGGAAGAATTTCAAAAGTTAGCTAAATCACAAACCTTAAATGCTTCCTCAATTTCATTATTATGCACTTGGATCCTAACTGCCTTCACCCAACCTGGCAATCTCCACCTTTTCACTTGAAATAAAATTTTACCTGTTTTTTTGTTTTGTTTTTTTGTTTGTTTTTTTGTTTGTTTCCTTCAATAAATTGTTCATGCTTGGCCCCTAGTGAAACTGCCTAGGAGATTAAATTCAACAATCTACTCTAAAAACTAGCCTGCCTTCTGATGGGATGGATGGATGATGGGAAATATTTCAATCCAATTAATTCAGCAAATACCGATTACTGCTTTTCTGAATGCTAGGCATTCAGCATAAATAAGCAAACCCTGCATCATTGACCTAGGGCCATGGTTAAGTAGAAATACTAGGTATGTCTTGTGATTTCTGGGCTTCATTCCTACTCACTGAAGAACAAATCCTTTAGCATGGGTTACCCTGGAGCACTTAAAGCTCCAAGTGCACTTACCATCTCCACATCAGACACAGGACCAAAGCTTGTCACATAAATATCAGTTTTCACTTCAGTGACAGCACCTAAAATGAAGGTGAAGAAGAGCAAAAGATTTCTCCCACCTTATAAATTACCCATCTGAATAAGATTTAGGAAATTTCTTAAGGGCTACACAAAAAATCCAGCTACATCCTGTATTCAGTATGCCCACCATTCCCTCAGTCTTTTCTTTCATATGAATCCCTAGCTCCATTCAGTTGTGAACATTCACTTATGCCAGCCCAAACTAAAAGATTCAATGAGAGCCTTACTCCTGGATTTGCCTAATTACTTTGCCCAGGCTGTGTAAGTTGAGGCTGAATAAACAAAACTTAAATAGAACTTAGTTAAAGTTCCCTTGCAAATAGTGTAATCATGGAAGGACAAGAAAGGAAAAAGAAGATTGCTTTAGAACAAAGAATGATCTTACCTCCAAATCCTGGTCGAAGCCTGTTGTCATAGCCTTCTAACAGGTTGTCCAATATCCTGCTGATATTCTTTGAGTAGAGGTTTCCTTCATACATAGGATTGCCCAGGGCATTGTCCAGGCTGCAGATAAAGGGAACATTCTATGTGGACCACTTTCCCCACTCCCACCCCATCTCATTATTTCATTTGGTCAGGAACCCAGAACATAGTTTTCTCCTTTTCCATTCTCGTGGTGTAAGGAAAGAAAGGAATTGGGGTTGGAGAAGCACTTACCACCCAAAGACGTACATCCACTTCAGAAGAGAGGGCATCCTGCTGTGCATTGTACTGTGCAGGGCTTCACCTTTCCCACCCTCCTCTACTAGTCTACTGGAGCAACACTCCCAAGACCTTATATAGCTCTTATTCTTATTCTCTTCAAACCAGTGATTCAGTGGATGAAGAAGTTTCTGGGGAAGTTTGAGGGGAGTGTACAAGGAGGCACCCCTCTTTCTTTTCCTTCCCCCTCTTTTTGGGGAGTTTGTAGTCTTAGACTTCTTTACCACCACTAAGACTTATCTGACTGGCTCAGTTGGAAAATGAGGGTTTGAAGGGACAGTGCATGGTGAGAGAGCAGTGACAATAATAGAATAAGGCATTAGGGGAGATTAAAAGGAAGAAATCCACTGCTAGTTTTGGCAAGGAATTAGCAGCGCCCCGTTAGGGAATCTGGAAAAGCAGTGGCATCTTGCTGATTGAGATTATGTTCAAAATGTGCTAAACAATTATTATTTTTATGGTTCACATATTCCTACTCAGCTCTTACCATATTAATTTTTTTAAATAAATGGTCTGTCTCATAAGTCTTTGTTTTGATTTTTTTGTTATGTTTATTAGTGATAGATCCTTTATATTTAAAAAAAAATGCTTTAATTTACTGCCTATGCACATGTAAAAACATAAATGAAGGACTCCTGAGTTTTGTTAGTATGTTTTGGTTTTTAGTGGGAGTTTTTTGTTGTTTGCTTTCTAAAACCAGGAATCCCCTCAATCCAAACCCCTTTGCATCTCTATTTTATTTTATTTTCATTTTTCAATTTCAAATTGTTTCCTGCCCCCTGTCCAAACTATTGAGAAAGCAGGAAATATGATACTCTTTATATGAAATGATGCAAAATATTTCTACATTTATCTCCATTTTAGACATACACTTTTTCCACCTGAGACTTAATGTATTCCAGCATAGATGGATGGATGGCTAGTTTTTGTTGGTCAGACTTTCCCAAGAAATTTAAATAACTACCATGAATAGGTCAACATAATCTAGGAATTACTTCAAGCAACAAGCATTTTATGCTTTTGCTAATCATAGAGATGCAGACTAGATACAGCACCAAAAGTGTAGGGTACCAGTCATTTGCAAAATATTATAGAGTAGGATGGTAGAAGATTATGAATGATAGTGCCTCAAAAGTCAAGAGAAAATAAAAAAAGAGAAAAGGAATTTTGTGTAAAACTTACTTAAACCTATGTAGCAGCAAGCACCCTAGCATACCCAGAATGGCTGCTAGCACAGATTCTTTGATCTGATTTTCTAAAGGAAAGAAACTCAAAATGGGTTAACTATTTTACTTTAATCAAAGATATATCATTTACCTAGCTCAAGGGAGGGGGGGCGGAGTCAATACCCTGAACTTCAGAGAATACAAACAATACAAACAGAAGTTACAAGCAGACAGAGAAACAGATCCTCCAACAGACCTTCCAGCTGTCTGACCATTACATCCATACCTAGTTAGTCACCAGAGAGGGAAGCACCAACATCTGGGTTTCCAAAGCGTGGGGGGAGCAGGGAACTCAATGGCTACCCACAGTCTGATCTGATCAAAGCACAGAATTCTTTCCAAAGTGAGCCCCAAAGCAAAAATTCACATCAGGGTATATAAAACCTTCTCCTGGATCAGATAATGTCACAACCCTCTTGACCCATTGCCCAATCACAAAGTTATAAGATGTGGGTATTCCTGAAAAATGAGCTTACCACCACAGGCTCCATGTGACCACATTCAGCCTATTAGGGGGCAAAGTATATTTTCAAATCAGGGAAGGTTCTCAGAGTCACATAAGCCTATCCAAGGGCCTAGGGGCAGGAAAGATCTTCAGATTCCCATAACAACCTATTATGAGATAGCACTTGAAGATGAAGCTAAAGGGAAGACAACAAAGAAAACATAAAAGGGTATGAATATGCCACCATTTAATTAATTTAATTAGTTTTATTAGTTTATTAGTTTAATTAATTAAACATGTGTCTGTGTTTCTAAATTTCTAAGATATATTAATCTTTTGGATTTGGAAATTAATAATGGAAATTCCAGGGACTTCTTGAGAACCCTGGAAGTAATAAGTTATTTTTTCATGATATTTTTCATGATATGAGAATGCCATATTTAAATATTTTCATATTTTTCATGATATGAGAATGCCATATTTAAATAACAACAATTACTTATAATATAAATAAATGGTAAATCATTTTTTCTGTTACAAGGTTACATTCTTAAAGTTTCTGAAATTGTGAGTGAAAAACTAATGTAGTAGAAAATATATAGTTTGTTGTTACTTTGAAGCAATATATTGCAATAAATATTTAAAACATATCTGTCAATGAGGGAACTGATTTCCTTTATTTTTTTTCTTAAAATACTTCCAAAATTCCTCATATTCTTCATTCATGATTACAGATATGTGAAAATTTAAATAAAGAAGAATCCATAAGTTTAGTTATATTTACAAAGAACTATACAAGACTCAAACACAGGCAAATGCTCAGGAGTATTAAATTAAAATTAAAATTAAATTAAAATTAAAATTAAAATTTTAAAATTAAAATTTTAAAATCTCTTAACAAGGTTAGTAGTGATGAGGTGCAGGGTCTGGAAACCCCCTTGAGCTCTCCTTGAATCTTTGAGGTACAGGCCCTGGGAAACCCCCTTGAACTTTGACTGAATCTTCCCACTTGATGAGGCATTTGCAGAGGCCATAAGCTTTTCATTGTGGCTCTGCCCAGACCTCTGTTACTAGCCTCGCCCTCCATTGTCCATTTACTTCCCACCCTTGAGCCCATCAAAATATCAATCTGCCCTTGAACTGGCCTAGCCCACCATTTTCTGTTGGCTCCAGGTACTGTCCAACAACTTCCCACCCTTAATCACTCGTTGATCTCATTAGCTCCTCCTGAAGACCTTCCCCAAACTTCTCCTCCAGACCACCCCTAGAATCCTCCCACAACCTTCCTGTATTTAAGATCCATTCTTGCCCCCATGTGGGTGAGAATGCCATAGAATTTTCTAGCACAAACTTACTCTGTGTTTAATACAAGCAACCTTTTAATAGACTTTACTTTTCTTTGACTGAGAAGACTTGAGTAGAATTCATTCGGCAAGAACCGGCATATTGATATTTTGTCCAGAGCAACCCTACCCCTAACCCTAACCACATCAGTAGCACTACAAAGAATCATGTGTAAAATTGCTGATTTGAAGAATGATTTTGCTTCCAAAGCTCATAATATCTTGAAACACCACTCTGCAGATTTGTATAAAATATGCTATAAGTATAAACTTTTCTTTCTTTCTTTTTCTTTTTTTTTTTTTTTTTTTTTTTTTGCTTTTTGGAGGGAGAAAGGTGGGGCAATTGAGGTTAAGTGATTTGCCCAAGGTCAAACAGCTAGATTTTGTGTTAAGTGTCTGAGGCCAGATTTGAACTCAGGTCCTCCTGACTTCAGGGTCAGTGCTCTATTCACTTCACCACCTAGCTGCCCCCTAAACATTTTTTTTAATTTATTTATTTAGTTTTAGTTTTCAAAATACATTTTCACAAGATTTTGAGTTACAAATTTTCTCCCTGTCTTTTCCCTACTCCCAACCCCAAGACAGTGAGCCTTCTGAATACTCCTTCCCCCAATCTGCTCTCTCTTATATTCTCTCCCATTCCTCCCCCCTACTCAAATTTCTAGTAAGGCAAGATGAATTTCTATAACCCAGTGCCTGCATATCTTATTTCCCAGTTACATGTAAAAAATGATTTTTTAAACATTTGTTTTTAAAATTTTGATTTCTAGATTCTTTCCCTTCTTCCCTCCTCACCCACCCCTACTAGGAAGACAAGCAATTCAATATAGGTTGTACATGTGTAGTTACACAAAATGTTTCCATAGTAGTTATATAGTGAAAGACTATATTTCCCTCCATCCTATCCCGCCTCCCACTTATTCTATTTTCTCCTTTTACCCTGTCCCTTTTCGAAAGTGTTTGCATCTAACTACCCTCTCCCCAATCTGACCATGCTTCTATCATGCACCCACTTATCCTCTTCCCCCCTGCTTTCCTGTAGGATAAAATACCCAATTGAATGCATATGTTATTCCCTCCTTAAGCCAAATTTAATGAAAGTAAGATTGAATCATTCCCTTTCACCTTCCTGCTCTTCCCCTCCATTGTAACAGTATTCTCTTGCCTCTTTAATACGAGATAATTTACCCTAATCTATCTCTCCCTTTTTCTTCCCAATACATTCGTCTCTCACCTCTTAATTTTATTTTTTAGATGTCATCCGTTCATATTCAACTCATCCTGTGCCCTCTGTCTATGTATATATGTACACACATATACACTCACTCACATATATATTTATACACACATACACCCTCCTATACATACATATATATGTACATATACACACATACATATATACACATATATACATATATACATATATCTATACACACACACACACACACACACACACACACACGCACACATATATTCCCTTCAACTATCCTCATATTAAGAACAGTCTCATGAGTTTCAATGATTGTTTTTCCATATAGGAATATAAATAGTTCAACTTTGATAAGTTTCTTATGACTTCTCTCTCCTGTTTACCTTCTCATGCTTCTCCTGCTTTTAGTATTTGAAAGTCACATTTACTGTTCAGCTCTGTTTTTTTTTCATCAAGAATACTTGAAAGTCCTCTGTTTCATTGAATGACCGTATTTTTCACTGAAGCATTATACTCAGTATTGCTGGGTAGGCGATTCTTGGTTTTAAGCCTAGCTCCCTTGACCTCTGGAATATCTTAGTCCAAGTTCTTCAATCCCCAAATGTAGAAGCTACTAGAACTTGTGTTATCCTGATGCTATTTCAACAATACTCAAATTGTTTCTTCCTGACAGATCAAAATATTTTCTCCTTGTCCTGGGAACTCTGGAATTTGGCTATGACGTTCCTAGAAGTTTTCTTCTGGGGATCTTTTTCAAGAGGCAATCAGTGATTTCTTTCAATTTCTAGTTTGCCCTCTGGTTTGAGAATATTAGGGCAATTTTCCTTAAGAATTTCTTGAAGGATGATTTTAGGCCCTTTTTTTATCATGGCTTTCAGCTAGTCCTATAATTTTTAAATGATCTCTGCTGGATCTATTTTCCAGGTCAGTGTTTTTTTTTTTCTTCCAATGAGATATTTTACATTGCCTTCACTTCTTTCATTTGTTTGGATCTGTTTAATAGTATCTTGATTTCTCATAAAGTCATTAGCTTCCATTTGCTCCAATCTAATTTTGAAGGGATTGTTCTCTTCAGTGAGTTTTTGAAATTTATTTTCCATCTGGCAAATTCAGCTTTTTAAGGCGTTCTTCTCCTCATTGGCTTTTTGGACCTCTTTTACCATTTGAGTTAGTCTACTTTTTAAGGGTTATTTTCTTCAGTATTTCTGGGGGGCCTCCTTTAGCAGGCTATTGAATCATTTTTCATGATTTTTTTGTGTCCTTCTCATTTCTCTTCCCAATTTTTCCTCCACTTCTCTTACTTTATTTTTAAGATCCTTCCTGAGTTCCCCCATGGCCTGTAACCAATTCATATTTTTCTTGGAAGTTTTTGATGCAGGAGTTTTGACTACATTGTCTTCTTCTGGTTTCATATTTTGATCCTTTTTGTCCCCAAAAAAGTATTCTATTGTCTGATGGTGCTTCCTCTGCTTGCTCATCTTGCAAGCCAATGACTTGACTTTTGACCTCTTTGCCATGGTAGAACTCTGCTACCAGAATGGAGAGAGCTGTGTCCAAAATGGCTGGAGTTTTTGCAAATGTTGCCAGAGTGATTAGGAGGGAACCCTTTCTACAGCCACCACAAGCTCTGGCCACTGGCATTCCTCACTCCAGGACCACCACCCAAGACTGTGATCCAGATCCAAGAAGTTCAAAGAAAGAGTGATTACCCTCTGGACAGCTGCTTGGTCCCCCTATCATCTGCAGGCTAGGAGCTCCAGAGACAGCCACATGGCAGCAGCTACAGCCATCTTGATGCTGCCACCTCTTGCCACAGGGGCAGGGGCTGGACCATTCTTTTCCCTATTCCAACAGAGTTTTCTACTGACCTTTTACTTTGTACTTGGCATTTATGTATTGAAAAGTATGGAAACTGCCACAGCTGCCAGTGATTCACTCTCCTCAAGTCTGCTCTGGCCCATTTGTGTGGCTGGTCAGGGCCTCCATGTCTGAGCCCCTGTGGCTCATGCAGGACTGCCCTCAGTTCCCAGCTGGATGTGACAGACTCTTCCTTTAGGCCTGCCAGGCTGCCTTCAGTGGTAGATTTGTTTTTCTCTGTCACTCTGTGGGTTCTGTAGCTTTAAAATTTGTTTAGAGTCATATTTTACAGGTATTGGAGGTGGTTCGTGTGGGAGCTTATGCAAGTTCCTGCTTTTACTTGGCCATCTTGCTGTGTATGAGCTTATTAATATTTCTTTTATTTGAAAGAATGGCTCACTGTTACAAGCAAACAGAGTCTTAAATACACACATAATATGGCAACAGTTACAAGCAAGACTGATTAGAGAGTGACTGCAACTTCACAGAATGCAATATATTCTCAAAGACCCTCCTCAGGCAGTATATGGGCACTCTGTTACACACATATGTTGAAAGTGTACAAAACTATGCCAAATAGGAATAAACAGGTAACTATATATAATACTCTTCTGAGTATCAATATTGAGAGGCATAAAACAAGGATACATGCTCATCAAAGGTATGTGCAATTTTTATAGAAAATGTCTTACATTAATGAAAAATTAACAATTTTCTCCAATAATGATGATATGTGTATAAACATACACACATATATACATATATTATTATGTATTCTGGAGATTTTTTGTTTGCAAAATATGGTTCAGAAAAAATGGGGCATTTAAAGAAAAATCCTCTGCTTTGAAAAAGATCAAGATAACTGGAGGTACAAAGTAGATGAAGAATATTAATTGGCCAGGTCACAATATGCAATTTTTATGGGTAGTAATATTATCTATGCACACACACACACACACACACACACACACACACTATACACACATATACAAAACATACATTTATACATGTACATATATGGGTAAATATGGGTATGGATATCTATGTATCTGTATATCGATATTGACATCTATATATTTCTGTGTCCCAAAGTCTATAAATATCTCTGAATATGTATCTATAGGTTATCTATGGATATATGTATTTCTATGGAGAAATATGTGCATAAATGTGATTTGTGTATGTATAAAGGATAAGTATTCCATATGGATGAAGTGCATACTCTAGATCTGAATAATCAGAAAATGAAGAAAAATGTGCACTGCATTTTAGGGAGCTGTGATTTCAATGATTTCAATGATCCCAAGTGACTTAATGCTCATATTCAACAGTGTGCTTAGACTGCAGTATCAGTAGATTAATTAATGATGATGCTACCACAATTTTGTTGGATTTGATGATTTCATATACAGAACATGTGTATCCTGCAAAGAAAAAAAATTATACAATATCATCAACATCTCTGTTGAAGAAAGCATCCTAATTATCATCTTATTAAATGACAAAAAAAAGAGTCAGTCGTCAGAGTCAATAATCAGCTTTCCAGAATCTTCTTGAAGATCATTTCAAGACATTAGATAAGTCAAGGAAGGATAGTACACTGGAAAGAATTCTGGATTTGGAACAAGATGGGTTTAAATCCTTTCTCTCTTTCTTACTACCTGTGCGAATTTTGACAATTCATTTAATTGTTCTGGGACTCATTTTCCTCACCTGTAAAATGAGAGAATTTCACTAGATGGCCTCTAAGAGACCCATGTAACTCTGAATCTATCTGTGACCCATTACTTGTATGGATCTCAGTCTCTTTATCTGTCCAGTGAGGACAAACCCTAAGATTTCTTCATAGCAGAGTTCTATATTCACTAGGAACCTTTGAAATTGGACACTGTTAGTTGATTGCAATTTCCCAAAATAAAATTTGCCAATGGTGCTATGACAGTTGCAAGACAAAACTTTTCTTACACTGAAGAGGTCATTAATTAATGTAGACAGATTGCATCACCCAGTGTTTTTGTCCACTCATTCAACTACTTTTTACTCAAGCAGAGCTACTTAGGAATCATTTCCATTGCAAGTTCATTCAGACAAACCAGTGACCACCATGATGAACTAATAGAACATTTTATTATAAATTTCCCCAAGGGAAAAGGTCATAATGGAACTATTTCTAGATGGTATTTGAAGACCATTTAATGATGTTGGAAGGGGTCTCACCTACCCTAATCCCAGGAAGCAGTTTCCTAATGGGTGTCTGTTTCAAACATTTCATTAATTATAGATGCTTAAAGGACAACAAATATAGTTATGAAATCTCTGTTGAAAGGTATAGAGGATTAGACCTTCTGATTTCATGATGTTGGATAAGACATCTGAAGTTCATTGGCCATATATTTTCTGGGGCTATCTTTTGTTCAGAGACTTAAAAATAATTTCAATGTAAAGGTAAATAAATTCATAGAATGCTATGATATTCATGGCATTATGGCAGGAGACTGGGGCATTATATAATTTTTGCTTCAAAACAGCTGTGAATAATAATCCTTCTGGGTGCTAATAACTCCAAAAAAGGGCGGGGGCGGGGAAACAGAGCCACATAGAGTAAAGTCAGAAAAGAATACCAAAATTGTAGTAAATATAACTAGATTTAAAATCCAACATATTCATTTCTGTATTGTCTGCCTTTGGATAAGTTCCTTAATGTCTCTGAATTTCAGTATCCTCCTGAGTAAAATGAGGACACTATTTTACCTACCTGTCTCATGAGATTATTACAAAAATCCAATGAAACTAAGAATCAAAATTTATCATAATTGCAAAGCACTCAATATGCATGTGACTGTTATTTCAGTGAAAGGAAAAATGAAGATTTAAATTCTCATCTCTTCCTGCTTTTGATTCTCTGCTTCATTGTTTTGAAACTTTATCTAGACTTATCTATGTTTCTCCTACCATCTGCATGTTCTTATTGGCACAGTTACTACTGTTTTATAGGCCTCCATGGTACATAGAATATTAAAACCACATTTAACATTTAAGTATCACTAATGCCACGTTTCTGTGGCTATCCCTTTGTCTTTGATGGATTTAAACATAGATGTTTTGCTTTCAAGGATTCTCTTAACCTAGTTTATCTCACCGAGCAAACTATCACTGATAACATACCTCTATCTGTCATTTAAGTAGTACCAGTCTTCTCACCATCCCTCAAAAAGTCATACACAAGTCTTGCCTTCATGTTCCTCTTTCATGAATATTCCTTTCTCTCTGTCTATCCAATGTCTACTCACCCTTGAAGACTAAATCCAAGCTCCACCTTTTCCCTGAAAACTTTTGCTATTCTTCACTCTTGTTGATCTCTGCTAACAACAATACTATTTGAGATCTGCAAGCTATACTTTATCAATTGATTGAATATAACTGCATTGCTCTTACCCTGTACCATGTCATTTGATTTTATCTTCCCAACCAGATTGTAGGATATCTGTAATTGGTGACCCTTTTTATAGTTCCTTTGGCCCCCCATAGTGACTTGTATAGTGCTGAACCTGCAAGAGATATTTGTGCACTAAATTGCTGACATTCACTCTTCTTACAATTCCATACCTCTGTAGTATATGTAAACTCTGAAGTTACTCCTCATATCCCTACTGGCACTGCAGGTCAGGTCAATGAATTAATAAATATTTATTAAGCATCTGCTATTGCCAGGCACTGTATTAAGTACTGGGAAAACAAAAAGAAGGAAAAGAGATCCTGCCTTCAAGCTACTTAAAATACAATGGGACAGACAACATGCAACAAAGCAAGCAAAATGTAGAATAAATAGGAACTGATTAAAAGAGGGAATGCATTGAAATTAAGAGGGGCTAGGAAAGTCTTCCCTAACAAAGTAAGATTTTAGTTGGGAAGTCAGGATGGTCAATAGATGGAATTGAGGAGGAAGAGCATCCTAGGTATGAGAGAGAGCCAGAGAAAATGCTGGGAGCCAAAAGATGGAGTGTCTTCACAGAAACCAATGTCACTGAATCAGAGTCAGTGTTGGAGAGTAAGGTATAAAAAGACTGGAAATATGGGAAGTGGCTAGGTTATAAAGGTCTCTGAATGCTGCAGCATTCTGCATTTGCTCCTGAAAGCAATAGGAAGCCATTGGAGTTGTAAAGACAATTGTGAGCAGCAGTCCTGTGGACAGCTATGTGTGTGTGTCTGTGTGTACGTATATATATATATATGTATATGTGTGTATATATATACATATATATATACACACATATGTACATATATATATATAGTGAACTCTCTATTAATCAATAAAGTAAAGCAAATATTCACAACAATGTAATATAACAACTTATTACTAAGGTGGCCACATAGTCTTAAGCAAAACATATCATTCTGTAAGTCACAATCTCCTCAATCAATATAAAGTACTCATCTAAAGACTTCTTTCATCTTGAGTGGAGGCTGACTTCCAATCATTCTTAAGCCAATCATTCCTAAGGGGTAATCATCCTTAAGCTGATCATCTTTAAGAAGTAGTGGAAAGTACAAAGGCCATCTACTCCTAGGCCACAGTAAATCATAATTTCATCTGTCAGCACTAAGTACCCAAGTAAAAGTCCTTTCATCTTAACTGGAGGCTGATTTCCAATCTCTATGGCTCCTCTTCCATGCTCCCAGCTCTTGCCTGGATTCAAAGTAACACAAAACAACAGACAAAGCTTTTATGTGAGAAATCAGCAGCCATAAAATCGCAGAATTTCTATAAATAGCATAAAGCCCTGTTTCAGTACTTTTCTAAACAGCAGTAAAGTCCTCTTTCAAGACTTATGTAAACAGCAGTAAAGTCCTCTTTCAGGACTTCTGGATCAGCAGTAAAGTCTTTTTTTAGGACTTCTTTCCAAAAACAACAGATAAGGCTTTTTTTCTTACAGACCAATAGACAGAGTGCTACAGAGTGCCAAAATCACAAGCATTCTCACTCTTAGTTCTGCTTGGTCCTAGTTCATGCACAAGCTTTTATCTGCTCTGCTCCTTCATGTTCCACCCTTCCTGTTGCATCCTTCCTGTTCTGTCCTTTCTGTTCTGCTCCTCCAACAAGTTCCTCTCATGATGGGCTGCATGTGGTCACATTTGGCCTATTAAGGCAGGGAAGATCTCCAAACTTCCTCAGGCCTACTAAGGGCAACACAATGTGTACTGTTTCCAATAAAGACTTGATATAATCACAGGCAGGGCTCAAAGCAACTTGAATGACTGAAACAAGGAGCTAAGTACTACATTGCTTTCCATTACAATAACTGAAGCAAAGAGCAAAGTACCACTTTGCTTGCTTTTACAGCAGTTTATTGAGTAGGAGACTGACATGATCAGATACGCATTTTTAGGAACATCACTTCAGTGGCTGAATGGAGAATGGAGTAGAGTGGAGAGAGAATTGAGGCAGGCAGACATACAAGCAGACTATTGCAATAATCAAGGCATGAGGTGATGAAAGCTTGTACTAGAAGGGTGTCACTGTCAGAGGAGAAAAGAGCTATTAGTATTTGGGAGCTATTATACAGGTGAAATCTTTGGCAATAGTTTGAATATGGAGGTAGCAAGGGGTAGTGTGGAATCCAAGATGATTCCTAGGTTGTTATCCTAAGAAATTAGAAGGATGCTGTTTCCCTCTCCAGTAACAGGGAAAGTAGGAGAGGTGGGAGGGTTTAGGAGAAAATCTATCTATTGGACATCTAGTTTAAGATGTCTGAAAGAAAGTTAAAAATGTGAAGTTGGAGGTCAGCAGAGAAATTAGATGAGGAAAAAATACATTGGAAAATCATAAGCATAGGGATGGTTATTAAATCCATGGGAGTAGATGAGATCATCAAGCAAAGTATTATAGAAGGAGAAGAGGAGAGGGCCTATAACAGAACTCTCATAGTCACCTAATTTTATTTTTTTTTTGGAGGGAGGAAGGCAATGCAGGTGGAGTTAAGTGACTTTCCCAAGGTCACACAGCTAGTAAGTGTGTCAAGTGTTTGAGGTTGAATTTAAACTCAGATCCTCCTGACTCTAGCACCAGTGCTCTATTTACTGTGCCACCTAGCTTCCCTGACACACACTTCCCATGATCTAGAGGATGATCCAGCAAAGGACACAGAGGACTAGTATTTATGTAAGTAGGAAGAAAAGCAGGAGAGAAAGATGATCCAAACACTCAGAGAGAAGCTAGTATAAAGGAGAAAGAAGTTACCAATAGTATCAAAAGCTATAGAGAAGTAAAGAAGAATGAAGATTGGGGAAAGACCACTGGATTTGGCAATTAAGATGTCATTAGTAACTTTAGAGAAAGTAGTGTCAATCAAATGATAATAATGGAAGTCAGTAAAAGGATGAGAAAAGAGTGAGAGAAGAGAAATTTAAGGCTCCTACTGTAGCAGCCTTTTTGAAGATTTAACATACCTAGAGTTTTACTCCCAGTCTGGGGCTTCTCTCCACCATCCAGCTATAACTGTTGCTATAGCTCAAGATCCCCAAGTGCTATACTTCTCTCAATGATTATCACTGGTATGAATTAGTCAGTGAGATTAAGCTTTTAGGTTATTTATAGGTGGTATATTATTAGGTTATTTATTATGGTGGTACAGTTGGGACAAAATGTCTCCTCAAACGGGGAAAACAGTCTTCCACAATGATGTTCAGAGAAAGTGGACTCAATTTTAGGGATCATATGTATGGTAAAGGGTACCGAGAATCTGTAAATTCTTTTTTCTTCTTTGTGAGGTGTTCATTTAGTTCCCTTTAGGTATGTGATGGCTTTTCTGCTGGGTTTTTTGTGTAGCCTTGAATCCACCTTTTCTCATTACATCTAATGTATAGGCATACTTCAGAGATATTCCAGGTTTGGTTCCAGACTAAAACAATAAAGCATTTTTTTTTTGCTCTTTGTTTTTTGGAGGGGGAAGGCAGGGCAATTGGGGTTGAGTAACTTGCCTAAGGTCACACAGCTACTAAGTGTTAAGTGTCTGAGGCCAGATTTGAACTCAGTCCTCCTGAGTCCAGGACCAGTGCTCTATTCACTGCACCAACTAGCCCCCAATTAAGTAAATTTTGCAGTAAAGTCATGCAATTATTTTTTTGGTTTCTGAGTACACATACATGTTATATTTATATTGTACTATAGTCTATTAAGTATGCAAGAGTATTATATCTTTCAAAAAATGTACATACCTTAACTGAAAATTTATTTTTATTTCTTAATTTTTTTTTGTTTTTCTTTATTACTTCTTTATTTATTCATGCTTACTTTATTTCTAAAAACAAATATTCAGAGCCTTCAGCAATTCATAATCCTTTTGCAGGTGAAGGGTCTTGCATCAGTATTGATGGCTGCTGACAGATCAGCGTGGTAGTTGCCAAAGGTAGGGGTGGGTGTGGCAATTCCTTGAAATACAAAATCAATGAAGTTTGCTGTATCTGTTAAATTTTCGTTTCATAAAAAAATTTTCCTAAAATGCTGTTTGATAGCATTTTATCCACAGTAGGACTTTTTTAAAAATTAGAGTCAGTACTCTCAAACCCTGCCACTGCTCTTTCAACTAAGTTTGTGTAATATTCTTCAATATTGTTGTGTCTCAGGGAATAGGGGTGCCCCAGGAGAGGGAGAGGATGGGGGAATGCTTGATCATGGGAGCAGTCAGAATATATATCACATTTATTAAGTTCAGGTTCTTTATGTGGATGTGGTTCATGGTTCCCCAAAATAATTACAATTGTAACATCAAAGATCACTGATCATAGATCACCATAACAGATATAATGATGAAAAAGTTTAAAATATTGTGAAAATTACCAAAATTCAACACAGAGACATGACATGAGCACGTGCTATTGGAAAAGATGTGACAATAAACTTGTTCAATGACAGGTTGTTATAAATCTTCAATTTGTAAGAAAGAAAGATAAAAAAAAAAAAAGCAAAAAAAAAACCAACACAATGTCTGCAAAACCCAATAAAGTGCAGCACTATAAAAAAATGGCATGCCTGTATACTTGGCTTCTGATGCAGACAGTGCTGACAGCTGTTCCTGTCTCAGGGACAGCGCAAGTATGCCAATGAGAAATTCAATTCTTCCAGCCCTCCAGAGTTCATAAGGTCCTCCTCTAGCCAATGGAGGTTGGGAAAGAATTGGTGTTTTCCTCCTGTACATCTGACTCCTTCTTAAGAACTTGTCCAGATCAACTTTTTCTTGGCTCTCTATCATTCTAACCTTTTGGGCTATGAACTAGTTCCTCATTTTTATAAGACCCTCTGGGCATGACCAAGTTCATCAACCATTCAGAACAGACTTCCTTTCAATGTCTCTATAATTCCTCTGAAAGCTTTCAAGGACTTTTCTGCTTCATCTAAAGTCTCTGATTAAGATATATTCTTACTGGTAAGGATAAGATAGAATCCTATCACTATATTTTTTATTAATTAAATTTTAGTTTTCAACATTTACTTCTGTAACATTTTGAGATCCAAATTTTCTTCCCCTTCTTTTCCTCTATCCTCTCCAAGATAGCATGCAATCTGATATAGGCTCTACATATACATTCATATTAAACATATTTTCACATTAGTCATGTTGTAAAGAAGAATTAGAAGCAATGCGAAGAACCATGAGAAAGAAGAAAAAATGAAAAGAAAAAGAAAGCAATGGGCATGCTTCATTCTATATTCAGATTCCATAGTTCTTTCCTGGATGTGGATAGCATTTTCCATCATGAGTCTTTAGGAGTTGTCTTAGATCCTTGCATTGCTAAGAAGAGGTGAGTCTATCAAAGTTAATTATCACACAATGTTGCTGTCACTGATATAACTTACTTTATATGAGGTTGGGAAATTGTCTAGGCTGAACCTTACAGTTTTCATGAATGTTTTTTAAGGGCCCGATGATCATTTATTAAGCATCTACTATGTGCCAGTCACTCTGCTAAGCATTGGGGATACAAAGAAAGACACAAGACAGAATTTTCCCTCAAGGAGCTCACAATGTAATAAAGACAACATATAAAAATAAGCTGAAGAGGAGGTGGGGGGAAGTTACCCAACTCCAAGGAATGATGAAGTCTTGCAGCCCAGGTGAGAAATTAACTAAGGTTTCTGAGTTTTTTTTAACTCTTTTTGTCTTGCAGAATGATGACATTCTAGATATGATGAAGTCCAGGAAATAGCTACATGGGATAATTCTTTTTGTATGCACTTTCACAGTTTAATCGAATTCTAATTATTTCTGTAAAGGTCTAATTTCTTCCATACTAAAAAAAAAAAAGTTCTGCGAAAACATGGGCTATCTTATTATTGCTTTATTTTTCTCCCCTTCCCCAGTGGACCCATTCCCCACCCTTCCCATACAACATTTTCCCTATGTTAGTAGTTCAATTGATATTTATTGAATTGAATTTCTTTGTTTCATTTTCCCAACTTTTGGCTCTTTAAAAAAGTATTTAAATATGGTCAAATCTCTGACAACTGAAACGATAGGGTAATAGGAATTACGTGTTAACAGAGTGGATATCAATGATGTCTTAACAGACTAGTAAATAGGAAATTAACTCTCAAGAAATGGATAGCACAAATGCAACTTAGCCTCTGAGGTTTTTCTATATACCTATGTATCTATTCATTCATATGTGTGTGTGCCTATGTATATATACACACCTTCACACACATATATATTGGTATACATAAACATATATACATACAGATAACCAACCACAATTAATCTATGTGTTATATATTCTCCAGTCCTCTGAGATCATCACTTTTTTCCAAACATCAGGTAATCTCCATAAATTGTTTTTGTTTAAATGCTGCATATTTTTTATCAAATTAAATATCATCTATTTCTAATATATATAGAAAATTTCAAAGTACTAAGAAGGCGAAGAAACACTTCAAGGATGTGCAGATGAATCTAATATTCAGCACAGAAGTCTCAATGAAATTTCTCTGAATAAAGACTGATAGTTCTGTAAAAAGAACTTTTCATTTTCATGCAACCTCAACTATTGGTACTCAAACAAGCAGATTTGCTGCTAGAATGGACTGCATGTGACAGAAAAATCATAAATTTTCACTTGTTTTCCTTTCTTAGAAGCATCAGAGTGAAAAGATTGCTAGACTTCAAGTCAGAAAGAAAAGTTCCACACAACATTTGTCACTTACTAGCTATGTGATGTTAGGCAAGTTACTTAACCTTGATTTATACCAGTTAAATCATAGGCACAATTCTCACATATGTCATCCCTAACAATGGTCAACATCAGAAACCTTTCATTGAAATCATAGCTACTTTCTGTTATATATCCACATGCCTCCATTCCTCACCTCTATCTCACAAAAAGAGATTTCTCTTACTGACACAGTTAGAACCTTTTCTCTCTGAATTGCTAAATCAAAGAAATTCAAGAAATTTGAATCAGCAAGAAGAAAACAAAACTATCACTCTTTGCAAATGGTATATTGGAACACATAGACAATCCTAGAGAATCAACTAAAAAAACTACTTGAAACAATTAACAACTTTAGCAAAGTTGTAGGATATAAAATAACCCCACAGAAATAATCAGAATTTCTATATATTTCAAAAAAAAAGTCCAGCAGAAAGAGATAGAAATAGAAATTCCATTTAAAATAGCTGTAGTTTGGGGAAGAACCAAGATGGCAGAGAGAAGTCAGAAACTTGCCTGAGCTCTCCTCAGTTTCCCTCAGAAACAACAGTAAATCAAGCCTCTAAATCAATTCTGGCTATAACATTTCTAGGAGTTTTCTTTTAGGGATCTTTTTTCAAGAGGTGATCAGTGAATTCTTTCAAGTTCTATTTTGCCCTCTGATTCTAAAATATCCAGGCAATTTTCCTTGAAAATTTCTTGAAGAATGCTTTCTAAGTTCTTTTTTTGATCATGGCTTTCAGGTAGTCCAA
>CM053581.1:301268561-301293256 GCA_028627135.1 Pseudochirops cupreus | reverse complement strand
GGATGTATTTGTACAAAAATGTTGATAGCTCTCTTTGTAATAGCTAAAAATTGGATATTGACAGGATGCCAATTAATTGTGGAAATACTGAACAAATTGTGGTATATAATTGGGATGGAATGCTATTACCTCTGTGTGTGTGTGTGTATGTGTATGTGTGTCTGTGGCTATAGATAGCTAATGGTATAGATAGATGATAGGCAGATATAATAAAAAGAAAGAGTGCTAGACTGTGAACTATGATCTGGGTCCATATTTTTCACTTTGCTATACTACCTGTATGACCTTGAAAAAGTTACATAGTATCTCTGGACCTTAGTTCCATCATCTGCAAATATGAGGGGATTAAAAAAATGGCCTCTCAGGTCCTTTCTAGCTTGAAATTTATGTTGTATATTTATGATTAGAGGATCATTGGACAAATTTATTTCTTCAAAGTAATTTTCAGTGATTTTGATAAATGGGTGGAAGAAACCAAGCTGAGGAAGTATTTTGCTGAACCAAATCAAATGTGGTTTTTCTTTTGTTTTCATAATGAACAAATATTAGCTAAGTAGGATTTTGTAATCTCTACATATTTTAGTAAATCAAAACTTAAAAAGATGTTATCTAATAAATATTGCTGGTAAAAACCTGTTTCCCTATTAATACGAATGAGCTTAAAGGGTATTTATTAAATATTAATTATGTGCCCAGCACTACACTAAATTTTATAAAAATTCAAATGATGATATAGTGCCTTTCCTCAAGGAGGTTGTATTCTAATTGGAGTAGCCATCATATATGTTGCAAACAGGGAGGAGTATATTGGTTGGGGAAGTTACAGTGATGGTGAATGGCACCCTATGGGTATAATTGATGCACCCTTTCTAGTAGTAATAGGTGTATTGCTTTGATTGTTTCCAAAACTGGAAAATTCTGTGTGGGATTTTAGATATTGGTTTGGGGGGTTGGTGAGATACCGGTTTTTGTGTTGGAGAGATAGTGGTTTGGGGGTTGGTTGTGGGTTTGACAAGAAAATAATATATCCAGGGTGTAAGGTGATACATAGCTGAAATTATATAGATATGAGAATTTTGAGGTATTCCCCAATCAAGATACTAAGGCACCAGGGTAAGACTTCTATTGTTAAGTTGTTTTCCAGCTGTGTCTGACTCTTCAGTTCCTCATTTGGGAAATTCATTTAAACAGGAGTAGTTTGCCATTTTCTTCTCCAGCACATCTATCAGAAGAGGGAACTAAGTCAAACAGGGTTAACTGACTATCCCAGCAAGTAAGAGCCTTAGGCCAAATTCGAACTGAGGAAAATGAGTCTCCCTGATTCTAGGCCCAGTGCTCTAGCCAATGTGATACCTAACTGCCCAAGAGTTATATATCTGAACAATTAAGCATGCAGGGATAGATGATCTGTACTAATATTCTAGATTAATGTATAGATGACTTGCAATGATTTTGTATAAATGAGTAAGTACAGAGATAGGCAGTTTCTGAGGTCTCAGCTAATTTTTGTTTGTTTATATTAATAAGGTCTGAGTCCCCCCACCCCAAACCATACTTTATGTTTTTGAGAAATTTGATGTGGATGTTTCAATTATAAACAACACTGATTGCCATTATCAGAGACAAAATACTGGGCTAAGTGCACCATTGTTCTCTCCCTCATATTATTATTATTAGGTGCAGCAGTATATTAAGGGAAGTCAATCTGTTCCTAGACACATGAAAATGATTCCAAATCCAATAGTTAAAGAAATCGTTGATTGTTCATATCAACAAATTTCTCCATTGGAATGATTGCTTGTCATGTCCAATAAAGTATTTTCCTTCAGGGACCTATAATATGTTTAATGTATTTAAATATTTTAAAAAATTATTCTAAAACAATGGTTCTCAATCTGGGGCTATGATATATACATGTATTTGTATATGTATACAGACATATACACATATATCCATATGGACATATACATATATGTATATAAAAATAACAATATTAATTGCTTTTATTTGTGTGCTTATGTATTTTATTGTATGCATTTAAATCATTATTTTGAGAAGAGGCCTATAGGCTTTGCAAGCTAGTCAATGAAACAAACATAGATGGTTAATGGCTTCTATTCTAAGGTACCTATAGGGTCAGGATGAATAGAAAAGCATGTCAGTGACTTGTATATGTAGTGTGGGACATGTTGCTTGACATAACCCTGACCTTCCTTTTCTTCTCTCTGGGTTGGATCACTTATCCCAGGTTTTACTCACTCTTATAGATCTGAAGGATTTTTCCCGAGGGAGGTCCAGTCATGGGTGTCCATAATAGTATAATTCTTTCTCAAGTCTTGGAGTAAAACAAATCTGGGAAAATAAATGGCTACACAAACAACTGTAGCTCCTGAACCCCCACCAATAGGCTTGAGATTTATATGAGTTAATCATAATAACACCATTAACTCTTAAACATTATTTAAACAAACTCTCAAAAACGAGATAGAAATGATCTTAGAAATACATGGAAAGACTTTCATGAAATAATGAAGAGTGAAATGAGCAGAACCAACAGATCATTGTATACAGCAATATTGTTTTAAGAATGACATTGAGTGAATAAAACATTTTGGCTATTATGAATATCCAAAATAACTATAAAGAACATATGAAGGAAGATGCTACCTGTATACAAAGAAAGAACCGATAAATCAAAGTATGAAAGGAATAAATTTCCATATATACATACACATAGAAATGTGTGTGTGCATACATCAGGCATTGTCAGCTGGACTCAATTTCTGTCAGCTTCTCAGTTCTATCTGGTCCTTTGCTCCTATAAAGGTAATTAATTTAGTAGGTGCTTGGTCCTTAGTAACTAAGGGCTAAGTACTTCTGTGAAAGAAGCAAAGGGTGTGAACGCTGTCTCCTGTGTGAACAGAGGGTGTGAACTCTGTCTCCTTTTGCTGATGTGAGAGGAGGGGGTTGGCTGAGACAGGAGGCCAGTGTGTGTATATAAGAAGAATTTCAGAGGCAGAGAATCAGAATCAGGTATGTTCCTCCTGATGGCTCCTGGTGGAGGAAGAATTGTGGCTGAAGTTGCTGCTGCTTTAGAGAGAGTGTTTCTCTCCCAGCATCTGGAAGCTGACTGAGAACTGAGTTAGAGTTTTTCTTGAGACCAGAATATGGTGAAGGCTGAAGTTGCTGATGCCTGGAAGGCTGAGATTCCTTCTGGGTCCTAGACCCAGCTGAACTGCTGGAGAACTGAAGGAGCATGACTGGGACAAGTCTTTTTTGTTTGTGGCTTGGTTGATCCTTGAGTTCCTGGCAACAGAAGTTGTAAAGGGTTTGAGATGTGCTAGACCCTGTGAACTTCAAGAAGAGTGTGTTCTCGAGGGAAGAAAAGAGACATTTGTGTAACAAGAACGGCCCAGAGGACTGGACAAGGATCTGGGAGCTGTCTGTCTCTGAATCCATGTGACTGGTGGATTCAGGTAGGAGCTGGGACCATGGAAGGCAATCCAGGGAATCTGAGAGACCACCCCTAGTCAAGATGAAGAAAAGGCCTCCCTCTGGACTCATGATAAAATTGAAGTATACTAGACACTGAGGGGTGGAGGGTTTGTGTAATTTTCTAATGATTGTATTTAGTGATTAAAGATACTTAGTTACTGATTGCTAGATAAGTGACTGATTAATTTAATCTATGATTGCCCCATAAGTGGAAGACTGATTATTGTATTGTGAAATGACTGAATGATTAAGTAAGGAGGGTTTCCCCCCTTAGGGAAACCAAATGATTATTTTTTTGTTCTTTGTTCTAAATATTGTGGCCACTGTAGTGAAAACTATGTGGCAATTCTAATGTTAAGCTGTTGTGAACACTATGTTGTCATTTTCTGTGATAAGATGTCATGTTGTGAATATTGTGATTTGTTGTGCATGTTTGCCTTGATTTGTAATGGAATAAGAAGAGTGTTCACTATACTGTGTAATCCAAAGCTTAAAAGCTGTTCACAGTAGCATTCTTTTGGGAAGCGGCTTGTGCATGGCATTACAGCTCCAGGTGTTCTGTCTTCTGGATTCTGAAATCTTAAAAATATATAATATTTGTGTCTAGTAGTAAAAAAAAAAATTACATGATAATTTATTATGTGTTTAAAAGGAATAGCAAGTTGTACATAATAATAGATTTGCAATTTCATATACAAACATATGTTTATTATGCTGTCATGAAAATATTTGTTTTATTCCATAAATGTAAAATAAAACAAATAAAAGTAAAAAATAAGTCTCTGAAAAATGATAAAGCACGTACAAGAATGATCATAACATAGCCTTTACTGAATAGAAGGCGACATGCAGCAACTGTGAAAACATGGCAGTTCACCCATGAACCCTGCTTATTCTCTCTCAGCAATGCACAGAGAGAACATACAAACAGAAACCTTACAGAAAAGGACGCGAATAGGTAAACCCATGTGCCTGGGGCAACTCAAAGCTCTGTCCTTGATCTCTTTTGGGAACAATGTGCTCCATGAGGCACCTGCTGGTTGGGATAGCTACTCTTCTTTGATATTCTCCAGGGGCTTAAGGAATATAGTATTCTGTTGGCGAAGAGCAGCCTTGAGGCTGGGATCTGAAGAACTTAATAGGTCTGCTACCTTCATGGTGCTCTGGAGCATTGTGACATGCTTTCATTAAAAAGTAATTCTCTTAATCTTGATATCTATCAAGCTATCTGAATCTCTTCACTGGGCTTTGAAGGAACTCCCTTTCTTGAACCACTGAGGGCAATAAAGGCCAACATAGGCTAACTAGTGGGTGGTTTTCCCTCTCTAGAGCTGTAAATGGTGACAGAGAGCAAAGCAGCTCTCTACCTAGAGTAGAGGTTTGACCTTGCATTAAATAGCCCTTTTGAACAGCTGAGTTTTTCTTTAATCAAATTAGCTCCTAACAACAGCTACAGACACTGTCCATTAGTTGGACTCAATTTCTGTCATCTTCTCAGTTCTGTCAGCTCTTTTGCTTCATGTTTTTGTGTTCTATCTTCTGGATTCTGAAATCTCAGTTTCTATAAGAACTTCTTGAATTCTCACTTGCATGCTAATAATTGTCATTTTCCATACTCTCTTCTCTTCTATAATCATTGAATGAGAATTCACAAAACATGACCTAATATATATTGACTCCTCTTTAACTTAAATTGAGAAACTTCAAACCCACATTTCTGTCATATAGTATTGAAATAATACATATAGAATGGTCTTGTAGTCCCAGAAATTCCCAGGGGGGAAAAAGCATAATAAAACCTTATTCTGGGAATCAACATACTTCAACCATATTTACAGGCTATATCTATATATCTATATCTATATCTAATCTATAAGCATGCAGTACATGCATTCACTCTGAACTTCTCAGAATTTTATATGTCTCTCCTTAAGTAATTTTTTTGTCTCATAATTTCTTGTTTCTTCTGAAGCTATTTTTCTCTGTTTCACACAAAATGTCTCTTTTCTTCCAATAAATCAAATGTCCACATTAAGAAAGGGACAATATCTATATAAAAATGTTATCAAGATGATGTTACACACAGAAGTCCTCCCTCTTTGTAGGGAGGTGATAGAATACAGATGCATAATTTTGCACACACTGTGGGATACATTTGGTGGGATAGTTTATTTTGTTTAATGTTTTATTTTTACAAGGGAATGTTCCATGGTGGAGAGTTATTGCAAAGGGACAATATGTTCAAAAGCATCAATAAGGCATTTTTAAAAGTAGTAGCAGAAGCACTATGTCGTAGGATAATTTAAAGCTATTGAGGATAGCTGAATATAACAAAAAGGTTATTTTTTTCTTGTTAGAGTGAAGAAAAGAGGAGGATCAAAGAATGCATAAGATATTTGCTTAGGATGCACAAAACAACTTTATCAAACATGGAAAGAAACCAGAGCTGTTCAACTCATCTTTTGTTTTGTTTTGTTTTGTTTTCTCTCCCAAGAAGAATGATTTGAGACTGTCAAGGGCAGAATAAAACTGGATAATAAGGAGGTAATAGACAAGGAAATAAGTATACATAGCAAACCAAAACTTAGTTGCCCTTCATGAGTTCAGTTAACTAGATCCCAGGGTCATGAAAAGAACTGGCAGATGATACTCATAAGCTAAATTTTTAGCTAAGCATATGAAAATATTTCTCATACTATTCCATGGAGAAAATAAAGAAATAATATTAATGATAAGTAGATTCAGAAATAGGCAAATGGCGAGACCCAAAGAACCCATTAAAAAATCAAAAATACAAAACTAGAAAGGATTCTAGAAGCAATCTAGTTCAAACCCCTCACTTTACAATTAGAGAACTGAAACCTAGGAAGGTAAAATAACTTACCTAATCTCACAGAGGGAGTAGAAAGAAGACTAAAAAATTCAAACCCAGGTCCTTTTTATTCCAAATTCAGCTTGCTTTCTATGGTACTACTTTGATTGTCCACCATGGTTTGATGTTAATTTGGAAGGAAGTCTATTGAAGCATTGGAGAATCCTCAGCTTGGCCTTTGGCTCTTTAATATTTTCCTAATAACTTGAATGAAGAAAAGTTTGTATATTTATTCAATTTGCAGGTGATATAAATCTGGAATAAAGAGCTAACATATTGGGTGACATAAAAATGAACCCAAATGATATTTACAGGTTAGAAAATTGGAGCAAATTTAATAAATGTAGTTCTCATACTTTTCTTCAAAATGTTTACTTTCCAAGTTCAAGATTAGAAAATTATCTCTTTTTTTTCTCTGAAAAAAAATCAATCTGGAGATTTTCTTGGACTGCAAGTCCAATATTAGCCAGTCGTCTGTCAGGGCAATCAAGGTAGTGAATATAAAAAGGTAAGAGCATCCAGAACTAGGTAATGTAAGTTTTATTGCATTTTTCTTGGCCAGATGATATCCAGTGTAGTATTTTCTATTCTAGGACCACATTTTAGGAATGTTCTTTAGAAGTTGGAGAGTATACAGAGCAGGGCAATCAAGATGGTAAAGAGTCAGAGTTCACACTACTTGGTCAGTAGAATAATGAGATATTTAGCCTAGAAAAGAGAATATATAATGGAGGATATGATTACTATCTACAAATATTTGAAGAGATGTCATGTAGAAGAAGGATTTTGTTGGCTATAGAGAGTGATCTAGGAGGAATGGGGCTGAAGTCACAAAGAAGCAAATTTAACTGTATGGGCGAAAAAACAAAGCAAAGCAAAACTCCATTAAAATTAGAGCTATTCCAAAATGGAATGGATTGTAGGGGGAGATACTGAGTTATTTATTCAAGCAAAGTCTTGCCTGCTTCTTTTTAGCTATGTTATAGATAAGATTTTTGTTACAAAGTCGTCTGCTAGTTTCTGGTATAGTTTAGATAACTCCAGTCTGCTTCCAACTCTGGGAGTCTGTGATTCTGTGACCTCATTTTCTCTATTGTCTATAATATCATAGGACTCCGACTATTATTTCTTCCAGTGTTTCCTAGAAAATAGATACTTTTAAGGCATCTAAAAATTATGGAAGTATCATTTGAATGCAAAATGGGACTTTTGACAGCTATTTAGATGGAAGGTACTATGAAAATATAATATTTTACATTAATAAAGATTTCATGTGTGTATTACTGGTGAACACTTATGGAGAATTACACATTGATTTTTATTCTTGAGCCTGTTGTAATTTTTTGACATTACTAAACTTTGAGATGATTTTCCATTACATGACAAATACAACTGTTTGAGGGGTATAGAGTAAAACTGAATTATTAATGCAGATTTATATTATAATTCACTTCCCCGAAAATAATTTTATCCCCATATTAGCATCAAAAAGTAAAATTCTTTCAACACTCCTTTACACTAGCAGTATTTTTATTGGTTCATAATTGGATTATGTTTACTGAATAATGTGATAATAGAATTCACAGATGACAATTAGGCAATATTGATTGTTTAAGTTTTATTTAATCATAAACATTTGTGAGGTTTTCATGAACAGCATATGTTGGTCCACAATTAAAGGATTTACTATAAACACAAACTCATTTATATTGAAAGAAGTTCTCTATAAAAGTTAGTACTTCAACCCCTTTCAAATATATAAATATATACATATACACACACATATATATATATATATATATATATGATTTAAAAGTTATTTTACCAAGTAACTGATCATGAAGATATAAGAAAAGGTTTTAAAGAGAGTTCTAAAAATAAATAATAGCTAATTGTGATAGAGAAAAATGAACAATCCTTCACATTTAAATCTATCATCTTGCTTTTCCTCACAATAATCCTTCAGGGTAGTTTGGAGAAGGAATTGTTATCCTTATTTGAGGGATGATGAGGAAGTACCACAGAGAGGCCAAATAAAAGTCAATAGCTAGTTAATGCCACAGTTCAAAATGAGAGACCAAGTTTTCTGACCACTAAGATCGGTGTTCCTTCTAAAAAATTGCTGTTCTTGTTTACTAAATAGTCTCCCTAAATAGTTTCTTCCCAAAGAGAATCACTAGAAGAACTAGAGAGTAGTGGAATTCCACTTTAAAAAACAGAAATATTTAATACAAGGCAGGCCCAACTAGACCTCTCTCTAGGGAGTATTTATTCATTGGCTTCTCAAGAGTCATTATAATGTAATTCAATCTCACATTTATTTTTTGAGAAGCCATTTTTCCCCAAGTGCCTGTGCTAGGTACCTTATGGCATACAACATTGTATAAAAAATGAACCCTGTCCTCAAAGATCTTATGGCAGTAGAAAGGATAAGACTTGTATATATAAAACTGTAATATAAATTAAGTACATAGGACAGGTGCAATGCTTGGCCAGGTATTCTAGGAATATAGAGATAAGAAAGTATAGTGCCCAGAAGAAGAATAGAAGGAATTTCTTTTGGAATAGACTATAGGGTATACGGATATAAAGGTGGGAAATTGTTTCATGGCATAAACCATACAGACAACCACAAGTTAATACTAGTTAGTTGTAAAAAAAACTATAAGTAGAAGAGCTATGGGTCTCAAATGAAGTAATGGACACATAGCACCTTGCAAAACTTCAAGTTTTATATAAATGCTTACTGTTTATTATTATTAGTAGTAGTATTAATTGGATGGTGATGACTTCATTTCGAGAACCTAATACTACACTCCTAATGAGCTCAAGAAATATTTATAGAACAGTGCAGTGGTGTGCTGCTGAATGTTTACCAGCTAGAATGTACAGAAAAAAATGAATACCACAGGCTTTTAAATTTAATCTGAATTACTGACACTTTCATAAATCTAGAAAATCAACAAAATAATAAATCAAGCCTGGATCTGTAGTTATTGCCAATTTCTGATGTACAAATATTCATACAAGATCTAGTAAGTAGCTCTTATAACCTGGTTAGGGACAGCTCCAGTATATTCCTGACTGTAAGTAGAGTATAAGTATAATCTCTCACTTTTCTTTTTAAAGGAACTATTTGATTTCTTTCTTTTCATTTTTTTTTATTTTCACTTTTTGGAGGGCAATTGGGGTTAAGTGAATTGCCAAAGGTCATATGGCTAGTTTTTGTGTTAAGTGTCTGAGGCCAGATTTGAACTCAGGTCCTCCTGACTCCAAGGTCAGTGCTCTATTCACTGCATCACCTAGCCACCCCATAAGTATAATCACTTAAACTGAGATTGGTAATGTATTGAGTACAAAACTTCAGTGAAGGATGACAGATTCTTATCCTACTTCAGTTGTCCATCCATATTTTTTCTTACTGCTATTAATATATTTGTAGCATCAGATTATTTTCTTAATCTATCTCTCCCTTCATTGCTATCCAGTGAGACATCTATTGTAACAGAGGATTAAAAAACAGGAAAAAATGAGTAGTTGATTAGAACTAACCAGCACAAAAGCAGGATCTCACCTGAGCTCTTCCAAATTCCCATCCAAACAACTTTAAATAATGTCTCAAAATGAATTCTGGAATGGTAGAACCCACAAAAGAATGTGGTGAAGTAATTTTCCAGCCCATGGTAACTTAGAAAGTCAGCAGGAAAGGTCTGTCACACTAGAGTGTGAGTGGAATGCAGTTCAGCACAGGCTGGGTCTCAACAAATCAGCAACAGGTCTTGTGGCAACTGAATCAGTGAATGCAACAGCAACTTTCAGAATTCTTAGCCCACAGATGGTAAGGAAGTCTGACAACTGGCTAGAAGATTACAGGAGTCCCTTTGCTGGCACTGAGGGCAGACCTTTGTTGTATTCACCATACAAAGACCCGGTTCTCTTTCCTGAGTGGCAGTCCCAGGGAGAGGAGAAGCTACTAACATAGAAAAATATGGTTGCAGGGCAGTGGGGGCTCTGACATAGTTCTAGGGTAGAGAAGAGTATGTGTGCTCTCTCACAGACCAGGGCACCAGCCACAAGAGTAGTGACCACACCTCTCCTTAGATCATACCACCTTGGAAGAAATAAAAACTTACAGACCCACCAAAATAGCTCTAAGAGTAGCAGCAAGAAAGACCTGAGGTTTGGGATAGCACCACCTCAATCTCGGGAGCAGAGCCCCACTCTAATATAGTTAAAAATCAAGAACTGTGATGGAAAAATGAGCAAACAACAATAAAAGAATCTGATTATAGAAACTTACTCTGGTGACAGAGAAGATGAAAACACAAACTCATAAGTCAAAACTGCTACACTGAAGTCTCAAAGAAAAAATGTGAATTGGTTTCAGGTCAAAAAAAAAAAAGAAGAATTCCTGGAAGAGATCAAAAAGCATTTTAAAAAAAATAAGTAAAGAGTAAAAATTTTGGGGGCAGCTAGGTGACACAGTGAATAGAGCACCAGCCCTGGAGTCAGGAGGACTTGAGTTCAAATCTGATCTCACATACTTGACACACTTACTAACTGTATGACCTTGGGCAAGTCACTTAACCCCAATTGCCCTCCAAAAAGCAAAAATAAAATAATATAAAATAAAATTTAAAAAGAATAAAAATTTGAGAAAAGAAATTAGAGTGGTACAAGAAAATCATGAAAAAGGGTCAATAGCTTGGTAAAGGAGGCATAAAAAATATTGAAGTAAATAACACCTTAAACAGAATAGGCCAAATAGTAAAAGAGGCACAAAAACCCACTTAAGAAAAGAATTCCTTGGAAAGTAGAATTGGAAAAATGAAAAATGAGGTACAAAAGTTCATTGAATAAAATGATTTCTTATAAATTAGAATAGAGAAAGAGAAAGCTGAAGACTTTATGAGACTTCAAGAAATAATAAACATAACCAAAAGAATGAAAAAACAGAAGACAATGTGAAATATCTCATTGGAAAAACAACTTACCTGGAAAATAGATCCAGAAGAGATAATTTAAAAATTATTGGACTTCCTGAAGACCATGATAAAAACAAAACAAAACAAAACAAAGAGCCCCAGAAACAAAAACAAACAAACAAACAACAACAATAACAACAACAAAAACCCCAAACCAATCCTAAACACCATCTTTTGAGAAATGATCAAGGAAAAAATGCACTGATATTCTAGAACCAAAGGGCAATATACAAATAAAAAGACTCCACAAATCAGTTCTTGAAAGAGAACTCAAAATTAAAATTCCCAGAAATAGAGCCAAATTCCAGAGTTCCCTGGTCAAGGAGAAATTATTGCAAGAAATCAGAAAGAAATAACTCAAATATTGTGAACCCATAGTTGGGACAGCACAAGAGTTAGCAACTTCTACAGTGAAGGGTCAAAGACGTCTTAGAATATGATGTTCCAGAGGGCAAAAGTACTAGTATTACATTAAGTATCATATACCCAACAAAACTAAATATAATCCTTCTGGGAAAAATGGAAATTCAATGAAATAGAGGACTTTCAAGCCTTCCTGATGAAAAGATCAGAGCTGAATAGAAAATTTGATTTTCAAATACAAGACTCAAGAGAAGCATAAAAAGGTAAAAATGAAAGGGAAATTATAAGAGACTTAATAAGGTTAAACTGTTTATACTTTTACATGGGAAGATGATACTTGTAACTGAAAAGAATTTTGTCATTTTTAGGGCAAGAGTATATAGAGACAGAGTGTGAGTTGAATATGATGGGAAGATATTTTTAAAAAAATTAAGAGATGAAAAAGAGGAATGCACTGGGAGAAAGGGAAAGGGAGAAGTAGAACGGGGCAAATTATCTCATAAAAGAGGCAAGAAAGAGCTTTTACAATGGATGGGATGATGGGGGAGGTGACAGGGAATACTTGAAACTTACTCTAATCTGAACTGGTTCAAAGAGGGCATAATATACACACTCAATTGGACACAGAAATCTTACTTACCTCCAGGAAGTTAGGAGAGGAAAGGAATAAGGGGGGAGGGCTCATGGAAGGGAGGACAGATTGGGAGAGGTAGCAGTCAGAAGCAAAACACTTTTGATTAGGTACTGGGTGAAAGGAGAGAGAGAATAAAATTAATGGGAAAGGAGAATGGAGGGAAATGCTGTTAGCAATCATATTTGGGAAAAAAAATGAAGCGACTTTCTCTGATAAAAGCCTCATCTCTTAAATATACAGAGAAATTAGACAAATTCATAAAAATTAGGGTTATTCCCCAAATGATAAATCATCAAAAAATGTGAAGTTAGGGGCAGGTAGGTGGTGCAGTGAATAGAGCACTGGCCCTGGAGTCAAGAGGACCTGAGTTCAAATCCAGCCTCAGACACTTAACAAGAAATCTTGCTGTATGACCCTGGGCAAGTCACTTAACCCAAATTGCCCCCTCCAAAAAGATGTATGTATGTGTGTATATATATATATATATATATAGATAAATATATATATATATATATATGTATATATATATATATATATATATATATATATATGAAGTTAATTTTCAGATCAAGTAACCAAGGCTATCTATAGTCTTAAGAAAAAATGTTTTAAATCACTATTGATTGGAGAAATGCAAATTAAATTAGTTCTGAGGTATTACCTCACACCTACTGAATTGTCTAATAGGACAGAAAAGGAGAATAATGAAGGAGGTGTGGAAAAATTATGACACTAATGCATTGTTGGTGGAGTTGTGAACTAATTCAGTCATTATGTAGGACAATTTGAAAGTATACTTAAAGGCCTATAAATCATGCATGCACCCTTTGACCAAGCAATACCACTACTAGGTCTATTTCCCAAAAGAGATAAAAATAAAAAAGACAGTTTCCCAGTTGTAAAGCCAAGCATGAGCAGCTGTCCAAAGGACTGCTGCTGTGAACAGCTTTCAAGGTTCTGATTACACAGTATAATGAATTCTCTATTTATTCTGTAACAAATTAAGACAAAACATTTACAGAAAATCAAAGTACAGCATTCACAATGTTATAACTTCCCAACTTATCACTAAAGTGGCCATGTAGATTTCACCAAGGTGGTCACATAGTTTTCAACAAAGTACAATTCATTCAGTCAATCATAAAGTCCACTCCTAGGTCACATTATCTTAATCTCTTCAATAAAAATGTCTTCTTTCTTAAACAAAGTATATTCATTTAGTCAATCACAAAGTACAAAGGTCAAAAGTTTTCCACCCCTAGGTCACATTGTCTCAATCTCTTCATTCCAAAAGTTCCCTTTCTTCTTAACTGGAGATTCATTTCCAAGCATCCTAATTAGTAAGCCCTTACTTCAATCATCAAAGTAGAAAGGTCAAAAGTGCTAGTAAACCACGATCTTCTCAGTTTGCATTATATATCCAAGGAGAGGTCTTTTCATCTTGACTTGAGGCAGGCTTTCAGCTTCCATAGTTCTTCTTCCATGGTCCCAGCTCCTGCCCATATCTATCAAACTGTCGCTTGAGTTCAAAGGCAGACAGCTCTCAGTTCTTTGTCCAGCTTCTTGTACAGTTCCTTATCCAGTTCCCATTCCACACTGAAGTTCACAGTGTCTGGTCCACCTCAAGTCCTTCACAGTTCCTGTTTCTGGGAGGACAAATCTTGACAGAGCCACAATAATATTCATCCACATTGCTAGCACCATCATCAATTCACTACCTGCCAGTAAAATCAACTCAGAAATCAAGCTCTGAGAACTCAGCACAAATCATCAGTATAGAAATCAACAGAGACACAGAAACAACGTCCAAGAGGTCAGTACAAATCATCAGTAAAGTCCCAGGACCTCCAAAACCCTCCTCCAGGACTTCTGCAAACAGATAACCAAAAATCCCCCTCTTTCAGGGCTTTCAGTAAGGTTCCAGGGCTTCTGAACAAAGTATCACAAACAAACATCAACACAGACAGAACAGACAAACATAGAGTGCCAGGATACCACGAGTTTTCCCCTTCTCCACCATAAGAGCTCCCTTCTCAGTTCTGCCTTCTCCAGCCTGGGCCTTCCCTTATATATGGTCATTAGCTCCTCCCCTTCCTGTTGCAGGAGTTCACAAGTTCTAGGGTTCACAACAAGTTCTGTATCTTAATACTTGATAGAATCATGAACTGAAACATGGTGTTGACTACTTCTGTGTTAATTAAATAGTTGAAACAAGGTGTTAATTCAATAGCTGAAACAAGGTGTTAACTACTCCCTTGCTTGCCATTACACCAATAGTAAAAAAATTGAAATTGAGGGGATACCCATCAATTGTGGAATAGCTAGACAAGTTGTGGTATATGATTGTGATGAATACTATTGTTCTATAAGAAATGTTGAGTTAGATGCTCTCAAAAACAAACAAACAAACCTGGAAAGACTTATATGAACTGATGCAAAATGAAATAATAGAACCAGGAGAACGTTGTACACAGTAACAGCAATATTGTAAGAGGATGATCAGCTGTGAATGACTTAACTATTGTCAGCAATCCAATGATCCAAGACAACTCTGAATTATTTATGATAAAAAATGCTATCAATCCCCAGCCAAAGAACCAATGGAGTCTGAATACAGATCAAAGCATACCATTTTTACCTTCTTTTTTTTGTTTTGGTCTATATTTTCTTTTACAACATGACTAATATGAAAATATGTTGTGCATGACTACACATGTATTACCTATATCAAATTGCTTTCCTTCTCAATGAAAGGGATGAGGAGGAAGAGACAAAATCATGAATTTAATTTTAAAAACAAAGGCTGAAAATTGTTTTTGCATGTAATTCAGAAAAAATAAAATACTAAATAAAGATAAATACAAAAAGATAGAAGAGTAGAACAATGGGTAAGGTTAAGTGACCAGGGTGAGTAACTCACCCAACCTATCCCCTCCTAAAAAAACTACTGATGAGTTTATCTCATAGGAAAAACTAAATTCATGCATCTATCACACCTCGGAAATTTATAAAATATAAATTAATTAGATTTCCTTTCATTTTGCTCCACAGACCCCAGCTGGGAAAATCACCAAAATTTCTGATAGAGAGTCTATTTTATCTCTCTCATACTTTATGAGTCTAACAAGTCAATCATTGATCCCATTCTATACTTCTGGTTCAGAAGGCAATATAAAAATTTGTATGGTCAACTACCATTTTACTTTAGGCAGCTAGGTGGTATGGTGGATAGAGCACTGGACTTGGAATCAGGAAGACTCATTTTTGTGAGTTCAAATCTGACCTCAGACACTTACTAACTGTGTGACCCTGAGCAACTCAATTAACCCTGTTTGTCTTACTTTCCTCATCTGTAAAAAGAGCTGGAGAAGGAAATTGCAAACCAATTCAGCATCTTTGCAAAAACCCCAGATGGGGTCAATGATCTAATCATAACAGCACTTTTATCTTATTTCAGCTTTTTATATTATTGCAGAGAAATTTAAAGAAACTCTAAAGAACAGGTGAACTTTGGGCTTAACATATGTTCTCCAGGGCAGTGATCAGGACATAGAATTGAGAAACAAAACTACCATCTGTGTTATCAATTCTCCCTAATAAAAATTCCAGCAACCAATAGACAGCCCAGGCAAATTTATTTTCTTAGTCTCAGATTTTATGGATTAGAGCTCACCTACACTCCCACAGCCATCTCATGTCTCCTGAGACTTCTCCAGAACAAGAGGAAGATAACATGGTCTCTTTAAGGCATTGTTCTAAAGTCAATGTTTCATAGAGAATCAAAAAGCAAATGAAGAATTTTATTTTGTCCAGATGTCTAGATGGTGTACTACACAAAGAGCATTTATCTATTGCCTACTCATGGCAGGGCATTGTTCTAGGCACTGAGGATGCAAAGATCCAAAATAACACAGTCCCTGAACTCAAGATGAATACAGTCTAAGGGAGATGATCTACAGAGAGATCAAAGCATAGGAGGAGATAAAGGGAGAGTCAGCAGTACAATTTGCTTGATTACTAAGGAGAATAATTTGAAATAAAATGGGAAAGACAGGTTGGCATCAAACTTTGTGTGGCCTTAGCTTCCAGGTTAAAGAGTTGTAATGACAACCAAAGTCATACTTTGCTGCTTGTATCAGCTATTCAAGTGCTTTTGAGCTTTGCCTTTGATTGTGTGAAGTCGTTATTGGAAACAGTATACATTGTGTCACCCTTAAGAGGGCTAAAGGAGTTTGGAGACCTTTCCTGTCCTTACTAGGCCTAATGTCATCACATGGAGGCCATAGTGGGAGGAGCTTGCCAAAAGAGTGGAACAGAAAGGATGGAACAGGAAGGAGCAGAACAGAGAAAAACTTGAGCATTAGCTGGGACCAAGCAGAACTGAGAGGGAGAATGTCTGTGATGTTAGCACTTTGTCTGTCTGTTCTGTCTGTGTTGATGTTACTTTGTCAGAATAAAATATTCTCTCTGTTGAAACAAGACTTTACAGAAGCCATGAAAAAGGACTTTACTACTGTTTATAGAAATCCTGGGACTTTACTGTTAATTTGTGTTTGATTTCTCAGACAGAAACTTTGTCTATTGGTTTCTGTTATTTTGTCAGACAGAAAGTGAATTGAGATGATGGTGCCAGCAATGTGTGTAAATATTGTAGCTCTGTTAAGCTCAATGTATGCAATTATTGTTGTAGCTCTGTTAAGCTTTGTCTTCCTAGAAACAGAAACTCTGAAAAGCTTGGACTGGAGCAAAAAGCTGAGATATAGAACTGGAGCAGAAAGTTGCCTATGTGTGAATTCAGGCAAGAGTCAGGTGACTCCAGGCAAGAGCTGGGATTGGTAAGGTCATGGAAGAAGAGCCATGAGATTTGGAAGTCAACCTTGAGTTAAGATGAAAGAAGACTTTACTTGGGCACTCAGTACTGACTGATTACATTGCAACTTACTGTGACCTAGGGGTGGACGATGTTTCTACTTTCAGCTACTCCTTAAGAATGATTGGCTTCAGGATGATTGGAAGTCAGCCTCAAGACAAGATGGAAGAAAACTTTACTTGGGTACTCTGTATATATTCTATATATGATTAAGGAGATTGCAACTTACAGAATGATATGTTTTAAGACTATGTGACCACCTTAGTAATAAGTTGTTATGTTATGTGGTTGTAAATGTTTTGTTTTATTTTCTTGAATGTTTTGCTTTAGTTGTTGAATAAATAGAGAGTTCACTATACCCTTAAAGTTATTCACAGCAGCAGTCCTGAGGAGAGCTGCTCATGATTGGCTTTACGAGAGTCTGTATTTTATTTTATAGGTAAAAGCTAAAGTTTCATCAGTTACTTCAAGGTTGTTTAGAGCAGAATAACAAGGACAAAAGCATCCCAAAATGTCAGAGCTGGAAGGAACATTGCCAGTCATTATTATTCTAATTGTACAGATGAGTAAACTAAGGTTTTTAGATCTGAATTATTTTGTACTATTAGGGACAGAACTGGGAAAAGAACAGAGGCCTTTCTTCTAAACCAGTGCACGTATTATTATGCAGCATTGGTTTTGTCATATCAAAGAGCACACTATCAAATAGGATGGAAAGAATAGGTGATTTGTGAACTAAATGACTAAATAAAATAATATCACCAGATATTAAAAATAGCAATGGGTCAAATATGTTATTTGCAAAGACAAGGTAGTATGAAAGTGATGAAGAATGAGTTCAAATAGTTAAAACCTTCTGTTATATAAATGTGTTTGTGGGGTGTGTGTATGTGTGTATGTATATACATATATGTATGTATGTGTGTATGTGTATATATGTATGTACATACATAGATATATAATTCACATATACATATAAATAAATAAAAATCTATTTAATCCCTGAATATAAGATTAATGAGAAAATTAATACCCAGATATCCATAGTCCATGTAAAATATCCAATAAAAAAAGTGGTTTTATACCTAGAGATTTGATTCTTTGTTCCAGTATCAGCTAAAAGGTTTCTTTTCCCCCTCCTTTTACCTAATTGCAGAAATGGTGATTTGTACTCATTTGGAAACGATTATATTATCACTGACTGCAGAGTTATTCTCCACACCTGACTTTGAACCTCCCAGATCTTCAGAATCATTCAAGGTATGTAGGCTTTTAACATGGTTTCTTTCTCCTCTTGTTCTCCTTTGCTTTATTATTTAAAATGTTATTATATAGATACTGACTTAGATACTAGCTTCCATTTCTTTGAAAATCTGAAAATCATGCAGTTAGAGGAAGAGAACATTCCATTTTCTTGGGACTGGGGAACTTATTTTTTTTTTAACCACAAAATAAAAGACATCAGATTTGAAAACCAGCTTCCAGTAAGGTAGAATTTGTTCATAATTGGCATTGAATCCAAGAAATGAAGTCAAAACATTTTAATTTTAATTCTGAGATTTAATGTTTATAGGTTTAAAAAAACCAACAATTTGCGGCAGTTAGGTGGCACAGTGAATAAAGCAGCAGTCCTGGAGTCAGGGGGACCTGAGTTCAAATTTGGCCTCAGACACTTGACACACTTACAAGCTATGTGACCTTGGGCAAGTCACTTAAACCCAATTTCCTTGCCTTCTCCCCTCAAAAAAATAAAAACCTTTTTGGCATATAATAAAATGTTCTTTTTCAAAGTAAATTTTCCTATATTTTGCCACATTTCACAAAAGCCACCCATGAATACTTCACAAAACTTTGCTTTCATTAATTCATCAAAACCTAATTACATATAAAGATATTTTACAATATTCATTCTTCTAAGAACCCCAAGGTACAGTGGTAATAAAATGAGTGATTTTTGGGGGGGGGGTATGCACATGTTGCATATACTAGAGTGGAAAATGTTGTGACGTTACATCTTCTCTGAATTGATGCATCTATTGTCACTTTCCAAATGAGTTTTTTTGAACATGTTTCCTAATGTAAAATGTATTTCCTGGGGCCAGCCAAAGTCTATGAATGAGCTTTCATTCTCTGAAAGTATTTGTCAGAATGTTTACATTGTTAAAATATTATTTGTAAAATTATATGTGTGTATGTGTATATACATATATAAATATACATATGTGTGTATGTATGTTGAACATGTTTGTATGTATCTATGCTATCATCAACTTCATTGTTTTTCTTAATTATAAAGCATAATGATCATAAATTTAGCTCTGGAAAAGATGTTAGAGGTCACCTGCTCCATTCACCTCATTTCAAGGTTAAAGAAATTGTGACAATGGAGACTATTAAATGATCATTCATTGCACCAGGGGTTGCCTTATGGATTACTTAGCATCTGAAAGCATTATATTGCTTCAATTAGTCAGTAGATGCCAGGGGTAAATCACTTGCACCTATGTCCCTAGTTAGACCAGGTGGTCGCACCCCAGATAGTTTATCCTTCAAAGATTGTGCCAAACTTCCTTGGGATGGCTAAGATCCATCCCATTTGCCCCAGTTCCTACATAGTAGCAACTGAAACTTTCAAAAAGTACCCTTGTCTGTATGCTCCTGCAATAAAATTTGCATGTTTGTATTACTTTGGGAATCGGTGTCTCTATCTTCAGGCTTGGAATCTGTCAAATTCATCTCAAGACAGAGACCTAGAGAGGCTAAATGACTTGCCTATCATCAAGGTGACTGAGTGACAGAATTTGTACCTAACTCCAAATGTAGCAGCTTTTACAATATACACAAGAACTCCCCTTTGATGTCCTTAGAGAGAACATTAAACAGAATTATAATTTGAAACTACAGAAAGACCTTCTTAAATGGATGTTTGCCTAAGACAGTGATTCAGTCATACCCCAAGACATGGATTCATGGGCTGCTGAAGACAGGAGGAACCTTATATGGCATCTAGTCCAACTCCAATGGTAACAAAAAATCAACTACTTTAGTTATAACCTTGGTAAATTTCTCTATAATGGATGGAATAAAGCTGTGTAGGGTATGAGTTAGTTGCTAGCATTCTTCAAATTACCACATCCATCATTTTTTACATCCATTTTTTGCTGTTGTATGGATATGACCAAATGAAGAGTTAGAATGAAATGTTCTGCTGAATGGTGGTGTGTCCTTGATGTGTGAAAATGGTGCTCCCCATACACTATTGGGAGGACTTCCTCTTTAATTTGTGAGAGCACCGTAGAAAGACCTTGCACAGACTTGCTCTGGTCCACTTGCCCAACGCAAGCATCACAGATACCAAGAGGCAATATGGCAAACTTTTAATAAACTTTGCTTTTCTTTGGCTGAGAGAAGACTTGTGTTGAATTCATTTTGCAGGACCTGGCATGTTGGTGTTTCGGGGTCTTGAGCACCCCTAACCCTGCCCATATAGCTAGTAAGTGTGTCAAGTGTCTGAGGCCAGATTTGAACTCAGGTCCCCCTGACTCCAGAACCTGTTTATTCACTGTGCCACCTAGCTGCCCCAAGTTATTGAATGGGTTGTATTGATTTGCATGTACTTTATCAATCTGGATAGTTCTTTGCAGCTGAAGGAATGTGCTCATGATTTTACTTCCAACATAACCAGTGCTGCCTGTCTTCTAACACCTGTACTTTCTTTGGCTTTCTTCTGCCAAGAAAATCTCTCAAAGCATAAAGAATAGTCAAACATGACTGAAAAATAACAAAGTAGATTGTTAATTCAATTGGTTAATTATTGGCTGCAGTAATTTAGCAATACTAATTAAGTAATTTTGCCAGAATTTCTTTGCTTTTAACTTCATTAAAGCTTCAGGAAGTAACAAGCTCCTGATCACTGTAGGTCTTTGACTACTTGTTGAAAATATTTTAGAGCAGTGGTATCAAGCTCAAATAGAAGCCACATACTGACTTAGAAAAGCACAAACCAACATAATCTATTTTGTATTCGAATTGTATTTATTTTGCCACACATTTCCCAATTACATTTTCAACTGGTTCTGCAGAGTGATCCATTGGCCAAAAGCTTCATACATTTGTTTTAGGGAAGATTTTGCTTTATGTTTGGATTAATCTCAAAGGTACTTTTGACATCCCTTTCAGTTCTATGATTCGTGTTTAATCTTTGCATTCTTAGCAAGTTAGCACAATTTATTGTATGAAATTGGAGCTAAACGAATACTTGTTGAATCAAATGGAAATATGAGATTTTAGCTTAGATTAAGGAGTATAGGATTTATTCATTTTTCCCTGCTATGAGACAGTAACACAAGTTGAGGACTGGCACTACTAACATGATGACAAAATGTTATTTTATTCAATCATTCTGTTAGCCTTGATTCTCCCTCAAATTTCTCTGGCAACCCCTATAAAAGCTAACAATATCTGGTGAAGTACAGAAGTAATAATAACAAAACTACACATTTGGAGTCAATTTGGAGTCAATAATGAATTAGATTTCATTTTGTACATGTGAAATTTTATGAAGTAGTTTTACACATGAAAAATTATAGAGGACTGGGTAGAAAATAACTGCCTAAGAAGTTTAAATATTCTGACAGATGTGATCAGATCTGTAGGCAGCCAGTGAAAAATGTAGGGTTGCCATTGGGCACTCTCTCCTGTTTTTCACAAGACCCTTGGCAAGCAACCATCTTCAGTCTTTCTCTAGTCTAACTTATCTGCAGCTCAAAGTTTAGACTGTTTTGATTTGGCACCTATCTACTGCAAAGTTGTGGAGGTCTAGATTTGACAAAGAGAACTTAGACTCTCTGAATCATAGTTTCTTTGTAAAATAAGGATAATGTCTCACAAGATTATTGTGAGGAAAACTCTTTGCAAACTATAAAGTGCTTTGGAAATGTAAATTTTTGTTGTGCTATCATTATTACATATTCCAATGCTTCTAAAATCTGAGATTTCATTGGTGTAGGTTCTTTCATATCTTAGTAGATGAACTTTCTAATTTAGCATAGACAAAAACACTTCAGTGCTTGGTGGTCATCTGTAGGAATGGTAAGTCTTTCTGCACTAGTAAGGGATGGTGGCCTCAATCTTTAAATTTTTCCAAATTGGTAAATTTATTTCTATAGTTTGTGTTCTACCATCTTTGCAATCAAAACCAAGCTACATCCATATCAAGATTAGTCACCTGAATAGGGCTTTAGTAGAAGTAACATGTTGTAGTAAGTTAAAAGACTGATGGATTTGGGATCCTAGGGATCAACTATGGCTCTTCCACTTGTGACCTGTGTCATACTGACTCCTGTATGTTGATGTTTCTCAAAGTTTGGTACATAGCTTATAGTCTTTCTCTCTTCCTCAACTCATGCTCTCATACGTATTAATTCTCCTTTAAAAACTCTTACAACTCCATTTCTCAACTTACTTTCCATGACCAACTCCTCCACTCCACCTCGGCCACACACAATGATGGTCATACTCTTCTTCATCTTGCCATTGTCCACAAATGTACTACCCCCATTGAAAATTTCCAAAATCCTCTTATCTGACCACAATTGTTCAACTTTCCATATCATTTGGCTAATTCCAATTTTTGAGGAGTTATTTTCCTCAGAAGTGTTTTGTATCTCTTTTTGCAAGGCTGTTAATACTCTTTTCATAATTTACTGTCATTGCTCTAATTTCTTTATCCATTTTTTGCTCTATCACTATTATTTGGTTTTTAATATAATTTCTCCTCTCTCTCACACAATCTCTTTCTTTAACTCTTCTATAAATTCTTGTTGAACTTATATCCAATCTTCATTTTTCTTTAAAGCTTTGCTTGTAGATGTTTTCAAGTCAGTGTTTTCTTTTATGCATGTATACTTAGCTTCTTTGTTACCACATTACTTTTTATAGTTGGATCCTTTTTTATTTGTTCATTCTTCTACCCTATGTCTTTATATTGGACTTTATATTAGTGTTTGACTCTGCTCATTTCTAGAGTTGATGTTTGTCCTGAGCTTCTGACTTTTTATGTCCTTCTGCTTAATTTCACAGCTCAGTTTGGAGGCCTGCAAGTTTTGTCTCCACAATGGTGTGATTTGGGGAGAAGTTTTTGTTTGTTGTGTTTGTTTTTGTTTTGTTTTGCTTTCCCTGCCCTCTTGGGAAGAAATTCCATAGGTCCATAGATTGTGTTTCATTGTTTTTGGTTGAGTTTCAGTAGACTACTGCTAAACTTGGTTGTTATTAGTCTACTGGTAGGTTTAGCAGTTCAGAGGAATTAAACTTCTTGACTCCCCTTAGTGTTATTTTTCTGCCTTCCGCATTATACTATAGATATCTGTGTGAAGGTAAAGATTAGAACTGGGATACTTTCAATCCTTCTCCCCTGCTTCCCCACACACTCCTTGGGCTCAGAGACACACAGCTAAGATTATGGAAATTGTTCTTTGCTGTATACACAGTTTGTGTATGTTTCTCTGCATCCTAGAACTGTGACCCAGAATTGGATAATGGGAGACAGAACTGCTAGCTGACACCTGTTAGTATTCTGATCAGTGGTTTAGTGGTCCCCTTGGATTTTCTTTTCTGCTCTGGTGCTTTAAGTCATGGTAATCAGTCACAGCCCTCTTGCAATCCCTGGACAGTTGAAACTGCCCTGCAGGGATCTTCTTCACATTATTAATATGCTTAGCATTCCCTTTCTTTATTGACTTTTGGCACTGTCCAAATTATCACAAACTTGAGATCTGAAAATAACTTCTAAATAATCTACTGAAGAAATTTTTTGATTGTCATGTTAGACACAATGGATTCTAAAGGATCATGGGACAAAAAGTGATAGCCAAGGCTGTGCTGGAGACTGCTTAAACCAACTCATAAGAAGTGATTGTTAAAATTTCAGCAGGATCCTTTACATCATAGAAATTGGAAAATGCTACAAATCTGAGCTTGATTTCTCATTTTCTTAACTGTCTAGATTAAAACAATGGCAGAGAAAGTGTTAATAATACAGTTTAAAAGGGTCATGCTTAGTGTGTGTGTGTGTGTGTGTGTGTGTGAGAGAGAGAGAGAGAGAGAGAGAGAGAGAGAGAGAGAGAGAGAGTGAGTGCAGTGCTGGTTATTAAATATTGGTCATAACATCTTTTTTTTAACTTTTATTTATTTTAGTTTACATCATTCATTTCCATGAGATTTTGAGTTAGAAATTTTCTTCCCATCTTTCCCCTACTCACCACCCCAAAATAGCCACCCCATTGTATAACCTCTCCCCCAATCTATTCCCTCCTATGTCCTCGCCCATCGCACCTCTGACTTTCCAGTAGGTCAGGATGGATCTCCCTACCACAGTACCTGTGTATCTTAAGTTCCAGTTGGATGAAGTTAATAATAATTATTATTATTATTGTGTGTGTGTGTGTATACACACACACACACACACACACACACACA
>CM053581.1:301249873-301268061 GCA_028627135.1 Pseudochirops cupreus | reverse complement strand
CAAATGAAAAAGCTAGAAGAAGAACAAATTTAAAATCCCCAATTATTACTAAATTAGAAATACTGAAAGCCAAGGGAGAGATTAATAAACTTGAAATTAAGAAAGCTATTGAATTAATAAATAAAATTAAGAGCTAGTGTTATGAATAAAGCAATAAAATTGATAGACCTTTAGTCAATATTATAAAAAAAAGAAAGAAGAAAACCAAATTACTAGTATCAAAAATGAAAAGGGTGGATTTGCCGCTAATGAAGAGGAAATTAAAACAATAATTAGGAATCATTTTGTCCAATTGTATACCCATAAATTTGGTAATCTTAATGAAATGGAGGAATATTTACAAAAATATAAATTGCTCAGATTAATTGAACAGGAAGTAAAATACTTAAATAACTCCATTTCAGAAAAAGAAATTGAACAAGCCATCAATGAACTCCCTAGGAAAATAATTTCCAGGGCCAGATGGATTTACAAGCAAATTCTAGCAAACATTTAAAAAGCAATTAATTCCAATACTTTATAGACTATATGGGAAAATTGGAGGAGTCCTACCATATTCTTTTTATTATACAAATGTGGTACTGATACCTAAATCAGAAGGAGTTAAAACAGAGTAATAAAATCATAAACCAATTTCCCTCATGAATATAGATGCAAAAACTTTAAATAAAATATTATCAAAAAAGATTACAGCAACTTAGCATGAAAATAATAGACTTTGATTGGGTAGGATTTATCCGAGCAATTCAACACCAGTTTAACATTAGGAAAACTACCACAATAATCAATTTTATCAACAACAAAACTCATAGAAACCATATGATCATCTCAATAGATGCAGAAAAAAGCTTTTGACAAAATACAACACCCATTTCTATTAAAAAACACCAGAAAGAATAGGAATAAATGCTGTCATCCTTAAAATAACAAGTAGCATCTATCTAAAACCTTTGGCAAGTATTATATGTAATGGTAATAAGCTAAAAGCATTTCCAGTGAGATCAGAGTGAAACAAGAATGTCCACTATCACCCCTCTTTTTCAATTTGGTACTAAAAATGTTAGCTGTATCAATAAGAGAAGAAAAAGAAATCAAAGGAATTGAATTAGGCAAAAAAAGAGACTAAGCTATCATTCTTAGTAGATGATATGGTGATATGCTAAGGAAATTCTAGAAAATTAAGTAAAAAACAATTTGAGACAAAAATTAAATTTAGTAAAGTTGCAGGATATGAAATAAACCCACATAAATCCTTGGTATTCCTATATATTTCAACAGCAAGAAATTGAAAGAGAAATTCCATTTAAAGTTGCCGTCAACATTATAAAACATTTGGGAATCTAATTGCCAAAACAAACCCAGGAACTATATGAACACAAGTACAAAACACTTTTCATATGAATAAAGTCAGATCTAAATAATTTGAAAAACATCAGTTGCTTGTGGTTGAGGTGATATAATAAAAGCGACAATTTTACCTAAATTAATTTGCCTATTTAGTGCCCTAACAATGAATCTACCAAAAAAAAAAATATAGGACTAGACAATATAGTAACAAAATTTATCTGGAAGAACTCCAGGTCCAGGATATCAAGGGAATTAATGAAAAGAAATGTTAGGGAAGGTGTCCTCACCATACCAGATTTTGAAGTGTATTATAAAGCAGTAGTCATCAAAATTACTTGGTATTGACTAAGGAATGGAGTAGTGGATCAGTAGAATAGATTAGGCACACAAAACCAAGTAGTCAATGCCTATAGTAATCTGCTATTTGATAAACCCAAAGACTCTAGTTTCTTGGATTAGAACTCACTATTTGACAAAACTGGTAGGAAAACTGGAAAATAATATGGCAGAAACTGGGCATAGATCAGTATCTTATACCATATACCAAAATAAAGTCTAAATGGGTGCATGATCTAGATAGAAAGGCAGATATTGTAAGCCATATGGAAGCACAAGGAATAGTTTACCCATCATATTTATGGAGAAGGGAAGAATTTATGACCAAACAAGAGATAGAGAGCATTATGAAATGCAAAGTGGATAATTTTCATTACAATAAATTGAAAAGGTTTTTTGTTTGTTTGTTTTGTAAAACAAAGCCAATGTAATCAAGATTAGGAGGCAAGCAAAAAAATTGGGAAAGAATTTTTACAACCAGTGTCTCTAATAAAGGCCTCATTTCTAAAATATACAGAGAAATGAGTCAAATATATAAGAATGGAAGACATTTCCCAGTTGATAAATGGTCAAGGGATGTGAACAGGCAGTTTTGAGAGGAAACAATTAAAGATATCTATGAACACATGAAAAAATTCTCTAAATCACTATTGATTAGAGAAATGCAAATCAAAACAGCTCTGAGGTACAACATTTCACTTGTCAGATTGACTAACATGACAAAACAGAAAACGATAAATGCTGGAGAAGATGTGGGAAAACTGGAAAACTAATGCATTTTTGTTGGAGTTGTGAACTGATCCAACCATTCTGGGTAACAATTTGGAGCTATGCCCAAAGGGTTATAAAAATCTGCATACCCTCAGACCCAGTAATACCATGTCAAGGGCTGTATTCCAAAGAGATCATACAAGTGGGGAAAGGACAAGTATGTACAAAAATATTTATTTCAACTCTTTTTGCGGTGGCAAAGAATTGAAAATCAAGGGAATGCCCATCAATTGGGAAATGACTGAACAAGTTGTGGTGTATGAATGTAATGGAATACTATTTTGCTATAAGAAATGAGGAACAGACAGACTTCATAATGACCTGGAGAGACTTGTATAAACTGATTCTGAGTGAGGGGAGCAGAATCAGAACATTGTACACAATTACAGATATATTGTGTCTGTGATGACCAACTTTGACAGACTGGGCTCCTTTCAGCAATCCAAGGCTATAAGACAACTCCAAAAGACTCATGATGGAAAGGGCTATCCACATTCAGAGAAAGAATTATAGGGTCTTTAGGCAGATTGAAGAAACTACTTGCTCTCTCTCATTTTTCTTTTCTTTTGTTTCTTCTTTTTTATTGTTCATTCCACTGATTATAATCCTTTTTTACAATTTGACCAATGTTTAATGTGAAGGTATTTATAGAACCTATATTGGATTACATGCCACCATATTAGGGAAGGAGGGAGAAAAAGGAGGGGGAGAAAATTTGGAATGCAAAAGCTTGTGGAACTGAATGTTGTATATTAAAAGTAAAGTAATTAATTAAAATAAAAGTCATTTTTAAGGTCTTCCAATAACCCTTTTTATGTTTGAGACTATTCGACCTTTCTTATTAAAAAAGGAATAGGGGTGTCTAGGTGGCACAGTGAATAGAGCCCCTGGAGTTAGGAGGACCTGAGTTCAAATCTAGCCTCAGACACTTGACACACTTAATAGCCATGTGACATTGGGCATATCACTTCACCCTGATTGCCCTGCCTTCCTCCCTTCAAAAAAAAGAGGAGTAGCTTTTTCCACTTGATTATCTTCCTCTGAATATGAACGCATATCTTCTCTATCCTTATGGTATTTATCAATGGTTGGATTCTTTCTCCTTTGCTTACTCATTTTTTTTTCATTTAGCTTTTAGCAGCTATCAGTGTGATCAAGTTATAGTCCCAAGGGATGGGGAATGATGCCCCAGTTCTCAGATCCTTCTTACTGTTATTTCCTGAGCTCTACCCAAGAATCAACTTTGGGCTCTCCTTTCCACTCCTAAGCCACTGCTGAGGCCCTTAGCCACCTCTCCCTCAAATGACCTTGCACCCTGCCATTTCTTGGGTGTCTGCAAACTACAGCTATCTTCTCTGCCTTGGAACTGAAACCAAAGACTCTTCTCTCCTGCAAGTGCCCACAGCCAACAACTATTGCTCCTTCACTCACCAGGTGTATGATAGCTCTTCTTCCCCGAAAGCTGCATCTTGAGATGCATCTGGTCAGCATAGCTGTGCTTGTTATCCCTCAACATTTGAAGATGCTTCAATCTTCTCTTACTCAGCTGTCAGACCCCCACACTATCTGTGAAATAATGATTTCTAAGGGTGAGGCTACCTCCCAAACCAGGCAATGAAGGACTTGTTGTTTGTTGATTCTGCAGTCAGTGTGAAGGTGTTTACACTTCACCTAGGTGGAACCTCCACTCCTGGCTGTTGGGTCCTTCCTGTGTTCTTCTCAAGTTCTCTTAGGAGAGCAACTGTTTGATCCTAAATTTTGTTTTCTGTTCTACATTCCCTCTGTTTTGTTTTTTCAAGGAAATTTGGTGTGCCAAAAGTTTTCTGACCTACTCCATCATCTTCCCAGAATAATTTCTCATTTTCCGTGCTTTTTTTTTTCTAAAATCATTGGATTCATCATTTCTTATAATGCAGTAGTATTCTATCACAATCATATGCCAAGGATATTTGAAGAAAGACACTATGTGAATCCAGAGAGAGGGCTGATAAACTGTTGTGTTTGTCTTTTGTTTCAAAGAGGACCATGATATCAGAGAAATGATGACATGACTTACAGCTGCCTGATTTGAGTGAAGGAGAGTTGTGCAAGACCACCAACTTCATTTTCTCCTCCAGTTCCATCTGTGTCTAGTGGACCCATATGTCATCAGGACAGCCTAAAAGGGCCAAGGTCTTAGCAGGTTTTCACTTTGAGTGAGATAACTGGCTTTTCAGTGAATAAGCTTCTTTTAGAAGTGAATCAAGGAATGGATCTTTAAATTTAAAAAATATCAAACTGGGAGAGAAAGACCCTCAGGGTTGCAGGTCTAAAGAGAAACAGTTGCTATTTACATTGACTTTCAGACAGGAGGACACAAAATATAGACATTAAGCGGAGCTTGTAAAGGTACCTGCTGTGGTCCAATCTCTGAGCTCCAGAGTGAGATAGGTTTAAGGTTTAGTCTTTGAGAAAGAAAGGAAGGAAGAGAGAAGAAAGAGAGACAAACACAGAGAAAGAGAGAAAGAGACAGAGAGAGGAAGAAAAAGGAAGGAAGGAAAGAAGTTTAATGGTTATGGGATCTGAAGATCTTCCATGCCCCTTGAACTTGCTGATGTAGCAGGAAGGGGTGGGGCAAGAGGAAGCCAAAACCAAGCTAGAGTCAGTGTGGTGACTGGAAGCAGTGACTGGAAGCAGCAGCTGTGGCACAAACTCCTTTTTTTTTTTTGAGCCAGCCAGAATTTCTGCTGAAGACTCCTGCTGAGGACTGCCAGGGATGGGAACTACGGAGGGCCGGAGCTGCTGGGAGCAAACTAAATGGATGCTGAGCAGTTGCTGTGAGTGAGGAGAGGAGTATCATTGCCTGAGGTAGCCTGTACTGTTTTGAAGGCTTGAGAATCTGGGTGTTTACTACATTAACTACATGTGCCAACTTCATAACTACTATAATGGCTTTAACTTTCTGGTTTGGGGACTCAGTTTTCTGGTATTTGAATAAATATTCTAGCTATATTCCCCATGTAAAGAGCCTGTTACATTTTGTGATTAATAACCATATCAGCATATTTATAGTTAGTGTAAGCATTGTGAATACTGCATTGTTGATACAGGAAGGAAGGAAGGAAGGAAGGAAGGAAGGAAGGAAGGAAGACTCCCTCACTCAAATAACAGTCAACTTAAAGTCATGTCATCATTTCCTTGATATGATGGTCTTCTTTGAAAACAAAGGTCAAACACAATCTGTGAGTAGTCTGAGTTACCTGAATGAGCACCTATCCAGTTGGGTAACTCGGCCCATCCTTTACCTCTTCCTTTTTGCCTCTCTCCTTCACCCTCTAATTCTCCTTTCCCAAGAAAGGTAATCTTTTTCTTTTTTTTTTCTTCATTTATTTTTAGTTTTCATCATTCATTTCCCCAAGATTTTGATAGTGTGACCAGCACAATTGGGTGGGCTAGCAACCAGTGAGTAAAGAGACAGGGGTGTATTCCATAGTCTGTTTTCTTCCAGAACCATTCCACACAGAGCCAAAGATACAAGGAACTTACAAGGTTTATATGCCCCTAGCAGAAGATCTTATGTAACCAGAAAAAAAATGTAGACAAAATATAAGGACCCTCCTTTGGTCTTAATTACACCTTACCCTAGCCTAAGGTTAGTTATTCATTAAGACTTTATCCTAGGACCAAACAAACAAGGAGGCATAAACAAGACTTGCTAATTAACTACCCTGAATCTTCCTTAGTTATTCATAGGACTATATCTGGATGCATCAACAAACAAGACTATATGTCCTCCTGATTATCTACCTAGTGACCTTATAAGAGTTTATAAAGGAGAGGGGAACATTTCATTAGTGGGGCCAGGGGACCCCTGAAAGTCTTCTACATTTTGACTTACAAATTTTCACCCCATCTTTGCCCTACCTCAACCCCAAAATAGTGAGCCTACTTAATATCCCTTCTCCCAATTTGCTCTCTTATATATCCTCCCCCATCCCCACACTAACTTTCTCGTAGGGCAAGATAGATTTCTATCCCCACTGCCTGTATATCTTATTTCCCAGTTGCATGTAAAAAAGAACAACAATTTTTTTTAACATTTGTTTTTAAAACTTTGATTTCCAGATTCTTTCCCTTCTTCCTTCCTCACCCACCCCCACTGGGAAGATATGCAATTCAATATAGGTGGAACAAGTGTACTTACCCAAATCGATTCCATAGTAGATATATTGTGAAAGACTAAAAATATTTCCCTCCATTCTATCTTGCCCCCCACTCATTCTATTTTCTACTTTGATCCTGTCCCTTTTCAAAAGTGTGTGCTTCTAACTACCATCCCCCCCAATCTGCCCTTCATTCTATCACCCCCTCTCTTATCCCTTTCCCCCTAATTTCCTGTAGGGTAAGATGCCAAATTGAGTGTGCATATTATTCCCTCCTTAAGCCAAATTCAATGAAAGTGTGGTTGAGGCATTCCCTTTCACCTTCCTGCTCTTCCTCTCCATTGTAATAATATTCTCTTGTCTCTTTTATATGAGATAATTTATGCTATTTTATCTCTCTCTTTCTTCTTCTCTCATTATATTCCTCTCTCACTTCTTAATTTTATTTTGTAAATATCATCTCTTCCTATTCAACTGATCCTGGTCCCTCTGTTTCTGTATACATGTACACATATATACAAACACTCATGTGTGTGTGTGTGTCTGTGTGTCTGTGTGTGTGTGTATATATATATATATATATATACAACCTTTTATATAAATATATATATATGTATGTATACATATATACACATATATACATGTATATGTATGTGTATATATATGTACATATGTGTGTGTATTCTCTTCAACTACCCTCATACTGAGAAAAGTCTCATGAGTTATAATTATCATTTTTTCATGTAGTAATGTAAATAGTTGAACTTTAATAAATTCCTTACAATTTCTTTTTTTCTGTTTACCTTCTCATACTTCTCTTGCTTCTTCTATTCGAAAGTCAGATTTTCTTTTCAGCTCTGGTTTTCTCATCAAGAATGCTTGAAAGTACTCTATTGCATTGAAGAACCATATTTTCCCCTGAAGCATTATACTCAGTTTTGCTTGGTAGGTGATTCTTGGATCTAATCCTATCTCCTTTGACCTCCAAAATAACATATTCCAAGTCTTTAATATAGAAGCTGCTAAATATTGTGTTACCCTGAATGTGCTTCAACAATACTCAAACAGATTCTTCCTGACAGCTTGTAATATTTTCTCCTTGACCTGGGAACTCTGGAATTTTGCTCTAATATTCCTCAGAGTTTTATTTTGGGATTTTTTTCAAGAGGTGATTGGTGAATTCTTTCAATTTCAATTTTGCCCTGTGGTTCCAGAATATTGGGGCAATTTTCCTTGAGAATTTCTTGAAGGATGATTTCCAGGTGCTTTTTTTGATCATGGCTTTCAGGTAGTCAAATAATTTTTAAATGATCTTTCCGGTATCTATTTTCCAGGTCAGTGGTTTTTCCAATGGGATATATCACATTGCCTTCTATTTTTTCATTTGTTTGTATCTGTTTTAGATTATATTGATTTCTCATAAAGTCATTAGCTTCCATTTGCTCCAATCTCATTTTGAAGGAATTATTCTCTCCAGTGAGTTTTTGAAATTTCTTTTCCATCTGGGCAATTAAGCTTTTTAATGCATTCCTCTCCTCATTGGCTTTTTGGGCCCCTTTTGCCATTTAACTTAATCTATTTTTAAGGTGTTATTTTCTTCAGTATTTTGTTTGTTTCCTTTAGCAGGCTGTTGATTGCTTTTCATGTTTTTCTTGCATCACTCTCATTTCTCTTCCCAATTTTTCCTCTACTTCTTTTACTTAATTTTCAAAATCCTTCTTGAGTTCCTCCATGGCATGTAAGTAGTTTGTATTTTTCTTGGAAGCTTCTGGTTCAAGAGTTCTGACTGTGTTTCATTCCTCCAGTTCCATGCTTTGATTGTTTTTGTCCCCAAAAATGATTCTATGGTCTGATTGTGCTTCCTCTGCTTGCTCATCTTGCCAGCCGATTATTTGAATTTTCAACTCTTTGCCATGGTAGAACTCTGCTTCCAGAGTGGAAAAAGTTATGACCCAAATTGCTGGGGTTGTCACAAATTTCAGAGTTCTGAGGAGGACACCCTCTCTATAGCCACCACAAGTTCTGGCACACTGGAATTTCTCACCCGGTGACCACCACCCAAGACAGCGCCCCAGATCCAAGCAAGTCAAAGTATGAGTGTTTGCCCTCTGAATTGTCACTTGGTCCCCCTATAATCTGTAGGCCAGGAGCTCCTGAGGCAGCCACACAGCAGTAGCTGCAGCTGCCATGCCTCTGCCACCTCTTGCCCTTGGGGGAGGGGCTGGACTGAGCTCTTCAGTCACTAGGTTCCAACAAAGTTTCCCACTGACCTTTTTACTTTCTCTTTGCCATTTATGGGTTGAGAAGTCTGGAAACACACAGCTGCTAGTGACTCCTTTTTCTGAAGTCTGCTCAGGCTGGTCAGGGCCACTGGTCAGGGCCACCTGGGCTCAGTTTGGCTCATACAAGACTACACATGGCTCCCAACTTGGTGCAATAGACCCTTCCTATCAGTCTGCCAGGCTGCCTTCAGAGAGAGATTTATTTCTCTGTGTCACTTTGCGGACTCTGTAGCTCTAAAATTTGTTTAGAGTCCTATTTTACAGGTATTGGAGGTGGTTGTGGCAGGAGCTCGTGGAATTTCCTGCTTCTCCTCTGCAATCTTGGCTCTGCCCCAGGAAGGTAAATTTTGATGGCTGAATGCTCCTGCCAACTTACCTTGGGATTTACTGCATAGGTTCCTTCCTTCCTTCTTTCCTTCCTTCCTTCCTTCCTTCATTTCCTTCCCGTCTATTGATAAATAGCAGTATGTATGGAATAATTTTACTTTCTCTCTCTATCAATATAGATATAGATATGAATACGGATACACAGACATATATTAATAAATATACATCTATTTGCGTCTAATGGTAGACATCTCTAGGGCACGGTGGGGAAGGAATAAAAAAGGAAATTTACATGATAATTTTGTTGTATATTTCAAATGAATTGCAAGTTGTACACAGTAGATTTACAATTTCATATGCAATCATCTTTTTTATTGTACTGTGCTATGGAAATGCTTATTTTATTTCATAAATTAAAAAAAGAAACAATAAAAAGAAATTAAAAAGTGAGAAATACAAAAAATGTAAAATATATTATACAAAAAAACAGCTGACCTGAGAGATAGACTTAAAAGATATCATTTAACAAGTATTGGACTATGTGAAAGCCATGATAAGATAGAGATCTTACACATAATATATCAAGAAATTATAAAAGAAAATTGTCCTGATATCCTAGAACTAGAGAATAAAATTGAAATATGAACTGATCATGTCCTGAAAGAAATCCCAAGATGAAAACTCCCAGGAATATGATAGCCAAGTTCCAGAGCACTCAAGTCAAGGAGAACATATTGCAAGCAATCAGAAAGAAAACATTCTAATACTGTGGAGCCACAGTCAGAATCACACAAAATTTAGCAGCTACAGCATTAAAGGAGCAGAGGACTGGGAACATAATATTCCACAGGGCAAAGGAACTAGGACTACATTCAAGAATAACCTACCCATCAAAACTAAGTATAATCCTTCCAAATTAAAAAAAAAAGATATTTAATGAAAAAGAAGACTTTCAAAAATTCTTTATGAAAAGAGTAGAAATTTTCACTTTCAAATACAAGACTCAAGAGCAGCATAAAAATGCAAACCGGAAAAAGCAATCAAAAGGGACTTAATAAAGTTAAACTGTTTACTTTTGATATGGGAAGATGACACAAGAATTTTATTATTAGGGCAATTATATGGATTCTACATGGAAAAAGTATTTAGAAGAGAGTTGATTGTATTGAGATAATGTAAAAAAGTAAAGATGCCCTGGCAGAACAGGAGAGGGAGAGTAAGAATGGAGAAAATTATTTCCCCTAAAAGAGGCTGGCAATGACGATCTTTTACAGTGGAAAGGAAAGTTGTTGATGGGGAAGAGAACAGCAATGCTTGAACCTCACCCACATATAAGTTTATTTAGATTGGGGAAAACAGACATAAATATTTAATTGTCAATAGAAAAATCTATGTTATCTAACAGAGAAAAAGGAAAGGAATAGGATAAGAGAAAGAGGATAAAAGGAGGGACAGATAAAAGGAGGAAGCACTCAGAAGCTAAATAGACATTAGAGAAGAAACTGGACACAAAAAGATAGAAAAAGATAAACTGAAGAGAAAGAGAATTTAGAGCTCAACATTTTAAAGAAATATTGTTAATTTTTTTACATGTAATTTTACATGTAAATTACATTTAATCACATAAAAATAATTTTGAAGCACTTAAAATAAGTCATTTAATCTATAGTGAGATAGCTTTTAAAGATACTTTAAACACAGAATAAGCAACTTTAAAAAACAGAAATTTCAGGATAATGCATTTGTCTTCAGAGACAGAAATGTAGAGGGAAAAAGAAAAGTAAAATGAACAGCTGCCTGTATTCTCAGGTTGGGTAAATTTTACCAACAAGCATACATTCCTCATGCTCTGATAACAAGTGCCCTAGCAGTCCCAATGGATAAAAGGTTCCACTTGCCTTGGTGTTTTTCCTTGAAGTTCTTTTTTTCAAAATGTTCTTTTCATTGGGAACATTGCTGCTTTCACAATCTCCATAGAAAGTTGTCCCTTCTTCTGCCACTGTCAGCCAAAGTCAGTTCAATTTTCATTGCTCTCTCTGAGCACCATTTTTATTGAAGTTTCTAAATCTCTTCTAGGACTAGAAGAAAACAATTCTGTGTCCTTCTAACTACATTAGTCTGGAAGCCACACTGGCAGGCTCTACATCAAAAGCCTTCTCCATTTTCAAAATGCTGACCTCTTTCAGGAAAAAAAATATCATTTTATACATCATTGTTGACTGAATTAATTTGTTACCCTAAAATCAGTTCCCTATCACTGGGGAATATTATCTCAAAAATTAGATTACTACCTGTCAAGAATGCATGTGAGTCTCTTGTTTTGCCTAGAAAACTGGCCTTCATTGTCTCTAAAATAATTTGGAGAGAGAAAGAGAGAGGAAGAGAGAGAGAAAGAGAGAAAGGGAGAGAGAGACAGAGACAGAGAGAGACAGAGAGACAGGGAGAGAGAGAGAGACAATGGAAGGTAATCTAAGACTTAGAGGAAAAGAACTAACATGGAGGGAGATCAGGAAAGACCTAATTCAGAACCTGAGCTTTAAATTGAGATGTTAAGGAAGGCAGGAAAGAAGCAAAGTTGGAGAAATGAGATGGGAGAATATTCTGTGCATGGAGGACAGCTAGTTAAACTTCATGGAGTTAGGAGATGGAGTGTACTGTGGGAGGAACAGTAAGGAGGCAAGTGTCAGTGGAACATAGAATCTATGTAAGGGTGTAAGAAAACTACAAAAGTAGGAAAGAAGGGTTCAAGTTGTGAAGGACTTTGGTCTAAAGGCTTTCTAGTTCATTTAAATTCTGTGACAAATGATTTTTAATAAAGCAATAAAATTATTTTTAAACTTATGTTAATAGACTTTATTTTGTGAGCAATCTTTGAATTTTATTTCTGACAAATCTCTTTTCTGAACACATAGTTATGTATATTCCTTTTAGGCTTACTTTTATTATTCTTTCATCATTTTATTTATCTGTGTATATATTGTTCTGAGTTCTACCATGCTGCTATTTCCTTGAGATTGTCAGGATGTCCATGCCAAGACCACCCCTATCTTTTTACTCCCCTGTCTTTACTATTAACCTGTTTTCAAGAGCTAAGACCCAGCAAACGAGTTTTGTCCTGAGATTGGTATAACAACAATCCTCTGGATTGGACTCAGGCACAGAAAAATCCCATAATTGTTTCACACTAGCAGCAGGTGGTCTCTGAGCTTGGGTAATCACCTGCAGTATCCATATTCTGGTCATGAAGTCCTGCTATGAAACACACTTGTTTCATTATTGCTGTTGTCTCTCATTGTCAGTGGTACAGTTCACTACATAGACACTAGCATATGTATTGAGATTTGCCCATACTAAAGGAAGTTGCCTACTAGAGAAGGCCCCAGAACACATGTCTAGTTTCTCTCCTTCAAGGGAACGAAGAAAGCTTTTTTGCTTATGGCCTCTGTTATTTCTGTGGTTTTATTCCGTTTTACTTTTAGAGTTAACTGTGGTTGTGATACACTTGCAGAGCTCTCTGGACTTTTTAGAGTTAACATCAGTTACATAAATGCTGTGGTTCTCTGGTGATTCATTTTGTTTTTCAGAGCTATCAGTTGAAGCATTATTTCTGTGAGTTCTCTGGAGTTTTGTTGTTTGTCTTCAAGAGTTCATAGAAGTTCTGTGACCTCTGTGACTCTTGTCATTTTTTTTCAGAGTTGATGAGGTTAAATACTATGTTTTTCACCCATTTATTTTTCAGAGTCAAGCATGATACACTGTACATAGTAGGTGCTTTCATATGTAAGTAAATAACTAGAGAATATAAATCTGTTTATGGCTCTTGAAACTGTATAGAATAAAGAACATAAATCAGTACCCCTTAGTAAGATGAAACTAATATATTGTGGAGAGGCTTCTGAGTTCTATTTTCCTCTGCTGGCCAGGCACTAGTCTTTATATAAGTGCTCTTCAATTGCTAATGTGCCACTAAGATGTCATCAAGTTAGCAAGACAGAATTGATTTTCAAAAGAAGTGTAGGCATCAGTTACGTTCCTGTCCTTTGCAGTTCCATAGCCATGCAGAATTGAACCTCAAGTATTGTATCATGTAGGCTTGCATTTACTTTAATAGTAAATTTTAAGATGTCTTAAGAGAGGTCAAACTCAAATCCAGCCTGCTGACAGTTTTTCATACATCCTATGATCAAAGAATGGTATTTTTATATTTTAAATATAATAAAACTTTACTTTAAAAGTAAAACATTTTTAGTTCATTTGTTTCTACATAATTTCTAAATAATGTTTTATCTCTTCTATCCATTTAACTGGCCCTATTAACAAAGAAGAAAATAGCAGGGATAACAATCAAGCTATATGAAGCAGTATATCACACAATTCTGATGTTATTGGCAGTGTCATACATTCACAATTGGCCAATTTATAAAGGAAGTAAGCGAAGTCCATTTTTTTTAATCTCTTCTCTGGTTCTATGTTGCAACATGATAATTTCATGGTATGAAGATTTTTGGATTTTTTTATTTGTTCTTTCCATTTACACTGTTGTGTTTATTTTCTACAATGATTCCATGATTCTGTTTATTTCATTCTGCATCAGTGTAAAGCCACACAGGAGCAGCTTTCCTGTGGACTGTTGCCATGAACAGCTTTCAAGGTTCTGATTAGATAGTATAGCAAACTCCTTATGTATTCAGTAACAAATCAGAGCAAAACATTCACAGATAATCAAACTACAGCATTCATATTGTTACAACTTATCACAGAAAATCAAAATACAGCATTCACTCAACAACTTATCACTAAAATGACCATGTAGTTTCCACCAAAGTGGTCACATAGTTTTAAATAAAGTGCATTTATTTAGTCAATCACAAATTCCTTAATTCAATCACAAAGTACAAAAGTCAAATATCCCTAGGTCTCTGTAAATCATAAGTCTCCATCACTAGGTCACAGTAAATCATAATCTTCTCAATCAGGACACAATATTCAAGTAAAGTCTTCTTCCAGCTTGCCTTGAGGCTGGCTCTCAGCTTCCATGGTTCCTCTTCCATGGTCCCAGCTCCAACTATCACCTGGGTTCAAAGACAGGCAGCTCCCAGTTCCTTGTCCAGATCCTTGTCCAATTCTTCATCCAGTTCCTGTTCCACATTGAAGCTCACAGTATCCAGTCCACCTCAAGTCCTTAACAGTTCCTGTTTCTGGGAAGACAAAGCTTAACAGGACCACAATAATATTCATATGCATTGCTGGCATGATAATCAGTTCACTATCTGCCTGTAAAATCAACTCAGATCCACCAACAAGGTTTGAGAACTCAACACAAATCATCGACATAGAAATCAATACAGACCTACAAACAAGGTCCAAGAGGTCAGCACAGATCATCAGTAAAGTCACAGGACTTCTGTAAACATGCAACCAGAAAATCCTCTTTCAGGGCTTCCAGTAAGGTCATGGGGCTTCTGTACAAAGTATCACAAACAAACATCATCAGAGACAAATCAGACAGAGTGCCAGAATACCACAAGTTTTCTCCCTCTTGCCTCTGTCAGCACAAGAGTCCTCTTTTCAGTTCAGCTTTCTCTGGCATGGGCCTCTCCTTATATATGGTCATTAGCTCCTCTGCTCCCTGTTGCAAGAGTTCACAAGTTTTAGGATTCACAAGTTGTGATTCACACTTTCTGTTTCTTAACAGATTTGATAACAGGCTCAAAAGAAACATGAACTGAAGTAAGGTATTAATTCAGTTGCTGAAACAAGATGTGAACTACTTCTGAGCTTACCATACAATCAATTCAATTTAGAGAATTCGTCCCAAATGTTCACATGGACTATTCATGCCTGATCTATGGTAGAGCATTCTAAAATTGTAATGGTTTAATCAGCCACAGTCAGGCACACTGTAACTTGACTCTAGCATAGTGGTGTCATTTTGATTCTCTTTGAGAATGGAGGACCACAATCATATCTTCCCACAATTTGAAAAATTATTTATATTAATAATTTCTTTTAGTCCTCCTTTAGGAAATGATGACTCTCCTTTTATTTATTTATTTCACTTAATTTTGCCTCTTTGTTCTTCAGTGTCCACATCTGTCAGATGGCCATATTGGATTATAAGGCTCCTGATATTATTTCCATTTGTAGATCTCTGATCCAATGATCCTTTTAACCACCATACCTAATTTCATTCATTAGCCTCAACAAAATGGATGTTCTCATGATTTACCTCCTAAAACAAAACATAAAACAAAGTACAAAACGAAGTATAAGACAATGTACAAATGGTTACTAAAGCTCAACATAACCTACAATTGTAAGGTAGAAGGGTGATTAGGGTTGATAGCACTGGATATGACAGAATAGTGGACTGATCTTCATTTTTTTTATGAAAATTGCTTTGTAGGGTCTTTTACTTTCATTTTCTAGTCATTTCTAAGATTATTTCATTTAGAAGTGGGTTTTTTTTTCTTCATTTTTTATAGGAGTAAAATGAGAGGGGTGAATTATGCCCTTTCTACATAACCTCTTAGTCAGCCTGGAGAGGGAAGGGGATTGTTCCTAAAGAGCAACAGTGCCCACACAAGGGTGATACTGTAAGGGTGTGCTTAAATCAGCTAGGGAAAGCCAACTGTTAAAATTTCAATGTGAGGATTTCTCTGTTCTCAAATCAACAAATTCTATTTATTAGCCCTTGATTTAGTATTCTGATGATCCTCTAGAGTCTGGACTCTAGACATATTGCATGTGTTCTAAAAAGCAAGTTGTTAAATGTTTACCAGCACACCCCTGGTTGATAGCCATGGAAAGGGGATAGCTCTTAAAAGAACCCAGCAGAAGAGGTGCCCTCCCATTTTCATACAAGCTCTACTGATGGGGTAGTGGCTCCAACATGCAATAGGCTCAGAACTCAAATTTTATAGAGTAGACAGAGAGCTGATGTGGCAATGATGAGGCTGTCCTATAACCAGTGAGGCAAGGCAATGGGGTAATCTAGATCCTTGAAAACAGGGTATTTTCTGAGTTATCTAACAAGAAAATAAAAATGAGAGAAAAAGACCCAGCAAAACAATTTTAGTTGAAATACAAGCAAGTAAATTAGATAAGGTGGCAATGCTCAGCTTCTGGGATATTTGAGACTTAGAATATATGCATCATGGAGGCTAGATCAATATCAGTCAAACCTATTTTTTTTTCTGTTCACACTACTACCTTTGCAGGTTTCTTCTGTTTTCAGAATTCTGAAAGTCACCATTCCCTAGGTATTCATTTCCTAATATATCTATACCTATATCCATATCCATATCTATATGTATCTAAGCATGCATATTATGTATGTGTGTGTGTTATACATATGTAATACACACAGATATACATATATACATATCTATTACATAGATCTATACATATACATCTGAAAGTTTTACATATACTTTTCTTCCTGATAACCTTAAAGCCTGATAACCTCATCTATAGTTAATAAAAGTTCTTACTGTACCACCTATGTCACCTTAAGGAAGTTACTTATCCTTAGTAGACCTCAGTTTTCTCATCTACAAAAGTATTGGACTTGATGACCTATGTGATTCATATCATATCTAGGTCTACGTTATCTACAATCTATCTAAAACCTATCTTTCTCTATTTCTGAGTCTAAAAAATGTGAAGGTGAACTATTTGTTTTTGCATGGTCTGGTGGTGAGAGACACAGAAAAAGTAACAAGTATAGTACCATCATCAAAGACTTCACAACATGGGTAATGAGATAAGACATAGGCACAAGAAACAACTAAATAAACAATAATGCAGGTCGTTAATTAATCACCTGATTTTACTACCTTTCAATATTCTCCTTCATGTTCTATATACACTGTCATTCAGTCTCATAGGTTGTATCTCCACAATATTATCTCCATCTCCTTTCTTATGGTCTCCACCTTAATTCAGGTCCTCCTTACTTTTCATTGAGTCTTTTGGAGTAGCTTGCTAATTTCATTTTGCTGCTTTGGAGCCTCTTCTCATGCATCTCTCTCTCAGATGACAAAACATCTTCCTAAAGCACAAGCTTGTCCCTACCCAGCCCAAGAATCTTCAATGACTCCTTATAAAGTTTAAGACAAAATAAATACTTCTTTGCTATTTCAAGTTCTTTAGGGACAGGCCAACCTCTCCACACTGCCCTATGCTCATCTCTATACACCACATTTCATCTGCCACCTCCATGATTACGCAAAGACTTGAAAAATTCTATTCTTTTCCAATCCAGTTTCCTTCAAAGTTTAATTCGGTTGTCACCTCTATAACTAACCTTTGCTGATTCTCTCACTTGGCATTATTTTCACCCTTTCTTAAAATTAGTACATAGAAATTTTGTAATGACTTATGTGTATATATTTTGTCTTCTATTCTCCTCCCCCACCAAAATGCCCTTACTTTACCCAAGAGAAGGCAATTCCTTGAGCGGAAGGGCTATTTCACTTTGGCCTTTGTATCTTCACCACTCAGCATCATGTCTTGTACACTTGTTTTATGATTTTATTGAACTGATTCTATGATCTCATGATTCAGGAAACTCTCAGTAATGAATTTATTCTGCTTACAAAGATAGGTACCTTCTCAGAACATTATATTACTATATAGTTACCTGAAATACTGGATAAATCAAGTGACTTGACACATAGTATAGTGCAGAAGTAGGATTTGAACCTAGGTCTTCCAGAATCTAAGGCCAATTTTCCATCCATTAAAAATACCATGTATCTCCACACTCACATAATAGGTATTCAACAAATACTAATTGAGTTAGATTGCATTGACGCATCCAAAACAGGCATACAAATTATAAGTACTGACAATACTATGTCAGAAAAGAGAAATGGATATAGTTCACAGGAAGTGGAGCAAGGAGTCAATGAGGTGGAATCTTTCAAATTCATTGTTCTGTTTTGTTTTATTCAGAGGAAACACATTGCCTGGGTAATAT
>CM053581.1:301227155-301243842 GCA_028627135.1 Pseudochirops cupreus | reverse complement strand
TTTTTTTTTTTGCAATAGTTGATGATTTTACAATACATGATTTTACATTTACATACTAATTATAATTCATTAAGTGTCATTTTACCTCCAATACTGCTGCTTTCAATACAGTAGCTGCTTTTAACAGAGTAACTGCTTTCAACACAGCAGCTACCCTCTACACAGTAGCTGATCTCTACACATGTGTGACTGGTCCACATAAGTACATTATGGCACCAACCCTGTCATGTACACTTGTATTTGTACAGGGTGTATGAGATGGGGTTGGCTTGATGATGTCATCATGCTGTGTGGGTGTATCTGCATGTGGGCAGACCTGCCTGGAGATGGATAGAGGAGTGGTGTCTCCGTTCCTAAGACCATCGGAAATATGTGTTTTCTGATAGTCTTAGGTGACCCTGATGAAAGGATCGTTTAACCTCCAAAGGAGTTGCAACCCACACGTTGAGAACTGCTCTCCTAGAGAATATTTTATATAGTCACATCAATAATTTCTCCATGGCAAAACACATGTAACTCTTTTGGTTGTGATGTTTATATGCCCAATATATAGTCAATTTTTTGTGAAGATGTCATGTACAGCAGAAAAAAAGGCATAATCCTTTCTATTCCTATTTAATTTTCTCCAGAAGTCTATCAGATCTAGCTTTTCTAAAATTATATTCACCTCTTTTATTTGTTTCTTGTTTATTTTTTGGTTTAATTCATCTAGTTCTGAGAGGGGAAAGTTGAGGTCCTCTACTAGTATAGTTTTACTATTTCCTCCTGTAATTAATTTAGCTTTTCCAGAATTTGTTTGCTGCATTATTTGATGAGTAGACTTTTAGTACTGATATTACTTTATTGTCTATGATGCCTTTGTCTATAATGCAGTTGTCCTGTTTATCTCTTAATTAGTTCTTTTTTTTTTTGCTTTTGTTTTTTTCTGAGAGCATCATCACTACCGCTGCTTTTTTTCCCCTTTAATTCAGCTGAAACCTAATGGATTCTACTAAAGCCTCTTGTTTTACGTCTGTAGGTCTGTTTCTCTCTGTAGGTCATTCTTTCAAGTGTTTTTTTTTGGGGGGGGGGACACATTATTGAATTTTTTTGTTTTTGTTTTTGTTTTTGCTTTTTGGAGGGGGGAAAGCAGGGTGATTGCATTTAACTGACTTGCCCAAGGTCAGACGGCTAGTAAGTGTTGTGTTTGAGGCTGGATTTGAACTCAAGTCCTCCTCACTCCAGGTCTGGTGCTTTATTCATTGTACCACCTAGCTGCCCCTGAAGTTTGGTTTTTAATCCATCTGCTATCCACTTCTGTTTTATGGTTGAGTTGATCTTATTCAAATTCAGAGTTATGATGATAACTCTATGATTCCATCCTATTTCCCCACATTTATCCTTTTCCTCTCTATCTTTAACTTATTCCTCCTCAAAGGCCTATTTTGCTTCTGACAATTGCCTCCCTTCATTCTCCCTCCCTTCTATCAGCTCCTATCCTTTCTCTTATCTTACTTCCCTGTTCAGCAAAATAGTTTCTCTACCCAACTCAGTGTGTATGGTATTACCTCCTAGAGCCAATTCTGCTGAGAGTAAGGTTGAAGCATTCACTGCCAAATCCCATCTTTCACTCCAGTGTAAAAGGTCTTCCTTTTTATGCCTCCTTTATGTGAGAACTTTTCCCCACTTGTAATAGCAAGCATTCTAGCATACCCAGGATGGCTGCTAACACAGATCCTTTGATCTGCTTTTCTAAAGGAAAGCAACTCAAAAGAGGTTAACAATCTTACTTTAATCAAACCCATACATCATTTATTTAGTTAAGGGGAAAAGTTTAGCACCCTGATCTTCAGAGAAAATACAAACAGGAATTACAAGCAGGGGAGATACAGAACATACGATATTAAAGAGAGAAACAAATTTCCTGCTGAAGGCAGCCTGGCAGGCCAACAGAAAGTGTCTATCACACTGAGCTGGTAGAGCTGAACACAGTCTTCTGTGAGCCACATGGTCCCAGACCCAGGATGGTCCCAACCAGGAGCACAGAAGCACAGACTGGCCAAAGTAGACTTCAGGAGAGTGAATTATCAGCAGCTGTGGTGGTTTCTCCATTTCTAAATCCATAAACACCAAAGAGAAAGTAAAAGGTTAGTGGGGAACTCTGTTTGAACCCAGTGATTGAAGAGTTTGCTCCAGCCCTTGCTCCTGGGGCAAAGGGTGGCAGAGGTGGAGTGGCTGCAGCTGCTGCCACAAGGCTGCCTTCAGAACTCCAGGCCTGCAGATGATAGGGGGACCAAATGACCATTCAGAGGGGAATCATCTTGCTTTGACCTGCTTGGATCTTGATAGCAGTCACGGGTGCTGGTCCTGGGGTGTGTGGCCAGTGTGCCAGAGCTTGTGGTGGTTGTAGAGAGGGTGCCTTCCTCAGACCTCTGACAACATTTGTGAAAACCCCAGGAATTTGGGTCATACCTCTTTCCACTCTGGAAGCAGAAATCTACCATGGCAAAGAGATCAAAATTCAAGTAATTGGCTGGCAAGATAAGCAAGTGGAGGAGCACAATCAGACCATAGAATCCTTTTTTGGGGACAAAAATCATCAAAGCATGGAACAGGAGGAATAAAACACAGTCAGAACTCCTGCACCAAAAGCTTTCAAGAAAAATGTAGCCTGGTTACAAGCCATAGAGCCCCTTAAGAAGAATTTTGAAAACCAAATAAGAGAAGTGGAGGAAAAATTGGAAAAAGAAATGAGAAAGAAAAAAGATGCAAGAAAATCATGAAAAGCAACCAATAGCCTGCTAAAGGAAACAACAACAACAACAACAACAACAACAACAACAAAAACACTGAAGAAAATAACACCTTAAAAATAGATTAACTTAAATGGCAAAAGGGGCCCAAAAAGCCAATGAGGAGAGGAATGCATTGAAAAGCTGAAATGCCCAGATGGAAAAGAAATTTCAAAAACTCATTGAAGAGAATAATTCCTTCAAAATGAGATTGCAGCAAATGGAAGCTAATGACTTTCTGAGAAATCAAGATACTATAAGCCTGATCTAAACAAATGAAAAAAAAAAAGAAGACAATGTGAAATATCTCATTGGGAAAACCACTGAGCTGGAAAATAGATCCAGGAGAGATCTTTAAAAATTTTTGGACTAGCTGAAAGCCATGATGAAAAAAAGAGCCTAGAAATCATCCTTCAAGAAATTCTCCATGAAAATTTTCCTGATATTCTAGAACATGAGGGCAAAATAGAAATTGAAAGAATTCACCAATCACCTCTTGAAAAAGATCCCAAAAAGATAACTCCTAGGAATATTATAGTCAAATTCCAGAGTTCCCAGGTCAAGGAGAAAATATTACAAGCTGTCAGGAAGAAATAATTTGAGCATTGTAGAAACAAAATCAGGATAACACAACACCTAGCAGCTTCTACTCTTAGGGATCAAAGAGTTTCGAATATATGCTGGAGGTCAAAGGATCTACAATTAAAACCAAGAATCACCTACCCAGCAAAACTGAGTGTAATGCTTCAGGGGAAAATATGGCCATTTAATGAAAGAGAGGACTTTCAAGTATTCTTGATGAGAAAAACAGAGCTGAACAGAAAATTTGACTTTCAAATAAAAGAATCAAGAGAAACATGAGAAGGTAAACAGGAAAAAGAAATAATAAGGAACTTATCAAAGTTGAATTACTTATATTTCTACATGGAAAAATGATAATTGTAACTCATTAGGCTTTTCTCAGTATGAGGATAGTTGAAGGGAATATATATGTATATAGATTTATACAGGGGCAGCTAGGTGGAGCAGTGAATAGAGCACTTGTCCTGGAGTCAGGAGGACCTGAGTTCAAATCCAGTCTCAGACACTTAAAACTTACAAATTGTGTTACCTTGGGCAAATCACTTAACCCCAATTGCCCTGCCTTCTCCCCTCAAAAAAGGCAAAAAATAAATAAAGTAAAATAATATTTAAATATATATATGTGTATATATATATATATTCATGTGTGTATATATATGTATACACACACATATATGTATGTATAGGATGGTGTATGTGTGTATAAATACATATGTGAGTGTGTGTATATGTGTCTTCATGCATACATAGACAGAGGACACAGGATCAGTTGAATAGGAATGGGTGATATCTAAAAATAAAATTAGGTGTTGAGAGAGGAACATAATGGGAGAAGAAGAAAGGGAGAGATAGAATAGGGTAAATTATCTCATATAAAAGAAGCAAGAGAATACTGTTATAATGGAGGGGAAGAGTAGGAAGTTATAAGGGAATGGGTCAACCTTACTCTCATTGAATTTGGCTTAAGGTAGGGATAACACACATACTAATTTGGATATCTTACCCTACTGGAAAGTAGGGAGGAAGGGGATAAGACGGGCATGATAGAATGGATGACAGATTGGGGAAGAGGGTAGTTAGAAGCACATATTTTGAAAAGGGACAGGATCAAAGTAGAAAATAGAATAAATGGGAGGTAGGATAGGTTGAAGCAAAATAGAGCTAATCTTTCACAACATAACTTATATGGAAACATTTTGTGTAACTAGACATGTACAACTGATATTGAATTGCTTACCTTCCCAGTGGGGGTGGGTGAGGGGGGAAGAAGAGAAAAAATCTGGAAATCAAAGTTTTAAAAACAAATGTTAAAAAAAATATATTTTTTACATGCAACTGGGAAATAAAACATACAGACAGTGGCGTATAGAAATCTCTTTTGCCCTACTAGAAAGTTAGATGGGGGGTGGGGAAGGTTATATGAAAAAGCAGATTGGAGGAAGTGCTATTCAGTATGCTTTCTACCTTGGGGTGGGTGGTAGGGGAAAGAAAGGGAGCAAATTTGTAACTCAGTACCTTGTGGAAGTGAATGTTAAAAACTAAAAATAAATTTTAAAAAATAATGAATTATTCCCCTAAAAAAAAAAAAAAGAAATTACAAGCATACAAAAAAATACAGTCAGAGAAAATAGCACACTTCCATAGACCAACAGACAGGGCTTCTAGTTGTGTGATCATTACATATATACATAGTTACCAGAGAGGGAAGCACCAAAATTTGGGTTCTCAAAGCTGGGGCGCTCAATGACTGCCCAGAGTGTCAACTGGCCAAATCACACCACTCTTTACACAAGTGAGCCCCAAAGTAAAACCTCACCTCAGAGTATAACTACCCTTCTTCACAGTCATAGGATATTACAACCTTCATGACCCACTACCTAATTACAAAGTTTGTGGGCTTTCCTGAACATCTCCCCTAAGCAAGTTTCTCTTATTGGGTTCCAAGTGAGGCCCATTAAGAGGCAGTGAAAATCTTCAAGTTCCATTACCATTATACCACTCTATATCTCCATGCCCCCTCTTCCAATGCATCTTTCTTTCTCACCATTCCTATGTTCTCTGTGTATAATCTTTCTAACTTCTCTAATTCTTAGAAATTACAGATACCATCTTCCCTTGTTAGAATGTGAATAGTTTGATCTTATTGAACCCCCTATGATTTCTCTTTAATGATTACTTTTTAAAGATTTTTTTTTAATTTTTGTATTTGAAAGTCATATTTTCTTTTTGGTTCTGATATTTTTTCAAATCAGGAATTCTTGAGAGTCCTCTATTTCATTAAATATTGGTTTCTTCCGCCAAAGGATTACACTCAGTTTTGCTGGGTATGCTTTCTTTAGTTTTAATCTTAGCTCCTTTGTCTTCCGGAATATCATATTCCAGCTCTCTGATTCTTTTATGTAGAAGCTGCTAAATTTTGGATTATCCTGACTGTGGCTCCACAATATTTAAATTGTTTCTTTCTGGGTACTTGCAATATTTTATCCTTGACTTGGGAGCCTTCAAATTTGGCTATAATATTTTTGGGAGTTTTCATTTTGACATCTCTTTCAAGAAGTGAACAGTGGATTACTTTCATTTTTTAAAATTTTATTCTCTGGTTCTAAGTTATCATTGTGGTTTTGTGCGATAGTTTCTTGAAAGATGATACCACAACTCTTTTTCTTTTTGACCATGGCTTTCAGTCATCATTTGTAATCCTCAAACTGTCTCTTCTAAATCTATTTTCCAGGTCAGCTTTTTATCCAATGAGATATTTCATATTCTATTCTATTTTTTTCTCATTACTCTGATTTCCTTTCATTGGTTCATTTCATTGTCTTATGGAATTTTCTTCAGTGTACCTTTATGCCTTTTTTCCATTTAGTCAATTCTGCTTTTTAATGAATTCTTCTCTTTAGTGAATTTTAGTACCTCCTTTACCATTGGTCTAATGTTCAATTTTTAAGGTGTTATTTCATTAAATATTTTTGTGCCTCTTTTATAAAGTTTTTGACTGTGTTCATAATTTTCTTATATTATCCTCATATATTTTCCCAGCTTTTCCTTTATCTTTCTTATTTAATTATTAAAATCCTTTTTGAGCTTTTCCAGAGATCATTTTTGGGCTTATTCCATTGCACATTTTTCTTTGAGGTTTTGTAACTGTTTTGATTCAATTGTCTCCTGAGTTTTTATCTAATTCTTCCCTACGACCATAGTAACTTTTGATTATCAGATATTTTTTTGTTGTTTCTGATCACTCATTTTTCCAACCAATTTCTTGACTTTTAACTTTATTTTGAAGTTTGCCTCTGATCCCAGGGTGGAGGAGTATTTGTCTCAAGTTTCAGATTTTTCATGTTGCTGTTTTCAGATCTAGTTCTGAAGGTCTATAATATTCTGTTATTCTTAGGAGAGTTGTGGTTACTGCTCTTCTGGCCTGCCCTCTGATCTGTAACTGACCAAAAGCTCTCTATTCTGACTTAGAACTGTGACTGGAGCTCCTGGTTATCTCTGCTCATATGTGCCAACATGCTAGTGCTCCTCTTCACCCTTGGATTACAACCTAGAATGTTATATGAGCAGTACAATAGGGTCCTTCACCCAGTATCAGCAAAGTGTCCCTTGTAATCTCCTTCTGACCAACTGTCCAATCCCTTGATTGATGGTGGACTGAAAACTCACAAAACTGTTGTGGCTACTGATTCATGTGCCTCCAAAGCCTACTGCAGGATTTCTAGGACATGAGGTGGGCTCCAGTCTTCACCCCTCCTCCAATGAGACAGATCTTTCCTACTGACCTTCTAAGTTCTCTCAGGCTATCAGAAATGACAACTGCTTGAGGGGGTGGGGGAAAATATACTAATAAACTGTTGGTAGAATTGTGAACTGGTATCATTCTGCAGAACAAATTGGAAACATGTCTAAAGAGCTAAAAAATGTGCATATCCTTTTATATAGGAATATCACTAGTAGGCCTATACCCCAAAGAGATAAACGAAAAAGAAAATGGATCTATATGTACAAATATATTTATAGCAGATAGTTTTGTGCTGGCAAAGAATTGGATATTGAGGCTCATCAACTTTGGAATATCTGAAAAAGTTGTGATGTGATTGTGATGGAATACTATTGTGCTTTAAGAAATGATGAGGGGAGTAGTTTCAGAAACAGGACAATATTTATATGAACTGATGCAAAGTAAAATAAGAAGAGCCAGGAGATCATTGTGCAATAGTTACAGCAATGTTGTCATGATGATCAATCATGAAAGACTTGGCTATTTTGTTTAATAAAATAATTCAAGACAGTTCCAAAAGACTCATGATGAAAAACAGTGCAATCCACCAAACTAGAACTGCAAACTGAAGTATAACTTTCTGATTTTCTTTACTTTTCTTGATTTTTGTAATGTGAGTAATATGGAAATAGGTTTTGCATGGTTTCATGTGTATAATTGATTTAATTTTGCTTGCATTCTCAGTGTGTCGAGAAAAGTTTGGAAGGAGGGAGGAAGAGAATTTGGAACTCAACATTTTAAAAAAGAAAGTTAAAAAATAAATGGAAAGTACAATAAAAAGATCATACATTGCCCATGAGGACTAGAAAGAGGTTAATCTGAACTACAGAATATGTGAAAGGGAAGAATCCATAATACACATAGAAAGCTATGTAAGAATCAAGCTCGGATGGACATCCAAATCAAAATGAACAATTCTTTATTTCAACCTAGAGACAACAGGATGTCTCTGCAGTTTATTGAGCATAGGAGTTGTGTAGTCATGCTTGGAAATGAGGAATAGAACCTCAACAGATATATGGACAATGGATTGGAGAGAGAATTAAATTTTTTAATGTGTTTTTGTTTTGCACTTAAATGGGCATTTCTATAGCTGTGTGTTCCATGCATATCTTTTTAAATGTATATATCTATATATTCTGTGTACATATATTCTATAAATATATAAGTACATGTACTTGCATATAAACATATATCAACTACATATACATGTGTGTATAAGTGGAATAGTCCTTTATATGTGTGTATATTCCTTTTTTTTCTTTTTGGAGGGCATTTGGGGTTAAGCAACTTGCCCAAGGTCACAAGGCTAGTAAATGTTAAGTGTCTGAGGCCAGATTTGAACTCAGGTCCTCCTGACTCCAGGGCCAGTGCTCTATTCACTGCACCACCTAGCTGCCCTGTGTATATTCTCTATTTTTTTAAAATTTTTTTAAATAAATAAATTTATTTATTTTCTTGTTTACATCATTCATTTCCATGAGATTTTGAGTTGCAAATTTTCTCCCCATATTTCCCCTACCCAGCACCTCAAAACAGCCATCCCACTGTATAACCTCTCCCTCAATCTGCTCTTTCCTATGTCCTCTGCCTCGCCCCTCTGACTTTCCAGTAAAGCAGGATGGATCTCTCTATCATAGTGCCTGTATATCTTAATTCCCAGTTGGATGTAGTTAATAATCATAATAATAATCATCATCATCATCATCATCATAATATATGTACATATATATTTTTACCTTTTAATTATAAAACTTTAAATTCTAGATTCTTTCCCTTCTTCCCTTTTCACCCACCCACACTGGAAGGACAAACAATTGAATACAGGCTGTACATGTGTAATTACATAGAATATCTCAACTGTGGGCACATTGTGAGAGACTGATTATATGTCGCTCTTTCCTATCCCACCCCCCCTTGTTCTATTCTCTACCCAGTCCCTGTCCCTGTCCCTTTACAGAAGTGTGTACTTCCAGCAACCCCTCCCCGCACCCTGCCCTCCCCTCTATCATCCTGCCTCTCATCCACATCTCCCCTACTCTCCTGTGTGTATATTTTTTATATCATCTCTATGTGTGTGTGTGCATATATAATATATAGATATAGATATAGATATATATTCCATATACTTTTGTGTACATATTGTAGAACGGAAAAAGAATTGTACGTGAAAGTATAGACATTTATTATTCATAAGTTTCTTTTAAAATATTTAATAAAATAAATCTGTTGTTTTCCAAGATCTCCTGCCTATCTGTGATTCTTTGGTCTTTCGTTTTAGATTCCATATATTTTTAAAAATGTCTCAATGACTCCTTTTCCTATCTTTTCTTTTTTCCCTATGCAATTCATAACTGTCCTCCCCAGAATCTATCATTTGGAAAAAAAAATACCAAGATAAATACATACATACATCCTTACAAAACAAAACAATGATAAATATTTTATAACAAATATACATATTTAACCAAACCCAAAGCCAACCTCAGTCATGACAAAAGTGTGTACTGTTCTGCATATTTAGTTTATTGCCTCTCTGTCAAAAGTAAATCATGAAAAATTCATTAAAAAGACCCTCATCAGACCTCCAGAATATTAGTCCAGAGGACTAGTTGGTTATTTTATTGATTGTAGTGAAATATGAGAAATTTAAAGCAAGGAGATCTTTTGGGGACTATTGAGACCAACTAGGTGAAAAATAAGGAGGATCTGAATTTAAATGGTGGCCATGTAAATTAAAGAAGGGCATAAATCTATGAGATATTGTGGAGACAGAATTTACCTTTCTTATTTTGAATCACCCATGGTTCAAATCTTCATTCAACATAGATCTAATTCTTCTCTATCTCTCACCACTCCTAACTAATTATTTACCAAATCTTTTCATTTTACCTCCACATTATCTCTGGCAATCACTGCTTCCTCTTTATTAACAGTTTTTTAAATTAATGCAAAATAGCATAATGATCTACCTGTTTTCTTGCAATAATTCTCCCTTTCAAATCATTTTCATGGTACTGATCCCAATGATCTTCCTTTATAAATAGATCTGGTTATGTTATTCCTTTGCTAAAGAAAAAGAAAAGTCATCAGTTTTCAAATAGGCATTTTTTCTGTCTGTCTGTACTTATTCTAACATTATGAAGAGTGCTAAATTGGAAGTAACAGGACCTGTATGCAATCCCTACTCTATCATGTACTACCTTTGTTACTTTGGGCAGGATGCTTCAATTCTCTGAGCTTTCTGGTCCTCATCTTATACCAAAGGATTTAGACTAAATACCTTTTAAAGTCTTTTCCAATTAATTCTATGGCATCTTGTAAATGTCTTCCTTCTCTGATTTTCTTCTTTTTTGTTTATTGTGAATTTAGCCATCATGGGCAAACACAAGCAAGATTTCTGGGATACATATGCACACATACATACATACATATGTACATATAAACATGAGCATCCCAAGAATCTTAATGCATTTTAAGACTTTTAAAACAGTTATATATGGACTTTTGAGATACTCATACTAATAACACACTTATTAATATGCATAATAAAAACAATATGTATGTGAACATGCACATAATTTTATACTGGATATTATTAGTATAGGGAGATTATTTTTATACACATATCAATAATTATATATATATATGAATATAATAATACAGCAATGAAATTTTTCTGTACCACTTTACTCAGTTATTTTGTTTGAAAGTGCTTTGTTGATACTTTTTTTGGAGGGGAGGGGTTTATCACTATCTGCTAACCCAACTCTTCTAAATAGCAGCTCTTCCTGGGAACAAATACACACATACATACATGCACACTTACATACATATATTCATATGTACATACAGTATTGTTAATGTATTTTTTTGGAATAGAAAGATCTTTCCCATCCATTAATAAGCCCATGTGACTTGCTTAAGTCACATGGAAGCCTGTCACGTGAGTTTGAGTCACATGAATCTATGGTGAAAGGAATTTCCTGAATGAGTACAGCAGGAAGGGTGCAGCAGAGCCCAAAAGAAGTTAGTCAGAGCAGTTAGAGTTAAGGGAGAGAAAGGAAGCAGGCAGCAAGCTGTGAGTATTTGTTTGTGGGAAGGCCTAGCAGGGGGGAAGGGTTGGGATGGTGATGCCCCCTGCATTGTTATCATGTATAGATTTTTTTGGTGCTATAATGGATTTGACTTTCTGGTGTTGGGATTCAGCTTTCTGGTGTTTGAATAAATGTTTTGGTTCTCTCTTCCATGTTGAGAGTTTGTTATATTTTGTGATTCAGAATTATTCTGGCATATTCATACCCACCATAGGTACCATGAATATCACATTGACCTTATATGTGGTAATGAGGATGGGATGGTGAAATATCAGACCCCTATTTGGAGGCAGAATGGCTTTAGAGAGAGAAATAGATATACTAGGATGAGATGATTTACCTTATTACTCTCTGGTGAGAGGATGGGCTAAAAGTACAGTTCTTTGTAAAAACTGGGAAAGGCTAAAGAAAGGAGAATCCAGAGATTTAGAAAGATGTTTGCAAGGAATACAACCAACAGGAAAAGAACAGGCAGGGGTTTGTAGGAGAGGCTGGACTTTGTTAATAAGTTATCACCTTATGTGGAAAAGCAGAGACAAACTGCTGGAAGAGAAAATTCATATGGAAAAAGAGTTGACTGGTTTGCATGGGAATCTTTCTGTGTTCAGGCTCTCTTTTAAAAGAGCAAGCTAGAGAAGGGTATTGTGGGTTTGACTTAGAAAAAGAAGAAAAAAACTAACAAAAGGACCATGCATTCAGCAATGTACAGGGTAGGACTAGTTGGGGCCTTGATGATTGCCAGGAGAATGCATGGGAGGAAGATGAAACAAAGTTAGATGAGGAAGCTTTTATGAGTGAAGACATTTGCCCCATATTAAGAAGAAAGCAGGAGAACCAGCGGGGCCACATGATGTTAAGGGAGATAACTGAGGATCTTATGCAGCAGGAGGTCACTGATATATTAAGTCAATTCCCCAAAGGATGGGATAATTGTTAGTATCTTGCCTGGTGAGAATCAGTGATGAAGGGCCTAGAGGAGTATTGATAGATAATGTAGATTGCTTGAAATTTATAGATATTGGTCAGAATTCTTTTGTACAGCAAGCTGTTAGGGATTACCATATGCAAGGTGGTAACAATGAGATTAATCTGTTAGCTTTACCTGTAGAAAGATGCAGCAGATAATATCCTACCTACTCTATGTCACCTACTGGCAACAGACCCTGTTACTTGCTTACAGACTGTATGAGAAAGTTAAAGAAAGAGGCAATGAAGACCAAAATTATGATGGGAGATGGAAATGCATATCACGATACCCCCTTTGCAGTTTCTCATAGAAATATCATAGTGAAGGCAACTCTTCCTGTTTTTAAGCACCTAATTCTGATTCTACTAATTGGTGAGATAGGGCACCTTCTTTTGGAGGTGCTAGAAAATATTTCACAGTCAAATGACTTAGAAGAATGGGAAAAAGATCAATTTCCTCAAGAGAGAAGAATAAATAGCCAGTGGATTGCAATGCTATGCACAAGCAGCTTTCCAGAAGAATGCTACTATGAACAGCTTTTACAGTTCTGATTATACAATATAGTGAACACTCTGTTTATTCCATAACCAATAAAAGCAAAACATTCTCAGAAAATCAATGTGCAGTATTCACAATATTACAAGTTATCAAAGAACATCACAATATAGTGTTCACAACAGCTTATCATTAAAATGGCCACATAGTTTTCACCAAAGTGGTCACAATGGTTTTGAACAAAGAATAATCATCTGGTATCCCTAAGGAGGTTTGCCTCCTTACTCAGTCATTCAGTCATCTTAGAGTACTATAGTCATTCTTCCACTCATGGGGCAACTAGGTTAATTCAATCAGTCACTTATTTAGCAATCAGTTACTAAGTATTGTTAATCACTAATTATAATCATTAGAAAATACACAAACCCCCCACTCCTAGGTCACTAGTAAACCACAATTTCATCATAGCATTCAATACCCAAGGTCTTTTATTCATCTTGACCAGAGGCAAGTTCTCAGCAATCTCTGTTCCTGGGGGGACAAAGCTTAACAAAGCCATGACATACATCGCCAGTGTCCTCATCAATTCACTCTCTGCCTTCAGAATAGTCTCAGGACCCCTGAAAACATCAGCAAGACACTCCTCCAGGATTTCTGTAAACATACAACAAGAACATCCTCCCTCAGGGCTTCTGAGCCAACAGCAAGGTTCCAGGACCTCTGCAACAACAGCACTGTCCTTCGCCAACAAACAAGTCTGGCAAACAACATCAAAACAGACAGACAGAATGCAGGCAACACAGCCATGCCTCCTTAGTCCTCCAGCAGTTCAGCTGGCCCTAGGACTCAGAACAAATCTCAGCTGGCTCCTCAAAATCAAAATCACTCCTCCTAGGTTTTCAAAATCAAAATTGTTTTCTCCAGTCTAGGTGGCACTTTCCTCTTCAGCCTTCCAGGCAGCAGCAACTTCAGCCTTTCCAGGAAGCAGCAACTTCAGCCTTCACCAGATTCTGGTCTCAAGAAATTCTGACTGTGCCTCTCTGGGGTTTTTCTTATACACACACAGCATTGTCTTCCTGTTTCAACCAACTCCTTCCTGTTATGCCAGCAGCAGGAGACAGAGTTCACACCTTCTGTTTCTTTCACAGAAGTTTGATTAGTTACTAAGGGCTAAGTACCTGCTTACTTGCCAGGAAAAAAAGGTTCTTCAAATTTAAATTAATTACCATTATATGGATTCAACATCAGAATAGGTTAACAAGGAAAGGATTGTTTACTGCTCTATTAACAGCAGGTGTAGATTTTGGAAGAATTGATGGCATTCCAACTAAGGGAGTATACAAATGTAATAAGAAGAAGAGCTTAATATTAGACTTAATAGGGCATTAAGAACTGCCCCTACAGATCCTCCTGAAACATTGTATCCAAGTTCATCATACCTGCAGGGAGAATAGGACATTGGCCAGGCCCCAGCTCATACTAAAAAAAGTATGCCTTTTGCCAAAATGATTACACCCAAACTGCAAATTAGAAAATAGCAAACAACAATGAATAAGGCTATGATAGTGGACTCCAGAAGCATGGCTGACCCATATCTACCCTGCTTCTGGTTATTGTCTCCTTGTTTCTTTTTGGCTTTTTGTCTGTTAAACTTCTTTGCTACATTTGTTTCTTGCAAGTTTAGTACCCTCCACCTGCAGATGCCTGATAGCTTAAACAGGATGTCACCCTCTGACCATGACTGTGATGTGTCACCCCTGGACCTAGCACTGACCATGCTCTGAATGCTAGCTAAAGAACTGAACTGTTGAATGGCACCTCTTAAAGCAGGGGTAGCTCTATGTTCAATTTCAGCAGGAAGTACTTATGGAAGAAAAGACCTTTGTCTTTTACCCCAAGATTTTGGGCCCCATTCATTTGAAAGTGGAAAGATGGGGTCTTGTGCTCTAGCCCCACCCTAAAATTGTGTTTTATGTGCTTATTTTGTGTTATCCCTGCTATATTGTTGTACATTTCTATTGATACTAGTTGCCCCATTGACCTATGTAATGGATATGAAAGATCTTGGGGCTGAATGTAATGGTGATGTAAATGTGAAGATCTTTCTCATTCATTAATAGGTCCATGTGACCTGCTTAAGTCACATGGAAACCTAAAACACTTGAGACTGGTGGGAGAAACTTGCTTAATGAGTGGAGCAAAAAGGGTAGAGCAGAGCCCAGGAAGTTGGTAAGAGCAGTTAGAGCTGAGGGACAGAAAGGAAACAGATAGCAAGTTATGAGTATACAGGAGGAAGGCTTGGGGATGGTGGTGCCCTCTGCATTGTTATTGTGTATAAATTTCTTTGTTGCTGTGATGGATTTGGCTTTCTGGTCTTGGGATTCTTCTTTCTGGTGTTTGAATAAATGTTTTGGTTCTGTCTTCCATGTGGAGAGTTTGTTATATTTTCTGATTCAGAATTACACCAGCATATTCATAGCCACCACAGTTGCTGTGAATATTGGCTCTACAAACACACACATGCACACGTACATACACAAACAGCATATACATAGAGTATATACATATATGTTAATACACATATTTTATATACATGCACATGCATACACATACATAGTAATATATATAGCACACAATATATGTATACCTATATATGCATACATGTATACATGCATATGGGCACACATGAGTATATGCTTGTATGTATATGGTATATACATATATAGTATATGCACATACATATAAGACGTAAAGGCACACACATATACATATATGCATGCACATACGTGTGTGTGTGTGTGTGTGTGTGTGTAGTCAAGCAAGACATCAATCCATGGGCTATGTCTCAGAATGCATGTCTTTTAAGACTTTCTCTATAAAAGAGGTTTGGAAGTTTGATTCTTCAACAGATATTAGGTTTAGACCAATATCATTAACTGCCTACCATAATAAACTACAAATGTATACATGATCTAAATGAGAAAGGCCTCATTATTAGATAATAATTGTCCAAGAAATCATCCCGTACAAAATCTAATCTTTAATTTATCTAACCTATAAAATTTATATGTTTTATTTTCCTTATCTTCTCAGAAGACTCAAGTAAACACAAAAACTTGTTTTCAACTTTTTAACATAAACGTCATATATACATCATGTACCTCTACTAGATTGTAAGTTCCAAAAGGCAGGCATATTTCTCAAATAAACTTTATATATCGTGTGGAGTTTAGTACATTGCTTTGTACATAGTAGACTCTCATATGTCATTTAAAAATATTTGAAGTGATTTTATCAATATTTTGTGGCCAGGTTGAGGTTTGAACAGAGGTCTCTTGACTTTTATACAATGCCCTTTGGACTAATACTATGCTGTCCCACATGTTTGGAGGCAGGGTGCTTATTTTGAAACCATAGTATTCATAAAACTTCAATTACTTGCTTTAAATTCCATTTTTGTCTTTATCTGTGATGTATATAAACACAAATGCTATATGTACATATACATTTTACACAGTATACATTATACACATACTTGTTATACTTTTTTCCTACTCTTTTCTACTGCCATTCAGTTCTATTTCCTATTTTCAAAGGAATAATCTATTCAATAGGAACATCATTAAAATAGATAATTTTGAACTAAACTAGATAAGGGGAGCAAGGAGGAACAACTTTTGACATATATGTGTGTGTATGTATACATGTGTATGCATATATATGCACATATATACATGATGAATATTTGTGTTTAGTTCTCAAAGGTTTGTAATGGTAATTTACTTAAATCTGAAGACCCATTTGTGTTATGTCAAGTAAGCAGGTACCTAGCCCTTAGTAACTAATCAAACCTCTGTGAAAGAAACAGAAGGTGTGAACTCTGTCTCCTGTTGCTGACATAATAGAAAGGAGTTGGCTTAAATAGGAAGCCAGTGTGTGTGTGTGTGTGTGTGTGTGTGTGTGTGTGTGTGTGTGTGTGTGTGTATGTGTGTGT
>CM053581.1:301205794-301227055 GCA_028627135.1 Pseudochirops cupreus | reverse complement strand
AGAGAGAGAGAGAGAGAGAGAGAGAGAGAGAGAGAGAGAGTGTTTCTCTAGGCAGAGTCTGGAAGATAGGCTGCTATTGCTGGACTGAGAACTGAGATGGAGTTTTCTTGAGACCAGAATCTGGTGAAGGCTGAAGTTGCTGCCAGGAGGGCTGCCAGGAGGGCTGCCTGGAAGGCTGAAGTTGCTGCTACTGCCTGGAAGGCAGAAGTTGTTGCTGCTGCCTGGAAGGTTGAGATTTCTTCTCGGTCTTAGGGCCAGCCAAACTGCCTGAGAATTGGGGAAATATGACCTGTATGCTAAGACTTTGTTTGTTTGTGGTTGGAATCCCAGGAAACAGAAATTGTGAAGGTTTTGAGATATACTGGACCCTGTGAACTTCAGTGTGTAGTAGGATTTGCCTGGAGGACTGGACAAGGACCTGGGAACTGTCTGCCTCTTAATCCACATGACTGTTTGGTGGATTCAGGGAGGAGCTGGGACCATGGAAGGGGATCCAGGAAATCTGAGAAACCACCCCAAGTCAAGATGAAGAAAAGATCTCTCCTTGGATATTAAATGCAGTGATGGTATCATGGTTTACTAGTTTCCTAGGGATGGGGGGTTTGTGTATTTTCTAAAGATTGTATTTAGCAATTAGCAATACTTATTAACTGATTGCTAAATAAGTGACTGATTAAGCCAACCTAATTGCCCCATGAGTGGAAGACTGACTTGTATTCTGAGATGATTGAATGACTAAATAAGGACGCAAACCTCCTTAGGGATACCAGATGATTGTTCTTTTGTTCTTTGTTCTAAATACTGTGACCACTTTTGTGAAGACTATGTGGCCATTTTAATGATAAACTGTTGTGAACACTATATTGTGATTTTTGGTGATAAGATGTAATGTTGTGAATACTGTATCTTGATGTGTTGTGAATGTTTTCCTTTGATTTGTTCTTCAATAAATAAAGTGCTCACTATACTGTGTAATCAGAACCTTAAAAGCTGTTCACAGTAGTATTCTTTTGGGAAGTTGCTTGTACAAGGCATTATAAGGTCTTAGGAAGTAAACAAAATCTTTTAGCAGTATTATAAAAATGAAACAGCACACTTTTATACTCAGTTTTCCCCAGGTTAAATAGAAGTATCCACTCATTTCACAATAGTATTTTTTAGTAAAGTGGTTTGTGAGAAAAGGAAAATGTATAGTTTAAGATAATTCAATTCAAGAAGCATTTCTAAAGTATCTAGTGTTCTAGATACTAGGAGAGGTGCAGAATTCAATTAATATCAGTACTTCTGCTCACAGAGTTTAGAATCTAGAGCATGTTTTGTAGCCCAATAGCTCTTCACATGAATGACTTTCCTAAGATATATTTTGGAGAAAGAGGGAAGGGAAAACCTATACAGTTTTACTTCCCCAGGAAAGAAAAGAATCCATTTATTTATTTCTCACAATGGTTGGCTTCCCCTCTCCCCACAAAAATTGATTTGACTTATCAACAAATAAATGGATATGATTCTTTACTAATATTAGTAGGTATGAATGTGATTCAAAGATGAATGTGAATTTTTTCTCTGACTGAAAATATTACAGATATCCATGAAGTAAGTCTCATTTCCTGTAAAAGAAAGACAATCACTCAACAACTGTATTACTAAATATAATTTATGTGTTAGATACTGTCCTATTTGTAACTTGTGCTAATACAAAATTGTAATTTTTTAGCATTCCAAATTTTAATATGCCTTATGACTGCTCAAATGATTTTTTTGGTCCTCACCATTACCTCTTATTTCTCCACCCTTCATTTTCCCTTCATTCCCAAGCCATCATGTTTGCACAGGCTGTAATCAAGGGAAATAAGGTAAATTCTGCACTGTGCTCCACATTTAAATCTCTTGACTCTTATCCTATAAATTAAGCCTGAATGAACCCCAATTTTGGATCACAACTATCTCTCACTATTGCTTACTCTTACATGCTGCTGAATGGAACTGAAGAAATTCACTAAACTGTTGACTAAGGACATTCTAAATTTATATAACATAATCTTAGCTTGGCCCTCACTACATCAAGGCATTCTCTTTACAATTTCCAGAGAGATTCACTCTTTTCCTCACCACAAAGTTTATTGCAATCCTTCTCATAACTCAACAGGTGACACACAGAGAGCACTTTCTAACAGTTTCCTTATCTGAATATCTCACTTCATACTTCACTGAATAAATAGAGGTAATGCTCTGAGACAGGAAGGGTTCAGTGCAGTGTGTTGTGAGCTGAGCCCAGCCCCACATGAGCCTGTGGTTATTGCCCTGGGGTGGCCCAACCAGGCACAGCTGGAGCACTCAGGAGAGTGGATCACCAGCAGCTGTGGCAGTTTCCAGAATTATCGATCAATAAATGCCAAAGACAAAGTCAAAGGTCAGTGGAACTTGGCTGGATTTGGGAGGGGACAGAGGAAGTCCAGCCCTCTGACCCTAGAGCCAGAAGTTGTGGAAGCTGCAGTCCTGTAGCCACCTCCACAAGGCTGCTTCAGAGCTCCTGGACTACAGATTGCAGGGGGCCAAGCAGCCATTCAGAGGCTAAGCACACTTTCTGTAACCTGCCTGGATCAGGATTGTGGTCTTGGGTGGTGATCCTGAGGTGCAAGACCAGTGAGGCAAAGCTGGTGGGAGCTGTAGAGATGGGGCCCTCCTAAAACCTGGCTCTCCCCTCTGGAAGCAGAGTTCAACTGTGACAAAGAGCTCAAAAGTCAAGTAATTGACTGGCAACATGAGCAGGCAAAGGAAACAAAGCAAGCACAGCCATCCAACTTTAGATTCCTTTTTTGGGGACAAAAAGGATCAAAGCATGGAACAGAAGGAAGACCACACAGTCAGAACTCCTGTACCAAAAGCTTCCATGAAAAATATGAACTGCTTACAGGCCATAGAGGAGCTTAAGAAGGATTTTGAAAACCAAATAAGAGAAGTGGAGGAAAAATTGAGAAGAGAAATGAGAATGATGCAAGAAAACCACGAAAAGACAGTCAGCTACCTGACTGAAGAAAATAACACCTTAAAAATAGACTAACTCAAATGGCAAAAGAGGCCCCAAAACCCAATGAGAAGAAGAATGCCTTAAAAAGCCAAATTTGCCAGATAGAAAAAGACTCTCAAAAGCTCACTGAAGAGAATAATTCCTTCAGAATTAGATCGGAGCAAATGAAAGTGAATGACTTTATGAGAAATCAAGACACTATTAAACAGATCCAAACAAATGAAAAAATAGAAGCCAAAGTGAAATGTATCATTGGAAAAAAAACCACTGACCTGGAAAATAGATCCAGGAGAGACAATTTAAAAATTATTGCACTATCTAAAAGCCATGACCACAAAAAGAACCTAGAAATCATTCTTCAAGAAATTCTCAAGGGAAATTGCCCCGATATTTTAAAACCAGAGGGCAAAATAGAACTTGAAAGAATTCACCAATCACCTCTTGAAAAAGATTCCAAAAAGAAAACTCCTAGGAATATTCCAGAGTTCCCAGATCAAGAAGAAAATATTACAAGCTGCAAAGAAGAAACAATTTGAACATTATGGAAATACAATCAGGATAACAAAGGATCTAGCAGCTTCTACATTAAGGGACCACAGGGTCTGGCATATGCTATTCTGGAGATCAAGGGAGCTAGGATTGAAACCAAGAATCACCTAACCCATCCACTCTGAGTATAATGTTTCAGGGAAAATGTGGTCATTCAATGAGGTGGAAGACTTTTAAGCATTCTTGATAAAAAAAAAAACAAACCAGAGCTGAATAGAAACTTTGACATTCAAATACAAGAAGCATGAGAAGGCAAACAGGGAAAAGAAATCATAAGGAACTTATCAAAGTTGAACTATTTGCATGCCTACATGGAAAAATGATCATTGTAACTTATGAAACTTTTCTCAGTATGAGGATAGGTGAAGGTAATTTAAATGTGTACATACATATATATGCATATATATATATGCATATATATGTATGCATACACATTTGTCTGTATAAGAGGGTATATATGCATATGAATACTTATGTGAGTGTGTTTATATATGTGTACAGGTATACATAGACAGAGGGCACAGGATCAATTGAATAGGAAGGGATGATATTTAAAGGTGAAATTGAGAGGTGGGAGAGGAATATAATGAGAGGAGATGGGGAGTGACAGGATGGGGTTAATCATCTCATACAGAAGAGGCAAGGGATAACTGTTACAATGGAAGTGAATAACAGTAACACAAAAGGGAATGAGTCAACCTTACTCTCATTGAATTTGGCTTAGAGAGGGAATGACATACACGACAAACTGGGTATTTTGCCCTACAGGAGAGTAGGGGGGGGGAAGCAGATGATAGGAGAATGATGGAGGGGAGGGCAGCTTGGGGGGGAGGGTTGTTAGAAACACACACATTTTTAGAGGGACAGGGACAAAGTAGAGAATAGAACAAGTGGGTGGTGGGATTGTGGAGACGTTTTGCGTAACTACACATATATGGCATGTATTGAATTGCTTGTCTTCCCAGTGGGGGTAGGTGACAAGGGAGGAAGGGAAAGAATCTAGAATTTAAAGTTTCAATATCAAATGTTTAATACATATATATATATATATATATGCATTATTAATATTATTATTTACATGCAACTGGGAGATAAGATATACAGGTGCTGCAGTAGGGAGATCCATCTTGCTGTACTAGAGAGTTGAAGGGGGTGATGAGGGACGATATAGGAGAGTGCAGATTGGGGGAGGAGGTATACTATGGAAATGAATAATGTAAATTAAAAATCTTAAATACATTAAAAAAAAACCAACAATGTAGTTTTCCAGAACTAGCAGTGCCCCCTCCATCTAATTCCTCTGTATTGGTTCTGCCTCTTGCAGCTTATTTGTAAAGATAATTACTTTTTAAGCTATTTTTGAATTGTTTTATTTTTAAAAAAACTCATATCATACTTAGATATACCCCAATTTTTCTTATAAGTTCCCTAGTAACAATCTTTGGCATAGGTTTTGCATTTTACATGCATAAAAGGTAAATGTTCTATCCTTATTTAGTCTCATTGTATTTGGCCATTGGTATGTACTTTATACTTCTCTTGACTCTTCTATGTCAAATCTTCTATTGAGTTTAGGATATTTTTTTAAACAGATTTCTGAAAGTCTGACAGTTAGTCAAATGTCCATTTCTTTCCATTTAGAATTACGCTTACTTGGGGTGGCTAGGTGATGCAGCGAGTACAGCACCAGCCTTGGAGTCAGGAGGAGCTGAGTTCAAATCCATCCTCAGACACTTGACACACTTACTAGCTGTGTGACTTTGGGCAAGTCACTTAACCCCAATTGCCTTCCAAAAAGGAAAAAAAAAGAATTATGCTTACCTTTGCTGGGTATTTTGAGGGATGATTTCTCAGAAGTGAAGCCTCCTCAAAAGGTTAAATTTTTTTTTTCTCCCTTACAAAATCTTTGCAACACAAGCTAAACTGTGCACTCTTGCAAACTCTTGCAAAACTTCCCCGCTTTTCTTGTCTCTGGGCAAACTTGTGCAACTGCCTCTGTTCTTTGTTGCTGGAGAACATTCACAGCAATAGACTGTGTCCCCTGAAGCCCTGGCAATGGGATAAGGGGAATAGGGATGGGGGGAGGGGTTGGGGCTTGTGTTAGGATATAAAAGGAAATTGCTTTCTGGAATCAATTTGTACTTCCCTGGCCAGCACCAATAGTGCAAGGAAGAGTGGTACCCTTTCTCATGAGGAAGCAATAAACTCATTTCTGCTTTCAGGTATCTAAGTCTTTGCATTGATTTTTTGGTAGTGGTCTCTGTCCCCCACTGTGATATTTTCCACCAGAGGCCCTTTGGCCTTTTCAAACTAAGCTCTTTAACAGAACTCAGTTTAATAATGGCAGTTCCCAAGTTCCCATTCAGTGATTAAGACTTTATAAAAAAGTTTTTTTGCAAATAATAGCTTCTTTAAAAAAAAATAAATGAATTTGTGAGGGGAAGACCTTCAGAGTTTCTGGCCAAAACAGAAATAACTGTTATTTACATTCATTCTGAGCCCATCAGGGCCCAAAGAGTGACTAAGTCTGACTTAGTCTGAGACCAGAGTGATTTGGGGTTAAGGTTGTTCTTTAAGACAAAACAACAAATCAAAGAAAGTTTCAAAGATTAAAATTTACATTCCTTTTGGGCAGAGCACTGGCTGGTAAGGGAGTGATACCTTAAGTGAAGAGAAAAGAAAAGAGAGAAAGGAAGAAAGAATGAAAGAAGAGAGAAAGAAAGAAGGAATGGAAGGAAAGAAGGAAGGAAGGAAGGAAGGAAACAAGAAAGGAAAGAAGAAAGGAAGGAAAACATGTAGCCCAATAAGAGGTTTGGTCTCTAGTGGGTAGCTCCCTCTCTACTCACTGAAGTTGCTGTTTGTCCTTGAGAAAAATGAAGGTTAAGATATTAATTATTTTGGGATTTCTCTCCAACCCAACCATATCTACTACGTCAAATTCAAATTTACCCCCTTGGACCTTTCTTTACCTCTTCTTTCTAAGTTCCCAATCTTCTTTCTTTTGAATTAGTAGTTGACCCCTTCATTTCACAAATGAGGACAATTCAGACAAAAAAATGTTAATTATTTTGTCCCATAACTTAACCTAAAAATCTCTAGGGATCTATGATTCTGTATCACCTGGTTAAACACTGATGGAAAGAATAGTGTTGGGCTTAAATAATGAGGAGAAAATTGCCAAATGAAGCCATTATATTTAAGGTTTGCCTTATGCAGTAGACACATATTTCATTAATTAGTATGTTTTTGCTCCAGACCTGTGATTTCATTACTACAGGGAATTTCAAATGAGAGAACTCCTACCAGTGGAGATCTGGGACCATTCTGCAAATTATAGTTTTTGACAATTGCCTGGGACACCAAAAGGTTAAGTTACTTAGCAAGGTACACAATTAATATGTGTCAGAGGTGAGAATTATATCCAGGTTTCCTTGACTCTCACACTGGACCTCTATTCATTATACTATGTTGCCATTGATTCAGTTTTGTAGAAGTGACTGAAAAACAAGTATTTCTTAGCTTTCTCCTGAGAATGCACACATATACATTCCTTAGAAGCCAATGTGCGAGTGACTTTCATAAAATTTATTTCATTTATATGTCCTGTGTCTATTGTGTTTGTAAAGAGATTTAGTCTGACTCCATAGTAGTAAAAAGAGGCAACAGAAGGCATTACAGTGGCAAACAGATCTAGGTTAAATAGGAAAAATGGAGCTACCCAAGGTCATTTTGTCTCTACTCTTGTCCAGGACTTCAGCTTCTCTCCCCTGACATCCTCCTCAAATCTGATTCACTTTCTGACCATCTTAATTCATATTGTTCTTCCTTTGGTTTCATTATGAAAACTTAGTATCAATTTTGCTAGCACCCTAACTCAAACTCTAACACCCATTCCTGTGGTCCACCTTCTACTATAAGGTTTTCAAAGAAGTTGGAAACTCAGTGAATATATGCAGCACTGTACTAGGCTGAATGTTTAAGGTGGAAGTGATGTTGGCCACCCCTAGATCCCTCCTACAGTCTTTTTGTATAGAAGATCCATCTTGTTTCCATGAAAGGGTTCAGATTCAACATGACCCATCACAAAGGTGTGGATTCACTCTGACAATCTTATCTAAACCAGGATAACAAATGCTCAGATTCCTTAAAGCCTACCCAGTATGGTAGATCTTTAATAAACTTTGTTTTTCTTTGCCTGAAAGAAGATGTGTGTCAAATTCATTCAAAAATGAATTTTGAAATTTTAAATAGGACCTGCATGTTGCTATTTTGGGGTCTCAGTGCCCCTAAAACTCAATACTGGTGCCTAAGTAGATGTAGTAACTTGCTCAAGCTCACAGAGGTGGCAAGTAGTAGAGGATGAATTCAAATATGTGTCATCTGACTCCAAAATCACTGCTCTTTCCACTGCACCAAATTGTTTTTCTAGGATACAGAAGTGAAAAACAATATGTTCACTAAAGTCAAAGAAACCACAGTTTAGTAGGTAGTTTGAGGCATGTCAAAAACTGTCCCCTTTGGGGGTTTACACACCTAGTGCCTGATACAGAGTAGGCACCTAAAATGCTAATTGAATGATTGGCTTTTTTTTTCTTTTTTTTGGAGGGCAATTGGGGTTAAGTGACTTGACCAAGGTCACACAGCTAATAAGTGTTAAGTGTCTGAGGTCAAATTTGAACTCCTGACTCCAGGGCCAGTGCTATGTTCACTATGCCACTTAGCTGTCCCTAAATGATTGACTCTAGATAATACAAAGTAGAGTGTGAAAGTGCAAATACATGTCCACTCTTTTTGACTTATGCACTGAATGTTGTTAGACAAATCAATCAAGTTCTGTTTCCCAATTTGCATGTAATGTTGAGTACCCTCTGGGTGATTTGTTAATATTAGATTCAGCAGCAGCAATAATATTGTGCTAATATAAATACCCATATGTTCTTCAATTATGTGTATATTTTAAACCCCTAAACTAGTGTTAATCTAGGTTGAATCAGACTCCTGTGAATTTTGAAATGTGCCTCTTTGTGGTTCCAACCATGATTTATTTTTAAAGGGTCAACAATGCAAGAGGAGAGACTGTACAATCCAGCAGAAGGCTGTCTATTGGTATCAAAATGTCAAACTGCTTAGGTTGCGCAACAAAATTGTTTTCTTAGATATGAGTATGGGTTGACATATATGTGTATGTATATGTGTGTGTGTGTGTGTAAATAATATTCAATTTCTGTAAAAATTGGCAAATGTACAATAGTGTGCATAGAGAAATGTAAATATAAAAAGGGGTGGAATGGAGAGGGTATAAGCTGTTCCACATTACAAAATTACCATATCTTTGCCTAGTCATAAGTTTAGGGAAGATAGGAGAAGAAACTAATGGTGCATCAAACTGCTGTGATCTTATTACATGGATTACTATAAGCATCTATAACAAAAGTTCCTGGTTTTGAACACTGTATCCTCTGAAAAATACTGTTTATGTCAATAAACAATTGAAGCCCTTTACCCAAGGTGATCCTATTTACTTGTTAGCTTTTGAGTTATATGAAACATAAAACAATAAAACACTGGTCCTGGTAGGGACCTTTAGATTTTGAGTCCAATAGTTTTGTCTTATAGATGAGACACCATGAGGGGAAATAACTTGTCTTAAGTTTGATATTGTCAAAGGTTTTTAAATGGTCCCTTTCCTGCTATTTGACACCAAAAAAAATCTGAGAATACTATACTTCCAAAATCTCCTCAACACAATCATGTACCATAAGAAAAAAGGGTTAGAATTTCAAAAATAGTGTGCTGAATATTCTGAAGGGATTTGTCACACAGTCCTAACTGGCAGATTAGGGAAGATTCTGGTAGTAGCCATCATTGTGCATACACTTTAGCATGACATTTATAATTAGGAGGAGAGTGGCCAGAAGCTATCACTACTATGCCCTCCTGGCAGCTAATTGCTAATTTAGTGGCAGATAAAGTGAAATAAGGAATGGTCCTTCTTGCCTAGGAAATCACTCAAATTATTGGATGTTAGGTGGGGGATGTGTGGTTACAAACTAGAGCAAGTGCACATTTCAAACAGGTTATAGCCATTACACTATAAAGTCCAACAGACTGAATTTCTGGATCCTTCAACATAGTGGAAATTCAGATGTTCACATATCAACTGCTCATTGAGGCAGAGATGACAAGTGGAGACTTCCAAAGTCATCAGACAGATTTAGGCAAAGAACTCTGACTCCCCTCATCCTGACACTAACTTACTTAAACATATGTTCCCTGGGGAAAATAGCAGGCATGAATATTTTCTGCCTGAAACAAAAAAGAAGTGGCTCCAATTCTTTATACCAGCAATACTGTGAAAATAATCTAGCATTTATAGTGTGCAACATACAGTTCTTCTCACCCAGCCACATCCTTTCAGCCAATTGACTCTATTTTAGAGTCTTAGACATCACTAAAAATGTCATACTTTTCAAGTCTACCATAGCTACGATTGCAAAAAAATTTAAAAAACTTAATATTATTTAATTTAAAATATATAACCTTTAATATTTAAATAAATGGGAAATATAAGGTAAGGTAGATGTAAGAATATTTTCCACTATAGTTTTATATTACTTGTCTTCTAGAAAAATGCAACAGATATTGCCAGGTAAACTAAACTTATTTTTGTGGCTATTTTGATTGTATTCATCGTGAATATAGCAAGGAAGGAAATCCATGTGTCCCATGTTTCATTTAGCTTCTGGTCACATGACAAAATAATAGTTGCTGATCTCTTATTTGTCTCCCTATGATGAAACTGTACACCATCGTTCCATTTTGCTTCACCTTTTTTTGTCCTTTACTCCTTAAATGAAATCATGAATTTGTATAGATTCATTGATAGCAATGAATATCTTTATGAAATTGCTCCTTTCATTGTCCCAAAATTCTATTGTAAACTGAATCTATACAATAAACTAATGGTATACAATTCTTGAGTTGCTAGTGGCCAATCAAAGCCATGTAGTCTAGTTCCCACTCTCTAGCATCTTTATCAGCAAATAGATAACTATTAGAGGCATAATATAATGTTCATAAAGATAAAAGGACTTGCCCAAATTTGATATTATCAAAAGTTGTCATATTTATGATCAATGGCATTGTCATGAAAAGATTAAGATGAATCTCAATCTAATTTGAAGTAGTTCTGTAATAGTGATAACTGGTGTTCCATGGTTAAAAAAAAATAAACATCCTGTATACACTAAAATATTTATAGCACCATTTCTTTGTGGTAGTTAAGAACTGGAAACAAAACAGATGCTCATTGATTGGAGAATGGTTAAACAAATTGTGGTACATGAACATAAGGGAATATTACTGTGTGGTAAGAAACAAGAAATGTGACAAATAGGAGCATATAGAGAAGCAGACTTAAATGAACTGAAGTAAGGAGACCCAAACAAATGATATATACAATCATTGCAGCAGTACAAATGGAGAGAATCACCACCAAGACAAAAACAAAAATATGAATGAATATAAAAGAAATGTGAAAAACACTTCCCCCCACTACTTTGCTTGGGAGTGAAGGTCCATGAACATAGAACACTGGATATATTGTCAGATTTTTTTCAATAAACTAACATTTTGCTGATTTTTCCAATTTGTGTGTTTTTTTTGTCTCTTTCTTTTAAAAAAATAATCTTTGTTATATGAGATAGTTCTCTGGGAACAGGAAAAGAGAGTGAAACCAGCAAAATTTTTATCTTTGTAATATCAAAACCTATTAATAAATGATATTTTAAAATAATTAATATTTATAGAGGAAGCAGCAAATTATGGTAGGAAATGTAGTGGATTTATAGTTATAACATGGGTTCATATTCTAGCTCTATTATTTACTACTGTATGACTTTGAATAAATTACTTAACCTTTCTGAGTCTTCATTTTTTCATTTGATTGATTTGCCCACAGTTACAAACACAATCAGCATCAGCAAGACAATCAGTGTCAGAGATAGGATTTAGTCCCAGATTTTCCCAACTTCAAGTCTGGTACTCTATCCTCTGTACCATATATATTTTTACCTAGAGAGTAAAGAAAAAAACCATTTCATCTTCACATATTTCATTTTAGATGTTTCAATGTAGTCAACCACAATCTGACTTAGAAAGACAGAAGCGTAACATATCATTACATATATTTCAAGGTAGTTGTTAAGGCAGTGATTTGCAAATTCTAAAGTGCTTTGGAAATAAAAGTTATTGCTAGTAAGTGTAAAGATAACAATAATGGAGATCTATTAGGGAAAAAATTCCCACAGATTTCTTAGCTGAAAATATCCCAGAGACAATGCATGTGGGTTGTTAACTCCTCAGTGAGGCAATGAGTGTGACAAAAGAATTAGTTATGACTAGAATTTAATCTTGAATATGTGAGTACCAGACTTGGATCTTGACTGCTGTAGTTGCCAGAAGAAAAAAAAAGTCTTCTTCTGAATGAAGTGATTGTCATATCTTTTCTAGTCAATAATGGGATTAACACAGGCTTGCAGAAGGATTAAAAGAAGTACTATCCTGCATTTTTTTTAGTAACCATTCATAATGCTTACTTGATTTATTGAAATGATGCCCCTTTTGTAAATATTTCAATACTTTCCAATCCCATGCAATTCTAGTGCATCTTTTTTCCTTAGATTTCCCATAGAGAACCAACACAATATGCTAAACAACTTCCTTTGGTTCTTTTTATTATTTTGTGGATACCAATATATCACTCAAGCTATCCATATGCTATTCTTCACTCTTATTACATGATAGTCTGCTTGTCTGAACATTCATGTCCTCTCCTATGTTTTTCTCTGCCACTTTTCTAGCATTTGGTATTTCATTTGAAGTCATTTCCATCTACCATCTTTTTGCTTTGCCTTTGGTCATCGATAATTTCTTTTCTTTTGAGAACATTTATTTCCGGAGTTTCCAGTGTGACAACAGTCCATAAAGTGAAAATAAATTAAGTATGGTTTTCCATAGGAGATATATGAATGAAAATGAAGTAAGCCCCAAGTTTCAAATCTGTTTGTGAATGTATGAATTCCAGACCTGGTACATGTATGGCCTTGGGCAAGCCATTTAACTTTTCTTGTTCTCTGTTTCTTTATCTGTAAAATTAGCTTAAGGGATTATGTGACAAATGAAGTTATGATATTATGATCATATGATCATATATTTCTATATGGCAACAATACAATAATATCATTGCTAAAAGAGTCGGTTTTTGTGCAAGAATGCTATCTATCTATCTATCTGAATGCATATGCATGAATACACAGATATATGGCTCTTTGAAATAAATGTAAGCTCCTTTTTTCTCTCTTTGTGTTCCCAGTTCCTAGCGCATAGTAGCTGCTTGATAAATTTTTGCTAGTTGGTTAGCTGATTGGTTAATTTATTTATTTTTCATGAACTTTTTTCCCCAATGAGTATGACTAAATTAGCCCTTTCTGATTGACTATGGATCTGATTGAGGAAGAACTGTCTTCCAAAAACAAGCAATTCTGGAAATCGTGCATAGGTAATCCTTTTTTTATTTAGAGTTTGTGCACCATACCCTCCATGCCACACACATGAATACCTTTAGTGAGAATGTATCCCTGTTGTCAAAATCAGTTAAATTAATACTGTATTTTATGTCATAGGGCATATATCAAGGTCTAATTGAGCATGCTATTTATGTTTAAGTAGATAGAACTGTTGGACTATGATAATTTTTGTAAATGTATTAGTTAAATTCAAGAAGGAATGCATTTTTATTAACTTGGATAAAGTTTGCCATTAGATGACACAAAGCAGAACATCAGAGACATATCACAAAGTTAAAAAAAAGACTGAAATAAAGGGTTATGATGAATATTTCAAACATACAGTATTAGAAGAGTCCTCTCTCTCTCTTTGCCCCCTTCTCTCCCTCTCTTTCTCTACACACACACACAAACACACACACACAAGCACACACAATCTGTCTTTGTCTCTTCTCTTTTTCTGTCTTTGCCTCTGCCTGTTTCTCTCTGTAAGATATGTTTGTAATGAATGTAAGACATGTATGTAATATACAGGCATTAAAGTAAGTAATAATGTATTATATTGATGTTTTCCTAAGTCAGACTGTGGTTGACTACCTTGGAACATCTAGAATTAAATATATAAAGATGAAACACTTTTTTCTTTATTCTGTAGGTAATAATATGGTTCAGAGGATAGAGTACCAGACTTGAAGTTGGGAAAACCTGTCTTTCTGTCTGTCTTTCTGTATCTCTTGTCTTCGTCTCTCTCTGTCCTGAAAGGCTCACATGTTCTTGCCTATGACTGAAGTCACTCTCCTAATGTCTGGCAGGTCATTGCATGATTTCTTAAACATAAATGAGAGACAATTCATCTATACTGACTTCAGGCATTTTGATGATCATTGCTCGCTATTTTGTATAGAAAAGTAAGTGGGAGAATGGGAGATACCAGGACAGCACTAACATGAAAACTTTACTCAAACTCAAAGTAAAGTCTTATGAACATTTACTCATCTTCCCCTGACACCTATCCTCCATGCTTCAGGGAAGTTTTCCTGAATTCATTGGCTTCCTTCACATCTTGATGAGAATTTCTTAGGGCACTGAATCTGTAATTTAAACATACTGTTGTCAGACTAACTTAGGACTATTCAGTTCATGAAGAAGCTTTTTTCCTTGAGGTATCAAGTCTCTCAAGGTCATCCATAGAGTAATTGTGACATTTTAACTTAGCTTTGGTCAACTAAAAATGAAGGATTTGAATAAAGCGTTTGGAGACATGAAGGTTAGTGTTTGAACACACCACAGAGTTCATTCCTGTTCAGTATGGAAATGTTTCTATAGTTTTGTTCTGGTTCAATAGATTTAGAAAATGAATTGGTTCAGTTCTAATTTATACTAATTCAATAAAAATTTTTTAAAATCAAAACATTTGGTCAATTCCACAATTTAGACAATGAATATCTAGATCTAGTTTTTACTTAATGATAAAATTTAAGTTCCTGCCAAAAAGAAGCCCACACAAATGCATGAACTTGACACGCAATAGTCAAACAACACATACTGAGGAGGAAGAAATGCATTGAACAGAAAGTGAATCCTTTATCCAGTTTTTATAGCTCTTTTGGTTCCCTTTATATGTATTCAACATGTAATGATTTCTATTAGTAAGTAAATGGTCCTGTCATCCAAAGTGATAAAGTGATAGAACACATCCAGAGAACAATGATGATAACTAAGTGGCTAAGGTATCTTTCAATATTTTAGCTTAGTATCTTGAAGTTGCTCCCCCCTCTTTTTTAAATCAACAATTTTGACATTAAGAATAATTTGAGGCAAATTGCAAACAAATCTTTCTCTTTTATTTTCATTTCCTCTTTTTTATGATGATTTGTTGTTGGTGGTGGTGTTGGTTGTGGTGGTGGTGATGGTGATGGTGTGGGGTGTGTATGTGTAGGAGGTAGAAGAAACTATTCCATTAAAACTGACTTCCATATTAACATATATAGATATGGTCATTTAAAAATTTTTTTACAAAACCACATTTAAAGTTATTTTTTTAATTAATAAAACAGGTGAGAAGGATGGTCCTAGATACACTGGTTTTCAACCTTCCTAATGCCACAACCCTTTAATACTCGTATGTGGGTGTATCTGCACGTGGGTGGACCTGCCTGGAGACAGAGGAGCGGTGTCTCAGTTCCTAAGACCATCGGAAATATGTGCTTTCCAATGGTCTTAGGTGACCCCTGTGACCTCTGTGAAAAGGTCATTCAACCCCTAAAGGGGTCGTGACGCACAGGTTGAGAGCCACTGTCCTAGAAGAATCTCCTAACTTAGCTGTTAAGATGGTTGATTAGATTTTCAAGTAGTTTCTGTCCTAAGTATCCTAAGTTGTATATCAAAGCAATCTAGCAAACAATCCATCAGTATTCATTCTGGGCCTTCATTGTGGTAGACATTGTTAGTTGCAGGCAGAAGTAACATATGCAAAGAAAAAAATCTTTTACCTTCCCTTCCCCTCCTCTCCCCTCCCCTCCTTTCCCCTCCCTCCCTTCCCTTCCTTTCCCTTCCCTTCCCTTCCCTTCCCTTCCCTTCCCTTCCCTTCCCTTCCCTTCCCTTCCCTTCCCTTCCCTTCCCTTCCTTTCCCTTCCCTTTCCTTCCCATCTTTCTATCATCTATGTTTATGTACATATGCACATATGTATGTCTCTCCCTATCTATCATGTAATTATCTTGATCTATCTGTGAATCACCCATATAGATATGATGATTAAATACAAACAAATGCAAAAGTTATTGAGGAGAGAATATATATAGAAAAGAGGGCCCAAGATAAAATTTTTGGGGTAAATTCACAGTTAGGGATGTACTATAGAGGTTGATCCCATAAAGGAGACTTAGAAGACATGTAGGAGGAGAATCAGGAGTGGAGTATCATGAAAAAGCATAGAAAAAAGAGTTTTGAAAAGAAGAGGGTGATTAACAGTATTAGTACACCTGCTGGTTCACATTTTGTGTGGAGCAATGTTTTCAGTTTTACCCCTAATGTTAAATGATATTCTCTTATATTCTAATTAAATGGTTGTATGTTACAAACTGTACTTCTCTTGATTGGGGCATAAAAAAATTAATGAACTAATTCAACCTCATGGTCTCAAATGTTTTTGTGAGAATTTATAAACAAGTGGTCTCAAAAAGAAATCCAAAGATAATCTATATGACATAATATGTTGCACTTTCATGTCTAGTTGTTTGTTTCTATACGCACGTGTATGCATGTTTATATACACACATATGCTATATAAAATATATGTATATGTATTGTGTGCATATATACAAATTTACATTTCTCTGTGTATGTATGCATGTGTGTTCTATTGGCTTATTTTGAGGAGTTAAGAACATTTCTATGGTAACCTTATTGCAGCAACTATGACAACATGGGAAAAAAAAAAAAACAAACCCAAGCAACCTGGAACCTAGTTCATCCTCTAATATTGGGTTTATCTTAATCAAACATTTATTCCATAAGATACTAGGTTTCCTCATCTGCAAAATGACAAACTTTAAGTTTCCTTCCAGCTCTAGATTTTATGATTGCATGACTCTGTCTCTATAGCCTATGTTTAGGGAACATAATATATGAAGAAGCAGCTGGGAATAGTGGAAAGAGTGCTAGGCTTGGGACTAGGAAGACCAGATATTGAAAAGGGCATTGGCAAATGGTCAGAAAGGGATTATAGAGGCTCCCTGTGCTAGCCTTAGACAGAGAATAAGATGATGTTTGGCAACTCCATTGCCTTTAGCCAGTTCAAGGGCAGAAAGGAACATGTTCAGTCAAGAGAAATCAGGAACCCTGAGGGACAAATGTTTGGCAACTCCATTGCCTATATTCACTTCTGATTGATAGTTCAAGGACAGAGAGAGATAAGTTCAGACAAGAAGGAGCAGAAACCCTGAGAGTCAGTATTGCTTTTGGACACAAGGATCAGGGACCCTGAGGAACAGTATCACTTCTGGTCCCAAGGGAGCAGGGTCCCTGAGGAGCAATATCAGTTATAATCCCAGGGGACCAGGGGGCCCTTCTTGGTTAAGGACCAGAGTGGAGACCAGAGGACAGTGACTACACCTCTCCCCAGATAACACTACCTCAGAAGCATCAAAAATTTCCAAATCCCCCAAAGTAGCTCTGAAAACAGAAGTGCAAAAAAGTCTGTAGCTTAAAACAGTGTCTTTTCTATAAATGATGCTGATAGAGGTTACCATTAACATAAAGTTCAGAATCAAGAAATGAGGAGGAAAAATGAACAAACAGCCAAAAAAAAATTCTCCCCCTTCCTCCCCCCAAACTTGACCATAATGAGCTACTATGGTGACAGGGAAGGTCAAGACATAGTCTCAGAAAAAAAGACAGATTAGGAAGTTCTGAACACAGATCACTGAAATGAGGATGGAGGCCAGCTTAGAATCCACACGGATGAAACACCAGTGGTGAGGCTAGGAGGTAGTGACAGAAACACCAGCATCACTGAGAGGTCTTAAGCTAGTGATGATAAGGGGACATGGAAACTGGTCAAAAAGAGATCACAAGGGACCCCTGTGCTAGCCCTGGATAAAGTTAACCATCACTCTTTCACCAGTCTGTCACCTGTAGCCACTTTTGGGACATAGTTCAAGGTGGAAACCCTCAAGGGTAATATTGGTTTTGGTCCCAAGGGATCAGGGATGTGAAGAACAGTATCATTTCCAGTCATAAGGGATCAGAGACCCTGAGGAACAATATCAATTGCAAACCCAAAGGATCAAAAGTCCTTCCTACGTGTGGGCTAGAGTACAATGGGTAAGGACCAGATTGCAGACCAGGAGAACAAGCTCTAGATACATCACAGCTCTATATAGATCACACCACCTTGGAAACACCAAAAGCTTCCAAAGTCCCATGACTAGCTCTAAATTAATAGGGTAAATGAATCAAAAAATTGAGAGTGCTCTTCCCCACACCATGACAGCAACAAAGACCAACTTTAACATAAATTTCAAAGGTAACAAACAGTGTGAAAAAAATGAGCAAGCAACAACAACAAAAAGAATCTGACCATAAAAATCTACTATAGTGACAAAGAAGATCAAGATAAAAACTTAGAAAAAGATAATGAAGTCAAAAGAGTTGTAAGAAAAGCCTCCAAGGGAAAAATAAATGAATTGGATGCAAGCTCAATAAGAATTTCTGGAACGTATAAAGTTTATTTTATCAAATAAGAGAGATAGAAGTAAAAAAAAAATAGGCAAGGAAATGAAAGCAAATGAAAAACTTTAAAAAGACAACAACTTGGTAAAAGGTAAAACAATGCTAAAGAAAATAATTCCTTCAAAATTAGAATTGAGTACATTGAAGTTGGGTATAGTTGAAGTTAATGAGTCCATGAGATATCTTGAAATAATAAGAAAACGTAAAAAAAAAAAAAAACAGAAGAAAATGTGAAATATGTCATAGGAAAATCAACTGATGAAGAAAAGAGATAGAGAGATAATTGAAAAATTATTAGAGTGCCTGAAATCCATGATCAAAGAAAGGCCCTAGACATCATATTTCAAGAAATTATCTAGGAAGACTGTCCTGACATCCTAGAACCAGGAATTAAAATAGAAATTGAAAGAATCTGCTCATTTCCATCTGAAAGAGTTTTCAAAATTAAAACTCTCAGGAGTATTATAACCAATTTCTAGGCCTCTCAAGTCAAAGAGAAAATATTTTAATAAGCCAGAAAGAAAGCATTTGAAAACTATGGAGCCATAGTAAGGACTAATACAATATGTATCAGTTACTACGTTAAAGAAGCAGAAGGCAATAGCCCTGGTATTAAAATCAAGAATGACCTGTCCAACAAAATTTAGTATAATCCTTCCAGGGAAAAATGTATATTTATTGAAATGGAGAACCTTCAAACATTCCTGATGAAAAGACACAAACTGAATAGAACAGTTGACTTTGTAATACAAGCCTCAAATGAAACATAAAAACGTTAAAAAGAGAAATCATAAGGGATTCAAAAAGGTTAAAGTATTTACTTTTCTATATTGGAAGATGATACGTGCAACTTAAAGTAACTTTATATCATTATTAGGGAAGTTAAAAAGATTCTACATTGAAACAGGGTGTGTGAGTGAGTCAATTATAGTGGGATGATGTAAAAAAAAATGGATAGACAAGAAAGGGGAATGCCCAAGTGGAAGGCGGAAGGGAGAGAAAGAATGAGAAAATAATCTTATGTAAAAGAGGTATCAAAGGAAGAGATTCTAAGATTGAGGAGAAAATGCTGGAGGGAGGGCAAGTAATGTGTGGACCTCACAAGTAAATGTGTTCAAAGAGGGAAATTATACACAGACATAAACATATGTATGGATGTATATATGTACATGTGTGTGTGTGTATAATAGAAATCTATTATATTCAACTGAGAAGTAGGTGGTGGATGAAAGAGAAAGAGAGAATGATAAAAGGGAAGGTACCAGGCAGAAGCAAAATAGACCAGATATGGGGAGGAGGGAGAGGAGAGAGAGAGGGGAAAAAAGAGAGAGAGAGAGAGAGAGAGAGAGAGAGAGAGAGAGAGAGAGAGAGAGAAAGAGAGAGAGAGAGAGAGAGAATAAGGAAAAGAAAATAAGATCCAGGGACATAAACAGTAACCCTGATTGTGAATGTGAATAGGATGAACCCAACAATAAAACAGAAGATGAAAGCAGAACAGATTAGAAACCAGAATCCAACATTTTTTTTGTTTATAAGAAACAAACATGAAATGGAAACATATATATTGAGAGTTAAAATAAGGAACAAGAGCAGAATGCTACAGTGGAAGTAAAAAGGCAGAGGAAGCAAATATGATCTCAGAGAAAGAAAAAGCAAAAATAAATCTAATTAAAAAGGAGATGCAGAAAAAACAAATTTTGGTAAAAAGAATCATAGACAATGAAGCTATATTAATACTAATCATATATGCACCAAATGCCATAGCATCCAAATTCTTTTTTTTCTTTTTTTTAAATTAACTTTTGTTTATTTTTAGCTTACATTATTCATTTCCACAAGATTTTGAGTCACAAATTTTCTCCCCATCTTTCTCCTACCCACCACCTCAAAACAGCAATCCCACCACATACCCCCTCCCCCAATCTATTCTCTCCTATATCCTCCCTCATAACCCCACTGACTTTCCAGTAGGGTGAGATGGATATCCTTAACCCAGTATCTATATATCTCAATTCCCAGTTGCATGTAAATAATAATGATAATAATAATAATATATATATATATATATATATATATATATACATAAATACACACACACATATATTTAACATTTGATTATAGAACTTTAAATTCTAGATTCTTTCCCTTCCTCCCTTGTCACCCACCCCCACAGGAAAGACAGGCAATTCAATACAGGCTATACATGTGTAGTTACACAGAATATCTCCACAATGGACATATTGTGAAAAACTGACCATATTTCCCTCTTTCCTATCCCACCCCCTCCTTTGTTCTATTCTCTACTTTGTCCCTGTCCCTTTACAGAAGTGTGTGCTTCTAACACCGCCCCCCCTCCCCTCCATCATCCCCGCTCTCATCCAATCCCCCCTAGTCTCCTGTAGGGGAAGATACACAATTTAGAGTGTATGTCATTCCTTCCCTTAGTCAAATTCAACAAGAGTAAGGTTGACCTATTCCCTTTTTCCTTCCTGTTCTTCCCCTCCATTGTAAGTTATCACTTGCCTCTTCTATAGGAGATGATTAACCCCATTCTGTCTCTCCCTGTCTCCTCTTATTCTATTTCTTTCCCACCTCTCAATATCACCTTTTAAAATACCATCCCTTCATATTCAATTGATCCTGTGCCTTCTATGTACACATATATGCGCACACTCACATATTCATTCATATGCATATATATACCCTCCTATATAAACATATGTGTATGTATACATACACACATATATATGTATATCTATCTATCTATCTATCTATCTATCTATACACACACACATTTATATTCCTTTCACCTATCCTCATACTGAGAAAAATTTCATAAGTTACAATTATCATTTTTCCATATTGGCACGAAAATAGTTCAACTT
>CM053581.1:301184337-301205294 GCA_028627135.1 Pseudochirops cupreus | reverse complement strand
AGAGTAAGGTTGACCGATTCCCTTTTGCCTTCCTGTTCTTCCCCTCCATTGTAACAGTTATCCCTTGCCTCTTCTATATGAGATAATTTACCCCATTCTGTCTCTCCCCATCTCCTCTCATTATATTCCTCTCTCACCTCTAAATTTCACCCTTTAAATATCATCCTTTCCTATTCAACTGATCCTGTGCCCTCTGTCTATGTATACCTCTACACATATATACACACTCACATATGTAGTCATATGCATACATACCCTCCCATATGGACATATATGTATGTATACATATATACATATATATATACACACATACATACATTAACACACACACACACACACACACACATATATATATGTATATATACATACATATACATTTATATTCCCTTCAATTATCCTCATACTGAGAAAAGTTTCATAAGTCACAATTATCATTTTTCAGTGTAGACATGTAAATAGTTCAACTTGGATAAGTCCCTTATGATTTCTTTCCCCCTTTTGCCTTCTCATGCTTCTTTTGCTTCTAGTATTTGAAAATCAGATTTTCTATTCAGTTCTGATATTTTCATCAAGAATACTTAAAAGTCCTCTGTTTCATGGAAAGACCATATTTTCCCCTGAAACATTATACTCAGTTTTACTGGGTAGGTGATTCTTGCTTTTAATCCTAGCTCCTTTGATCTCTGCAATATCATGTTCCAAAGAAGCTGCTAGATCCTGTGTTATCCTGGTTGTGTTTCCACATTATTCATATTGTTTCTTCTTGGCTGCTTGTAATATTTTCTCCTTGATCTGGGAACTCTGGAACCTGGTTATAATATTCCTAATTTTCTTTGTGGGATCTTTTTCAAGAGGTGTTCAGTGAATTCTTTCAGTTTCTATTTTTCCCTCTGGTTCTAATATATCAGGGCTAGTTTCCTTGAGAATCTCTTGAAGGATGAATTGTAGGTTCCTTTTCTGATCATGGCTTTCAGGTAGTCCAATAATTTTTAAATTGTCTCTCCTGAATCCATTTTGCAGGTCAGTGCTTTTTCCAATGAGCAATTTTACATTGCCTTCTTTTTTTTAAATTTGTCTGGATCAATTTAAAAGTACCTTGATTTCTCATAAAGTCATATGTTTGCATTTGCTCCACTCTAATTCTGAAGGAATTATTCTCTTCAGTGAGATTTTGAAATTATTTTTCCATTTGGCAATTTTTTTTTAAGGCATTCTTCTCCTCATTGGTTTTTTGGGCCTCTTTTGTCATTTGAGCTAGTCTATTTTTTAGGATGTTTTTTTCTTCATTCAGGTTGCTGACTCTCTTTTCATGATTTTCTTGCATCCTTCTAATTTCTCTTCCCAGTTTTTCCTCCACTTTTCTTACTTGATTTTCAAAATCCTTCTTGGACTCTTCTGTTGCTGTAACCAATTTATGTATTTCTTGGAAGCTTTTGGTGCAGGAATTTTGACTGTGTTGTCTTTCTCTCATTCCATGTGTTGATCCGTTTGCTCCCCCCAAATGGAATCTAAAGTTGGAGGGTTGTGTTTACTTTGTTTTCTTTGCTTGGTCATGTTGCCCATGACTTACTTGACTTTTGAGCTCTTTGACACAGTAGAACTCTGCTTCTGGAGGGGAGAGCTTTGTCTCAAATTGCTGGGGTCTTTGCAGCTGCCAGAGGTCCTGGCAGGGCACTGGCTCTATAGCCCCCACCAGCTCTGGCTCACTTGTCACACCCCCCAGGATCACCACCCAAGACTGCAATCCAGATTCAGGGAGGTTAAGGAAAGAGTGCTTAGCCTCTGAATGCTTGCTTGTCCCCCCTGCAATCTACAGGCCAGAAGCTCTGACACAGCCACATGGAGGTCACTGCAGGGCCAATGCTTCTACTGCTTCTCACTCTGTGGGCAGAGGCTGAACTACTCCTCTCTCCCCCCCTAGATCCAGCAAAGTTCCACTGACTTTTTACTTTGTCTTTGGCATTTATGGGTTGATAATTCTGGAAACTGCCACAGCTGCTGGTGATCCACTCTCAGGAATGCTCCAGCTGCTGCTGTTTGGTGCCACCCTGGGGCTAAAATCATTGCCTGGGGGGAAGGGGTGGGCTCTGCTTCCTGCACACTGGGATGGACCCTTCCTGACGGCCTGCTGGACCACCTTCAGCACAAGATTTGTTTCTCTCTGTCACTTTGTGGTTTCTGTAGCTCTAAAATCTGTTTGGAGTCATATTTTATAAGTATTTGAGGTACTTATGGGGGGAGCCCATGAGTTTTCCTGCTTCTACACCATCATCTTTGCTCCACCCCTAAGCTGCACCATTTTCTTAGCTTTACATTGTACCTTCACAAAAACAAAAAAAAATTGACTGTGTATTAGGGCACAGAAATCTCATAACCAAATTCAGTAAAGCAGAAGTATTAAATGCATTTCTTTTAGACCACAACAGAGTAAAAATTAAATTTGGTTAAAATTCAGGGAATGAGAGACTGCAATTTTTAATTGAAAACTAAATAATTTAATTCTAAAAAATGAGTGAGTCAGAGAAGAAGTAATAGAAACAATGAAAAATTTCATTAAAGTAAATGAAAACAAAGGAGACAAGATTCCAAAATTTGTGGAATGCAGCTAAAGCAGTACTTACGGGGAAATTTATATTTTTAATTGCTTGCATCACTAAAACAGAGCAAGAACAAGTTAATAAATTGAGCATAAAACTTTAAAAAAAACTACAAAAATAACAGATAAAAAAATTCCCAATACAATAGCAAAATGGATAATCTGAAAATGAAAAGCTAGATTAATAAAAATTGAAAGCATATAAAAACATCTTCAACTAATTAATAAAATTTGGAGCTGGTTTTATGAAAATCCAATAGCATAGATATATCATTGATCAAATTGATTTTTTTTAATAAAAAAGAAAATCAAATTAGCATCAAAAACAAAAAGGGTAAATTTGCCACTAATAATGATAAAATTAAAGAAATTATTAGTGACTATTTGTCTAATTAGATGTCGGTAACCTGGTAGTTTAAGTGACCATAGAAGGATAATTCCAAATATTCAAACTACCCAGATTAACGTAAGAGGAAATAGACTATATTAAAACCCAAAATAACCTAATCATAGGGGGAAAAGTGACTGATCAAGCCACTAATGAGCTGCCCAGGGGAAAAAAGAAATATCTCCAGGATCAGATGAATTTACAAATGAATTTTACCAATCATTTAAGGAATAATTTATCTCAGTACTACATAACTACTTGAAAAAATAAGTAACAAAGGAGGCTTACCACATTTCTTTTATGATACAAATATGGTTTTGATATCTAAAATAGGGATATGGAAACAGACAAAGAAAACTAAAGATCATTTCCCTATTGCATATCAATGTAAAAATATTATATAAAATTCTAGCAAGTAAATTACAGCAATATATTGCAGAGATTATATACTATGACCAGGTGGAATTTATACCATGAATGCAGGTCTAGTTCAATATTAGTAGTAAAACTATCAGCATTATTGACTATATCAATAACAAAACAACAACAAAAACATGATCAAAATTATATTACTATATCAATAGATGTAGGAAAAGACCTTTAATGAAATAAAACATGCATTTTTATTGAAAAAAAAAAGCACTAGTAAGCATAGGATTCAATGGAGCTTTTCTTTTTTTTTTTTTGAGGGGGGAAGCCAGGGCAATTGGGGTTAAGTGACTTGGCCAAGGTCACTCAGCTAGAAAGTATTAAGTGTCTGAGGCTACATTTGAACTCAGATCCTCCTGACTTCCAGGCTGGTGCTCTATTCACTATGCCAAATAGTCACCCCTGGAGTTTTTCTTAAAATAAGAAGCATCTATCTAAAACCAAGAGCAAACTATATCTCTATCTATCTATCTATCTATCTATCTATCTATCTATCTATCTATTTATCTACATACATATGATAAATGTAAAGCCATCCCACTATCTATCACCACTATTATTTAAAATTGTACTAGAAATGCTAGTTATAGCAATGATAACAAAAAAAAGTCAAAAGAATAAAAATGATAACCAATGAAACAAAACTACCACTTTTTGTACATAATATCATGGTATACTTAGAGAACCCTTTAGAATCAACTAAAAATCTAGGTGAAGCAATTAACAACCTCAGCAAAGTTTCAGAGTATTAAATAAACCCACATAAATCATGATAATTTCTCTTTACTATCAATGAAACCCAGCAGCAAGAGATAGAAAGAGAAATTCCATTTAAAATAATTGCAAAGAATATAAGACATTTGGGAGTCTACCTGCTAAGGTAAACCCAGGGATTATATCAACACAATTACAAAACACTTTTCACACATATAAAGACAGATCTAGACAATTGGAGAAATATTAATTATCTGTGGGTAGGCTTAGTCAATAGAACAAAAATGACAATTTTGCCTAATTTAATTTACTTATTCAGTGCCATAGCAATCAAACTACTGAAGAATTATTTTGTAGAACTAGAAAAAATATAAAATTCATCTGGAAGAAGAAAAGGTCAAGTATATCAAAGGAATCAATAAAAAATGTGCGGTAAGGCAACGTAGCAATTGCAGATTTTAAACTATATTACAAAATGCTAATCATCAAAATAATCTGATACTGGCTAAGAAATACAGTGGTTGATCAGTGGAATAGATTCAGTACACAATACACAGTAGTTAAGTGACTATTGTAGTCTAGTGTTTAATAAATCAAAAGATCCAGGTATTTGAAATGAGAATCCGCTATCTGACAAAAATTGGTAGGAAAATTGAGAATCAGTTTGGCCAAAAAGAAAGACAGAAACCTAGGTGTAGACCACCACCTCATGCCATATACCAAAATAGGATTAAAATGAATAAATAATTTAGCCATAAATGGTGCACTCATGAATCAGAGGAGCATGACAAAGTTTATTTATTATGTCTATGGACAGAGGAAGAGTTTATGACAAAACAAGATTTAGAGAGAATCATAGGAAGTAAAATAAATAATTTTGATTACATGAGATTAAAAATAAATTACACAAACAAAACAAATGCAATTGAAATTAGAAGAATAACATGAAATGAGGGAAGTCATATCAGGTTTCTCTGATAAAGGCTGCATTTCTCACGTATATAGGAAGTTGAGTCAAGTTTATTACAAAAGAAAGAACAATTTCTCAGTTGATAAACGACTAAAAGATATAAATAAGCAATTTTCGAAAGAAGAAATCAAAGCTATCCATAGTCACATGAAGAAGTGCTCAAAATCTCTACTGACTAAAGAAATTTAAATTAAAACAGCTCTGAAGTACCACCTTATACTATCAGGTTTTTTTTTAACAGTACAGGAAAAGAAAATGTTTGCAGGGGATGTGAAAAAATTTGGACATTATTACACTGTTGGTGAAGTTGTGAACTAGTCCAATCATTCTGGACAATAATTTGCAACTCTTCCCAAAGATCTATAACACTATGATTACCATTTTGCCTAGCAAAACCACTATATCACAAAGAAATAAAAGAAAAAATTAAAAAGTCAACTATTTCTACAAAAAATATTTATGGCAGCTTGTGTGTGTGTGTGTGTGTGTGTGTGTGTGTGTGTGTGTGTGTGTGTGTTGGTAAAGAATTGGAAATTGAAGGGATGGTCATCAATTGGGGAATGGCTGAATAAGTTAAGGTATGTGATTGTGATGGATATTGTCCTATAAGAAATGACGAGCAGGATAGTTTCAGAAAAAACCTGGGAAGACTTACATGAACTCATGCAAAGTACAATGAGCAAAACCAGGAGAACATTATACATAGTAACAGTGTAATAGCGATATTGTAAGGATGAGCAACTGTGAAAGAGTTACCTACTCTTATCAAGACAGTGATCTAAGACACTTCAAAGGGACTCATGATAAAAAAAATGTTATCCACCTCCAGAAAGAGAGCTGATGAACTCTGAATGCAAGTGAAGCATGATTTTTTTGCTTATTTTTTTTTGTCTCTGTTTTCATTTGCAATGTGGCTAATATGGAAATAAGCTTTGTATGAACTCACATATATAATTGATATCAATTTGCTTACCTTCTTAAGGAGTGAGAGATTTGAAATTTAAAATTTGAAAAAATTATTAAAATTGTTTTAAATGTATGTAGGAACTAATCGACATATATACTCATAAATAAACACATATCTATACACAAATGCACACATATGTCCACATATGCCTGTATGTCCACATATGCATACATCTGTACTTATTTATTTATATGTGTTTGCTGGGTACACTCCTTATGGTGATTTTATCAGAGAACATAAAATAGGTATTGCACAGGATGAGCAGGCAAGGACGAATTTTAATCTGTATTTCCATAGAGTATATCCAAACCTATAATTTACAGATCTATTTGACCATATTTGTATTATTATTATTATTTCTTATATATCTTAAAAATTTCTTTAAAATCATGTATGTTTCTATTACTGACCTTAATTCATACTTACCTTGATGCTTGTTTCTTCTATCACTTCTAGAAATTTATATATCATTCTACTTGTGCTTAACCAGCTCACTTTGCTTTGTACAGTATGTCAACAGAGCTCTATGTGGAATATTGTTTCTTCAATTCCCCTGGCTCTTTATGGATCAGTCAATGAAGAAATGGTCTCCACGAATGTAAATTACAAACTGTGACTTTTTAGACTGTTTGTGATAGTTTTTATGGAGTACAATTTGACAACCAAGCTTATGATAATCCTTTCTGAAACTGAGTAAACTGATTCTCAAATGACTGATATGCAATCTATCAGCATATCTTTCTACTTTACTGTTTGATAAGACCACCCAGAGGTTATGCCCCTTTGGCCTAGTCTTCATAAACCCAGTGTCATAAGTTTTAAGTAATGATGCATTATATTAAGACTTTAGTAGCAGATTAAACATTACTAATCTGTATTATTAAGTACTAACCATAATTATTCTATTCTTTGAAGTATTTGATAAAAACTAAAAGAAAGGGGAAACAAAATGCTATGTGGCACACTTGAAAATCTGAAGAACAGCTTTCGGGGAAAAAAAAAACACATACTGAGAGCTTACTGAGAAATTGCTTAAAGGTTGTATGTGTTTTCACTGGATCATTTCTGATCCAATGTTATTGTATGATAAGATAATGAGAATATGAGGGATTTAGAAAGACATTTAACAATTTGCATGTACTGGTACAATATAAAATCATCAGAACAAAAAGAATAGCATGCATGACAATACCAGTGTCAAATAAAAGAGCAATAAAAGAAAGCGAAACTCTGAGAAATTGAAAAAAAAATGACCTCAAAAATTGCATAAGGAAATATACTTATTTCCATTCAACAAGGAAGAATGAGGCTAAGATAGTCGGATACTATATCCATTGTAAAAATACAATTTTCTTCTAATCAAGTGCTTCTTCTTAACTATTTTCTCAAATAATGGTTTAATTTAATGAGAATTGTAGTTACAGAAATTATGATGATGTAAAAACAAAAGACAAAAATAACATCTTGGTTTTTTTTTGTCTTGAAGAAATTTGTGGAAATTTATTACAATGTAACAGAAATTGGAAGGGTTTGCACTATTTTTAATACTTTTAGTCATATTTGCTTAGACATGTTAAAATCTGTATGCCATTTAACAATATGAGCAATATATTTTAACTTAAGAAGGGTTTTTTCTGCTTAAAAATTTGGAGGGGTAATGATAGGTTGAGAGAGATTCTCTTTTAAATTAAATTAATCATTCAATTAAATTTGTATAAGGTCATTAGCTGTATGCATATACACATATATACATACATATTCATACATGTCCAAGAAGTAAAAAATGTACTCGTAATTAGGAAACTTTTTTTTTAATCACATAGACAATTCTAAGCAGAAAGTTTCAGGAGCTACTGAATAGATGAGGCATTAGTGTTGTAATTCTTGATATTTCTTCTACTAAATCTCCAGGTTTAAATTCCTTTACTAAAAATCCTTCGGTTATTAAGGAGATATGAGGTATACATAGTATTTTTGAAATTTTTTGTCTTTTTCTGTGTTATGTGCTTCAATCAGGTTTCCAGAGAAAAATTCGACTTCATTAAAATTTTCAGATACTCCTAAAGGAATGTGTAAATTTAAAACTCTGGAAAAATATCTCTTGGTCCCTATATTTTAATATAGCTTAAAAAAAGTTTGATAGCTGATGATTCTAAATGGGTTTATCCCCCAATCCCCTTTCTATCTATGACTGCAATGGACACTTACATATTTATTTAAACTAAATACATTATAAATGTGTACCAAATGTATAAGTAAATAACAGGTATTTATTAAAGTAATGGTCAGTTAAAATTTCTAGTAACAATGTTCATGATTTAAGTAATGCATTTTGGGGACCAGAGGAGATGAGTCTAAAATTTCCCTCTCTGGTAGTGAAAAGAAAGTTGGGTAACATGTGTTTTTCTTTTTTTTATTCCTCACTTTTTCAGAAAATACTTGTTTAATCTTGGGAAGGCACTTCACCACTCTAGGTCTCAGTCTCACAGTTTGTAAATTGAGGGAGCTGGACTCCCTGAACTCTAAAGTCCCCTTTACCTCTAAAACTATGGTTCTTTGTATAAAGCTTTAACATTTAAAAAATGCAACAATGTAGATTCATTCAATTTATGTTGAATATGACATTTTAAATGGTATACAATCTAGTCCTGAAATTCTGTTTATCTTCTCACCCCTAAAAATTAAAACTCATTAAAAATAATAAAATTGTATGTATTCTTTGGAAGATAATATTTTCACAGACCTGAACATCATAGAGGTTTCATTTGATTTGAAAAAAATAAATGATGTCTTTCAAAGCATCAACTTATTATTATCATCCAGCCTTACTGTGAATAAATCCATATTTTTCTGCCCTTACTTCTGGTGATTTGTGTGACATCTGTGGAAATAAAAGGCTTTGAAAGAAAATAGGCAAATCTGGGTTACACGTGAGTTGCTGATGAGCTGAAATCTCAGTCACAGAGGAAAAGTGGATAGTGTCCTACTTATACAAATGTTAAATAAAGAGTGTTCTGCTCCTGAATTTTACTTTCTCCCCACTAATGGACATCAATCACGTTATTTTTTGGCTCTATCAAAAATAATAAAGTGTCATTGTAATATTTCTCCTGGAAAGTGTAAGGACAGCAAAAGCTGTGTACGCACATATGTGTGGAATGGTGGGGAGAAGTACATGATAGCTATCTTTTCCCTTGTTCATTCCTTCTTTAGCTACTGCACAGTCCAGTGAAGGATAGAATCTTAACCTTCTGTACTTTGCATAAGAATTCTACTGTTTCCTTGAAAGATTCTGAGGACAAGTCCCTGGTATATGAGTCAGGAGACCTGAGATCAAGTTTCAACTTGCTATATTACCTTTGATAAATCACTTACATTTTTCTCTACCAATTTCCTTTTATGAAAAATAGGGAAAACATTTGATATAGATACCTCATAGGTTTGCTCTGAGGACTAAATCATGCAGTATATGTGAAATAAATTGGAAAAGCACAGCATCATTAAATAAATACAAAATCTTCTTATCATCATCATCATACATTTTTAAATAAAATCCTATTAAGATGTCATACTGTGACATGGAGATGCTGCTTAGCTCTGAGGAGCAGAATACAGTTTTCTGGCAAATTCTACTAAACTAGAAAAGCTTCAAGTACAGGTTAGTCGACAGCCTGATATCCCAGGTTTAGATGAAGTTGAGAGCTTTGTAAGCAGAAGATCTACCTCGAAGGGATAAATTTTTTTACCAGAAAAATTGACAAAATCAGCTACTAAAACAGGAAAGACTTTTGGTCATTATTGTTGAAAGGAATATTCATACTGATGAATGCATACATCTTTTGAAGCACATTTTAATATAGTTATCATTGTCTTCATATTAATTACTTCTGTGCTGTCTTAAGATGGACTAACAGATTTTGTTCTTCCCAGTTTAGCAAGAGCATCTGGTCTTAAGGCCTTAGTTAGCTGACACTATCTACTAGTTAATGGCTACTTTAGGCCCTGAGCCACACATTCTTTTCCTATCTCAAAAAATAATCTTAATTTTTGTCCCAAACAAAGGAAAAAAGAAAATTGTCAATTTTCTTGGATGTAGCATTTATCATTTAATAAAATTAATAAATGCTACATCCAGGTGGACCAGTGAAGGGGGACCAGTTTAGAGCTTTAAAGTAAATTAAATATTTCATGTCTATATTCATGCACATATAAATGAATTAAGATAGATCCATGGGTAATAACAATTGCCTAATTTATTGTTGGGATTTGGGAGCAATATTTCATTTTTTCTTAACATTAAAACAATCTTTGGCCATTACTATATGTTGGCCACAAAATGAAAATCCTGCTGGTTCCTTTAGCTCAGATTTCAAATGAATCTTATATATTGCTTAGCCACTTTAACACTGGCTTTACACACACTCATTTTATTTCACTTCTTTTAAGTGAAAAGAAAGAGCATGTAATAATTATGGGATAACTTTCACTACTTTGGCTCATTTCAGTCATAAAAAGCTAAAGAAGTTAGAAACCTCTTCTTGTTTAATGAACTCAGTATCATATTCTTAAATAGGTCAAGTCTTTATGACACTAAAAACTGGCAAAGGAAAAATAGCCTGTTTTCTACTTTGTAATGTACTACTCTTGACCTATTAATGTTCCACATATGTTTGTGCTATTGCCTTGCCAAAATATTGCATTAGATATACAATGAGTGTATTTCTAATGGGGATGGGCAGGTAGTGTGGTAAATAGAGCACTGGCCCTGGAGTTAGGAGGACCTGAATTCAAATTTGGCCTCAAACACTTAATACTTACTAGCCATGTGACCTTGGGCAACTCACTTAACCCCAATTGACCTGCCTTCCCCCTCTAAAAAGCAAAACAAACAAACAAACAAACAAAAAGAAATACAACTCAGTTCTTTGCAATGCCCTCAATCTTTGCGAAGTATAAAGTTTCTCCTTACTATTGCTCATGAGGGTAAGTATTTTGGTTGTTGTCATTGTTAGAATGTATAGGATAATTCCTGCTTCTTAAATATCAAGGAAATCTTGATTCACTAAAGCATGAATTCAAGTGTATAACTCTAACATGAAAGGGAAGAGTATTACAGCTCATTTAGACATTTAAAAACCAGTATGGGTGGTGCTCAGAGACTGTTGATAAAGATCGAGTGAGACTACCCTTTTCCTAGACCAATTGCCCCTTTGACCTCAAGCAAATAACTTTAGTTCCTGGTATCTCAATAAATCCATTCTCCTATCACAGAGTAGTATCTTCTCAAAATGATTCAGTGCACTTAGATAAAAGGATGGTTATTAGCACCCAAGCAAGAAATGATCACTAACTATATTAAAGATGTAAGTAGAAGATTTAAAAATAAGCACTTCTTGGATATTTTTATGTATAGCCTATAGTTTCATTCATGAACATTATGATATGACACCAAACAAAAATTAAATGTTTTTGTTGAATGTGGAAATGTTGAATTATAATATGTTTCTCACATAGTTTCTAAACCCTGGTAGGTCTTAAAATCTAGATTTTCAATATTCAATTTAAGTGACAGAAAACATGTAAAAATGTGCATAATAAAAGATAATGGTAAGAAAAATATGATAAGAAAAACTATGTGTCTCACTTTCAAGAGAAAGTAGTAATTTAAATTCTGCGATATGTACATTTAAAACTCCTTATAATTTCAAACTGAATAGTAAGGTATTTCCGAAGTGACCTATATTTTAAATATACAGGGGTTCTCTATAACTATAAATGTATAGTTATATTACACATTATAAAAATGAATTGTGTCATTGTCTTGCTCTTCAGATTCCAGTGTTCAAATACAAAGATCCCGGCCAATTATTTGCAAGAGCACACTCTGTGAATAACTGATTTTGGTAGTGTATTTGTCATGAGACAAATGAAGAAAATGAAAGACTTTTCATTCATCATGTGGAGAAAAGTGAAATTAACTGGAATAATTTAACTTGAAAAGAAGACCAAAGGATGAAGTTCTGATCATTTTCAAATATAAGAAAGAAATGAAAAGAATGTGCTATCCATCAACCAGTAAAGCAGGAAAATTCAAGTATCCTTTTAATAATATGATTCCTTATAGATAACTTGATTTTTTTCATCTGGATGTTACTCAGAGCAGTATGACTTTCTTTTATTACACTGGAAATCTTGAGTAATAAAGTGAGGAATCATATAGTTTAAATTAGAATAAAATAATTATGTTGGGGGAATTGGGTTGAGAGAACTGGCATCCCTGAATTCCTACCCAGTTTATAAACATAAAATTATATTTGACTCCAACAAACCCCAAAAGACAGTCAAAGATTATTTTTAATGAGTTTTCAGCTTTTATTTCTTCTTTCTGTAATTATTTGTTTTTTGGATTTAAATAATCAGATTCCACTCAAATGGAAGTGTTAAGGTACACCTCTACATTGGTGGTCAAAGATATGGTATTTGGAGGTTGTTATATTGTTGCTTCATGTGACCGAGTCCTGCATATGTTATTGTTCCCCTGACGCCTTCCACACTTGGTGATTCTCCTATTACAAATGAACAAGAACTTAGCTAAAGCTTTGGTCTCTTTTTAATCTTTTCCAGTGGGGTCTGTCCTGAATATACTACCCCTACTATTCAGCACCACCTACAGCTCCGGGGTGGTGGTGCTGAAGGGACAGCTCCCAGCGCTCTGGATCATTTCGGTCAGAGCTCCAGCAAAGCTTTCTGAAAGCATCACCCATACATTCCTTTTTAACACGCACTCATTCACAAAAATCTGGAAAGAGAACTACCGTCATCTTTGCTTACATGGAGATGTGGTTAGACTGCCTCTCGTGAACACCCACCACCCACCCTACCAATATTTGGTATGTAAGCTCACACGGAGTAAGCGGGGAGGGAAGAGGAGTCGAGGTGAGGATTGTGGGCCAGGGGGAGGAGAGGAAAGCCAAGGAAAGAGGATAGTGAAAGTTATTACCCTCCCCCCCCCCCCGCCAACGATCTCTCTCTCTCTCTCTTTTTCTTTCCTTCCTTGCTTATCCTTCCCCACCACTAGCACCACCACCCCGCCCCAACATACGGAGTTTGGGACAAGAGAGGGAGATCCGGAAATGGAGGCACTTGTTGTTTTCTTGAGCCCATAAATCATTAGTACCATTTATTCAACTTAAATACTCTAAATTCTCAAAAGAAAGCGTCAAATACGAGTGTGATTTTTTTTCCCAATCACACAGTCGCTCTGCACAGATAAAACTCAGTCCTTAAAGCGCGCTCGCTTACGCCCTTGAAAGCAGCAAAAGACAGTTGAAGAGAGTTTTCTCAGCCCTGTCCCTGTCCCGTTCCACGAGTGTAAGGGTGCGGGCATCTCATAAATACTGCTGCTGAACTCCTTGGTCCATCGTTCCATGTCATATATACAGGGATCCGTACATATGTAGAGTTGAAAGAGAAAGAGGAGGGTAGTATGTTCCCTTCATTTATAACATTGCATCTCCGCAGTTCAGAACTCTCGATCATTCATATTTATGCAGCTGTTAAATATTTCATCAAAGGTAGAATACTAATGCAGAACAGTTTTATTTTTAATAGGGAAATCTTAAAATAGTCTGTTAGTAAATTGCAAGTGTCAAATGATTTCAAATGTAATCTCTCAAATTCCCCCTCCATCCTCTCCCCCTCAAAAAAAAAAAGCTTGCTGCAGATTGTAGAAGGATTTGAGTCTGCAGCTAGAGCGAGGGGGATTAGGGAGAGAGCAGTGCAAGTTAAATTGTGCTGCATATAAAAAAAAAATGGGCGGATTGGTCTCTAGATGGAGAGACTGGTACCACCTTCCTTTCTAAAATAAAATCTCTCTGGCATGAAGTCACTGCCTATTTCACATCCGGTTTACCCTGGGACGTATTACTACTGTCTTGGTAAAGAGAAATCTTTTGTTGTATATCTGCAGACCTAATATTGGGAAGAAATTTGGGTGTGAAATCTTCAACGTTGAAGTACGGAAGAGTCCATGATGCCTCAGACTGTATGAGTGAGAGGCAGAGCCAGGGACTACACTCAGCTCCAGTCCCTCAGCCATCCCTTACTCTCAGCAGCTCCGATTTCTTGGCGATTTTCTCTGGCAGACTTTCCACCCTCCCTTCCCAACCCCCCCCCCGCCCCCCTCCCGCATCTTCAAGATTCAGTGCCTGGAGGGGGCCGGAGGTAAGTGCTGCTTTAGGACAGAGAGCAGACCTTTGAACGTGGGTTTTTCAAGCCTGAGAGATCAGGAAGCTACAGGGGGAAGAGAGAGGGAGAGGGAGAATGCGAAGAGCCCGTTTCCACAGCAGGTAGAAAAGATTCGAAAAAAAGGATGAAAACCTCAGCAATCGCTGGGTCACCCGCTACTCTCCCCCTACGCTCTCCCCTGGTTTTGGGTAGATTTTAATTCGGAATTTATTCTTGAAAGAGGAGGGGGAGATAAGACTTGGTTTGATCTATTTTGCAAAGGTGGGGGTGAGAGGAATATGGTCCAAAGTTGCAATGATTGGAAGCAAAACATGTTTTAATGTAACCTTTGGGTGAAGGCACTCTTTTAATCTGGCACCAAAATGCATTAGATGCATCTTTCCCCTTTTTAGTGGATGTTGCTGAAATGCTCTTGCGTGTGGAAGCTTTTCTCATTTTGCATTTGATAAACTCAAGAATATGTATTTTTTAAAGCCTTTACATTGGTGTGTGTGTGTGTGTGTGTGTGTGTGTGTGTGTGGAGCCATGTAGAGAAGAAAGTAGCCTGGGGTTCTTTTGTAAATTGGCATGTTTGCATTTCTCTTTTCATGCTGCAAGAAACTTTACTTCTTCAGCAACTGTAGTATCTTGTTGGGATTGTTTTTCTCTTTTAAAAATATTAAAGGGAAGAAAAGACCTGGAGCTCAATGCCTAAGTAATCTTTGGGGAGGCATAAGCAACAACCAAAACAGAAAATATTTTTTAAAGTCAGTTGAGTTCAGTAACAGAAGCTGTTTTATTTTATTCAGATGTTGTTGCTTTATTGGAAAATGCATTATGTTTGTGCAACTTGAATACCATCTTTTACTACAAAGATTTTTATTGTTTCTTTCCTGTCATATTTAACTCATCTTTGTCAAAGCCAAATATGAAATCAACCCAGATCTATTGATGGCTTAGCATTTCTTATCTTTAGATCATTTTACTCAAAATACATTATGTTTTATTGCTCACATGTCTGATAATAACTGTGTTTTAATTGATTTAAATAGCCCCTGAGAGTGTGGAATGAATTGGTGTGGATTTATTTTAGAGTCACACCATATTAAACTGTAGAGTACTTAATTTATAAAGTGCTTTAATGTGTTGCAATTCACTAATCTTCTCAACTACTAAGAGATGCAAATTTGCATTTACATTTCTGAATGCTTTAATTAAAATGCATGCAAAAATGTAGAAATCTATTCAATACCCAGATATTGAATTGTATTTGAAAAGTGAAGCCATGAATAGATTCAAAGTTTACATTATTGAAACCTCCCTACCATTCCTTCTCCTAATAATCCACAACATCAAAATCCAACAATTAGTGAAAGTTGCATTTTATCTAAAAGGGAAATATCTTTTACAAAATCATGGCAAAAGTAATGCCTTGCTAGCTTCCATCTGAAAATATCCTGTTTATAAGGAAACATTTCTGAGGAGGCAGTATAAAAAAAAAGAAAGAAAGAAAAGGAAAAAAAAAGAAAGGAAAAAAAGAAATGGGGCTATGAAGTGTCAGTGTGTTTGTATGTATGTGCAATCAGCACATGGTTAGATTATAAAGTATGTCCTTTAGCCTCATGGAAGTGTCAGTGTGCATACTGAATAGGAATAAGGAGAAGAATTCCAGCATTATTCTTGTGTACAAGCAAGTAGATTTCAAAAGATAAAGAAAAATAAGCATAGTCAGCTCTGAGGTAAAGGTAGCTACAGAATACAAAGGTGAAATGCAACTGTTAAAAAACAAACTTTCTGTTCACTTCTACAATAATGCACTCTCCAGGATATGACAAATAGTTTTAAATGTTATTGTACAGTAATTTTTTAGAAACTTAATTTTGAGGTGACCAAGATTTTAGATTATAAACAAAAAAAAAGTGGGAAGAGGATGATTTTCTTTATACTGGGATAGTTGAAAAGTCAAGTCATCAAAGACATTTCTCAAGTTGAGAAAGTACCATCAGAAAGTATTTAAATGTTTGTGCTTTTCCAAGGAGGGTAAAGATACAGATTTATTTCTCAATGGAGAAATGAAAGGGAGAGTAGAAAATGATGAGGACATGTTTGTATTGTTCCAATGAGGTGTCATATCACTGTGAGGTCATTTCCTGACTTGAAAGAATTCAACTAAATGGCCTCAGCCCTTGTGGCTATAACCCGACTTTTCCTGAAAGGGATGCTGATATCTACTTATTTTACTTTTTAGCTAGGAAAACCCAAGATGAAGAGGAAACTTGGTCTTTCTGAATATCTTTGGGCCTGCACACTCCTTCTGAATGCACTTGCCGGAAAAAGGTGGGAAGACTTTATTTTAAAACTGCATGAATATTTCTATAACTTTTTCACTTATTCAAACAGGGAGAAGTAAATTTTGCCTGAATGGAAGTACTTCTAAGGGAATTCAGGAAAGCTAATTGGAGTCAAATCCCAGCTAAGTCTAAAAAAGAGTAGCTTGAAAGAATAATGCCACTTTTTAGTATGACATGCTAATTAGATTATGCTTAACAGCCTTCAACAAAGAATATAAGAATATAGCATTAAATTTTAAAATTGAACTTTTCTTTGCCAAATAGAATCTGCTTATAACATGCTGTTTCCTGCTTTAAAGAGAACAACAACAACAAACTTCCCAATTTCAGGTGTCTCTATGTTCCGTCAGTTAATAAAACTATACATTAAACTTCTGTGTACTTGTGTGCAGGCATATACTACATCCTACATAATACCTCAGGCTTGAACTCGAGATTTTGTAATAAATGACCACGTAGTTTATATATTAAAACTGTACTTTTCCTGGCTAAATATACATAGAGTGATTTATTATTTTTAAATTTAGTTTTTTGCAAATATTTAAACACATTTAATAAAATATAACCTTTGAATTAATGAGTGATTATGGGATATAATTGATCGGCAGAGAAATATATTAATGCATATGATAGGAATCAAAGCAAAAGTAAAAAATCCATCAATAATCCAATCTAGACATTTAAAACATAGAGAACATATTTTTATTGACACTTCATGAACCAAATATTTTTAAAGCAACTTTTAAAATTTAACAACCATCCATAGCTAACTCACCATTGCTATTCACAAAGATAAATTAGACATAACATATAATACAAAGTATATTCCAGAAGATAATAAAATAAAGCATGTTTATTCAAGCTATGACTTGAAGCAAACATTTAATAAGTTTCAAACTCATGTACTTCATGGGAAAATGTATATTAAAAAGTTTTTTTTACCTTCCTGTCTTGCTATCATTCATGGTGAAGGATATTTAAATGATCAGTGGAGAATATGGCTTACAATAAGATATAACTAATTGAAAGATTTAAATGTAATCCATTGCTTTTTGAAAAATTATGTGGTGTCACTATTGTAATGACCTGTAGATGGAGTTAGTGTACAGTGTTTTATTATATGGTGGTTTAGTATGAAACCACAGTCACATATAGTAACTGACTTTTCCTTTCAAAAGATACACTCAGTTAATACCAAATGAATGGTCTTGCTCTTTATCATCATTTCATATTCTGGACAGTTGTTTCAATGTTGTAGTAAAATAGGAGTGCTAGGGATAGAAGATCAAATTAACAAATTACATTAAAAAAACCCACAAACCTCTAAATTTCCACTAGATTAACAGTGCTGGTCCTTTTCAGTCAAAAGTGAGCAAGCATGCTGTGATAAAGACTCATTTGATACTGTTATCCTATTATGCTGGACAAAGTGTATTACGATCAAAATAGTTATGTCCTCCTAATTCATGCATGTTTCAGAAATATATCTTATATTTGGAAACAGCTATAAAACAAATGAAAAATGCAGGTACTGGTATATGGATGATGTCCCAGATATGATATTAATTACATAAATTTGGCTTGCTTTACCAGCTAACTTCATGGACTTCCCCTCTTCCTCTCCACCCACTTCTTTTTCATGCACACTCATATATTTCTCACAGTCTAACATGTACTGGAATTTTACTTCCTGTTTTCTCTATGTGACCTTCAAATAACCTTGGAATGATACATGCATAGCATTTGGTTTAGTGACATTGAGTTTTATAAGGAACTTCATCAGGAGACTGCTTCTGCATTCCTGCCGTCATCTGCTAAGTAGAGGTCATGAAAATGCAGGACTCCTTGAAAAACTGGGTTAGAAAGTTAAAAACAATATTTAGGGTAAAAACAAAATACCAAATTAAACACTATTTCTCTTTTAATTAAGAGAAATCTGTACTGGAAATCACTTAGTTATAGGAATTTTTAATATATTTAAAATCACTGAATTTTTTTTACCCCTATCAAATGAATTAAGATGATACTTAACAACCTGGGCTTTGCACTAGTGAACAATTAAATTTCCATTTATCAACGTTTTCTTCTGAAATGACATTTTAGTCCATCCAGAAAACTCTGAATGTCTAGTTTCACTTATTTATTGATTTATTCATGTTTAAAAATCCAGTAGCAGCAGAGAAAAATGAGGCCCAGTACATTCTAAAAAAGATCATATCAAGAATCTGTTTATAGCATATTTTTATTAAAACATTGTGTTTATTATTGTTCAAGCTAGGTATAATAAACAAGTTGAAATCCTGCTATTTAGTGGCATCACTTAAAATTTCCTAGCATAGGGAACTAACTTGTAAATGTCTAATTTTGAGTAACATTTTTTCATTATATCAAATATAATTAAAGAATATTATAGGTGATTATTTCAAAGAAATGAATTATATTGACTTCACAGAAGGCAAGGAAGTTGAGGTTCAAGATGCTGAAATTATTAACCTGAGGTGCCATATGTGTGTAATCAGTAAATTCTGGCTATATACACTGTCCAAATCTAATACGATGAAACAAGAATTGGACTGAAGGTGAGATTTTCTTCTAGTCTTGCCTGGGTTACTAATTGGTTATAATACCTCAAGGAATTTACCTCCACATGACTCAGTTTCCTTACATATAAAAGGCTGGATCCTATTAAGTGATCTCTAAGGTATATTCTTATTCTGTGATATAAATGCAAAACAACAACAACTATAAAAAAAGTCTTCAAATAGAAAAACTGCTCAAATGCCTGGAATATGTTACTCAAATTACTAAGGAAGTTTTAAATGACATTCCTTTCATTTACATAAAGGCAAGCATTGACTTTAGCTTTCATGGAAGCAATATTTTTCTTAACAAAAAAGTAAATAAGGCAAAAAAGTTGGAGCATCTCTGGATTTAGCAGGAGATTCACTAGAAAAAAAATGAGATAGTTGATTTGACTTTTGCTTGATTTAGAAGAATGCATGAGTATTTCTTTGGAAGGGATTTTTATTTGTCATTCTTTTGTTTTTCCAGTTTAGGGCAAACTTCACTACAAGATGAAATTAAAGACAATACCACTGTATTTACAAGGATTTTGGATCGACTCCTAGATGGTTATGATAACCGTCTGAGACCAGGATTGGGAGGTTTGTGATATTATTATATTATTATTTCATTAATTATGATTAAGCTTTTAATTTAAATAATGATCTCTCTGTGACTTTACAAATCATAAAAATACCATCCAATTTAGTGAAAAGACCTATATAAAAAATTACCCATCGCTAATTAAATATTTTGCTACAAACTAGCTAAGAAATGTGACATGTACTTGTTGAGAGACCTACAGATTAAAAATATTTCATGGTGATCTAAGAAAACATAAAATGTTTGAGAACTTTACTTTTACAAAACATGAAAAGTATGGTTTTTAATTCATACAGATTTCTTCCCTTGTTCAGGGAAGGACACATGTTAAATTTTTGTATCATGCTGCACAAGAATCTCATGAAGACCATCAGTGTTTCATCAGGCATTGTTATGGCAAGTCTGAATTTCAGTAGCATGTATATAAGTCCATTTATTCACAGGCGTATTTTGAAATAGCATATATTAATCTATCATTTAGTATTCCATAAGATGGTTTCTGAAAGAGAATAGAACAGTGAAGACAGTCTTCTTTGCAAATATATTGAACTTTGTTCTTTTAATCCCTTTGGAAATCTTAGAGTATAGATTTTCCTGCTGAATGGTAGGTGTGGGATCAGAGAACTGAATTGGTTATGTTCATTATGGGAGAGGTGCTGGATTTGGAGTCAGAATACCTGGGTTCAAATTCTAACCTTGTCACTTCCCATCTCTTTGAACTTGGCCAAGTCAGTTACTCTCTCTTAGCCTCAGTTTTTTCATTTTGAAATAAACATGTTGGGCTAGATGTTTTCTGAAGTGTGTTCTAGTTCTCAGTCTATGATGCTATGATGAAGACTGTGTCACAAATCATGAAGCATTTCACATGAACATAAATAATCACTTCATATTTTAGCCAAAGCAAAATATGACACAAAAGTTAAAATAGATTGGTTTATATAAATGGAATGTTCAAAACCAGCAGCATATAACTCAAGCAGTGTCTATCAAGGTAGAAAGGTCATGAGTATATGCATGGTGATAGTGTACTTGCTATCTTAAGAGAAACCTAGCTATGTTTGAATTGAGTCATCAACAAAACATGGACTACCTGATAATACATTGCATTAACTAAAGGAATTCATAAGGACAATTCATTAGAGCACAGAGAG
>CM053581.1:301160674-301183837 GCA_028627135.1 Pseudochirops cupreus | reverse complement strand
AATTAATGGATCTATGAGTTCCATTGTTTCTACTTGCCTAATATATTAAGTCCCTCTGTTGTTCTTTTTTTTTTAAATGAATATGAGATTGATTTTATGGTTATTGCTTTGTGGTATAATTTTAGATCTGATGTGAGGTCTCTATCATTGTTTGAGGTCCATTTTAACTCAATTTTTATCATGTTTATCAAACTCTAGAAAGTATCACATTGATAATTTGATCTCATAACTTTTAAATTATTAATTAACTTTGACAATGTCGTTGTTATCATATATTTGTCCATGTCATTGATGCTAAATATCACTGTAACTATATAGGGTGCTACTTATTTTTAAGGAACACTTTCTCTTTTAATATATTCTATTCTGTGTTCTTTGGTAATCAAATATTTTATATGTTTTGGTTTTTTTTTGGAATGATTTTCCCTTTTCCTTATTGCTTCTTATATTTTGATGTTATTATGTTAATATTATTTATTTCCAAGGGTTTGTCTTGCAGTCTTCAACTTTGCTGCAGCTATTACTAATCTCAGTTATTGCCTTTTCTGATGACCTGTGATTTTCCAAGCAAATGAAGATGAAAACAACATTAGAAAAGTAGATACTTTTATTTCCTCTTTATACCTGTCTTTATGCTTTTTTTAAACATTCTATTGTCAATGTTATTGTTAGCATTTCTAGAACCATAGCAACTATTAGCGAAAATAGGCATCTTTTTTCCAAAATTAATTGGGAAAGATTTTGGAGCATTCCAGTTGAAAATGATGTTTACTTTTGGTTTTACATAATTTTTTTATGATATTAAAAAGGTTGCTCCTGTTGGTGGAGTCATAAACTGATACAACAATTGTGGAGAACAATGTGGAACTATGTCCAAAGGGCTATAAAACTGTGAATATCCTTTGATCCAGCAATACCACTACTAGGTATCTATCCAAAAAGGTGGGGGGGGGGGGAAGAGAGGACCTATTTGTACAAATATATTTATAGCAGCTCTATATGGCTAAGAATTGGAAATCAAAGGGATGATCATCAATTGGGGAATGGTTAGACAAGTTGTGGCATATGATTATAATGGGATATATTGTGCCACAAGAAATGACAAGTATGATGATTTCAGAAAAACTTGGAAAGACTTACATGAACTGATGTATGGTGAAGCGAAAAGATCCAGGAGACCATTGTACACAGTAACAGCAATATTGTTCAAAGAACAATTGTGAATGACTTAAATATTTTCAGTAATTCAATGATCCAAGACAATCCCAAAGGACTCATGATGAAGCATGCTAACCACCTCCAGAAAGAGAACTGATATTGATGGAATGTCAAATGCTGTTTTTCACTTCCTTTACTTATCTTTTGAAGTCTACTTATAAAAAATGACAAATACAGAAAAGTTTTGCATAATTGTTCATGTATATCCTATGATTGGTTGCTCACTTATTTATTTACTTACTTACTTGTATATTTACTTCTTTATTTATTTATTTAGTATTTATTTTTTTCTCAGTTACAGGTAAAAACAATTTCTAACCTTTGTTTTTGAAACTTTGAGTTCCAAATTCTCTTCCTTTCCCTTTCCACACCCCCCATTGACAAGGCAAGCAATTTGATATAAATTACACATGTGTAGTCATGCAAAACATATACATACTAGTCATATTTTTTTAAAAAAACAGACAAAAATAAACACAGGAAAAATGAAGAAAGCAAAAAAAGGAGGGCTTCAACCTGTATTCAGCACCACCATTTCTTTCTCTGGGGATGGACAGCATTTTGGATTGTTGAATTGTAAAACTAGCTAAGCCATTCACAGCTGATCTCTTACAATATTATGGTTACTTTGTACCCAGTACATTTCACTTTGCATCAGCCCATGAAAGTCTTACCACATGTTTCTGAGGGAATAATACTCATCATTTTTTGTAGTACAATAGTATTCCATCAAAATTAGGTATTACAACTTTTTCAACCATTCCCTAATTGATGGAAATTCTCTCAGTTTCTAACCTTTACCCCCCCCCAAAAAAAAGAGCTGCTATAAATATTTTCGTACATATAAGTCTTTTTCCTTTTTTTTTTTGTCTCTTTTGTGATACAGCCATAGTAGTGGTATAGCCTAATTCAAAGGGTATGCATGGTTCTTTACACATAGTTCCAAATTTCTCTATAGAATGGGTGAATCAGGTCACAGCTTCTCAAACATTGTATTAATGCCTCCTTTTTCTCATATCCCCTCCAACATTGGCATTTACCTTTTCTGTTCTATTAGCTAATCTAATAGGTGTGAGATAGTACCTCAAAAATATTTTAATTTGCATTTATTCAGTCAATGGTGAACTTAGAATGTTTATTCATATTGGCATAAATAGTTCTGATTATGTCATCTGAAAAGCGATCATATCTTTTAATCACTTATCAGGTGGGGAATGGCACTTGTTTGTTTGTTTGTTTATAAATTTGATATATCTCTCTACATTTTAGAGAGATGAAGCCTTTATCAGATAATCTTGATAAAAATAATTTTAACAGTTACTCTTCCTAACTGTATTTCCCTCCATTATATTCCCTCTACCTCCATTTGTTCTATTCTTTCTCTTACCTTTTACCCTCTCCCTCCTCAAAAATGTTTTGCTTTTGATTAAACCCTTCCCCAATCTGTCCTCCTTTTTATTACCTTGCCTTCTCTTATCCCCTTCACCTCCTGCTTTCCTGCAGGGTAAGAAAGGTTTCTCTCCCAGTTGCCTGCATGTGTTATTCCTTCTCTGAGCCAATTCTGAGGAAAGTAAGGTTCCTTTGCTGTCCCTCTCTTCCCCCCTCTTCCCTTCCAATGTAAAATATTTTTCTTGTCTCTTTTATGCAAGATAATATACCCAATTCTACCTCTCTATTTCTCTTTCTCCTAGGACATTCCTCTTTCACCCTTTAATTTTATGTTTTTGATATCATACCTTTATATTCACCTTAAATTAGTGCCCTCTGTCTATATGCAGTTCTTCTAATTAACTTAATAATGAGGAAGGTATTATAAGTTGTGAACATCATCTTCCCATGTAGGAATGTAAGCAGTTTAACCATGTTAAATCCATTATGATTTACCTTACTGTAATGACATGCACCAGCAGATTCCCAAAAGAATGCTACTGTGAACAGCTTTTAAGGGTCGGATTACACAGCATAGTGAACACTCCATTTATTCCATTACAAATCAAGGCAAACATTCACAATATGTCATGATATATATTCACAATGCTATATCTTATCACAGAAAATCACAATACAGTGTTCATAACAGCTTAACATTAGAATGGCCACACAGTTTTCTCTACAGTGGCCACAATATTTAGAATAAAGCATTCAATCAATTGACAATACAGTAATCAATACTCAATCATTCAATCAATTCACAATACAATAATCAAACTTCCACTCATGGGGCAACCATATATCAACTCAATCAGTCATTAAATACCACCATTACAAAACCACAAAAACCCACCACCCCTTGGTGTCCAGCAAACCTCAATTTCATCCAAGGGGAGGCCTTTTTTTCATCTTGACTCTGGGTGGTCTCTCTGATTCCCTGGATCCCCTACCATGGTCCCAGCTGCCTCCTGAATCCACCAAACTGTCACCTGGATTCAGAAGCAGACAGCTCCCAGGTCCTCATCCAGTCCTCAAAGGTAGACAACTCCCAGGTCCTTGCCCAGTTTTCAGGGCAGTCCCTGATGCACACTGAAGTTCACAGGGTCCAGCACATCACAGACCTTTCACTACTTCTCTTACCTGGAATGCAAGGATTAGCCAGGCCACAAACAAAAAAAGTCTTATCCTGGTCATGCTTCTTCAGTCTTCCAGCAGTTCAGCTGGCCCTAGGACCCGGAAGGAATATCAGCCTTTTAGGCTGCCTTGAGGCAAGCCCTTTCAGCCTTCCAGGTGGCCTTCACCAGATTCTGTTCTCAGGAAAACTCCATCTCAGTTCTCAGTCAGCTTCCAGATGTTGGGAGAGAAACACTCTCTCTCTCAGCTGGCTTCAGTTACCAAGATTCCTCCTTCACCAGGAGCAATGCTCCAACTCTGTCTCTTTGTCTCTAGAATTCTTGCTTATATACACACACCAGCCTCCTGTCTCAGCCAATCCCCTTCTTCCACGTCAACAGGGTAGTTCCTAGCCTCTCAACAGTGGGACAGAGTTCTCACCTTCCATACTTAGGCCCAAGTTACTAAATGCTAAGTATCTGATAAACCAATTGCTGTTACACTTACATATTCCCCTTTCTATGCTTTTCTTCAGTTTTATGTTTGAAAGTCAAATTTTCTATTCAGCTTTGGTCTTTTCATCTACAATGTTTGAAAGTGGGGCAGAGTCAATATGGTGGCCTAGAAGCAGGAAAACTCCATGGATCCCCCCATAACCACCTCAAATACCTGTAAAAAATGACTCTAAACAAATTTTAGAGGTCCATACTCCACAAAGTGACAGAGAAACAAAGGTTCCACAGAAGGCAGCCCAGCTGGCACATAGGAAGGGTTCATCTCAGCACACTGGGAAACAAGCCCAGCCCTGCAGTTTTAGCCCCAGAGCAGCCCAACCAGCCTGGCTGGAACATTCGGGAGAGTGGATTACTGTATGTGGCTGTTTCGAGAATTATGAACAAATAAATGCCAAAGACAAAGGGAAAGGTCAGTGGAACTTGGCTGAATTTGGTGGGGGGGGGGGAATGGAGGAATGGGTCCAGCCTTCTGCCCCCAGAGGCAGAAGGGGTGGATATGGTGGCGGTGAAGCCTCCTCCATGAGGCTGCTTCAGAACTCCCAGCCTGCAGATTGCAGGGGGACCAAGCAACCATTCAGAGTACAAGTGCTCTTGTCTTAACCTGCCTGGATCAGAGTTGTGGTCATGAAGGGTGGTTGTAATGAGGTTTGTGACCAGTGAGCCAAAGCTGGTGGGGGCTTTAGTAGAGATGGCACCCTCCTGATAGCTCTGGCAGGTGTGAAAACCCCTGCAAATTGGGACAAAGCTCTCCCTTCTGGAAGCAGAGTTCCACAGAGCTAAAAAATCATTGACTGGCCAACATGAGCAGGCAAAGGAAGCAAAGTAAGAAGAGCAACCACACTCTAGATTCCTTCATTGGGGACAAGAAGGATCAAAGCATGGAATGTGAGGAAGAAAACATAGTCAGAACTCCCACACCAAAAGCTTCCAAGAAACATGAAGACTGCCTAAAAGCCATAGATCAGCTTAAGAAGGATTTTGAAAACCAAGTGAGAGAAGTGGAGGAAAACTTGGGAAGAGAAATAAGAATGATGCAAGAAAATCATGAAAAGAGAGTCAACAACCTGACTGAAAAAAGTAACACGTTCAAAAATAGATTAACTCAAATGGCAAAAGAGGCCCAAAAAGCCAATGAAGAGAAGAATGCCTTAAAAAGTCGACTTTGCCAGATTGGAAAAAAAAATCTCAAAAGCTTTCTGAAGGGAATAATTGCTTCAGAATTAGAGTGGAGGAAATGGAAGCAAATGACTTTATGAGAAATCAAGATACTATTAAACAGATCCAAACAAATGAAAAATAGAAGGCAATGTGAAATATCTCCTTGAAAAAACCACTGACCTGGAAAACAGAGCCAGGAGAGACAATTTAAAAATTATTGGACTAACTGAAAGCCATGATCAAAAAAAGAACTTAGAAAGCATTCTTTAAGAAATTCTCAAGGAAAATTGCCCTGATATTTTACAACCACAGGGCAAAATAGAACTTGAAAGAATTCACCGATCACTTCTTGAAAAAGATCCCCAAAGAAAACTCCTAGGAATATTATAGCCAGGTTCCAGATTCCCCAGATCAAGGAGAAAATATTACAAGCTGCCAAGAAGGAACAATTTGAATACTGGGGAAACACAATTAGGATAAGCCAGGATCTAGCAGCTTCTACACTAAGGGATCGAAGGGCCAGGAATATGAAATTCTGGAGATCAAGGGAGCTAGGATTAAAACCAAGAATCACTTACCCAGAAAACTTGAGTATAGTGTTCCAGGGGAAAATATGGTCATTCAGTGAGGTGGAGGACTTTCAAATATTCTTGCTGAAAAAACCAGAATTGAAAAGAAAGTTTGACACTCAAATACAAGAAGCATGAGAAGGTAAACATGGAAAAGAAATCATAAGGAACTTATCAAAGTTGAACTATTTACATTCCAACATGGAAAAGTGATAATTGTAACTTATGAAGCTTTTCTCAGGTTGAGGATAGGTGAAGGGAATACAAATGTATATATACATATACATACACATATGTCTATATAGGAGGGTTTATATATGCATACAAACACATATCTGAATTTGTGTATATGTTAGTACATAGAGGGCACAAGATCAATTGAATAGGAAGGAACAGTACTCTAAAAAGTGAAATACTGAAGAGGTAGAGGATTAGAATGAGATGAGACAGGGAGAGACAGAATGGGGTTAAAACATCTCATAGAAGAGGCAAAGGATAATTTTTACAATGGAGGGGAAGAACAGGAAGGCAAAAGGAAAAGGGTCAACTTTACTCTCATTGAATTTGGCTTAGGGAAGGAATGACATAAACTCTAAACTGGGTTTCTTCCCACACAGGAGAGTAAGGGGGATGGGGATGAGAGGTGGGATGATGGAGGGTAGGGCAGGGTCAGGGCAAGGGTTGATGGAAGTACACACTTCTGTAAAGGGACAGGGACAGGGTGGAGAATAGAACAAGGGTGGTGGGGGTAGGATAGGAAGGAGGAACATATAATCAGTCTCTCACAATATGCCCACTGTGGAGAGGTTCTTTGTAACTATGCATGTACAGTCTGTATTTGATTGCTTGTCCTTCCCGTGGCAGTGGGTGATGAGGGAGGAAGGGAAAGAATCTAGAATTTAAAGTCCTATAATCAAATGTTAATATATATATATATATATATATATATATATATATATATATATATTATCATTATTATTATTATTAACTACATCCAACTGGGAATTAAGATGCACAGGCACTGTGGTAGGGAGATCCATCCTGACCTATTGGAAAGTCAGAGGGGTGAGGGGGAGGACATAGGAGAGAGCAGATTGGGGGAGAGGTTATACAGTGGGATGGCTGGTTTGAGGTGATGGTTAGGGGAAAGATGGGGAGAAAATTTGTAGCTCAAAATCTCGTGGAAATGAGTTATGTAAACAAGAAAATAAATAAATAAATTTTAAAAAAATAAGAATGTTTGAAAGTCCTCTATCTCACTGAATATCCTTTTTACTCCTGAAGGATTATACTTAATTTTTTCTGGGTAAGTGATTCTTTATTGTAATCCTAACTCCTGCGACCTCTGGAATATCATATTCCAAGCCCTTTTTTCCTTTAATGGAGAAGATGCTAAATCTTGTGTTATCCTGATGGTGGCTCCCCAATACTTTAATTATTTCTTTCTGCCTGATTGCAGTATTTTCTCCTTGACCTGGGAACTCTGGAATTCAGCTATAATGTTCCTGGAAGGCTTTGTTTTGGGATCTCATTCAGGAGGTTATTGTTGGATTCTTTCAGTTTCCATTTTGCCCACTCATTCTAGAGTATCAGGGTGGTTTTCCTTGAAAATTTCTTTAAAAGATGATGTCTAGGCTCTGTTTTTGATCCTGGCTTTCAGGTAGTCCAATAATTTTTAACTTATCTCTCCTGGATCTGTTTTCATGGTCAGTTGCATTTCCAATGAATTATTTTACATTGTTATCCTTTTATTCATTCTTTTAGTTTTGTTTTAGTATTTCTTGATTTCTCATAAAGCCATTAGCTTCCATTTGCTCTTTTCTAATTTTTAAGATATTATTTTCTTCAGTGAGCTTTTGGTCTTCCTTTTCCATCTGGCCAGTTCTTCTTCTTAAGGCATTCTTCTGCTCACTGATTTTTTGGACCTCTTTTGTCAGTATGTTTTTTAAGGTGCTATTTTCTTCAGTATTTTTTGTGTCTCCTTCACCAAACTGTTGACTCTTTCTCATGATTTTCTTGCATCACTCTCATTTTTCTTCCAAGTTTTTCCTCTATCTCTCTTACTTGATTGTCAAAATCTTTTTTGAACTCTCCCATGGCCTGAGCTCTATTCATTTTTTCTTGGATGCTTTGGATTTAAGTACTTGGGCTTTGCTGTCTTCTTTACAGTGTGTGTTTTGATCTGTCTTGTCACCAAAGTAAGATTCTATAGTCATTTTTTTTTCCATTGTTTGCTGATTTTCCCAGTCCATTACTTGACTTTTAACTGTTTGTTAAAATAGGGCTCTCCTTCCAGGGTGGATAGTGAATGAATTGTCTAAAATTTCTGGAGTTTGGTGCATCTGTTTTCAGAGACAGTTCTAGGAACCTGTAAGTTTTCATTTCTTCCAAGGTGATATGATTGAAGGATAGGTATTTTTTTTCCTCTCCTGGACTGTGCTCTTGTCTGTGAGCAACTATAAGCACTCTTTTCTGCCCTGGAATTGTGAGGAGGGTCCACCCTCCACTGTGACTGTAAGCTCTGCTATGCTAGTGCTCCTCTTCATCCTAGGACTTTCATCCAGTACTAGAACCTGTATCTGAGTTTGGGCAAAGGAACAGAGTCCTGCATTTAGGAAACAGGCCCTTGTAATCTTCTTCTGATCAGTTGTTGTTGGCCTTACTGTCTCTGAACTGAGGGTTTAGGAAGCTGCCACTGCTGCTGCCACCACCACTGTCACAGGTGATTCAGTCTCTCCCAAGGCCTGCTCCTAGCCTTCTGGGGCTAGGGCTATGCTGGCTAAGCTTGAAATGGACTGTGCTCTTCTCCCACCCTGGGGCAACAGATCCTTCCTGCTGACCTTCTAAGTTAGCCCTTGTTTCTGTGGGCTGAGAGGTCCAGAAAGTGCCATTGCTGTCACTGATTCAGTCACCCTAAAGTCTGCTCTGAGTTTGCTGGGGTCTGGTCTTTGCTGGCACAACCAGTGTTGGAATGCACTCCTCTCTCACTCAGTGCATCAGACCTTTTCCTGCCAACCTTCCAAGTTATCTTGGGCTAGAAATTTCTTTCGCTCTATCTTTTTATTTGTACTGCTTCTCTAGAGTTTGTTCAGAGTCATTAAAAAAAATATTTGGAAAGTTTTGGAGGAGATCTCAGGCAAGTCCTTGCATTTACTTTGCAATCTTGGTCCAGCCCAGTGATTGCTTATTTTCTCTGGTAGGGGGCAGGAAATGAAGGGAATGTGAGATAGTATTTGGAATTCAAATCTTCAAATAAAACATTTTAAAAATTGGAGAAGAAAGCCCCTTCAAAAAAGATTGCTCAATGGGTATACTTTTATAGGTTTTTAACATAAGTAAGTTGTTTTTGTCAAAGGCTTTTCCCTAAATCTGTTGAGGTTATCACATCAATTTGGATATTTTGGTTTTATATTGATTTATGTTTAATTATGCTGATTGTTTCCCTAATGTTTAATCATCCTAGAGTCCATGGTAAAAATCTAACTAGCCTTTGATGAATGATAGTTCTTGGACATATCACTATAGTCTGAATGGTTTTCATATATTTAATTTTTTAAATCAATGTCCAATAATGATATTTGTCTAACTTATAACTGTGCATAATTGACTCTGATAATCATTTATTTTTCCTTTGTTGTGATTTGATCTTGCTTATTTCATGTTTTGATGATTTCCTTTAATGATTTTTAAAACTATATTCACTAAAGTTTGCTCAACTTTATTAGTGTTTTTAAATAACCCATTTTTAGTCTTACTTCTTTTTAAAAAAATTTACAATTTATGTATTTCTCCCCTAATTTTTAATATCACCTCTTCTGAATTTAAGTTTGTTTATTTCTTTGACTTTCTAATTTTTGACAAGGATATTGAGGGGCATATGATAGCTGACTTGGAAATATTTGAAGGGTTGGAATATGGATAGTGGCAGGGATAGACTTATTACATTTTTTTAGTGAATGGAAATCTTAAAGCAAAAATTTGTTTTTTATGTTAGAAAAATCTTAATTGTTAGAGCAGTCCAAAAATAATGAGCTGCCTTGCAATGTGGCAGGTTCTCTTTCAATGAAGGTCTTCAAGAAGGGAATGGTTGGCCATGTTTCAAGTGTGACATAACAGGAAATTATTGCAGGTATAACTTAAACCAATTGAACACTGAAGACCTTTCCTCTTCTAAAAATGTGTTATCTGTATATTAAATTAATCAAACATCTCTAAACAATTAAAAAATTTTTAATGGCTAGAATAATTTATCTTTTTTTTTCTGAATTTCAAGACTGAGTTGGGATCTCAGAATAATGCAAGTACAACTAGCTAGGGAAATTTTAGAGGAAGTGTGCATAATTCAGGATATTTAGTATTTGAGTATTATCATTTTGTCATGCTTGTACATGCTGAGAAGACATATGGATCCATGCATAAATGTGTACCCTTAGAAGTAGGATAGGCATTTTCTATTCTATTCTATTCTAATTCTAAAAGTACACCCCTAAATATGTAATGTATAAACCCAAAAGAATGAGTTCCACGGTACACATAGAAATAAGTCAAATTACTCTGTTTCACACACCATTTACCTTCCATTCTTCTCTTCTGCTCTATGCAAAATCAGCTATAAGAATGCAGAAGGAACTTGTGAATAGTCATGACATGAAATTGTTTAAAAGGAGATTTTTTTCATATCTATAAATCTTTGACCTACAGAAGGACAAATTCAGACAACAAGGGGTTTGCCATATCCTTTGCTTACTGAATTAGCATTCTCTGGGAATGGTGGTGATGAGTGTGGTGATGAACTAGCCACTAAGCTGTCATGATTTAGACAAAATACACCCACTGTATACAGAGAACAACTGATAGTTTGGCCTTCAAAGGCCACTCACCTTCTATAAATCATTACACTGAGGAATACAATACCTTGCAGATTTTTCTCCCAGAGAACAGACCTGTAATAAAGTAATAAATTCCACTTCTGATAATGCAAACTCTTCCTTAAGAGTGTGCTTTTTGAGCCCTAGAAATGATGGATATAGTCTAAAGGAAATGGGAAGAGAAGAACATATCTCTTTCCATTCTAAGAAAGATCTTAATTATGGGAGAAATTATGTGATCTAACTAAATTCTTTAATCTATTTTGGTTTCTCTTTCAGACAATGATTAAGTTTTGTCAAAACACAGAATCAGCTTAATCCTCTAATAGAAAGCCTTTTTTAAAACTTTTTATTATGTCTGAAATGAACTCAAGGTTACCACAACTTGCCTATCACAATCCACCTGTCAAGGGCTACTGTTTAGACAAATGTTCTCCATGCTTCACTCTTACACTTTAGCTATTCTATCAAAAGGAATTTTGTTGGGTCACCAATGGTAGATGTTTTTCTCAAATGTGGAGAGTGAATTTAAGTTGTAACTCAATGCCAACTATATCACCACAATCAAATTCCCTTTCTCGAGTCGGTTTCAGCTGTGAAAATATATCATTCTCCCTCATTTAAGATCAAATTGCTATTGCTGGATCACAGTGATGTTTACTGTATTTAGACTGAAATGGGTTTTAGAGCTGAGCAGTAGCTCTGAGGTAGTAATGCATGAACTGATTACATTTCATTTATTTTTCAGATCTGACTCTCTTGAGCTCTGATTCCACTTTTTCATTTTCTCTCTGTGACAGCAGTGTAGAGGGTGATATGTAAGTTTTTATTAGCAACTCCCCAATATCTGCTCTCTCAGTATGCTATAACACTTTTCTGATTTCAGCTCCTGTTTGATTTGGATTATATTTGTTATTACTATCTTTTTCCTCAGTTGTTTCCCCTCTTCCAGATGTCTGTTAGCTGGAATTAGAGCTGCATTTTGACTGACTAAGCATGCAAAAGTATTTAATTAATTTAAGTCAGATTGTATCAGAACAACTGCAGCTCTCAATTAACTGTCATCAATTTCCACATATTGAGAATAATCAGTATTTTTTTTTCTTTGAAGTATATAAAGGACTTTGCTGTTATTTTTCATTTGTGGTAGGGAGATGGGGACAGGGGTATCTTAAAACCTGGCTTTATTATAAATTGTCCAAAAACCCCATTAATTTAGTACCTACAATGTGTACTATGCATGTTCTACTGCTCATCTATCTAGTTTTCTGATTTTCCCCTACATTCCTGTACTTTGAATGAGACTTAAATGTCTTAGAGCCTATTTTGCTTTCCTATTTTTTTTTTTCATATTTAGAAGCACAAATCAAATCTGGCCATGTGAAATGACATTAATCTTCTAAGAAACCTATGTACTGCTTCCAATTCTATGGCTCCTGCTCAGATATATGAACTTGAAAGTCCAGGGGCAAAAACTGATTATTCTAAATGAAAATCATATATTTCTATATAAAGCACATATGTACAAATAGCTCAGTATACATGTATGGAGAAAGAGAGAGAGAGACAAAGAGAGAGAAAGAGAGAGACAGAGACAGAGAGACAGACACACACACAGAATCAGTCAACTAGCATTTGTTCAGTGCATACTATTTGCTAGGCATTATGCTAAAGAGTGAACATATCTATATCTATATTTTCATACCTATTTCTTTCTTTCTTTCTATCTATCTATCTATCTATCTATCTATCTATCTATCTACACATACATTTTATTGTGGGTTTTGTCCTTAGATCACAATCATTTCTAGAAATCCATTTATAACAAAAAAAATAAGCCACAAACACCCACAGTTATTTCCCCAAAGTATACACAATAGCCATATCTGACACAGTATAATATTCTGCCTTAGGAATTCCCTACTTTTCAAATGGAAGGAAGGAGGTCAGAAAAATTAACTGTTCCCCAAGAAAACTATTCATTTTTCAATTACGGGGCGACTACATGACACAGTGAAAAGAGCACTGGCCCTGGAGTCATGAGGACTTGAGTTCAAATCTGACCTCAGACACTTAACACATATTAGCCATGTGACCTTGAGCTAGTCACTTAACCCCAATTGCCCTACCCTTCATCATCCCAAAACCAAAAAATAAAAAAAAAAATTAAAATTAAAAAAAATGCAGTTACCCAGAGTTCATCTTCTTTCTAGTGTTTTTTTTTAAAATTTACACTATTGCAGTCAGTGTATATATTGTTATTTTGTTTCATCTAATCTCACACTGAATTGGCGTGTTTGTGCGTGTATGTATTTATATAATCTTTGCCCATTTTTCTGAATTCCTCATATTGATAAATTCTTACTATACAACAATGTCCCATTAGATACATATTTCACCATATTTTTAAACATTTCTCCAATTGTTGGTTAGTCACTTTTTCTAGATCCACTTTTACAACTTGCATCAGCAAATAATCTTCCATTTACTACTCTTTGAGACCCAGTGCCTTACTGTCATATGATTTGATAGTCTAAATATCATGTGTCGGCTATTCAGGAAGGTAGATTACATGTCCATTGGGTATCTATTATAGGAATGTGACTTTCCATTTGTATGTTTCATCATTTTGTTGAAACTTTTTCTAACACTTTTTCTAATTAACATTAATATCATTATCTATATTTTTCACATGCTTGGATGGTCAAAATATTTGCTTTGGTGTCCAGAAAAAAACTAATTTTCAATACCCAGATTAGCTTCTATGACTGCCAATACCTGATGACTTCAGCCCATAGAGTTCTTAACATTCTCTGCATCTCAATGCAACAATAATAGGATTATATTAAGTGATCTCTAAGGTCCCCTCCAATCTCAAAATTTCTGATTCTATAATTTCACAAAACTAAGACTTTTATTTATTCATTAGATAATTATTCATAATAAATCTCATTAGGTAGTTAATCCTAAGGAGTCTTATGTCCAAACTATGATACACAGTTAGAAAGTCTATAGAACAAGTCATTTTCTATATGTATATGCATATATCTGTATATATTACTAGATTGTGCCTGCATATAGTCACTCAGTATATAGACACACATAAGCATATATATGTGTTTTTGTGTGTGTGAAGAGAGAAAGAAAGAAAGAAGGAGAGAGAGAAAGAGGGAGAGAGGGAGAGAGAGAGAGAGATTAAATATCAAATAAATAGTGAACTAGGCTAAAGATGAGTGGATGAGTGGAGAATTGGAATGGATTGTACTTAGAAAAAAGCTCAAAAAAAGCACCATATATTTTCAACATTTTTTTTTCTGGTGATTCTATTTGTCTTTGAATCATGGTGTTCCGTGATTTCTGAAGAACTCAAGTTGAAGATCACCAACAGACAATGGAAAATTTTGCAGTGGCTACGACTAGACAGGAGATTATTACCAATTAAGAATTGCCTTCAATTCTACCAAGAAAAAATACATCCCCCAAAGGGACATAAAGATGTCATCAAAGAGATTTACAACTAAAAGTGGCAGACTGGTTAAGTGATAAAAGTAAGATAAGATGGATAGAAAACCTTTCTGCTCTACTAGTGCTTGCATAGTTTTAAGAGATCAGAAGACAATCCTCAGCATGTGGAGATGACCTCCTGTAAATGATTTCGGAGTGAAGATAGATTAGATTTCAGTAGGATATTTTGATAGCCAACATCAGTGAGCTCACAGATAGATCAATCTGGGACAATATCAAGTTTCTTTTAGTAAGTAGTACTTTTGTGTTTTAATACTCCTGTCTCATCATTCTGCCTCCATTGTAACTTAATTGAAGACTAGATGAGGAATTATACTCATGACTGTCCTAGTAATTGGCAAATAATGAATATTTATTGAATGAATGAATGTGAACTTTTTTAGAATTTTTATGCAGTGCATTGCCCATCTTCTAGCATCCCAGGTTCATCGCCTCAGTTTGTATGCTTCACTCCTCATTCCTGCTCATTTCACTTATCCAATCAATTGTCTATCCTTGCTGCTTCTATCTACATCATTCGCATGTGACTCCTTTCTATTTACACAACGGCTTAGGGTCCTTATCAACCCTCTTCTAAACTATCACAAAAGCCTGTTTCAGTTCTCTCCCTACTCCTTACTTACTTTAGGCACCCATCTGATTCAGATATTCCACTATAAAACCTAGGGCCACTTTATTGACTTTAGAATAAATTATAATATAGTTTACTTTTAGAGCCCTTTCCCACCTGACCCCATTTTATATTTATAGATTTATTGTACATCATTATTCCTCTTTTACTATGAAATCTCCATTGTGTATACATCTGTGATTTGTAACAGCTGCCCTTCATTCTTGGAATGAATGCCTCCTTGTTTCCACCTCATAGTACCACTCTCTACCTTCAATATATAGCTCAAGTACATGGACTCTTCTCTACCACCTTCCTATTCACACTTCCAAATATAAATGCTCTTTCTGCCAAATGACCTTGTATGTAGTAGTTGGGATAGGCAGTTACACTGGGCTGTCACTGGTTTAGGGAGCTCATAGAGAGAAATTCATGTACCATTGAATGTCACCATCTTTTATATAATTTATGATCTCAGAAAATTCCCTAGGCCACTGAGAGGCTAAGAGACATGCAGGGTCACACAAATGATATATGGCAGAAGCAGAGTTTGAAATAACATCTTCCTGGCTTTGAGGCCAGTTAAATTTCCACTTCCTTGTAAAAATGCCTTGTTTTAATCCACATATCTATTCTTTAATTTTATTCTGTATTAACTTGTACATGTATTTGTAGTCTGCCCTTGTTACATTGAAATTCCTAGAAAATAAGGATTGTTAAATTATATCTACTTGTATTCCCAGTGCCTAACAAAGTGCCTGGTATACAAGTTGTACTTAATAATTGCTTTTTTTGATTTATGGATTAGGTGGATGAAATGAAGGAACAAACTCAAACATGCAGCAATTTATTGTTTATGAATAGCAGATTTTTTTTTCCACTTTGTATCTACAATTTTCGGAATGCAGCAACTTTCAAAGTCTTTGGGATCCTTCCCTCTCAAAAGATATTCTTTCCTTACCTCTCGATAAGCATATTGATTTAGTTTTGTTTTCTGTTTATTTTTCCAACTTGAAAGAGTATAGTTGAGCTTCTAAGCAAGCCTTTCTCACTTGCCCTTAAGGGCACATATAGGGAAATCACAAAAAGCCGTACTGATTTGCATTGGAATGAAGCATTCATTTTTATTTTTTCTTGAATTATGTTAGAGTAGCTAAAACTCAGTGTTACCTGGGTCACTTAGAGGTCTTGATTAAAAGCTGTTGGACTTGGCAGTCTGTGGAAGGCTGTTCCCTAATGCCAACAAATGCTGCCTCAGGCTGCTAGCTGCCTTTGTGCATGGTTCCCACATGGCATAACACAATCTGTCATTTTTGCTTTATCCCAGGCATGTTTTTCAACTCTTTTCCTAATAACCTTTGGCAACAATGAAAGCAAACAGGTATATGAAGGATGAGTATTGCTAGTAGAGGAGACCTGCTGGTTCCATTATTTTTTTAAATGTAAAGGTATTTGACTTCATGGCAACTAATGTTTATCCTTTAAGGAAGCACAATTAAACCCCAGGGTCCTCTGGGAATTTGCCTCTACCTGAAATTTTACTGTGTAATCTGAAGAAAGCATTTGATACCTCTGTTAATAGACAGTATCCACAAACATCATGAAAAGATAAGGAAAAGATAGCTATATATTTATGTATGCAATAAATAAAAGAATAGATCCAAATGCTTGACCCAGTCTCTCTGAATGATGAGATGTGTTTAAAAATTTACATAATATCAATATCACTTCATCTCAAACAATTATGGACAGGAAAGATTTCCTCTTCCCTCTCTTCTTTCATTCATTCATTCATTTGTTCCTTCTTTACTCCTTGTCAGCCAAGTATCTTGTTTCTTGGACAATAGAAATCTGATTACAGAGAACTTTTGGAAAATAATTTTGTTTGGTAATTGTTTTTCCTGTCCAAATAAAGAACCAAGCTCATTCTGAGGTCCTCTTCATGTACCTTACTTGTTGAAAAATTCTCTTTTATCATTTGCAGAGTAGTGGTAAATGTTAAATAAACTTTTATATTCATGAGTTGGAAATCTCTGCTTTCACTCTATTCTTCGGGAAAAATAATATTCTCTGATGCTTGGTTCCTAATCACTCCCTCAGAGGTCAAAATGATCTTGCTATAACTTTAGGTGAGACCAAGGTTCTTCTTTAAAGAAAATTCTGCATTCCCTCCCTAAATCCTCATTTGTCAGATTAATTTCCCCTTTATTGAACCCTTTTCTGTAAGTTATTTGGATTTATTATTTGGGGCCCAACATGGCAGTGTTAGTGAAATCCTGTTACCATTTGTTTAACCTTTACAGAATTTGTAGATATCTAATTTGAGCAATCACCAAGTCTCTCCTTCATACATTAGTCATTTCCCAGCTGGCTCACTGAAACTATTGGTTTCCCCCTCTTCCTGGTCTCCTCCACATCTATTATATATTTCTAATTTGTAATACATTTGTAGCTTATATTTTCTGTGCCTTTCTTACTCAGCCATATATTTAGACTTGATTATTGGCATAGAATCTTTTTGGAGGAGGAGTACCCCAAATACCTGCTGAGTATAACTTTCCTAGCTTTAGTAAGCAGTGACTTTTAGAATAAACAAACCCCCTGAACTATGCACTGGGATTCTTCTTATGGCTTTGTTTTCCCCTTGTGGAATAGGTTTCCCTTTGTGACATGGTAGGTTTAATTTCCTCTCTCTCTCTCTCTCTCTCTCTCTCTCTCTCTCTCTCTCTCTCTCCCTTTCTTCTCAATTTCTCTGCTTTTTGATAGGAATTAAACTGTTGCTTACAGATGGATCACTTACTTCTCAAATAACTTGGACTCTATTTCCAAAACATCCCTGGAAAATTTCTTTCTGATCTGGTATGAAAACAGATTTTGTTTCCTAAATCTCTTTTCCAAAAAAGGTCTAAGTAGGTAAGAAATGTTAAAAACCCAAAGGAAACCCAATATTTTGGCTTTTATTCCGTAAGGACAAGTACATAGAGTAATATATGGACTTGGGGAAGAATTCTAAGAAAAGTAAATTTGGATTTCTAAAGTTTTGCTGTTAGGATATAATATAGCCACTTAGATTATTTAACAAGAGGCCTGAAAAAGCAAAAAAAAAGCCACTTAAAATATGAGTTTGTATTTATGTAGAAATTTAAGGTTTGCTTTATATTTATTAACTCATTTGGTCCTCACAACCGCTCTGTGAAATCAGTAATTATTTTTATCCCAGTTTTATAGATGAAGAAACAGAGGTTGGAAGAAGTTCAATGATTTGCTTCAGGTCCCACAAGTAGAAGTGCCTGAGGTAAAATTTGAACTCAGGATTTCTTCACTCCAAGTCCACTTTCTCTCAACTGTGCCACCTCTCTTCCTCTCCCTGTCCCTGTCCCTCTTCCTTTCCCTCCCTCCCTCCCTCCTCTCTCCCTCTCTCTCTCTCTGTCTCTCTCTGTCTCTCTCTGTCTCTCTCTCTGTCTCTCTCTCTCAAAACAACGTAATGATATTTATATGTGTAGGCTTCCCTATTTGGTTTATTTATGATGCCTCTGTGTGGAATCAAAGGCTAATTATTACATTGATAATCACTGATTTCAGTAAGCCAGAAGATATATTGGTAATCCTTACTGGAATAGCAGTTCCTGTATACAATTCAGTCCTCAAAAAATGTACAGAATTTTATTGTTAAAAAAAATGTCCTGAAATTATTTAAGAGAAAGTTAGCTTTTAGTTTGGAAAAGCTTTCTAGTCCATTAGTTTTTCTTTCACTAGCTCTGATGTTTTGCCATCAAATTCATAGGAAAAACTGTCCATATTCATTGACTTCATTTTTTTAACCTTTTGCACATTTCTCATCCCCCTCGATTTCAGTATCATTAATCAACATAGACTGCCCCCTCTAAGGTTACCAATGATCATTTAGATGCAAAATTAGATGGACTTTTCACACTTGTTGCCATTCTTAATCTCACTATCGCATCTAAAACTGCTGACCAAAGAGTCCTTCTCAACACTCTAATCATTAGGTTTACATGATGCTATTCTTTCCTCCAAATTACTTGACTATTTTTAAATGCTTTTTTCTGGAACTTTTCAGAACTCTTAATTTCAGTTTGAGGGCAGCTAGGTGGTACAGTGGATAGAGCACAGGGTCTAGGGGTAGGAAAACTCATCTTACTGACTTCAAATCTAGCCTTGGATACTAACTGAATAACCCTGGACACACCACTTAAGCCAACTTGCTTCAGTTTCTTCATCTGTAAACTGAACTGGAGAAGAAAATGGCAAACCACTCCAGTGTCTTTGCAACAAAAACCCTAAAAGGGGTTAAAAAAAAAAAAAGAAGCATCAAACATGACTAAAAAAAATGACGGAACAACAATTTCATTTAAGACTTTGTATTTATTCTGAATATATTTTACATTTACTTAGGTGAGAACATGTTTCCTTGACTAGAATAAGGGACATTTAATTGAATGGCATATAAAAGCTTTATAAGTGCTTATTGAATGAAGGGATAAATGATTATATGAATGAATGAATGAATGAATGAGGTAGCTCATTTATAGTGCCCATTCTAAAGGTTTCAGTTGATATATGAAAAAAATTTGATAAGAACAAAGGTCCACACCACATAAGACAGATTAAGTAAAGCTTTTATGGAGAGAGCTTTCCTGAGGCTTTTTATGTGAAAGTAATGTATAGAAGTGTCTTTTGAATGGGAAAATAGTTGAATTTTTAGAAATTATTTGATTCATATTGAAGTAGAAGCCGGTGGTCCAGTGTATGGAGCATTGAAAATGGAATCAAAAAGACCTGAATAAAAATGTATTTCAAATACTTAGAATTCACATAACCTCTCCCCCCACCCAAGTCTCCTGAAGTACAAAATAAGCATGACAATATCATCTATCTCAGGATTGTTGTGAGGATCAAATGAGATAGTATTTGTAAAGTGCTTAAGCACAGTGTCTTGCATGTAGTAGGTGGTATCTAAATGCTTATTATAGCTCCACACAAATGCATACATCAGCAGCAGAAACATAGCTATAAATTCTGAAGCCCTGATCAAAATTTAATGTAGCAAGTTATTGAAGAGCATGAATGGCAGACAACAGAGGAAAATGTGACCATGGGTACAATTGCATTTAGAAAGGAGACAGGTTGTGCCCTAAAAAAAACAAGCCATGACACAAAGGAGCTTAGACTGAAGAGAAGTGTGCCTTGTCAAGTGAAAACAACTTGGTGCACAGCTCTTGCTGACAAGGGAGTGCAAACAAAATGGGAGAGAAAAGGCAGGGAGTCACCTAAGTTTTCTCATATTCCCTTTGAAACAACTTTAAAGTAATATCACAAAACAAATTCTAAAGCTGCATAACCAATAAAACAACAGTATCAAGTAAGTTTCCACACCATGAGAATTGAGAAAGTCAACAGGAAAGGTTTATCTCAGTAGGGAGACAGTGGAACACAGTCCAGCACAGGTCACACCTACCAAGTCCGGCATCAGGACTTGAGAGTGACTGTTAAGGCCTTATTTCTTAAATATGTAGAGAATTCAGTAAAATTTATAAGAATAAACACCATAGGGCCAGATAGGTGGCACAGTGAATAGAGCACTGGCCCTGGAGTCTGGAGGACCTGGGTTCAAATCTGTCCTCAGACACTTGACACACTTTTTAGCCATGTGACTTGGGGCAAGTTACTTAACCCCAACTGCTCTCCAAAAAAAAAATACACATCATTTCCCAATGGATAAATGGTAAAAGAATATGAAGAGGCAATTTTCAGATGAAGAAATCAAAGCTATCTGTAATCATAAGAAAAAGTGTTCTAAATCACTATTGACTGGAGAAACGCAAATTAAAGCAACTCTGAAGTACCAGCTCACTCCCATTAGATTAGCTAATATGACATAAAAGGAAAATGACAAATGTTGTAAAGGATATGGGAAAATCGGGAAGAGCTGAATTTCTAAAAAGGCAGCTTATATAGCAGCTTCCTTGCCTTCAAGGAAGGTCATAATAATAACTATTTTGACATCTTTGAAACCCGTGTCCCTAGTTACCCCTCCCATGGGACAACCTTTCTGTAAATCTCATTTAAAGGAAGTAGTAAAGCCGATTGACAACTTAGTAACACTCATGTTAAATATACAGTGTGCTTATACCAAGTCAAGTGCTACCAAAGGGAAAGGTTTTTAATCCTGAGCTTTCATAATTCATAATAAAAAATGAAATGAAAATTCTTTACCCCTTCCCTCCTTTTTACTTTATTTTGCTTATTTCTTCACCTTGGTATCATTTTCAGGTAGCTAGGACCAGCCACAGCAAGAAATTATTGCCATAAAGCAAGAACAGGGTGATTCTAAGAAACATCTGCTTATCACCCTCCTCCCTCAATTTTTGTGTTAGATAAATTTGTTTACAATCATTCAGTAGGATTTTCCTGATCTGGAACCAATTGCTAATGATCCCTATGCTGACCCTGAAATTGCTTCTTATCTGCTTTTGTGTAGTTTGTCTTCATGTGCATGTGCACGTGTATGTGCATGTATGCGTGTGTGTATCTACATAATATATCCTTGTGGTCTGTATGCATTAAAGACAGCTTTAGAGCAAAGAAGACCTGAATTCAAGTCCTGCTTCTAACATATACCGATTGTGTGGTTTTGGGCAGATCACAATCTCTCAGTGCCCCCAAGAACCTCTCTAAGACTTCAGTTACAGAAGAATTGCTAGACTGAATTAATAAACAGAATTTCTTCACACGAAGTTTATTTTGTCAATGGTATTACAAGGCCAGACCTCATCCTGAACCACAACCATAATAAGTTTTCATTAAATTCTTTTCATACATGATACATCCATTCTCAGAAGAAGGTAAGCCCCCTTAGTGTCGGGGCCTTTGGATCTCCAGAATCTAGACCAGTAACTAGCAGTTAAGAAAATAAGATTATATATTTACAGCTGAAAAAGACTGAAGGATCATTGGAGGAACTCAGTTAATGCTTGTTTAGTTAAACTGGATGTACAATTTAGGGACTTGATTAATGAATGGTTTTTGTGGGCTGATGTTGTTTTACCTAGCCTTCTAGACCATTCCTGCCTTCCTAATTTCAGTATAGATTAATTTATACTTTAAAAAATAAAGCTGTTTTATTTCTATGGCTCTTCATTATATTTTTCCTCCAGAGCAAAATCCTTAAAATATTTAAGTGATGAGTAATATTTTTCTGAAACCAAAATACTGGAATGTTATTGATATTCAATATTATTTTAGTAACTCTATAAATGCTATTTAAAATGGTGTACATTGCAATACCATCTTTTGTTGTATAGCCCTGCTTCATGTTTACATGTAAAACCACAACATTTTTTCCTACCATTCTGAGGATCCTGTGTTTAATTGACCAGAAAACAAATTCTTTAACTATGGACTGACACTATTAGTGTTACTCATGATTATGGTTCTTGCACTCATTAACCCTTGGGGAAGGGCCTTAATGGGAGCCATCTGTTGCTATAGTAGTTGTTGCTTAGAAAGAATGCCACCAAGCATGGATTGTCAGTTATCTCCACTGAAATAAATGACTTGGACTTTTTGGATTTTATATTTTCCAGATATGCCAGGACACAACTCCCTATCTAAGGAAACGACTTCTTTGTCTATTGGTCCCACAACCCAACCCTACTTGAACTTGGGGCCACCCCATTGTTATTTATCTTATGACCTTGTTTTCCCATCTCCCAGAACACTGGCTCTTTTCTGAATGAAAGAGTTTCCAATTTGGAAAAGACCTTAGTGTTTAACTCAAGTTTGAAAAAGAAAAAGCATCCAAAGAGATCATAGAAGTGGGAAAAGGACCCATGTGTACAAAAATATTTATTGCAGCTCTCTTTGTGGTGGCAAAAACCTGGAAATTTAGGGGATGCTCATCAATTGGGGAATGGCTGAACAAGTTGTGGTATATGAATGTAATGGAATACTATTGTGCTATAAAAAATGGGAAGGAGATGGACTTCATAATAACCTGGAGAGGCTTATATGGACTGATGCTAAGTGAGAAGAGCAGAACCAGGAAAAATTTGTACACAATCACAGACACATCGTATGTGTGATGACCAACCTTGATAAACTGGACTCTTCTCAGCAAAGCACAGCTAAAAGAC
>CM053581.1:301143146-301154245 GCA_028627135.1 Pseudochirops cupreus | reverse complement strand
TGTGCTGTTAAATATATAATACATGTGCATTTATATATGTGGGTATACATAAAATATATACATATATCCATATATCCATATACATACACACACTTACACATTCACACAGATCTCTGATCCCAAACTTCTCTACCTCAATATCCCATTGAATTTTTTCTTCCAACTTTAGTATCTCATATGATCCAATCTCCTCTGTTCTTACCCCAGATTTGAGAGGGAAAAGCTATTATTATTCAAGTAACAGATCTCTTTTTATAGATATCATATCTAACTTCACCACTTCTCTCCAAGGTGTAAAACCCCTTTTGTTTTGCATGAATTATTATGGCCCTGAATAAGTCTCACATGCTTTATCACATTTTTCCCCCCAAAGGAGATTATTTATATATTTTTGTTAAAATGGTTCTCTTTTTGGTGGTGGTAGGGATGAATGTTTTTATTATTTATATTTAAGCCTTTATGATGAAATGTTTTCTGGTATATTTTCATATCTTGTATCATATGTTATATTTAGGTTTCTACATTCCTCCTATATTTTCAAGAAACCTATTTCTCTTGGAATCTTATTCTAAATGTACAAAATTCTTTATCTAGCCTCTGCTTCTGAGGCAGGGGATTTTCCTTCAAAGAAAGTTCAGTAATTTTTTTATGATTTTCTTTAACTTTACTGTGCAGATATAGTGAAATATTTTTTTTAAGGAGATATGTTCTTAAGCCTAAGGTAGGCAGGGGACTTTAATAACATTGTAGATTTCTGCTTGAAAAAGAACTGGACTTGGCCTTTTCATACACTTCCTTTTAAAGGAAAGCATAATGATTAAATCAGTATATATCAACAAGTGGAATGCAATCATATAATTAAAATTCATAGAGATATAGATATAAATGAAGGTAGAAATATATTCATTAAATAAAACAGGAAAATAATAGGACAAGAAGAATTTAAATGTGACGAAACCCTCCCTTCCCCCAGGAAGTTATACAGGATGAAAGAACAAAGGAAGATAATAGAGACAGAGTTGAAGAGGCTATCCAATTGCTAGGAATAATTTATATATGTAAATTTATTTATTTGGGTATGGGAAAAGTATTTTTAAATAGTTTTGAATTGTTTAAGGTTATATGTTTAAAAAAGAAAGTGAAAGGATGGGTGTTCTATGTTTGCCAGAAGCAACTAGGTGCCATCATGGATAAAGTACCAGGCCTTGAATTTAGCAGACCTGAATTCAAATCTAACCTCAGTCAGAAACTATGTAGTTCTGGGAAAGCCATTAGGCCTAAATTTGGCTCAGTTTCTTCAATGGCAAAGTAGGCATAATATAGCAGATAACCCCAAAAAGATTGCTTTGAGGATGAAACCAAGCAATTTTTTGAAGAGCTGAGCAAATGTGTGGTACACAGTAGATACTTAATTAATCTTTTCTTTATACTTTTGGATTTCTTCTACCTGATTTCAGAAGGCTCTACTAGGATCTTTAGATAGGTATTAGTGGAATTAGAAAGGATCCACAAGTGATTAAGACTCATTCAAAATATTTTAACTCTACCTACAAGTCTAAGAAGGTGAATGGAAAACCGACGTCTGAGTTTTTGTTCTGTTTTGTTTTGTTTTGTTTTGTTTTGTTTTTCCCAGAATTGGAAATACCTGGATTTTGTTGTTAGGTTTATTTTATTTTATTTTTTTGTTTTTTTTTTGGAGGGCAATTGGGGTTAAGTGACTTGCCCAAGGTCACACACCTAGGTTTTGTGTTAAGTGTCTGAGGCCACATTTGAACTCAGGTCCTCCTAACTCCAAGGCCAGTATTCTATTCACTGCTCCACTTAGCTGCCCCCATTAGGTTTATTTTCAATAAGAGGAATAAGTCACAACCACTCTGAGTCTACATCTCTGTATTTATAATTTGAGCAGTTTGGACTTTCTGAAACATAAAACCCCTTTCAGTCTTGAAATTCTACAAATTTATAAATATATTTGCTTATGGCCAAATATACTTTGTCAAATATATAAATTAAAATCTTCTCTGATCAGGGGAAAATTCAGCTTATGTGTGAATAAATATAAATACATATGTAAGGCCACACATGTGCAGCTTTCCAGAAGAATGCTACTGTGAAAAGCTTTTAAGGTTCTGATTACACAATATAGTGAACACTCTATTTACTCCATAACAAATCAGAGCAAAACATTCACTGTAAATCAAGGTACAGCATTCACAATCTTACAACTTATCACAGAAAATCAAAATACAGCATTCAAACAACTTATCACTAGAATGGCCACATAGTTTTCAACACAGTGCTCACAAAGTTGTCAATAAAGAACAATCATTTGGTAACTCAAGCATTCAATCATCTCAATCATTCAATAATCCTTAAGGAGGGTTGCCTCCTCAAGGGACCCAAAGTACAATAGTGAAAGTTCTCCAGTCATGGGGAACACTAAGTTACAAATCAGTCACCTATTCAGTCACCAATCACTAAGTACAATCATTTAGTCAATCAATCATTCAATCAACTCAATCATTATCAATCATCCTTCATCACTCACTATTCAATCATCAGAAAATACACAGACCCTCCACCCCTAGGTCACTAGTATATTACAATTTCTCAGTCAGTACACAGCATAAAAGTAAAGTCTTCTTTCAGCTTGACTCAAGATGGTCTTTCAGATTCCCTGGATCCCCTTCCATGGTAACAGATCCTACCTAGATTCACCAAACTGTCACCTGGGGTCAAAGGCAGACAGCTCCTTTTCCAGCTGTCCATGCAGTCTCTGTTCCACGCTGAAGCTCACAGTGTCAAGTCCACCTCAAATCCTTCACAGTCTCTGTTGCTGGGATGTCAACAAAGCCACCAACAGGTTCATATAAAGTACAAGCATCACAGTCATACTTCCTCAGTCTTTGGCAGCTTTGGCTGGCCCTCAGAAATCCTCTGTAGCTCCTGAGCAGCTCTGGTTGGCCCCCAGCTCCACTGGCCCTTGGAAATTCTTAGCAGCTCCAACTGGCCCTCTGAATCAGCAGAAGTTACAGCTGGTTCCCAGAATCAAAATAAACTTCATCCAGGTTCTCCAAATCAAAATAATTCTCTCCAGACTGGGGGTGAGGGGTGGGGCTTTTCTGTTCAGCCTCCCCAGCTCCTCTTCAACTTCCCCAGCAGCAGCAGCTTATGCCTCCATGGAGTTTGCTCTGGGAAGATCTGTCTCTCCCACTCTGAGGCTTTTCCTTATATACAATATTACCCCTCCCTGTTCAGCCCCTTCCTGTTACATCAGCAACAGGAGGCAGGAGTTCATACCTTCTGTTTCTTTAACAGAGGTTTGATTAATTACTAAGTGCTAAGTACCTGTTACCTTTGCCAATACAAAGGGATCTTCAAATTCAAATCATATTACCATTGCAAGATATATGCTTTGTGTATGTGTGGATGCACATAAGTGAACAGAGCACCAGGCTTGGGGTCAGACCAACTCATCTTCTACAGTTCAAATCTGGCCTCAGACACTTAGCTGTGTGATCATAGCCAAGTCATTTAACCAAGTTTGCCTCAGTTTCCTCATCTGCAAAACAAGCTGAAGAAGGAAATCACAAACCATACTATTATCTTTCCAAAGAAAACCCCCAGTGGGGTCACAAAGAGTTGAATACAACTGAAATGAATCAACAACATAAATATAGACTTTCCCTTACCCAGGAGAGACAGCAAATACAGGTGAGGCTTCCATTTTCATTTTCTCAAGGGATAAACATTTAATATTTGAAACTGTGATTGTGCCAGTGTTACATGCACCTTGGGGAAAATTTCTCACATTTATACACATGCCAGAAAATGAATATGAGCCAAACTATCTTTTCTTTAAATAACCCTTGCCTAAATTTTAATGATAATTTCTTTTTCTAAATTCCTTCTTCTAATGATACTTTCTTCTTCTTTCTTACTTTACAGAGGATGTGGAGGAAGGAGACTAAAATCTCTTCTGTTAATATCTCTTCTGTTACTTTTTTAACTCCATATTTGACTATCTTTATACTTGTAATATCTAAGAGGGATTGGACTTACAGGAAAGACAAGGAAACTAATTAACAAAGCTGTTTATATGTTGCTACATTTCTACTGTCAGGGTCTGAAGGCATTTGTGTGTGTGTGTGTGTGTGTGTGTGTGTGTGTTACATCGTTAGGTACTATTTTTTTTTTTATTGCAGCACTGTTACCATCTGGAGAGATTTCTATGTTCTAGAGTCTTCTGGTAACTAGAACTAATGTGCAAAGCACTACTAGCTAGTAATAGCATGTAAAAATGGTTATACTTAGCATGAATAAAGGTATAAGAATGCAATTGGAAATTTAATTACAGTCACTGCAAACTGATTTAGGGGATAGAGAAAATTAGAGGAAAAAAAGGAATTTGATTTTATTATATAAAATACAGTTCTTTATTGAATGTTATTTCTTTTATTTTCCTTGAACAAATATGCTCACATAAATTCCATACTTTTTTGAGAGGAATCTGTTAGAGTTATAGATTGTAAACTAAGACTGGCACATGATAAATTCTCAGTAAATGCTTTTTGATTCATTGATCAAATGAAAAGAGAGTCTTGACAATTTACTTCACTGAAATCCTGGAGCTTCATATGTTACAATGAAATGTGGTTTTGTTTGTTTGTTTATCTTGCAGTAAATGTATGCTGAGTCTTTTTCATCTTCACCCCTTAATTCTTCCATGAAATAATATTTATTTCTACCTTTATTGGTCAATAACTGGAATCTGTAACCTTTGTTGCTAAGATTAATTTTCTGAAAGGCTTATGATCGATCATCTAGGGCAGTGGTTCTCAACCTTCCTAATGCTGTGACCCTTTAATACAGTTCCTCATGTTGTAGTGACCCCCAACCATAAAATTATTTTTGTTGCTACTTCATAACTGTAATTTTGCTACTGTTATGAATCGTAATGTAAGTATCTGATATGCAGGATGTATTTGCATTGTTACAAATTGAACATAACCCACAGGTTGAGAACTTCTGATCTAGGGGATGGGATTTATAGGGAATCCCTCAGTGAAGTACAGGAAGGAGAAAAAGGTATAGGGTGAGGGATACATACTGCTTTAGTTACTTCATTTAAAAAAGAACACCATGGGGGGAGGGCAAGATGGTGGAGTATATAGGTTGCAGCCCAACTGAACTTTCTCAATATTCCCCTCCAAATAACTTCAAAATAATTCCTCAGTTCAAATCTTGGAGGACCAAAGCCAACAAAAGTTCAGAGAGAGAGATTTTTCCAGCCTAAGATAATATAGAAGGTGCACAGGAGTGGTCTGAAATATGGGGTAGGTACAGGCTTGGAGAGAAGCAGGAGCATGATCAATGGGCTTCAAAGGTGATGGGAATAGAAACAGCATTGGTAGCAGCTTTGGCAGCTCTCAGCCCAGAGACAGTAAGGAGTCCAGAGAAGTAGTCAGAAAGAGAGTACAAGGAATCCATTGCTGGCACTGGGTACACATGGTGCTGACTAGCAATTCTATTACCCTAAAGCAGGTCTGGATTGCAGTTCTGGGGTGGAGAGGGGCACTTGTGATTGGTCACAAGGAAGAAGGGACCCTGGTCACAGTTCTGAAGTCAAGAGAAGAGCTAGCCTTTGCCACTACAGGAGAGCAGTGGATTTGATAACAGATCTAGGGCCAAAAAGAACACTATTACTTACAACTACAGGGGAGTAGTGACCTTTCCTGGGCAAAGACCAGAGCATAGACCAGGAAAAGAGTGACCACAGTTCTCTCAAGATAACACCACCTTGGAAATACCAGAATTAGCTCTGAAAACAGTAGCATGAAAAATCCTGAAGCTTGAGAGAGAGGCAGTAGTGTGTGTGTGTGTGTGTGTGTGTGTGTAAGAGCGTACTGTGCGCAATTTGATATGTTATGTTGATCAAGGTGGTACAATGAATCGAGTGCTGGACTTAGGAAAACTGAGTTACTGAGTTCATGTATACAGTCAGGATCTTACTAGATGTATGACTCTGGACAAGTCACTTAACCTCCATATACTTCAGTTTGCTTATCTACAAAATAGAAATAATAATAATAGCTACCTCTCAAGGTTATTGTGAGGATAAAATGGGGTAATATATTTAAAGTACTTTGCAAAACTTAAAGTGCTATGTAAATGCTAATTTTTATAGTTGTTGATAAATAATGTTAGTTATTTAGATTTTTTTAGTAGTTCTTTGAACTACATTCATCTTTGTATATTCTGAAGGCTTTGATAGTAACTATGAATATTCATATATGCATATGTGCACATATACATAAAAAATATATGCATAGAGATTTCACATTAATTTAGTAAGATTTTGAGAGGAAATGTCCATTTTAGAAGTCTGGAAATCATCCCCAAATATGGGACATAGAAAGACAGTTACAGTTTATATATTTCATCATGTTTAAATATTTAGTATGAAATAACTGCAGATATTGGACAGTTTTTGATTGACTTTATTCAATCCAATTTAGAAATTCATAATAAGTCAATGCATCAGTCTCTGTGCTAGGCACTGAGCATAAAAGGATGAAAAAAAGACCAGTTTTTTTTTTTTCCCTGAAGAAGCTTACTATGTTCTGCTTATAAGGTGATAACCATATGTAGCACAAATACATGAATACAAAATATAGACAAAGTGTTCACTATATAAAATATTAGCCATTGTTCTTCTTATTAATTATTATTATTTCTAGGAAAAGGCAAATAGTAAATTGAGGAATTAATATCCACTTTTTGGCATGATTTAGCTTTGAGTTTTGAAGGAAGGAAGATTCTGTGAGCCATGATGAGGCAGAAATACATCTAGACATAGAGGACAGTCTGTGCAAAGACATGGAGAGAGAAGATGGAGTGCCATGTAAGGAGGTGGAGAGAGGTAGCAAGAAAATGATTTGTCTGAAATGCAGTATGTGCAAATGACAGACATATGATCATTGGATGACAACTTGATAAAACTAGACTTGGAAGGAATCTTAAAATTTATCTAGTCCAGTCTTCTTTGTTAACAGATAAGGAGTTGACTCGTTCATGGTCACTCAGGTAAGAAAGCATCAGTGCGTAGATTCTAGCCAGAGAAGAGAATTGAACCAGGGTCCTCTGACTCCTACTCTAAGTATTTTAACCCCTGTAATACCACTCTGCTTCCTGTGAAGCGCAATTCCACATATAAAAAGATTAGAAATGTGAAGGGGAGGGTGTCAGATTGTAAAAGGCATTAAAAATCATTCAGAGGAGTTTATATATCATCCTAGGAAGAAGCAATCAATTAATTGTTCAATTCTTGAGTAGGGTGGTAAGTTTTATGCATTAAAAAAACTGTTCTGAGATTATCTATTGCAATGGCAACAATTTTCAGTGAGACATTTTTTCAAATATACTTAAGGAAGGTTGCATACAAAGTCATTGTCAATATGGAAGGAGGGAAAAACAAAGCCTAAAAGCCTATTCTATTGAGGGTTGGTCTGATATGTCAAAGAAAGTACATTTGACTTTATTATTATGTCATATCATATCACAGCATACCATATCAAATCACATCAATCAGATCATATGGTATCACAATATCATATTTTATAATATCATGTCAAATTATGTATCATATCATGTGAGACCATGTGATACAAGGCACTGTCATGTTAGGTTATATTATGATGTATTATATTACAATATGCTGCAATAGTCTATACTACTATACTATATGCTACTGTACTCTCCCCTATCCATCTCACCATATTATATCATATTGTATGACATTCATTATATTTCATTGCGAGAGGGTTGTTTTGCTTTATATTACATTAAGTTGTAATACACTATACCATGCCATGCCATGTCATTCCATATGATGTTATATATCGTATCACATTATGCTATGTTCTATTATGCTATATTGGATTATTTCAAATTATGTTACATTAAGCTACACTGTTATGGTAAATTATGGCATATTATAGTATATTATAATATTGTTCTATGTGACACTATATTATATATTAATTACATTTACTACATTAAATTATATAGCTGTTTTTCATTATATTTTGTAATATATTCATTTCTATTCCACTATACTCTCTTCTATCCTTAATGATCTTTTTTTTAAATTCATGCAAAGTATTAGTTTGACATATCCAAACTGTAAAATGAGGATCATTATGTCTGACAGTACCTTACTTCATGGGATAGCTGAGAGTACCAAACGAAAATGGAGAGAGAGACAGAGACAGAGAGAGAAGGGGATGGAAGGGGAAGGGAAGGAGGGGAGGGGAGGACAGGAGAGAAAAGAACAGGAGAAAGAGGGATACATATTTAGAGAGTTTTGGGATGAGATTTCTTATGTATAAAGAGATATTTTGGGATGTGTAATGCTTATGATGGTTAAATTCATCTTTTGAAAACAATTTTTAAAAGGGATCAAGTATTGTTTTAACTGAAGGCAGAACTACAATTTCTGAGGCCATCAAAAATTTTTACATTTTTGAAAATTTTCAACCATACTATCAAGTCAAAAATCATATGTTAACTTGTTATACTCTTTTTTTTTCTTTGCCTGATACAATAGAAGGCATTACAGGGTTAGTAGTCAGAGGACTTTGGCTCTAATTGTGATAATTTTTTAGTCTCTCCAAGATAAGGGAATTTGATTGCATAACTTCAAAGGTCTTTTCCATATCTAAGCCTGTGATCCTAAGAACCTATGTACTTATATGATTTTTCAGTAATTACTGAGGGATTGAAAGAATTAATCAGTAAGACGTATTCTCCCTGAGGACAGGCACTGTCTTGATTTTTATCTTTGGATCCCCCCAAAACAGAAGAAAATAAGATTGCTTTGTCAATGCTAGAGTAGTAAGTGACTGACAAAGGAAACAAAGTAAACAATATCATTTTGTTACTGAATAATTTTAGCTTTATTATTATAATAGAATTACAGCCTGACATAAAATAAAGAGCTTTTGCTAAACTGTAAAGCAATGCATGCGTCTACCATAAACAACCTCTATTAGTTTTAGGTTTTATTGCCACATCACTGCACTGAGGTGCAATAAACATTCAATGTCATCTTTAAAATTATCCCGGGAGTAAACAGGAACTGTCCTCTATAAGAGTGTACCGTTATTTTCAAGGAAGACTTACTAGTATTACATGGTTTAGCAAAGCACTGTAGAAAAGCGACATAAAATATCTCGTCTTCGATAAACTGTGCAATCAATTCATACAATAAAATACTGTCCACATATACTAACAAACAAAGAGGTCATATAATGCCATCATTGCATAGCCAAAGCAGACTACTTAAATAATATCCATATGTATTGTGCAAAATGCAGACCAAAAGTTAGCTGTGAGTAACTTGGAGCATAAAATGCTCTAAATGAACACGTTAGTTTAACACCAAAAAGGAACAAGATAAACAAGTACAGAGAAGTTGAAGAGCCATATTTTATTGTGTGTTTGTTTTTTGTACATATATCTACACATGATAGCAGAAGGTGAGACAAACTTGGGTCAACTGCAGATTAGCTCCTCAGATTTAGACAGGACCAAATCTTGTGTCAGTTGCACATTCTGTGCATGTGTGCATGTATGTATATATGTATATACATACTTGCATGTACACACACACATATACACATACACTTGTTATTTGTTTTCTTATCATTAGAGAGAAGCTTGTAGAGAAAAGACTTGATCAAATGTTGCCCCACATTTATGATTGAAACTCAACTGTCTCACTGAACATTTCTGCCAAAGTTTCATGTGGTGGTATTTTAAATGTGTTTAGAACATGGCCCGTGAAATCTGGTTTACTGAATTTAAATATCTTCAAAACTCTTTTCAACCAAACAGAGCACTTCAAAAAATACCCACTATTTAAATGATTATTTCTAAAACTTCTCAGCAGTAATGAAACTGACTAGAATTATTTCCTAGGGAATAATAAATAGTGTTCCTGCAAAATGGACATTGTAGATTTAAAGCCCTTACATAATGTTCCTACAAAGATATTGCTACAGTAAAAATGAAATGTAGTAAGTTTACTCAATAAAATCTATTTTCTGTACATTCTTTTGTGTATGATGTTTATTGAATGCTACATATGTTACATCACTTATTGTAACAGTTATGTATCGACAAATATAGCAGTAATATACAGATAATTTTGTAACTGGAACGTTTTTTAAAACTTGATTTTCTCTACCATACAGTAACCTAAATTTAAACGTTTCTCTATAACTGGAGCAGAGAGTAATTTACTCACTACTCTGCATCAGGTATACTTGAAATTGCCAGCTTTCTCTCCATCTGTGTAATTTCAACCAGTATCTTCATCTTTTATATTCTTACTGATTCCTACAGTCTCTTTTATATGCAGGCTCTAAATATGTTTCCACAGAAAATAATGACATATTAAGACCTAACAGAGGTGAGCCCTGCACAGTATTTTAAGAACACAACTTTAAAAAAGTAAAAAAAAAAAAAAAGTACAATCTCATGCCATTTATTTACATATATTAAATACTCTATTTTGTTTTTGTCTGCTATTCATAAATTTCAGTCTAAAGCTTTTAATGTACTGTTATAGAAAATAATACATTCAACATATCTAGAGCTTGCAAAATACTTTTTTTCGCCCCCTCTTAAAACACTTTCAAGACAAGAAGCAACCTCTTTTAAGACCTGTGTTGTACTGGGATTAGATTTTTGGAAAGGGGAAGACTTTTTTTTTTCCATTCTACTAAGTATGCTATTCAGATGATGCCTCATCTAGACTGCTCTCTATGAACAATGACAATAAATGACAGATTGAAGCATTCATCAATGTACCTTAGAATATGAAATCTTCATATATTTTAAAATAGTATTTACCTCTATAACAATAAGCTTGGGGGTTCAAAAATAGAATTAGTCTAATAGTATTCAGAACTTGGAAAACTCAGAAATCAAATCCTTCCATCATTTCAATGATCGGAAGAATAAATACATTATATAGTCTATGCAATACTGAAGTAAGATTTTTTTAAACTTTTATACACATATTTTTTTTCTTA
>CM053581.1:301103436-301132643 GCA_028627135.1 Pseudochirops cupreus | reverse complement strand
AAACCAATAATAAGTTCAGAAATGCTGTCCATGAGCTTAACCCTATATATTTTGGCCAATTGCTACTTTCAAAGCTTTCAAGGTCACAATGAAGATGAGACTACACTGATAATAATATCAGATGTGAAATTTTTGTCATTGATGGTTTAGGATTGCTTAATTTGGCAGTGTTTCTCTGGTTTCACTGAAGGTATCTGGAGTTTATGAACTGAAAGGTCTTTATTTGGGGACCTAGTTGGTTTATTTTCATTCAGTACATAGTCTCTAGTTGTGACCTCAATTAATTTAGGAGAGAGTTTTGGACAAGTAACTGCTATATTCTGTTTTACAGTCCTAATTCTTATTTTCCACCTATTGTTGGGCACAGAGATGGCATAGTCAATACAGTGTAATGTGTTATTATATACTACATTTTAAATGCATTGACTCACACATAGGTCTCATTATTTCTCCTAATTTCTTTCAAGGATAGTGGTGTCTTCAATAAAAATAGAGTGCTTCAGTAAAAAAAAAAACAAAAAACAAAAACCAAAACAAAACCCAAACTTTTGGAGGTAGAAGTGGCTCATGATAAGTAAATTCTGGTAGAAAGACTTTTTGTGGAAGAAGCCTGAGAACTCTGGAAAACTTGATCAGGAGATGTTTATGAAGATTCTCTAGCCCAACTCTGGGAAAGCACAGAATTTTAAGCAGAGGATCATAGACCTGAAGCTAAAAAAGAACTCAGAGGCCCTTCTGTTCAAATTCTTCATTTTTACTAATTAGGAAACTGTAACTCAGATAGGTAAATTGATCTGGTCATCATAAAGATAAGGAAACAAAAGTCTTTATAAAGGGAAATGATCTGCACAAGATTAAGTATCCAATTAATCTTGGGACTGAGAAATCAATATGTTTTTCCTTAATAAAAGCACACATAATTAATATTGTCTATTTTCAGTTATCGGAGTCACTAGGTAAAAATTAGTGTTAGAGGGGAAAAAAAAAACACAGGTAGCAAACTGCAAAAATCACAGACTCAAGGAGTCCATTGTCTGCTTTCTCTGTCAGTTTCCCCCAAACAAAACAAAATCCTCAGTTTAACATTTTGTAAAGAAATACACATACTGCAACAATACCTACCTGGGTACGTGAGAAAAGCAGTGATGTACAAGTCCGGTTGCAAAGCTCTACAGTTTCTCGTTTTGGTTCTGTGGTAAAGGTCTGAAAAACAGATGGAATGATATTCTAAAGGTCAGGTGATGCAGGCAAGTCTGTAAAAACATGACGTTTCTTGCCAAACTGGGGTTAAGGGTGATTCTAGGCTCAATGAGGTTATAGGTGAAGATAAAAGGCTATTCTCCCACCCTTAGAAACATGTATTTCATAAGAGTAGTAAATCTTTAGCTTTAAAATCAAAACAATTCATTCTATTGATAATGATCTATCATAGTGCTTTATTACTGAACACAAAGCTTTTTGGCTTGGCAAGTGCTAAATTAGTAGCCTCATTACAGAATGATATTGGCATACAATTTATCTTCAGTCAGAGCAGCATGCTTTCAGAGACAGGGAAGACCATTATTTTTTGTATGTGCTTAGTATAAACACTTCAGCCTGGATGATGTCATTTTGTTTGGGGGTCTCATGCTGAGGAATTGTGGGTGATGGAATTGTTTTGACCTCTGTTTGAATGAGAGCTAGCTAGTATCTAATTCTCTTCAGTTCAGTGACTCACCTAAAGCATAGGTGATTATACACTCAAATTATCTCTTAGTCACTTCAATGTTCAAAGCCCTGTTGCTCCCAGATGTTTCAGAATTTGGCATGCTAAACACTAAAACAAACCAAATCAAACCAAACCAAACCAAAACAACAGCAACAGAAATAACAAACCAATCAACCAACTAACAAATTCAACCTTTAGGGATGACAAAAACAAGAGACTGAGAGACTACCAATGCATATCACTAGAAATTCAAATACCAAAAAAAGGAGTTTGGTATATGAAATAGAAAAAAGAAAGGGACTCAATAAAGATCTCCAATCATGTCATTTTATAGAGGAAAAAAATCAGTTCCAGAGAAGATCTTAGCTGACTAGTGAAAAGATACATAAAGGAGAAAATATATGCAAGATAGGGGATATGAGAGTGTTCTGATAAAGCTGAAAGTGTTCCAATGTCAATTTGGAATATTAAGACATTGATGTGTCATTCTGATTTTCTTTATCTGAAAAATGATGTTTAAACTGATATTTATATTTCTGCCCTACCCCTACAAACCAAAGGAAAGGAAAGAATAGAGAAAATTAAAAATTTCTTTTTAAGAACGATTTCTATGCCAACATAACAAAACAAAGATTTTCCCTAAAACTATAGCACACATTGATACTTCAGTGAAACTCTTTGGTGTTAGTTATCTTCATGAGGACAGATCAGAATCTTTCTGTGCCTTCCCTGACTACAAAATTTAAATTTGTTCTTTCTGCAAACCATTAATAGAATATCCTACTAATGAACTATAGGTTTTCTCCAGGTTCTTTAATTTTTCCGAGGCTTGAATTCATCAGTCTAATCACACATTCTTTCTTTTTTATTTTAAAACATTCATTTTTAAAACTTTGAATTCAAATTCACTCCCTTCCTTCCTCCCCATCACCCCCTCACTGAGAAGACAAGTAATTCAATATAGGTTATACATGTGTAGTCATGCAGAACACTTAAATAAAAGTCATATTGTTATCACTCTGTCTTATCTCCCTTTCCTCCCCTCCATTGTAAAATATTTTTCATGTCTCTTTTACATGAGGCAATTTAGTTAATTCTACCTCTCCCTTTTTCTTTTTCCCTGGACATTCCTCTCTCACCCTTTAATTTTATTTTTAGATATCATCCCTTCATATTTGACTCATCCTATGCCCCCTATCTGTCTTTCTACCTATATTTCCTCCAACTACTCTAATATTGAGAAAGGTCTCATGAGTTACAAATATAATCTTTCCATGTAGGAATGTAAAAAGTTCAAATAAATTCCTTATGATTTCTCTTTCCTGTTTACCTTTTAATTCTCTTGATTTTTGTATTTGAAAGTCAAATTTTCTATTCAGTTCTGGCCTTTTCATCAAGAATGATTTAAAGTACTCTATTTCATTGAATATCCATATCCCCCTCCCCCGAAGCATTATTCTCAGTTTCACTAGGTAGATGATTCTCAGTTTTAATACTAGTTTCTTTGACCTCCAGAATATCATATTCCAAGTCCTTTGATCTCTTCAAGTAGAAGCTAGTAAATCTTGTGTTATCCTGATAGCATTTCCACAATACTTGAATTGTTTCTTTTGGCTGCTTGCAATATTTTCTCCTTGACCTGGGAACACTTAAATTTGGTGACAATATTCCTTGGAGTTTTCCTTTTGAGATCTCTTTCTAGAGGTGATTGGTGGATTCTTTCAATTTCTATTTTCCCCTCTGGTGGCAGTTTTCTTGAATGAATATTCCTGAAAGATGATGTCTAGGATCTTTTTTTGATCATGGTTTTCAAGTAGTTCAATACTGTATAATTATCTCTCTGTATCTATTTTCCAGGTCAGTAGTTTTTTTTTTCCAGTGAGATATTCCACATTATACTCTATTTTTTCATTCTTTTGATTTTGGTATAAAATTTCTTGATTTCTCAAAAAGTTATTAACTTCCATTTGCTGCATTCTAATTTTTAAGGATTTATTTTCTTCAGTGAGTTTTTGGACCTCCTTTTCCATTTGGCCATTATTTCTTTTAAAGCATTATTCTCCTCATTCACTTTCTGGACCTCTTTTGCCATTTGAATTAGTCTATTTTTAAACTGTTATGTTCTTCAGTATTTTTCGGGGGGGGTTTACTTTAGTAAGCTTTTGACTCATTTTCCATGATTTTCTTGTATCACTCACATTTCTCTTCCCCATTTTTCTTTTACTTCTCTTATTTGATTTTCAAAATCCTTTTTGAGCTCTTCCATGGCCTGTGACCAATTCATCCTTTTCTTGGAGGCATTTGATGTAGGAGCTTTGACTTTTTTGTCTTCTTCTGATTGCATGTTTTTATCTTCCTTGTCATCAAAGTAAGACTCTAGACTTTTTTTTAATGCTGTTTGCTCATCTTCCCAGTCAAATACTTTACTTTCTAGCTCTTTGTCAGGGTAACACTTTGCTTCTAATTGGGGGGGGGGGGTGTCAGAGTGGGATTGTGTGTTCTGTCCCAGACTTCAGGGATTTTGTATCAGCTCCCTGATCCCCCACTGCCTGTGGACCCAGAGCTCCAGAAGCAGCAGCAGCTGCTGCCAAACTGCCATTCCTCTCCTAGCCTAGTCTGATAGACCCTTTCTTTTCGCCTTCCGGGCTGTCTTAGACTGGAAATCTGTTTCACTCTGTCCTTTTGTGGCTTCTGCAGTTCTAGAATTTGTTTAGGGACATTTTTACAAGTATTTGGAGCAGTTTGGGGATATCTCAAGTCAGTCCCTGCTCTTACTCTGCCATCTTACTCCATCTCTCCCCTTCCTTCTTCCTTTACTTTACTTCCTTTACTTCCTTTACTCCCCTTCCCTTACTCCATCTTCCCCCCCCCCCACGTCCCCCCCGCCATTTTGCTTCTCAAGACATTCTTCTCCTAATTGACTTTTTGGATCACTTTTGTCATTTGACCTAGTCTGTTTTTAAAGTACTATTTTCCTCAGCATTTTTTTGCGTCCCCTTCAACAAACTATTGACTCTTTTCTCATTATTTTCTTGCATCACTCTCATTTCTCTTCCCAATTTTTTCCTCTACCTCTCTTACCTGATTTTCAAAATCTTTTTCAAACTCTCCCATGCCCTGAGATCAATTCATCTTTTTTTGGAGGCTTTGGATGTAGGAGTTTGGGCTTTGCTCTCTTCTTCTGAGTGTGTGTTTGATCTTCCTTGCTACCAAAGTAAGTTTCTATAGTCAGAGTTTTTTTCCCAATGTTTACTGGGGTCAGGGCAATAGTCAAGACTATTACTTGACTTTTAACTACTTGTTAATGTAGGGCTCTGCTTCCATGATGGAGAAGTAACTTTCCCAATGTGTAGCTGTTTTCACAGATACTTCTATGAACCTCTAAGTTTTTGGTTTTCCCAAGATGTTATGAAAGGTATTTTCTACTCTCCTGACCTGTACTCTGATCTGTGAGCAACCCTAAGCACTTTTTTCTGCCCTGGAGTTGTGAGGAGGTTCCCCTGCTCCACTGTGACTGCAAGCTCTGCTGTGCTAGTGCTCCTTGCCCTGGGATTGTCACTCAGAGCTGCAACCTGGATCCAAGTATGAGCAAAGCAACAGAGTCCTGACTCAGTGCTAGGAAGGAGGCCTCTGTAATATTCTTCTGACCAGTTGTTTGATCACCTGACTGCCTGTGGTCTGAGGGCTTTGGAAGTGGATAATGTAGCTGCTGATTCATTTACTCCCAATGCCTGCTCCTGGTTTGCTGGGGTCAAGGCTGTGCTAATGAAGCCTCTGCTGGACTGCACTCCACTCTCTCCAACACACAGTAGATCTTTCCTGCTAACTTTCTAAGTTGTCTTTGGTCTCTGTGGGCTCAGAACTTTGGAAATCGCCACTGTTGCCAGTAATTCAGTAGCCCTGAGGCCTGCTCTGTGTTTGTTGGGCGTGGGCTGGTCTGTAAAATTCTCTCATCTCAACAACAAAACTTTCCCGTCAACCTTCAGGCTGTCTTGGGTTGGAATTTTTTTTCCACTGTGTCTTTTTTTTTGTTCTGCTCCTCTAGAATTTATTTAGTCATTTTTAGAAGATATTTGGATGAGTTTGAGGGAGAGCTTAGATGAGTTCCTGCCTTTACTCTGCCATCTTGGCTCCACCCTCACATGTACTTTCATGCTTATCAATTCATGAAGCACTAGACAGGCTTTTGTATCCATTTTGAGCTGTTCTCTTTTCTTGTGCAGAGATTACTTGTAGCTCCAGGATATGTTGAATGTAAGGATCTCTAAGGCCATTGTCATCATGGTTTTGTGGAAGTTAGTATTTAGGAGCCAACATTTACTCAATCTCCATAGGTGCAGATGTTGAAGGGATGAGAGAGAAGGTGTGGAATAGCTGCCTCCATATGCTACCTTACTTTTCAGGTACCTCCATGCTCTCTAAATGGAGGCATTTCCAAAGGGTTACCTCAGAATCTTTAGAAATTCATAGCTGAAATGCCACAACATACCCTATTTGCCTAAGAAGCTATACCTCAAAGCATACTACCACTCACAAACACTAACCCAAACTTATGCAGCTCACACAGTTATTTCACTAACTAATCACTCTCTCCCTCATTCATATCATGAGTCACTCCACTCCTGATGTTAATGCTTAATTCATACTCTCTTTCCTGTATACTTTGACACAAGATCACAAATATCCATGGGCTAACTTCCAACTATCCTGTATCTGCTCCACCATGACAACAGCATCAGGAAAATACAAAAAGAGAAATAAAAACCAAACATGTTGCCTACCAGAAGAGAGGAGCTAATCATACCTCCTGGCCTAAACTTTCTTGCCTCATGAAATAGTTACAGTCTCTTCAGTCTATCTCACCTTCTTCCGTCTTACTATATGTTTTATCCCTCTAATATTCTCATCTTGAATGACCTTGATTATATACTTTACATAATTTCTTGCATGTAATTATCTTTGATAATATGTTATAGCCTACTTAAACTCATTTTACATTTTTCATTGGAATTTTTGTCAACAGACATTTTATTTCTTTTGATATTCTAGTATTCCATGACTGGAAATCAATTTGCTTTAGAAATCATATAGTCCAAATTGTTTATTGTGCAGATGATAAGGGACAAAAGAGGGAAGAATGTTTAGAGAATAAGTGATCAATAAATTTTGAAAAAAATCTTTGTACTCTTTTTTGTGTGACACAAGATGTATCTGTTTGATACTTTATAAACACCAGAAGCTCAAGCTCCTATAATTTGTAAATATTTATCCAAATTAAATGAAATTCAGGATTTAAATTTATAACATGTCATACAGAATTTTAGGATTTATAAACCACTTTATATTCATTAACTTATAGGAGCCACAAGCATTCAAATAAAGTAACAACTAAGTATATTTTTACCTTTATCTTAGAGGTTTAAAAAAACCAACAAAAATAAAACAAAAGTTTTAAGGTCAGAGAACAGTTAAATGATTTGTCCAGTCCCAGATCTTCCAGAATCAAAATAAATTTACTTATTTTGGCTATATAATGTAAACATCAGCATATTTGAAACCATCAAAACAACTAAATTTTTAGTTTGATTTTAAGTACCTAATATAGCACTCTAAAGACCATTGACTCCAGGGAAATACTATCATGAAAGAGAGAAACTATTATGACAAGCAGAAACTTGAAAGTGCTTTCCTTTTTCCCAAAATGAATACATACCAATATTGACCTTTTAGTATATTCTGCTCCAGTTAATTGTTCATCTGCAGCACCTCTACAAGATATACCTATATATTGATGGAAATACTAAAGGAGCATTTAATTTTCAAATGTTATAAATAAGAACTTGATTTATTGTTTTGTTAATTTCCAGACTCAAGAAATTTATAGAGAAAATGTTAATAATGCAGATTAAAGTAAAAAGAACATTGTGGGTATCTTTTTCTAGATAGCTGATTGTTAGACATTTGCCAGCACACTACTGCTAACATATGTTAGGCATGGAGTTAGCCAAGGTAAAAAATGGTCTTTGTCCTCTAGGAGCTTAAATCCTACCTACATGTGTTATTGAAATAAAAATTTAATGAATTCAAGTAGAGTAAATGTTACACATTTTTATGGAGACAGCTTAAGTAGACAAATTTAGCTTGCTTCATGTTATGTTTCTAGATTACTCTCTCATACCTAAACATATTTGTTCCAGGATATGATTACTCCCAGAGCTGAGACTCATTCAAAAGAGGAAGATTAGTCAGAAAGGTATAATATTGATCTCCCAGGATAGATTAAAATATTTTAATATGATTTTTCAAAAGCACATATGAGGAAAAACTTATACTAGGCTGGTTATATTACAATATATTATAATAGCGTGCTAAAACATTTTTATTTTTCATTACATAATGTTTTAAATAACATCATGGTAAAATTAGAAAAGTCAGAATTATGGTGATAAAGATGCTGATGCTGAAAAAAGCTGCCATTTATAGAGTGCTTAAAGGTCTGAAAAATACACTATATTTATTATCTCAGTTGATCAAAAACCATGGGAAGGTCCTATCATTATTATCACTACTTTACAGATGAAGAAACTGAGCTTCAGACTTTTCTGAAGCCAAATAATGGCTTGAACTAGTTCACAAACTTAACTTGAATGAAGTTTCAAAATTAAATTTCCCTGCGAACTAACTCTAGCCTGAATAAGTCTTCTTTATAGTACTTAACATGCTCTCAGGTAATAATTACACCAATAATAAAGACATATATTGACTTTTTTTTTCATTCCCAGTCTGTGATATCATTGGTGCTGTCCTTTTATCAATGTGAATTTGTACCAATTCAGCAACTTAATCTTGCAAAATTGCCTGAGACATGAAGTTTCTGCTACTCATCCAAGTTCACACAATTAGGATATATTAGAAGTAGAACTTGAACCTGCATCTTCCTGACTCTGAGGCCCCACAACACACTACTAGCAAATGGTTGAAATTCAGTCATTCTGACTTCAAAGTCAATACTCTCCATTGTGTTATAGTTCATAAAAAATAAACAACAATTTTGCATATGACTTGATTTCTCAAATGTTTTCCTCACAGAAATCCTATGAGGTACTTAATATAGGTATTATTACCCCTATTTTACAAATCAGAAAACAGTGAAGAAAATGAAGTGACTTTCCAAATCTTAAAATACAGAACAAAATACATGAAATTAAAAATTCCCATGATGATATTTTTGCATTGTTACATGCTGTTTAGAGGATGAAAATTGTTCACTTATGGCAATAGATACCCAAACATGGTTATTATTAGTGAAAGAAACAGTGTTTCACTTGACTTGTCTTTTATATTTCCTCATGATAGTATAAGAAAATTTTTTTTCTCCCAAATAGCATTAGTAAATAGATGGTCTCTCTACACATTAGTTTAAGTGCCTTCCACTAATCTCTATTTCAGGTAAGACGATTGGACTATCTGAACCAAGAGATGCTATTGATACTCCATTTGCATAGTCAGAATTCTTAGTTTTGTGAAATATGTGTTATCTGTAAGAAGAGATAAAACTGAAGGCAATGAAGTATCCAAACTAGAGAGACTTCTTTAGCATCTTTAAAAATGCCTGATTCAAATGAGACTCATGAAAGTATTGTTATTTCATATCGTCATTTCAAACATGGACTCATTCATAGGATCACCATTAAAATTAGAAAAATACAAAATGGAAGGAAGTTCATTATATACTTAATTAAAAAGCTAAAAGCAAATCACTGATGAATAAATGAATTTAACTCCATGGACTGCCCCTGCCAATGGGGATAATAATCCTTCAATTACTCATCTTGAGCAATTCTTATAAAACTTTCATCCATAAATTCAATATAAAAGACCTCAATACATCAGACATCTCCCTCTTGATCCTTTGTTATCTCAGGGTAATCTAATGTCCTGCTTTGATGATTCTGTTTTCTCATTCTTGTCACAAAGTCTGTCTACAATTATTTATTGTCAAATATGTCCTTGCTCAAGTCTTAAGCATCTACATCTTGAATTCCCGTGATAACTAGTAATAGGATGTGATACACTAATAATTATCATAAATCTTTCCACCTAGATTGCAATTTTCCATGATTTTGGGGGAATAGGAATGATATCATTAGAACAAATTAATGTTAAAGATATGAACTTTTGTTTATTTTAAAACAAAACAAGATCTAGAACAATCTCATCCTACTCAATTCTTTCAATTAATTCTGTCCTCAAATATCTGTGCATCTAAAGCACCTTTCCAAGTTAAATGCTCGGATGGATTAATTCATTGGATTGTTAATTCAGCTTATGTAAATATGCCAGAGGCTTGAGTTTTATACATTATGGAGCATGTTAATGAAATAGCATCCATCTTTATGAACATATTTTTTTCAATGAAAATAAAGGTCAAATTAAAGTCAATAAAATGAGACTTATGGACACCTAATTCAAAATGACAGTGAACGTTGTAATTTGGTGTGCATGAATGAAATGAAATTTGGGTGAGAACATATCAATCTCAATAGCATACAGTCACTACCAACAAAGGCTCATGGAATAAATTAATTAGATTATTTTAATTTTTGCTGCATTTAAACACAAAATATATGAACATAAATTTAAATAATCTATAGGGAAATAAAGATATTACAGCCATCATTTTTTTTCTGAATATCATCCATTTTGGAAGAAATATAATCAAACTGGTTTCTAAGAAAATTATCAAATTCCAAAAAGTAAAATAATTCAAGAAAAGTTGTAGGTTATTGTTTGGACTTTTAAACTTAACATCAATTGTCTTACATCTTTCATTGTCTTTCATTTTAAGTAAAATAAAAAGTCTTGTGCATCAATACTTAAATCATTTTAGGGAACATGTACTGAAAGTAGTAAAACTAGTAGAAGAAAAGATGACAATTAAAGTTTAAGTAGTATAAACACAAACAACAGTAGAAACAGCAAAAAAGTCCAAATTCAGAAAATACAATATTTCTCATTGGGTATTACAAATATTACTCTTTATAGAAAGGAATTACTTTTTTTGTCTTTCTTTTACTTTGCTTTAGATGAATGATTCATCTCCCAATAGTAGGAAATGCAAAATTTTGAAATGATCCCTTGGATGCCTAGATGCAGACTGTATTGGGAAGGAAAAAAAAATGTTATAGAGGAAAATAAATGCTTTTAGGAAGAAAAAAGAAAATCTCATCACAAGATTTTTTTTTCTGCAATACCATAAGAATTCCTCATATTGCTCCAGCTTGTTTAGAGAATTTCTAAGTATAAAAAGCACTCAACAAAGGAAAAGTCATTGCTACCTGCAGGCATATGGTAAAAGTAATACTTTATGAATCATATGAAATATATATATATATATGTATATATGTATACATACATATATGTCTATATAGGAGGGTATATGTGTGGATAAATACATATGTGAGTGTGTGTGTGTATGTATATATATGTATGTGTGTGTGTGTGTGTGTGTGTGTGTATGTGTGTGTGTACAGGTATACATAGACAGAGGGCACAGGATCAATTGAATAGGAAGGGATGATATTTAAAAGGTGAAATTCAGAGGTCAGAGAGGAATATAATGAGTGGAGATTTGGTAAATTATGTCATAAAGAAGAGGTAAGGGATAACTGTTACAATGGAGGGGAAGAACAAGAAGGTAAAAGGGTATAGGTCAACCTTACTCTCATTGAATTTGGCTTAGGGAGGGAATGACATACACTCTAAATTGGGTATCTTGCCCTACAGCAGAGTAGGGCAGAAGGGGATGAGAGGGGTGATAATGGAGGAAATGGCATATTGAGGAGGAAGTTAACTAAAAGCACACACTTTTTTAAGGAGAAAAGGACAAAGTAGAGAATAGAACAAAAGGGAGGAAGGATAGGATGGAGAGAAACATAGTCAGTGTTTCACAATATATCCACTATGGAAATGTTTTGTGTAACTACACATGTACATCCCATATTGAATTGCTTATCTTCCCAGTAAGGGTGCGTGATGAGGGAGAAAGGGAAAGAATCTGGAATTTAAGGTTTTAAAATCAAATGTTTAAAAAATATTATTATTTTATTATTATTTACATGCAAGCGGGAAATAAGATATGCAGGCACTGGCATATGGAGATCCATCTTGCCCTACCAGATAGTTAAAGGGGTGATGGTGGTGGATATAGGAGAGAGCAGATTGGGGGAGGGGGAATACAGTGGGATCACTGTTTTGGGGTGATGGATAGGGGAAAGATGGGGAGAAAATTTGGAACTCAAAATCTTGTGGAAATGAATGATGTAAACTAAAATTAAACACAAAAGTTCATTGAAAAAATTAATTCCATTTGCAAATAATGTGATGAAAAATAGTATTGTACATAATCCTGGAGGCCTGTACAATAAGTTAATGAAGAAAGTAAAATCATCCTATATTATGAAATGGAACAAAAAAAAAAACAAATGAAACTAAAGATATTCCTTTTTTGACCATTTTTCTGATAAATTCTTAAAAATGATGTTATAGAAGACTTGCAGATCTATTGAGAGTAATGTCATTTCAATGTAAATTTTCAATATAATTGTGAGATTTTAAAATTAAAATGATATAAAATGACAGAAATTTGTTGATATATGCCCTAATGGAGCTTAGATATCAAGGCAAAATATATTCTGCCAAAAATTACAAACATATTTTCTCCCTTGCAGTTTGGTCTTATTACATGCTCCAAAATAATTCATTCACATCAAAAATATCAGGAAGAATTGTGAGGAGAAAGAAATAATGAAATAAATGAACCAGAGGTTTGTAAGCCAAAGAAAACTTGATTGAGTTTACTAGTGAGAATGGTTCTTTCTCTTGGGTAGAGTAAAATTGTTCAAGGAAGAAATATTGTTTTTCTAGGGCCAGAAAGGAATAGGGATTGTGTATTTGTTTCTAGGGCTCTGAGGAGATCTTACTTCATACTTCTTTGTCCATCAAACCAAGAATGTTATGGTTAAGCTAATTCTTGGGGTTTGAGTGTAATTTGGGACATGTTTACACTATATTCTGAGATGCTTGCAATTTCAAGTGAGAAGTGGGTTGGGAAACATAATGAAGTGGTATTAGCAGGTGATAGGATAGTTGGGTCAGAATCTATAGGATTTACCTACAGTCATCCAAGTATCTGTGACAGTTATCAATTTTACTTACATTACATCAAGGCATTATTTATTAGACAAATACAAATTAAAACAACCTTGGGATAACATTTTACAACTATCAGATTCACCAAAAATTGTTTAAAGGAAAAATGGCAAATGTTGGAACAGATGTGGAAAAAATGGGACACTAATTCATTGTTGGTAGAATTGTGAATGGCTCCAATCATTTTGGAAAGCAACATGGAATGTGTGTGGAAAGAGTTATTAAACTGCCTATACCCTTTGATCCCACAATGCTACTACTAGGTCTATTTCTCAAGATGATTAGGGGAAAAGGAAAAGAACCTCTATGTTCTAAAATATTTATAACAATGATAAGCTCATTGGTTTTAGAAAAACATAGATATACTTGCATGAAATAATGAAGAGTGAAATGAGCAGATCTAAGAGAATATTGTAGACAGGAATAGCAGTACTGTTTTAAGAACATCTTTGAGAAAATAAATTATTGTGACTATGATAAATACCCAATTTAATTACAAAGGACATATGAAGGAAGACAAAATCTGTATCCACAGAAAGAATTGATTAATAGAAGCATATAAAGAGTTATTTTACATATGTATACATATTTGTGTCTGGTAGTAGCCATCTCTTGAGTGGGGGAAATGGGAAAAAAGAAAAAAGGAAAAAAGAAATTTACATGATAACTTTATTATATATTTAAAAGGAATAGAAAGTTGTACATAATAGCTTTGTAGTTTCATATGCAATCACATTTTTATTATATTCTTTTATAGAAATATTTGTTTTATTATATATTTTAAAAAATTAATAAATATGGCATTGTTAATGAAATGAAAGTTTAAGAATTTGTCACCATTTGATCAATCTATAAAAAATAATTTTCATTTTTAAAGGCTTAGATTTTTAAAAGTATTTCAAAAATATTATTTATTATTAGCATTCTTTGTTTTATTTTGATTTTCATATTCTCTCCTAACCTTACCTCCATACCCACCCACTGAGAAACAAGCTATATGATGTCATAACATTTCCCCATTAGCAATGTTGTAAAAAAGCAAGAAAAATAACAATGTGAAAGAAAATCTTAAATTTTTCAGTCAGAGTTCACCAATTTTCCCTCTGATGATGTACAGCTTCTTTCATCATGAGGCCTTTGGAATTATCTTGGATCATTATGTTGATCAGAGTAGCTAAGTCTTTCACAACTGATCACTATTACAAAATTGCTATTATTTTATACAATGATCTCCTGATTCTGCTCACTTCACTGTGCATCAATTCACACTTCCAGGTTTTCTGAATCACACCTTCATCATTTTGTATAGTAATATTTTATCACATTATATACTTTGCAGTCAAAGGTGGAGAAGCTCTATACAACCAGTTAGACCGAGACCTGGAACTGACTGTGGTTCAGATCATGAGCTTCTTATAGCAAAATGTAGTCTTAAAGAAAGCAGAGAAAACCATCAGATTTTAAGGTAATAATGTAAATAAATTCCCTTATGAATATGTAGTGGAGGTGATAAAAAATTTTAGGGATTTGATCTAGTAGATCGAGTGCCAGAAAAGGGATGAGACATGGTAGGTAGAGTGACTGAAAAAAAAAACACTATGGATGGATATGTGTAATATTGTGGAGGAGGCAGCAGTAGCAGCAGCAACAAAATTAAATCATAAAAACGTCAAAAAAGCAAAATGGCTATCTGATTAGGCTTTGAGAAATAGCTCAACAGAGAAGGAAAGCAAAAGAGAAGGCAAAGGGAGGCAAGATGGCAGAGTAAAAGCAGGAACTTGCTTAACCTCCCATACCAACCACCTCCAACACCTGTAAAATAAGACTCTGAACAAATTTTAGAGGTACAGAACCCACAAAGGGACAAAGAGAAACAAGTCTCCCACTGAATGCAGACTGGCAGACTGATGGGCAGGGTCTACTGCATCATATTGGGGACTGAGTGGTCCCACTTGAGCTGTGTGGGGCCAGGCCTGGGGCAGCCCAGACTAGCAGGAAGTACCTGCCAGAGCAGAAATCAGGAAAGTGAATCACTGGCAGCTGTGGCAGTTTCCAGACTTCTCAACCATTAAACACCAAAGAGAAAGTAAAAGTTCAGTGGGGAACTCTGTTGGGGTGACAGAAGAGCATGGTCCGACCCCTGCCCCCAGGCTGAAAGGTGGCAAAGGTGCAGCGGCTGCAGCTGCTGCCATGTGGCTGCCTCCAAAGGTCCTGCCTGGCCTGCAGATTGTAGGGGGACCAAGTGACAATTCAGAGGGTAATTGCTCTTGCCTTGACGTGCTTGGATATGTGTCACAGTCTTGAGTGGTGGTCCTGGTATGTGTGGCCAGTGTGCCAAAGCTTGTGGTGGTTGTAGAGAGGGTGCTTTCCTTATAGCTCTGACAACACTTGTGAAAACTCCAGCACTTTGGGACACAGCTCTCTCCACTCTGGAAGCAAAGTTCTGCTGTGGCAAAGAGCTCAAAAGTCAAGTAATTGGCTGGCAAGATGAGCAAGCAGAAGTGCAATCAGACTATAGAATCCTTTTTTGGGAGTACAAAAAGAGGCAAAACATAAACCAGAAAAAGACAACAAAGTCAAAACCCCTGCATGAAAAGCTTCCAAGAAAAATATGTATTGGTGACAGGCCATGGATGAACTCAAGAAGGATTTTGAAAATAAAGTGAAAGAAGTGGAGGAAAAATTGGGAAAAGAAATGAGAAAGATGCAAGAAAATCATAAAAAGTGAGTCAAAATCCTGCTAAATGAAACCCCACAAAATACTGAAGAAAATAACACCTTAAAAAATAGACTAACTCAAATGGCAAAAGTGGTCCAAAAAGACAATGAGGAGAAGAATGCCAAACTTGCCAAATGGAAAAGGAATTTCAAAAACTCACTGAATAGAATAATTCCTTTAAAATTAGATTGGAGCAAATGGAAGCTAATGACTTTATGAGAAATCAAGATACTATAAAACAGATCCAAACAAATGAAAAAATAGAAGGCAAAGTGAAATATCTCATTAAAAAAAAAAACATTGACCTGGAAAATAGATTCAGGAGAGATAATTTAAAAATTATTGGACTACCTGAAAGCCACGATAAAAAAAAGAGCCTAGACACCATCTTTCAAGAAATTCTCAAGTTAAATTGCTCTGATATTGTAGAACCAGAGGACAAACTAGAAATTGAAAGAATTCACTGAACACCTCTGATAAAGATCCCCAAAAGAAAACTCCTAGGAATATCATAGCCAAATTCTAGATTTCCCAAATCAAAGAGAAATATTACAAGCTGTCAGGAAGAAACAATTTGAGTATTGTGGAAACAGAATCAGGATAACACAAGATCTACCAACTTCTACATTAAGTGATTGAAGGGCTTAGAATATGATATTCTGGAGGTCAAAGGAGCTAGGATTAAAACCAAGAATCGCCCACCCAGCAAAACTGAGTATAATGCTTCAAGTGAAAATATGGTCATTCAATGAAGTAGAGACTTTCAAGTATTCTTGATGAAAAAAACAGAGCTAAACAGAAAATTTGGCTTTCAAATACAAGAATCAAGAGAAGCATGAGAAGGTAAACAGGAAAGAGAAATCATAAGGAACTTATTAAAGCTGAACTATTTATATTCCTACCTGTAAAAAAATGATAATTGTAATTTATGATATTTTTCTCAGTAGGAGGATAGTTGAAGGGAATATACATGCATTTATATGTATCTATAGGAGATTGTATGTGTGTATAAATACATATGTGAGTGTGTGTATATGTGTGTACATATACATAGACAGAGGGAACAAGATCCATTAAACATTCAGGGATGATATCTAAAAAATACAGTTAAGAGGTAAGAGAGGAATATAAAGGGAGAAAGATAAAGGAAGAAATAGAATAGGGTAAATTATGCCATATAAAAGAGGCAAGAGAAAACTGTTACAATGGAGGGGAAGAGCAGGAAGGTGAAAGGGAATGGATCAACCTCACTCTCATTGAATTTGGCTTAAGGAGGAAATAACATTCACACTCAGTTGGATATCTTACCCTACAGGAGAGTAGGGGACAAGGGGATAAGAGCAAGGGTGAAAGAGGGTAGGGAAGATTGGGGCAAAAGGGTAGTTAGAAGCAAACACTTTTCTTTTTTTTTTAAATTTTTAAAATTTACTTTTAGTTTACAAGATTCAATTCCACAATCCTTTGAGTTTCAAATTTTCTCCCCTCCCCCCCCCCCGCAGAGTGGCATGTAATCATGTATAGGATCTGCAAATACTTTCACATTGTACAATAGTTTGGTTATATAGAAGGGCTGTAACCAATAAGTAATCACTGAGAAAAAAAAACAAACATGAAAAAGAACAATAGCATGTTTGAAGCAAACACTTTTCAAAAGGGATAGGGTCAAAGGAGAAAATACAATAAGTGGGGGGGAATAGGATGGAGGGAAATATAGTTAGTCTTTCACATTATAATTGCTATGGAAATGTTTTGTGTGCCTATACATGTACAACCTATATTGAATTTGTAGTCTTTCCAGTGGGAGTGGGTGAGGAGGGAAGAAGGGAAATAATGTGGAAATCAAAGTTTTAAAAATGAATGTTAATTTTACATGCAGCAGGGAAGTAAGATATACAGGCACTGAGGTATAGAAATCCATCTTGCCCTATGAGAAAGTTAGCGGGTGTAGGGGGAGGTAAGGGGAGGATATAAGAGAGATCAGATTGGGGGAAGGGATATTTAGTAGGCTTGCTATCTTGGAGTGGGGTGTAGGGGAAATACAGGGAGAAAATTTGTAATGCAAAATCTTGTGGAAATGAATGTTGAAAACTAAAAATAAATAAATCACAGATTATTTTTTTAAAAGAGAAAGGAAAAAAGGAAAGATATAACTGAAGGTGGAATTCCAGAAAACAGCAAAGAGAGATAAGAAGGCTTTCTTAAATGAGCAATGGAAAGAAATAAAAGAAAATAATAGAATGAGAAAGACAAGAGATTTCTTCAGGCAAATTGGAGACATCAAGAGAATGCTTTATGTAAAAATGATCATGAGAAAAGAAAATGTTATGCAATAACAGAATAGAAGATATTAAAAAAAAGTGGCAAGAACATACAAAAGAACTGTAAGAAAAAGATCTTAACATCACTGATAATCATAATAATGTGGTTACTGATCTAGAGGCATATATCTTGAAGCAGTCTAGTGGCATAGCAGACAGAGTACTGACTTGAAATCAGAAAAACTATTTTCACAAGTTCAGATTCATCTTTGGATACTTACTAGCTGTGTAATCCTAGCCAAGTCACTTAACCTTGTTTACTTCAGTTCCTAATCTGTATCATGAACTGGAGAAGGAAGTGGCAAGCCATTATAGTATCTTTGTCAAGAAAAATACCTAATATCATCATGAAGACTCAGACATAACTGAAACAATGGAACAACAACAAATAACGTGAACAATGTAGTCTAATGGGCCTTAGGGAGCATTGTTAAAAATAAGGCTACTGGGGATGAACTAGTTAAAATCTTAAAAGATGATGCTGTTAAAGTATTGAATTCAATATGCCAGCAAATTTGGGAACTGCCGCAGTGGCCCCTGGATTGGGAGAGATCAATCAGTTCCAACCCTAAAGAAGGGTGATTCCAAAGTATGTTCATACTATCAAACAATTTGATTCATTTCACATGCCAGCAAGTTTATGCTTAAATTTTTTGTAAGCTAGCCTTCAATGGTATGTGACCTGAAAATAAGCAGAAAAGCAGGCTAGTTTTTGAAGAGGCAGAGGAACTAGAGACAAAATTGCTAACAGTTTCTGGATTATGGAGAAAACAAAGGAGCTCCCTGTTTAATTTTGCTTCTTTAACTACAATAAAGCCTTTGACTGTAAGCATGACAACAAATTATGGGAAGTCCTCAAAGAGAAAGGAGTACCAGATCATCTTGCTTGTCTACTAAGGAACTTGTATGCAGGTCAAGAAGTAACACTTAAAACCCAACATGGAACAACTGATTGATTCAAGATTGGAAAAGGAGAAGAATAAGGCTGTATATTGTCACTTTATTTATTTAAATTATTTGCATCATGTGAAATGCTTGGTTGGATGAATTAAAAGCTGTTATTAAGGTTGCCAAGAAAAATATAAGCAATCTCAGATATGCAGATTATACTCTGATGGCAGAAAGTGGAGAGAATTAAGAAGCTTCTTGTTTTTTTTTCTTTTTGGAGGGGGGAAGGCAGGGCAATTGGGGGTAAGTGGCTTGCCAAGGTCCCACGTCTAGTAAATGTGGCAAGTGTCTGAGGCCAGATTTGAACTCAGGTCCTTCTGACTCCAGGGCCAGTGCTGTATTCACTGCAACACCTAGCTGCCCAGCATTAAGAAGCTTCTTGATGAGGTTAAAATGGGTGTGTAAAAAAGCTGGCTTGAAACTTAATATTTCAAAATATACTAAGATCTTTACAACTGGAATCATCACTCCCTGTCAAACAGAGGGAGAATAAGTTGAAGCAGCATCAGACTTTATTTTCTTGAACTCTAAGATCACTGTAGACAGTGACTGCAGCTATGAAATTAAAAGATGCTTGCTCCTTGAAATGAAAGGTAGGCAGATTTGGTTAACATGCTGAAAGCAGAGGCATCACCTTTGCCAACCAAGGTCTATATAGTAAAAATATCATTTTTTTCAGCAGAGATGTGTGTCTGTAAGAGTTGTACTATAAGGAAATCTGAACACCACAAAACTGACACTTTCAAAATGAGGTGCTAGGCAAGACTTTTGAAAGTCCCTTGGAGAGCAAGGAGATCAAATTAGTCAATACTTATTTCAGACTATTCATTGGAAAATCAAATACTGAATCTGAAGCTTAAATATGTTGGCCACATAATTAGAAGTCATGAGTCATTGGAAAATACTTTTTTTCTGGGAAAGACTGAAGGCAAAAATAGAAGGGAATGGCAGAGGATGAGATGGAGATATAGTGTCATGAAGCCATGAACATGAACTTGGATAGATTCGGAAACAGTGGAGGATGGAAGGGCCTGGAATGCTATGGGGTAAAGAAGAGTTGGGCACTACTGAATGACTAAAAAACAACAAATTCCATCAGAATCATATACCACAACTTGTTCAGTCATTTCCCAATTGATGATCATCCCTTTGATTTCCAATTTTTTTGCCACCACATGAAGAGCTGCTATGAATATTTCTTCAAATGTAATTCCTTTTCCTTTTCCTTTGATCTCTTTGTGATAGAGAACTACTACTGGTATTTCTAGGTCAAAGGGTATGTGCAGTTTTATAAGGCTTAGATCAGTGGTTCTCAACCTTTCTAATGCCGCGACCCTTTAATACTCATATGTGGGCGTATCTGCATGCAGGCGGACCCGCCTGGAGACAGATAGAGGAGCAGTGTCTCAGTTCCTAAGACAATCAAAAATATGTGTTTTCCAATGGTCTTAGGCAACCCCTGTCACCTCTGGGAAAAGGTTGTTCTACCCCCAAAGGGGTCGCAACCCACAGGTTGAGAACCGCTGACTTAGATATTTCCAAGCGTGAATGTATAAGGATCTCATATGTTACAAGAAAATTCAATATACTTGACCTTGTTCTAGTTAAACACTTATTCTAGTTAAAGTGTTGACAGGCTTATCTTGTGATTGTGCTTGTAAAAAGAGTTTCTACCTAAAAATATTCAAATATTTCTGGTATAGATGAGTGAAGATTTCTCTGTTTCACCAAACAAAGCAATACAACATTTGCTATCTATCAAAATTTCTTATCTGTGGAAACTGGTGTTATAAGAATGAACTATTATTAAGACAAAAAATATCAACTAATGGTTTAAAAATAATGAGTAGAAATGCTAAAAGATAATAGATTTGTAGAAATCATGAACCAAAAATATACCACCCAACACCCTAATAATAATAACAATGATAATAAAGTTGTGGTTTCATCTTATGGAGATGATACTTGGAAGTACTTCTATCTGTAAATATCTGTAAGCAATGTTTTATATCACACGATTGAAATTCATTTCATGTTTTTGTAATCTTATAATTAATAATATTATTTAAATTAATAATAAAATTAATTGCATAACTTGCTTTTTTAAAAGTGCGGATAGGAATGCTTTCTTGTTAAAAAAAAAAGATGGGTGACACACATAACTTTTGGAAACCATTGGCCCATGTAATATAATTTTTCATGAATTATGTTTTCCAAGCATGAATAACTTATGGTTTTTCTCATTGGTATTAATTCAACTGATGAGCCTTTGTAGCATTGTGGGGTTTGCTGCAATTAATACAGTGGCACCTGTTAACAGAGACATTCATATAAAGTGTACCACCCCTCTTTCTTTTGTTTCTCTTTTACAAACTATATAGGTAACTATATCTTTTGGGATTTTGAATTTAACCTCTGATGTCCATTCTACTTTTGGAATTATAATGATATGATCCTGTGATAGGTGTTTAACATATATCTTCATGTTTAATGTCTTGCTTAACAACAAAACTCAGTAGATTATTGAACACATTTGTTCAATGCATTTCCTTCAGTTCTCTCATGTATTGTTGTAAAAAGTTACTAAATTATTTCTTTACTATTTTACTTTAGAAAATTATTTCCAACAAACTTTCTTGACCTTCATCTTTTTTTGTAAGGTATTTTTCAAAGAATATTTTAAAACTATGGACAGGTTCTGAACATAAGTATATCTTAATCAGCTGAAATTTGTCTGTGAGATTTTCCCTAGACATTACATTTTAGGGAATATCTGCTGATACCATCTGGTTACCTCAATAAAAACTCCACTTGCCAACAGAACATTTCTCTTTTTAGAAAGAAGCTACATGATCTTTATGATGTCTTCTTTATAACACATACAAATGCATACATAATCATTTATATACACACAATCTCTAAAAGTTCATAGTTGGGTCATTCTCTACGTATAGCATATTGGCGATCTTTAATAAATTTGAATGGTCCAATAAAATTTAATTGAGTCCAACAAGCATTTATTAAGTACCTACTATATATCAGGTACTGTGGCAGGGGTTGGAGATATAAAAACAAAAATGAAACATTTTCTTCCCTAAAAGGTTTTTTTTTTTTTTCAAATTTTCAAGGGTGCGGATATATGCACAAAGTAAGTAAAAGCAAAGCATGGACAAAATATGGACAACTTGGTAGCACAGTGAATAGAGTGCTGACCCTGGAATCAGGAGGATGAGTTCAAATGCAGCCTCAGATGCTTACTAGCTATATGACCCTGGGCAAGTCACTTAAGCCTGTTTGCCTCGGTTCCTCATCTATAAAGTGAGCAGGGGGAGGAAATGGCAAACCAACTCCAAATGGGGGAATGGAGAGTTGGACATAAAGTTTGGAGAAGGTACAATAAAACTGGGGAGATCCAGAAAGGTCTCAGGCATGAGATAACAGCTAAGGTAAGCTTCAGTGGGAGTTGGTGTCTCCATGAGGCAGAGAAGAGGAGGTAAAGAATGTATAATCTTGCATATTGTGCCTGCAAGATGTATCTGTCTGGATGTCCCATTGGAAGCTCAGAAGCTCAGAGTCAATATATCCTATATTAAATTTATTTCCATTCTTTCTGACTTCTCTGAGGCACCATTCAGTCTACCTTTCTATTTTATTTTATTTTGAATAATATATTATTCTTTCATATTTCTTCCAGGTATCAATCTCATTAAATACATTTTAAAAAATCACCTGGCATAATATTCTCTTCTCTATTTCCTCTACCACTAACATACTGCAGGACTTCATTAACATCTACCTGGAATATTATATTTTTAGTTTTTATTTTTTTGAAAGTTACTGTTGTCTTCTATCACCTATTCTCTCCCTGAGATAGCCTTATGTAAAACTCTGGAAAGTGTGTTCAAGTATGATAGAATTCCTCTCAGGTTTATTGAAAGGCATCACAATCCTTGCAATGCTGGGTCTTCTCATTGTTTTTTTTCTCTTTAATTTCAAAGGAAATCTACTTATTATTGTCTGGAATAGTCTTAGAAGGTAACAAAAATGATGAAAACTTCTAAAAACCCTGGAAAATCCTGCTATAGTTTACCTTTCCCTGACTCAATCTAAAAACAAATGTATAGGCTTAGATAAAATAACTATTAATGGTAGAATGGTCTTAAAATAAATTAACAGTATCTAGAGACAAGTAAAAAATGGAAATTTCCACTTTATGATACTTAATTTTTTTAAATTGAATCTATCAAAACAATGAGAAAGGGCTTGTGCACATCCTTGATTTAATCAAATACATTTTGTGAAAGACTAGGTCACACTAACATAATTATACAAAGGAAGAAGCTATGTCAAGATGATAGAGAGATTAATTGGACTTGATTTTGAGAAGTAGGAACAAGTATGGAATTTCTAATACATCTTTGAGTGTCAAAGGAAGGACTGAATTTTGGAACAGAAGAGAAATATTAAGGAATATTATTGGCCTTATATGGAGATCACCTATGCAAAGGCAAGGAGATATAAGAGGTAGTATTGTTTATGCAGAAGAATAAGAACACCAATTTTCTTAGATCTTATTATATTTGAAGGGGATGATTCTAATAATCCAGAAGAGGTACATTGTTTATGTGTATAGGAAAAGTCATGGCACTTTTATTATTTTCTTAAATTCCGTAATTCTAAAGATCACATAGGGATAGTTGATATTATATTCAATTTAATAATCTGGAAACTAAAATTGTCAGACTCTGCAATAATAGCAGCACCTGAGATTAAATTAAAGGTTAATCTTCCATTCTCCAAGTTCAGAGATCTACTTTAGGTTCTTGTCATTCCCTTTTTAACTGTCTTTTCAAAAATCTCAGACTTGACTTTTGGGGGCGGAGCCAAGAAGACAGAGTACAGAAAATGTTTCAATAAACTTTTCCAACATTCCTCTCCAAAAAATGTTTTAAAATAAAGAGTCAAATCAAATTCTTGAGTGGAAGAGTCAAGAAAAGGTCAATGAGACATTCTTCCTTCCCAAAACAATTTAGGAGGTTGGGAAAATAGATCTGTAGCATGTAGGTGAAGGCTGGCCTGAAGCCTGCATGGATGAAATACCAGTGATGGGACTAGATGGTAGAGAGAGAAGTAGGAAGAGATTCAGGAGCTCCTAAACCAGAGATGGTAAAGTGTCAAGGCAACTGGTTAGAAGAGGACTAAAGTAGATTCCTGTGCTAATGCTGAATGTAGGACCAGACACTGCTTGGCAGCTCCATTTCCTGTTACCAGTCCCAGATAATAGTTCATGGGCATGAAGGAGCACTTTTGGTCAAGAGGGAGTAGAACCCCTGAGGGGAAACTGGTAAATCCATTGTCTATACACATTTCTGAATCATAGTTCAAAGGAAAGGAGCACTTTTGGTCAAAAGGTTGTGAATGGCCTGAGGGGAAGTCTCACTTTGAGTAACAAGAGATTAGGGACCCTGATTGCAATCCCAAGTGATCAGGGATACTTTCTGGGTAAGAAATAGAAAGACCAGCAGAACAGTGATCATATCTCTCCCCAAATCATATCTGGAATAACTGAAATCTCCCAAACCCCCAGAGTTAGCTCTGAAAGCAACAGTACAAAACAGGCTAAAGCTTGAGAGAATATTCTACCAAGTCAGGAACAGAACCCAGCATTAACATAAACTTCCAAATCAAGAAATAAATTATAAAAATGAACAATCAAAAAGAGAACTTGATCATAAAAAGGTCCTATGGTGACAGGGAAGATATGCATAAACCCAGAAGAAGACAACGAAGTCAAAACAAAACAAAAAAGCATGGAAGGAAAAAAAGGTGAATTGGTCACAAGCCCAACAAGAATTCCTGGAAGAACTAAAAAAAAAAAAAGTAAGAATGGTAAAGGAAAAATTAGGGAAATAAATGACTGGCAAATTGGAATATTATGAGAGAAAAATGTTAATAGCTTGGTAAAAGAGGCACAAGAAATAGAGAAGAAAAATAACACCTTAAAATAGAAATTTTGGCCAAAAGGAAAAAGAGGTACAAAAATTCACTGATGGAAACAATTCCTTAAAAAGCAGAATTGGGCAAGTGGAAGCTAATGACTCCATGAGACAGCAAGAACATATTAAAAAAAAAGTTGAAAGAATGAAAAAAAAACAAACCAGAAAGTGTGAACTACTTCATCAGAAAAAAAACAACTGACCGGGAAGACAGATCAAGGAGAGATAACATAAGAATTATTGGATTTCCTGAAAAGCATGATCCAAAAAAGAGCACAGACATCATATTTCAAGAAATTAGCAGGGAAAACTGTCCAGTTATCCTCAGACCCAGAGGTTAAAATAGAAATTGAAAGAATCGATTGATCACCACCTGGAAGAGACTCCAAAATTAAAACTCCCAGGCATATTACACCCAAATTCTGGAGCTCCCAGATCAAAGAGAAAAAACTTCAAGCAGGCAGAAAGAAACCATTGACATACCATGGAGCCAGTCAGGATCACACTAGATTTAGCAATGACCACATTAAAGGAGCAGAGAGCTTAGAATACCAATACTAAGTATATATGCTAAAAGGATCAAAGAAAAGGGGGAAAGACCTATTAATACAAAATTTTTTATACCAGTTTTTTTTTTACAATGGCAAAGAATTGAAAATAGATGGGATGCTCATCAATAGGGGAATGACTGCAAATGTTGTGGTATATGATTTTGATAGAATACAGTATTATAAGAAATGACATGCAGGGTGGTTCATAATAAGAGGAAGATTAAAAAATCATCAAAGTTATTGAATACCTTAAAAATAACAATATATATGCAATGGTCCTCACCATAGACACTCCCCCTACCTCTGCAAAGGTGTAAAGATGCCCCTCACCATTCCTTTGCATGGTGTTCCTTTCATTTGCATTCTTATGACCATTGTTTATATTGTTTTGTTGGCTCTGTTAATTTTACATTAGTCCATATAAGTTTGTCCATGCTCCTCTGAATTTACTTTGTCATTTCTGAATTATTTGATAAGATTCATCTATCTCAATTTGTTTAGCTATTTCCTCAGTTAGTAGACATCTACGTCATTTCCAGTATGTTTAAGTAAAACAAAAAGTGGTGCTTTAAAATTTTGGTTTATATTGAGACTTTCATTTTTTAATGAATGATCCCTTTGGGGTATAGGGCAATTTACCCCAAAATGGAATCTATGGGTCAAAGGACATATATATTTTAGGAACTTTATTTGCATATTTACAAGTTGCACATGAGAATGTATCAATATATAGCTGCACCAGCAATGCCTTAATGTGATGATCTTCCCATAATTTCTCCATTTATTCCTGTGTTTTGTAATTTTTTTGTCAATTTGCTAAGTGTGGATGTAGGATGAAAACTCATGATTGTTTGCAATTCCTATTTCTCCCATTACTAGTCATATGACACATTCTTACATACGGTTGCTGGTGCTCTGCAATTCTTTTGAAAATTATTTGTTTATATATCTTTAGACCCTGTATAGAGAATGACTTTTCATCTTACATATTTCTGATCACTACCTTGGATGCCAAATGCATACCTGTGGGTTTCCAAGTGTATCTAGACTCTTAGATAGTTATCTTGGATATCAAGTCCTTAGCTGAGAAATTTGACACAAAGATTCCTCCCCAAGGCACCACTTTCCTTCTTACTATAAATATATTAATTTAGTTTATATAAAAAGTTTTCAATTTTATGTTATGAAAATGATGTCACCTTTCACAACTCTTTCCTTCTCTTTTTATTTAAGAATTCATCTTAAAATATCCATAACTGTTATTTATGTGATTTGTTCCTCTTCAAATTTATGTATAGCAAGATCTATATCTTTTGGGTTGAAAAAGAAAAAAAAATTGACACTGTGGCTCTCAATAGATGTCAAATCTTCATGAGTTATATATACCATACAAGAAGTATGCTTAGTGAAGAGTGGTACATTGTCAGACAGAAGGGTTTACAGTGGGGCCTTCATGTGCTTATTCACTTTTGATGTATTTCAATATATTAAAGTTTTTTAGTATCCGATAAAATGTATTTATCAACTATAATACTATGTAGTTAATACATACATATTCACAAATCTTCCCAAAATGTCTAGATAGCTTAAAAAATTAAAGCAAAAAAAAAAACAACACTACACTTTGAACATAGCATTCATAATGTGAGCAGAAATGAATGAATGGATAATTAAGTGCTTCTTCTGTGCCAAGCACTGTGTTAAAGATTGTGATATTTTTTTTAAAGTGAAGAAAATCCGTTATTCCAAGGAGTTTGCAATCAAACTGTGGCGGCAACATATGAAATTCACATGCAGAGGCAAAAAAAAAAGTCTTCATAATCTTAAAGGTGCAGTAGCAGCTTTAATGATTTGGCCTAGAAAATTTAGTTTCCATGAGTACAGCAGATACCTGGAAATCTGAAGGTCATAGAGGCAGAGCAGGTGGTAAGGAGTAGTAACTATGCATCTTACCAGAAAGAAAACAGTTGATACTGGCATCATCCAAATAATCCAGTTTGGGTTCGGGTTGCCTTTGGCCAGGTGAGCTGAGTGAAATGAAGGTGACAGGGTTGGAAGGGAAGGGAGAAGTCCTGTGGTGGTGGGCATTTCTATTGCCAATTGCTGTCCAAGGGTGAAAAAAAGCACATGAAAATGGTAAAAACTTTATGGAAAGGCAGCATGTTACAGTGGAAAGAAATAGAACATGTAGTCATAAACTGAGTTTGAAGTCTAACTTTGTTACTAACTCCCTGTGAGTAACTGTAGAAGTCACATAGCCTCTCTGGCCTCAGTGTTCTCCCTTCTAAACTCAGTTTTCAGTTTTTCATAATTGTTAGATCACTGAAATTAGAATTCAGAAATATCTGGATTCAAAACCTGCCTCAGACACTTAGTAATTGTGTAACCGTGGGTGAGTCACTTACCTTTTTGTTTCTGTTTCTTCATTATAAAAATGAAAAGGATGTATTTGTTGACCTCTAGAGTCCCTTCTAACTTCAAATTATATTCATGTATTTCATTTCTTTTATTCTTATCATGATTGTCAGTCACATTACAAAGTAAAACCAATGATGATCAGATTGTTAACAAGATTGTTTAAAATTTAGATTTTTCATTTACTATTGTTTAATGTGAATCTTGACCTAGGTTCATAATGACTTGAGCAATCAGCTACTGATAACATTAAGCCATCATGATGTGCCAAAGATTTAAAAAACCCAATATTTTTAAGTGGAAAACTACATATGTCACTAATGTAAATATTATAATCTATACAGTTAAGAAATCTAGAAATATAATATTCTAAACTTTTCAGTAATACATCAAAGAAAGTTTTGAACCATTTTGTTAAAAAGAAAAATGTACTACATCACCATTAATTTGCAAGAACTAATTAATATCAATGAATATGTAAATTTGCTATTTGAATTTCAATACAAACCTTTATATGAAGGTAGATGAAAGCTAAAAATGAGTCCCATGATTTAGTGAGCATAGATAACAATTTATTTCTTCCACTTGGATACCTCAAATACCAAGATAGATAACTTTTACAAGGTAGTTTTTTATTCTGACAATGATTATGATTAAGTAACACAGTCAATTACACTTAGGACAACACCTTTGAATTACAATATAGTCATGTGTTAATGCAAGAATTTAAAAAATTAGGAGAGGATCCTGGAAAGATGACAGAGTAGATCAGAACATTTCAAGCTCTCAAGATTTTCTTCCAAAACAGAGATAAAATAGTGCCTCTAGGTGAACACGGAGCCATGAGAAGAAGTAAAAGCAGGGGTAGAACAGGGGTCCTCTTGGGTAAATTGGAGAAGACCTAAAGAAAAATCCCAGGATTAGATTTCCTCCCAGTGAAGGGTAAATACATCCAAGCTAGGATCTGCTTTAACAACAAACAGCAAGCCTTGGGGTTAGCTGGGTTGGAAGGCTGACTCAGCAATGCCACAGGAACTTTTGCCCAAGGACATTGAGGGGAACTGTGTATCTGACCTGGGAAATATCTAGGGAAGCTCTTTTGACAAGAAAGGCCAGACATACCTGTGCTGCAGAGAGCTGCAAGGATGAGAAGGAACCAGCACATGCCTGGTGAGAGTAGAAGCAGTAGAGTGGGAATATTCTGGCAGTGGGCACTTACAGGAGGTTGGAAGTTTGGCTTTGGTTTCAGGCTAGAGGGGAAAACTGAAGATTTGGGGCAAGAGGCATGTAATGCCATGCACCAGCAGATTCCCAAAGGAATGCTACTGTGAACAGCTTTTA
>CM053581.1:301092600-301102936 GCA_028627135.1 Pseudochirops cupreus | reverse complement strand
TTCCCTTATTTGGTTTTGAAAATCCTTCTTCAGCTCATCTCTAGCTTTAAGGCATTCTTCCTGTTTATTGGAGGCCCCTGGTGGGGGTGCTCTGGCTGTGCTCTCCTCCTCCCTCTCTCTCCCATGATCTTTCTTTTCCGCAAAGAAGGAATCAAGGGTTTGGGAGCTGTTCTTACTTTGCTTCTTATGCTTATTCTTACTCATGGTTCTTCAGACTGTGATTTTTTTTTTAAATCTCTGTGGGGCTCTGCTTCCAGAAGGGAAAGCTCTGTCCCAAATCACTGGGGTCCTCCTGGCTGTCATAGCTCTCAGGAAGGTGCTGGGACTCTTCCTAATTACTTCCAGCTGACTGGATAATGAAGACTCCAAGACTGAGGCCCGAGATGGCGATCCTGATCCAGGCTGCTCAACACGAGAGAACTGGCTGAGAAGACTGGCCTGAGCACAATCGCTAAGTCCCCCTGCTGTCTGCAGGCCATGAGTGGGAAGCTACAACATAGAGGCGGGTGCAAAACCTCTGCCTTTCGCTTTTCCTCTCTGGAGGCCTTTTGGCCAGACTGCTTATCTCCCCCTTTCACAATCCCCACTTGCAGCTGCTGCTAATCCGCTCACCTGAGAGGCCCCTCCGCTCCTCCCTTCCAGCTGCCCCAGCTGGTTTTGGTTCACAGTGCTGATATGGTTTCTCGTAGCCGAGCTGACTTTAGTGGGAAGTACCTTTGTGTGCATTTTGGAGTTCTAGGATTGGTTTAGAGTCCTGTTTTATGGGTATTTTGGGTTGGCTATGTGAGAGTTGCGATATGTTGCTGCTGCTATGCCACCATCTTCCAGAATATACTTTTAAGTTGGATCTGCATTATTACCATTTTCTACATTTTTCTTTAAGTCAGAAAGTCAACAAAACAACCATGCTCTGATTTTTAACACTTGCTAATTTTTGAGGTGTAAATGTACACACACACAAAAAAAAATATAACCACTAACAAACCTCTGGATATAGCTTTTGTGCTTATGTATTCCAAACAGATTTTTGCTTCATTCAAACCATGATCTTCCTACTCACAGTATAATGTTACTGAGATAATTGAAGCCATCTGGTGGGAACTTACTGAACTTTTCAAAAGCTTTCTTTCTTCGCACCCCTTTTGTCTTCCTTTCCTCTGATTATAGAATAAATATAATTTTATTCTTCACTAAGGCTAGAGTCCTTCACTGTACACTTGAACTCTAATCTAGTACTTGCTTTGCTCTAGTAATTATCACCACCAATCCAGACCACTTATGAATTTTTTATTTTTCATACCACTGGCTTTTGACCACATGCCTATAAACATGATTAGGTCTCCCAAATCTTAAACACCACCCCACCACCACCACCATCATCATCATCATCATCAACAGCAGCAGCAGCAGCAGCAGCACAAAAGCAACTGTTACGCTCAATTATTCCTGAGCACTCTTCAGACTCCTCCAGCTCCTTATCTGCTGCCTTTTCCCACTTCTCTTTACCAACTCCCCTTTACATTTAGAATATTAGCTCCTTAATGGTGTGGATTATTTTGTTTGTTTATATTTCTATATCCTGAGCTTAGCCTGGAATGTAGTAAGCCAATAATTAATTAGTTCTCTCTGTCTCTCTCTCGCTCTCTTTCTCTCTCTCTCTGTCTGTCTCTCTGTCTCTGTCTCTGTCTCTCTGTCTCTGTCTCTTTCCCTCTCTAACTCTCTCCCCCCATTTGTCATTGTATCTTCCTCACTACCTATTACTACTTCTACACTCTCTATATGTTTTTAAACAAATGTTTCTTTATTTCTATAGAAAAGGAACAGATTATGCTAACAAAATTTGCTTGCAGTCAATCATAACAACTTGCTCAAGGTCATCACACTAAGCAATGCTGGAAGTAAGAATGAGGCCTAGAACTTATATTACAGGATTCCATTCAGTAGACTATATTGTGTATTAGAAATGGAAAGAGTGCATAATTGTGACTTATTTATGTGTACCCAGAGCCAATGAGCCATGATATTCATAATAAAAGCAAAATGGTAAGTTTTGGGAACAAAGAGTGAAAAGAGAAAAGAAAAAGAAAATGAACCCATTTTTCATGTTAGTAACATGTTCTCATGCTCTTTTGGGATCTAAGTTGTCCTGCTTTTCTATTTCATTTAATTGGTCAATAAATGGTGAGTGAAGACAACAGGGGTTAAGAAAAGTTTTGAATACAGAAATAATTACCTGCAGTTGGACCAGATTTTCACCTGCTCTAGGTTAAATAGATTTAAGGGCAACCCTGCAGATGATTACACCATTTCGACACCTTCGAGATACTTCAGAATGCAAATACACAAATATAATTAACAAATATCTGCTCTCATATCTCCATTAACTTTACTGACTTGATTATTATGAAGAAAATTTGAGAAAAGCAGAAGTGTGGAAAGGGTATTAAAAACTGATTTATCATCCACCAACTATGATTTATTCTTTGCCTAATGACATTATTCATCTATGAAAGAAAATACTCATGTATTCCAAAATAACTGTACTTTTCTCAGCTTAGAATAACTGCAATGTTTAAATAAGGTCAGATAAAATAAGCATGATTTGAGCATTATTTTTGGATGAAACAAAACCCAGCTTTAATATCTTTAACTGTATTTAAAAAGGTCTTATTGCTATGTGTTTGAAATTCATTGAAACAAGAGTCATTAATCCAAGGTTTCACAATCCAAAATACTTTTTTCAAAATTATTTTCCCTTCATATAAAATTTCCACATAAAAATTTTTGAAGAATCTCCAACACCACAGAATTATGTCCATTGACACTATGCAGTCCATAAAATGTACTAAACTGCCTCCTCCCAATCCCAACGCCAAGGAGGGCAACTCAAAATCTAATTGAAAGGCATATCCTAGCTTTTCATGCTATGATAAATTGTCCTTTGAGTTGACAGGTCTTTCTAGAGTAACATTGGGCTGCAGCATGCTTTAGATGCGGTGGGAGAAGGAATAATAATTTTATTAAGTGCATAACTTACCAGCAAACACTGGTAAGTGTTTTATGGGTATTGTCTCTTTTGATCCTCATAACAATCCTGTAGGTTAGGTATTATTGTTATATTCATTTTATAATTGAGGAAAATTAGGTAGACAGAAGTCAAATTAGTTCCTCAGGTTCACAAAGTTAGTAAGAATCTGAGATGAAATTTGAACTCAGATCTTCTGATTCCAGTCTCAATGATCAATACAACTAGCTGCCTCCTAGAAAAAAATGCACATACATTAATATGATCATAGGTCCATAGGTCTAGAGCTCGAAGAAACCTCTAACATGAACTATTCAAATTTCTCTTTGTAGAGGAAGAAACTGAGGGTAAAAGAGGATAAGAAGTGTGTCTTCATCCGCACAAAAAGAAATAAAGATGGTCCTCCTAATCTAGTGTTCTTTTCACAATCTGGATTTAGTGCTAAAAGGTGTAGATTTAGATTCAAAGTCTGCTACATAGAGCCTGGTTGACATCAAGCAAGTCCCTTATTTTCTCTGGGTTTCATTTTGCTCATTTATTAGAGGACTGTACTAGAAAGTCTCTGATTTTTTGTCTAGTTCAACAGCATATGATTTAATTAGATTGGAATCATGACTGGCTATAGACAAAACTATGAAGGAGGAAAATCATTTGGTGTCCCACCACTTTTCTATCTCTTACATTATTCCAGTTTTCCCAGATGCATCTTATTTCTTCTTCCATTATTACCCTATTTCCCCTCTCCTATTATGTGTTCCATTCCTTACAGAGTTTAGCTGGTAGACCTGGAGTAAGGAAACCTGAAACTCAAATCATCCCTCATTTCCTTGTCTATGGCTATACAGACAAAATCTGAAGCCCCTTTCATGTGAATGTTCTTCAAATATTTCAAGACTGCTATGTGAATGTATTTATACAAGTGGAGTAAGGCAAACATTTTTTCAGCATCATGCTTGGCCTAGGGAAGCTCAATAAAAGGTACCTTCTGTCTTAGAACTGCCACCTGAAGCACCTCCAACAAATTCCTTATAACCATTGATTTAGTAGCTGTTCAACCCTGAGCGAGACACTTACATCTGCTTGCTTCATTTTTTTCTTCTGCAAAATGGGGACGATAACGACCTCTACCACACAGGGTTGTTGTAAAGATCAGATGAGATAGTAATTGTAAAGTGCTTGGAATATAGTAGGTGCTGCAAAAATATTAGCTATTTACTGTAATCCTCCTCCTCATTATTATTATATAATTTCTATATATACAAATCAGTTGTCAATGGTTATAAGGACTTTGTTGGAAGTACTTCAGGTGGCAGTTCTAAGACAGAAGGCACTTTTTGTTGATCTTCCCTAGTCCAAGCATGATGCTGAAGAAATGCTTGCCTTACTCCACTTGTATGAGAACATTCACATAACCATCTTGAAATATCTGAAGAACATTCATATAAAAGGGGCTTTAGACGTTGTATAGCCACAGACAAGGACACAAGTTGTAACTGCAAAGGTGACAATCCTGACTTGATGTACAAGAAAACAAAAGAAAAACACTTGATAAATTCTTAATAATTAGAATTATCAAAAGGTGGAGAGGGATAAAAGGAGGAAAGAGGATTACCCTCACAAGAAATCCTCATGTATTTTCTGGATTTCAGGTATATTGGGAGGAGGGGAGAAAGGGGTTTGTTTGGATCTGTGAATTTATGAAACACTTATTAAATCACTTTCTACATGCCAAGCACCACACTAGAATTTGAGGATGCAAAGATAAAAACAGGATTATTCCCTTCAGAACTGTACAAGAACATTTTTTGAGGTGTGTTGCAGTACAATGTAAACACAAATAAATATAAAAATACCATAATACAAAGTAAATGGTTAATAAGTTGGAGTCACTAACGATTGGTGGGAATGTGGAGGAATCAACACAGATCTCATGAAGACCAGATATCTCAAATTAAGTCTTAAAGGAAGTACAGAGTCCAAGAGTTAGACAGGAGGAAGGATTGCATTCCAGGTATGGGGAGCAGCTTGTTCAAAGGCAACGAAGTATTTGATTTAATGTTTTTCATAAATATTAGCAAATAAGTAAATTTGGCTGGTAAGTAGGAGAAGGATAACTACATGCAAAAAGCCTGAAAAAGTAGACTGGAATCAGGATCATGAATGTCCTCAAAGGCAAGGAACCTGTTTTGTCCTAGAGAAAATAGAGACTCAACAGTGCTTACTAGTTAGGATAGTGACATGGTTAGACTTGAATTTTAGGAATATCATTGAATCACAGATTCAGAGCTAAAGGTCTCTTAGACTTTTGTATATTCTAACTCTTAGGTTTTGCTGATGAGGAAATTGAGGCCCCAATCAGGAAGCGACTGACCTAAGGTCACACAAATGTTATTGTTCAATCATTCAGTCTTGTCTGACTCTTCATGACCCCATGAACTATAGCATACCATTTCCTATCCTCCATTATCTCCTGAAGTCTATCCAAGCTCATGTTTGCACTTTCATGGCACTATCTACCCACCTCATCCTTTTTCATCCCTTTTTCATTTTGCTTTCAATCATTCCAAACACCAGTGTCTTTTATAATGACTCCTGTCTTCTTATTACATGAGTGAAGTATTTAAGCTTCAGCTTCAGTATTTGATTTTCCAATGAATAACCAGAATTAATTTCTCTAAATCTTTTTTATGTGATTCCTTTGCTGTCTAAGGGACTCTTGCAAGTCTTCTCCAGCTCCACAATTTGAAAATATCAGTTCTGTGTTGCTCAACTTGCCTCATACCTCAACTCTTACAGCCATGCATTGTTACTGGAAAACAAACAAACGGGAAAAACCCATAGCTTTATAGACCTTTGTCTGCAAGGTGATGTCTCTGTTTTCCAGTATGCTGTCCAGATTTGTCTTAGTTTTCCTTCCAATGAGCAAGTATCTTTTAATTTCAAAACTGTAGTCTCTGTTTTCAGTGATCTTTGATCCCAAGAATATAAAATCTGGAACTGTTTCTATTTCTTCTCCATCTATTTGCCAGGAAGTGATTGGACCAGTTATCAAGAGCTTCACTTTTTTATGTTAAGGTTTAAGCCAGCTTTTACATTCTCCTCTTTTACCTTCATTAAGACACTTCTTAATCTTTCTTCATTTTCTGCCATGAGAATGTTATCTTCTTATCCAGGATGGTTGATACTTATCCTGGCAACCCTGATTCTGGGTTTTGATTCATCCAATCTGGCATTTCACATGGTGTAATCTGGATGTAAGTTAAATAAACAAGGTGACAATATACAGCCATACCATACTCTTTTCTTCATCTCAAACCAATCAGCTGTTCCATGTTCAATTCCAACTGCAGCTTCTTGGCCCACATACAGGTCATTTAGGAGATGAGTAAGATGATCTGGTACTCCTATCTCTTTGAGGACATGCCACATTTTGTTGTGATCTACAGTGAGGCCACATGCTGCCCTTTAGGTCCTCAAGTGCGTCCTTTGAGTAAATCCAAACATCACAGAACAAATTCCCTTTATAAAAGGTTTTGTTTTGTAAAATTAAACTCCATCTAAAGGCCACACCCAAGGACCTAGAAAGCCCCATGTGACTTCAAGACCCCAAGACCTCTTGAGGCATGAAGTCAAAGATCATACAGATACTAAGTGGCAAAGCCAGGATTCAGATCTCTGCCTGCACCACCCTTTGACAGCTTTCTCTAGGATGAATTGAATAGGAAAAGGACCAGAGGCAGGAGAACTACACATGACATCTGTGATGAAGGGTTTCAAGTTCATGGCCTATGATATTCCTTCTAGTTCAAAAAGACTGACTCTTTGATTTCACTGAAACCCCTAGGTTTGACTTTTGCAGACCTGAAGGTCTAATAATAAACAAAGGCTGATGAACCCAACATGTATGGGGATTCTAACCTTTCTCCACAGAGGAACTCTGCTCAAGATCCAAGGAATTGTTATAGATTGGATTCCATACTGAGAGGAGGCTCTCCTTTAATTTAAGGGGAATAGGATCACCTTTATCACTTTCTGCGGGTCATTAAACTCCTACTACTATTAACAAATAATTAAATTTAAGATTAGGTTTAGACTCATATTTAGTCAAGTTTCCTTCAAAATGGGGAGCAGAAAAGTATCCAGTGATGTGCAGATGTGCAATGTAAATGAAGTATTTGACAAGTATTTATCTTCTATGAATCAAAGCAAAGAAAAAAAGCATCAAAAAGAAAAAGAATTGCGAGCATTCATTGACACTATGACTTAGAATAGAGCAACAACTTATTATCACTGCTACAATAACTAATATTCATCAGAACATGATGAAATCCTTGGAACTGCCAATTAGCAATTTTATATTTCAAATTGTTTCTTCAGTGTCCCTAAATTCTTGATACATATCTGCTGGTAGAACCTGCCAGGGTTATGACAATCCTGTTGCAGTTTTCTGTGGTGCAGAAAATTCTCCTGCATCTAAACAGTCCTAAATGTTGGAAGCATGGCATCTGTACCTTTTAAACTCATGAAGTCATATCCAAGCATGAACCTAGTCAGGAAAAGAAACACTAATCAGAAAAAGCATTCAGGGACCAAGATCAACTCTTGCTTTAGTGGAGTCCATGCTCCATATGTTAGTTGCAAAATGATAGTGGGAGGTAATCCCTCAAACCAACATAATGATAAGTCTAGAAACAAAACATATTAAGAAAAAATTGGAGAATTGACTGGTGTGAAGAAAATAGCACATATCTCTGAAAGATAATATTTTTAATCCAAATTAATTCTCTGAGTTGGTCTTTCCTTTTCTCATTATTATTATTATTATTATTATTATTGGAGCAGCACTTTTGTCCAAGTAAATTCACTTCATTTCAAAATTCAAGAAACTATGAGAAGATTATAATTCTAACTGCAATTGTAGCATCATAATCAATAAAAAAGAACACAGTTACATAGCTCCTTAGTGTCAGCAAAAATTAAAAGATAACTGAATGAAATAACAGAGTGAAATAACTCACTGCCTGGCTGGTTTTTATTAGTTGCATTTTAGATGCCAGATGAAAGCTGGATAGGACTATAGGGGACTTGAAGTCCATCAACTTAGTTTTACAAATTAAGATGCTGTGCCTCAAACAGGTTTAGTAACTTGTCCACAGACAGTCAACTAATATCTCACTGTCACTATTATCAGACTCAGGTCTTCATAATTCCATGTCTAGAAATTTTCGCACTATACCACATAATTATTTTTGTTTAATTTTTAATTCAATTCTATTTTAAAATACATTTAACAGATGCTTTTAATCTTTATATCATAGCCATTTCAGGGAAATTACTCTACTGCTCACTTCCAGATTAAGTTCTCTTCTGTGTTAAAGAAATACGACTAAGCAGAAACACCCATAAGAGAGACTGCATCTGACTATGTATATAATATTCTGCCCTAAACTTTTTCTACCTCTGGGACATGAGGACAGAGACACTTATTTTTTTCTTAGAGAACCATCATTGGTTTTTCAGGTACTCAGAGGTCACCTCCCCCTTAGTGATCATTTAATTTGCATTGCTGTAGTCATTGTGTATGTGATTGTTTTAACTCTGTTTATTTCATTCTGCATCCATTGATAATGCTTCTCAATAGACAACCACATTCAAATAAAAAGATGCACCATCATTTTTATCTCAGTCATTCCTGCAGTAATCAAGAAACTATTTTATTCAGACCTCACTACTATCACTGAAAATATGGTAAATATGTATAAATATTTATGACGAACTTTTATTTATGCCTTTGCATTCTTTGAGGTATATGTCCAGTGGCTATATTCAGTGGTTCAAAAATGTAGAAAATTTAGGCATTTTTCTTAAATGATTCAAAATTGATATCCAGAAAGATAAAAACAGTTCACAGTTCCTTAAACAGTTTATTAGTATGCCTGTCTTCTCATGCCTCTTTTAGCCTAGTTGTTCACATTTTTGTCATCTTTTTCAGTTTTCATGGTGTGAGGTAAAACCTGAGGGTTTTAAAGTTAGCATTTGTATCTTACAATTAGTAATATGGAGCATATTTTCAAAGGGACATTTATCCTTTTCAAAACTGATCATACTCTGTGACCTTTTGTTAATTGGGAAATGACTTATGTCATTCATTTCATCAATTCACTATTTATCTCATGTCAGGCTTTAATAATATTTTCTCACTTTAGAGTTTCTCTTCTTAGTCTGTCTTCATTGACTTCATTTGTGCAAAAACTTTTAAATTTTAAGTAATCAAAATTATCTACTTTGTCTCTTATGGTACCCTCTATCACTTATACGATTAAGAATCCTTCTAGCCTTCTGGTCCAGTAAGAGTCATGAAGGATATTGCCTCCCATTCTCTTTTATTTTTTAATTTTTTTAAAAATTGATTAATTTATTTTATTGTTTACATCATTCATTTCCATGAGATTTTGAGTTACAAATTTTCTCCCCATCTTTTCCCTACTCAACACCTCAAAACTGCCATCCCACTGTATAACCCCTCCCCCAATCTGCTCTCTCCTATGTCCTCCCCTTTGACCCTCGGATTTTCTGGTAGGGCAGGATGGATCTCCCTACCACAGTGCCTGTGATTCTTAATTCTCAGTTGGATGTAGTTAATAATAAAAATAATAATTGTATATATATATACATATATATACATATATATTTTTAACATTTGATTATAGAACTTTAAATATAGATTCTTTTCCCTCCTCCATCATCACCCACCACCACTGGAAGGACAAGTAATTAAATACAGGCTGTACATGTGTAATTACACAGAACCTCTCTACAGTGGTCATATGGTAAGAGACTGATTATATGTCCCTCCTTCCTATCCTGCCCCCCCCTTTTCTATTCTCTACCCTGACCTTCTCCCTGTCCCTTTACAGAAGTGTGTACTTCCATCAACCATCCCCCCCACCCTGCACTCCCCTTTGTCATCCCAATTCTCATCCCCATCCCCCCTACTCCCCTCTGTGGCAAGATACCCAGTTTAGAATTCATGTCATTCCTTTCCTAAGCCAAGTTCAATGAGAGTAAGGTTGATCCTTTCCCTTTTCCCTTCCTGTTCTTCCCCTCCATTGTAACAGTTATCCTTTGCCTCTTCTATGAGATGATTAACCCCATTCTGTCTCTCCCTGTCTCCTCCCATTCTAATCCTCTCCCACCTCAGAATTTCACCTTTTAGAGTATTGCCTCTTCCTATTCAATTGATCTTGTGCCCTCTATATATTCATATATACACATACTCAGATATGTGTTTGTATGCATATATAAACCCTC
>CM053581.1:301065521-301092500 GCA_028627135.1 Pseudochirops cupreus | reverse complement strand
CTCCCACCTCAGAATTTCACCTTTTAGAGTATTGCCTCTTCCTATTCAATTGATCTTGTGCCCTCTATATATTCATATATACACATACTCAGATATGTGTTTGTATGCATATATAAACCCTCCTATTTACATATATGTGTATGCATATGTATATATACATTTGTATTCCCTTCACCTATCCTCATACTGAGAAAAGTTTCATAAGTCACAATTATCACTTTTCCGTGTTGGCATGTAAATAGTTCAACTTTGATAAGTTGCCTATGATTTCTTTTCCATGTTTACTTTCTCATGCTTCTTGTATTTGAGTGTCAAACTTTCTTTTCAGTTCTGGTTTTTTGAGCAAGAATGTTTGAAAGTCCTCCACCTCACTGAATGACCATATTTTGCCCTGGAACACTATACTCAATTTTGCTGGGTCAGTGATTCTTGGTTTTTATCCTAGCTTCCTTGACCTCTGGAATATCAGGCCCTTTCGATCCCTTAATGTAGAAGCTGCTAGATCCTGGGTTATCCTAATTGTGTATCCATAGTATTGAAATTGTTTCTTCTTGGCAGCTTGTAATATTTGCTCTTTGATCTTGGGACTACAGAACCTGGCTATAATATTACCAGGAGTTTTCTTTAGGGGATCTTTTTCAAGAGTTGATTTGTGAATTCTTTCAAGTTCTATTTTGCCCTCTGGTTCTAAAATATCAGGGCAATTTTCCTTGAGAATTTCTTGAAGGATTCTTTCTAAGTTCTTTTTTTTGATCAAGGCTTTCAGGTAGTCCAATAATTTTAAATTATCTCTCCTGAATCTGTTTTTCAGGTCAGTGGTTTTTCAAGGAGATATTTCACATTGCCTTCTATTTTTTCATTTGTTTGGATCTGTTTAACAGTATCTTGATTTCTCAAAAAGTCATTTGCTTCCATTTGCTCCACTCTACTTCTGAAGGAACTATTCTCTTCAGAAAGCTTTTGAGATTCTTTTTCCATCTGGCAAATTTGACTTTTTAAGGCATTCTTCTCCTCATTGGCTTTTTGGGCCTCTTTTGCCATTTGATTTAATCTATTTTTTAAGGTGTTATTTTCTTCACTCAGGTTGTTGACTCTCTTTTCATGGTTTTCTTGCAGTATTCTTATTTCTCTTCCCAATTTTTCCTCCACTTCTCTCATTAGGTTTTCAAAATCCTTCTTAAGCTGATCTATGGCTTTTAGGCAGTCTTCATGTTTCTTGGATGCTTTGGTGCGGGAGTTCTGACTGTTGTCTTCCTCCCATTCCATGCTTTGATCTTTCTTGTACCCAAAGAAGGAATCTAGAGTTTGGTTGGTGTTCTTACTTTGCTTCCTTTGCCTGCTCATAATGGCCAGTCAATGATTTTTAAGCTCTGTGGAACTCTGCTTCCAGAGGGGAAAGCTCTGTCCCAAATAGCTGGGGTTTTCCCAGCTGCCAGAGCTAATAGGGGGGCTGTCGTTTTTTTGTAGCTCCCACCGGCTTTGGCTCACTGAAAATGCACTCCAGGACCATCACCCAAGACCATGATCTGGATCCAGGCCGCTCAACGCAACCGCACTTGGCCTCTGAATGATCGCTTGTTCCCCTGCAGTTTGCAGGCCAAGAGCTCTGAAGCAGCTACATGGAGGTGGCTGCAGGGCCTCTGCTTCTGCCACTTCCTTGCCCTGGAGGCAGTTTGGCCAGACCCACTTTTCTCCCCCAAGTTTATCTGAATTCCACTGACCTTTTACTTAGTCCTTGTTTCTTATGACTTGAAAATTTGGAAACTGCCACAGCTACCTCTGATCCACTCTTCTGAATCTCCAGCTGTGGTTTGGCTCACCTCATCTGGCTGCTGCCGGGGCCATGCTGTGGTTTCAGGCTGCCCTGGTTCCGGCTCCCAGTGCTGAGATGGTCCCTTCCAGCTGAGCTGCCTTCAGTGGGAAGTATATTTGTGTGCATTTTAGAGCCCTAAAATTTTTTTAGAGTATTATTTTATGGGTATGTGAGGTGGCTAAGTGGGAGCTGTGGTACCTTGCTGCTCCTACCCCACCATCTTGGCTCCATCCCTCTCTTTTATTTTTTAAATGACATGTCTCAATATCAAGGCTGCATATCATGTTTAAGTTTATTATGGAGTACAAGATCCTATCTTAATCTAAGTCCTACCAAAGTACTTTACATTTTTCCTCAACAATTTTCCTTTAAAAATAAAATCCTTAACAAAAATTTAACAGTAACTACATATCAAAGTATTTTTTTGCTCATGTAATATTATTATTTTTATTTTTGTTATTTGTGTGATTAAATTAATTATATTCCTTACACTGAACCACCTTTGCATCCCTAGCATAAATTCAACTTAATGAAAATGAATTATTTTCCAGAAATATTCATTTATTTTCATTATGAAGATTTTTAAAATGTCTATATCAATACTCATTATTATCATCATCATCATTATTATTATCTTAGATAGCTAGGTATCATAGTGGTTAAAAGCACTAGAACTGAACTTAGGAAGACATTCGCATAACTGCATAGATATACATATGTAATATATATGCATGTATAGATACATATCACTTTGAAAACAAAAACTGTTTAAAAGTTTGATGATGATGATGGTGATGTTTTGAGGTATTATCTCACTGTTTTCATTACATGCACCATAGTTATTTATTTCTATTCTTTTTTAAAACTGCTTATGATTCAGAATATCATTAATTACTTTCCATGTACATCTGAATATTTTGTTCTCATCTCTTACACTTTTGTTGAGTCATAATCTTAAAATATTTGTTTATTATCTGTAACTTTATGATTATTTCATGTCCTAGTACAAGAACAATCTTTTAAAAAGAAGCATGGAATGCTTAGATCTTTGTGTTCTTTAAATGTTTACATTCAGAATATGCTATAGAGAAGTCAAATGTGACTTTTCCAAAGTCAAATGAGTCATGTATTTTCCTTCTTGTTTATCTTTTTCTTAGATTTATTGGGCCTAGGAAGAGGCAGATTGAAATCTCCTCTATGATCATAGTAGAGCTATAGATCAATTATAGAACATAAAACAGTATCATTAATTGATTTGTTTAACTCCTTTAAAATTAATAAATATTTTATAGTTTATGATGTGTATGTTGAATAATTATATTGTAACATTGTCTCTTTTCTTTTTCAATAAGGCATTTTCTCTGTCTTTCTTGGCTATATAATTTTTATTACTGCCTTATCAGATATCATATTTGCATCATTAGCCCCCTGACACCTAATTTCATTTCATCTCCTCATTTTTCAGGAAGAAATATCTGAAATAGCCTTTATTTTTTAAATATAAATATTATTTTTTCTTATGCTTCTTAGTGTAGTTTTTTTTGCATCTTAATCACTTATTTATTTATTTTTAGTTTTCAACATTCTTTTCCATGAGATTTTGAGTTATGAATTTTCTCCCTGTCATTCCTCTATCCCCACCCCCCAAGATAGTGAGTCTGCTGAGCACCCATTCCCCCAATCTGCTCTCTCTTATATCTGTGCCCCTCCCCTTCCCCTAGTTTTGTAGTAGGGCAAGATGGATTTCTATACTCTAGTGCCTGTATATCTTATTTCCCAGTTGCACATAAAAAAAAGAAAACCACATTTTAAAAAAATATTTGTTTTCTAAAACTTTGATTTCCACATTCTTTACTTTCTTTCCTCCTCACCTACCCTCCCTGGAAGACAAGCAATTCAATTTGTGAAATATCAATTATATTTCCCTCTACCCAACCTGCCCCTCAGTTATTCTATTTTCTACTTTGACCCTGTCCCTTTTCAAAAGTGTTTGCTTCTAAGTACCCTCTATGCCAATCTGCCCTCCCTTCTATAATCTCCCCTCTTATCTGCTTCCCCCCACTTTCCTGTAGGGTGAGGTAGCCAATTGAGAGTGAAGGTTACTTCTTTCTTAATCTAAATTCAATGATAATAAAGTTGGCCCATTCCCTTTCACCATTGTAATAGCTTTGTTTTGTCTCTTTTATATGAGGTAATTTCCCTATTTTATCTCTCCCTTTCTCCTTCTCCCATAAAGTCATTAGTTTCCATTTGCTCCAAACTAATTTTGAAGAAATTGTTCTCTTCAGTGACTTTTTGAAAGTCTTTTTCCACCTGGGCAATACAGCTTTTTAAGGCATTCTTCTCCTCATTGGCTTTTTGGGTCTCTTTTGCATTTGAGTTAGTCTATTTTTGTAAGGTGTTATTTTCTTCTGTATTTTACTGTATCTCCATTAGCAGACTGTTGACTCCCTTTCCATGATTTTCTTGTATCATTCTCATTTCTCTTCCCAATTTTTACTCCACATCTCTCACTTGATTTTCAAAATCCTTCTGATCTGTAACCAGTATATATTTTTATTTGATGACTTTGATGCAGGAGTTTTGACTTTGTTGTCTTCTTCTGGTTCTATGTTTTGATCCTTTTTTGTCCCCCCCAAAAAGGATTCTATGGTCTGATTGCACTTCCTCTGCTTGCTCATCCTGCCAGCCAATTACTTGACTTTTAAGCTCTTTGCCACAGTAGAATTCTGCTTTCAGAGTGAAGAGAGCTGTGTTCCAAATTTCTGCGGTTTCCCCAAATATTGTCAGAGCTATGAGGAGGGTGCCCTCTCTACAGCTACCACAAGTTCTGGCACACTGGAATTTCTCACCCCAGAACCACCAGCCAAGATTGCCACCCATATCCAAGAATGTCAAAGCAAGAGCAATTGCTCTCTTAATGGTTGCTTGGTCCCCCTGTGATCTGCAGGCCAGGAGCTCTGGAGGCAGCCACATGGCTGCAGCTGCAGCCACATTTTTCTTTGGCATTTTCAATTTTTTTTTAATGCACCATTTTCACCATTGTGTTTCTTATTATCAATATTTTCTCAGCTATAGGCCCAAACCAATTATTGATCTCCCCCAGTCCTGCAGCCCTGTCTGTTCTTTGTCCTTTCAGATCACCATGATAGAATGACATCTCTCGATCTCAAGAGCATCAAATGCCCCACTGTGGCACTACTATAAAGAAACTTAGAGAAACCAATTTATTTAGAATTATTATCCATCTTTCTGAGTCATATATTTTGGACTCTGTCCTGTTCTCTAGATTTGTCAAAAGAGTAAAGAAATTAAAGAACTATGTACATATCAGCTATTATTTATATCTGCACATCTATTTCTATATGGACTGTCATTTTCCATTTACTGTGCTATAATAATGATTTAAGGCATATAGCACAGGTGAAAGATCCCACCATAGACCATATTATGAGGAAGGAAAAATAATCCAAGAAGGCTCAATAATAGAATATATTCTCCCTTTCAGTAGTCCAGTAGAGAAGCAATTTATTCATAGTGAGTTGTGCAAGCAGGTGCTTAATAAATGTTTGTAGAATTGAATGGAATTCTACTTTCTTTTAAGTATTAGAAGGTGGGGCAGTCATTCAAGGAAAGCATGTACTATTATTTACCAAAAAATGAAAATGTGTCATCTCAGTCTGAAAAAATCTACTTACTGAGTCTGTTTACTTAACATTTAATGTTTCTATTAAGCAGTTGTAGTGTGCCATAATTGTGATAATCAGCAATTTTATATAATATTAAGTCAAATTAGGAGTAAAAAGGAAAAAAGACCCTCAAAGCTATTCCTTAATGCTTTCCCAAAGCACTTTCTTTCTAGGAGAGTCCTTTTCAAAGTGAAATATGTGTAATTACATCCATTAGTCATTACACAGTAACCAAGTCAGTCAGCTATCTAACATCTAGAATCCTAACAAAAGACAAAGAATTTTCAGAGCTTTATTCTTGCAAAGTACACCTGCTGAAATGCTCTGGTTCATGAAGCACTCTAAGTCTCCAAAATAGAAAGCAGACCTAGACCACTAAGCACTCAATTTTGTCCTAGCCACCTGGCCAATTGAATCACTTTATTCCTAGAACTCTGCTGTCCTTTTTCTTAAAATAAAATAGCAATTCTGGAAAGAGCTGTGCATAAAACATTTTTTTAGGGCCAGCCCCTTACATAACCCATCTGATTGCTGTTTTTTAAAAAGTGGTGCCATATTCATCTGATAGAAAATAAAAGCCACTTAATATTTCGCAGAGTACAATGACCCTTTGTTTGTACAAGACTAGCTTACTTTTAAATTGTCTCAATTGAAACTGCCTGCCCAATTGAAAAGAAGAAAAACAAAGGCCCCTGAAGGAAACCAGTCTCATTATCAACTGACTATAGACTTTTGTATTCACTGTGCTCTATTCTTTCATTGGTAATATCCTAAACTATAAACAGACTAAACTGAGTGGGGTATATTTTTTAACCTTGATTAAGTCTGAGTTTATTATCTTTATAGGGGCAACAAGTGAAGGCATGTGTGCCACTGAAGAGTGCAACAGGATGGCAAACAATATGATTTTATTGTGAGTCAAAAATCAAATTTCACTGGGCAGGTTTTCATTGTGTAAATGGAATTTGAGTCTTCTTTGAATGTAGATTTTCACTTTGCAAAGGAAAACTTTGGACATCACTTTACTCTATGTTGATTTAGTTGGGGAGGGAAGTGTTCATGATTGCATTAAAATGGCATTTAAGTATGCCAGTTATCTTCTTTTTGAGAGCATTCCTGCATACAGAAGAATAGCTGCGATTTCCTTGATCCTTAGAGATCAGGCTGTATGGGAGATTTTTCAAAGGAATGTTTATCTTGCTCTAAAACATTTAACTAAATAGAAATGGGCATGGTGATAATTTTTCTACTACTTAATTACTTTAATATTAGGAAAATATGCAAACAAATATGTCCTTTTTATTCATCAGCTAGCTCCATTAGGAGGAGCTCTTGCAATATTTGGCCAAGATGCGTTTAACTTGGCAAGGTCTTTCAACTAGTCATTTTCACAGTGCTACAAAACACATTGAACTTAAAAAACCAGAACTCACACATTTGCAGTCATTCCTCTCTCCACGTAACAGCAACACAGCATGCTTTCTTACACGCTGTCAGAGTCTACAAAATACTTTGCCCATGTTGATACATGCTGAGCACCACTCTCTGCAATCATATGCTTCAACACTGAGCCAGCTTTTTCCCTTTATGATCACTTTGCTTCAACTCTTCGAGATGATGTTAGATTTTCTTAGTAAAAAGAAAAGAAAAAAGGAAGGAAAGAAAGAAACAGGGAAAGAAAGAAGGAAGTAAGGAAGTAAGGAAGGAAGACGAGGGAAGGGAGGCATGGAGGAAAGAAAGAAGGAGGAAGGAAAAGAGGGGAGGAAAGGAAGGGAAATAAAAAGGGAGGGAAAGAGAGAATGATAAAGAGAGGAAAAGAGGAATGAAGGGAGGGAGTAGAGAAGGAAGGGAGGATGGAAAAAAGAAAAGAAGGAAGGAAGGGGTAGAGAGGGAAGAGTAAAGAAAGGAAAGGGAATAGGGAGGAAAGGACAGACAAGTGAAAGAGAGAAATAAGGGAGGAATGAAGGATGGAGGAAAAAGAGGGGAAAAGTAAGGAAGTTGGGAAGAAAGAAAGGACATAGAGGGGCAAGGGGGAAGGAGGTAAAGGGAGTAGGGAGGGAAGTAGGGAAAGAGAAAGGAAGGAAGGCAGAAAAAAAACCAGGCTATTATAATGTATGCACTTTAGTCAAAGCTTACAATATCATCTGCTCTTCCAGGTTCCCACAATCTATCTCGTTTTAAGTTTTATACCCAACTTGTTCCTTCCACAAATCTTCTGCAACAGAAAGGAATTGTTCACTACTGTGTACCATTTTCTGTGCATCATATGTTGTAACTGTGTTTCTTGATAAGAAGAGGAAGTAGATGTTTGGAAGATATTTATAGTCATCTTTCTCTTATATGAATATTTACCTACAAAGACAGATGAAAACTTGAAATCAACTGCAGTCACGTAGATAGCAAGTTAGTAGAATAAACATTGGATTTGCAATCAGAAGCTTTGGGTTCCCAACCCAAAGTTGGGTTCTTCCTTCATAATTTCTGTCACTTATCCAGTCCCTATGTGACGTAGAGCTAATACTTCACCAGTCTGAGCCTACATTCATCATTTGTATCATTAGTGAATGAGACAATGTGATCTCTGAAGATACTTCTAGGTTTATTTCTAAGAACCTAGGATCCTCAAATCCCACTTTACTACATATGAGCTTATGAGTATTTTCATTGGAAATCCTTTAACAATAATCATTTGAACAAGCTCTATGAATTTGTTGGTATAGTGAATTATCAGTTAAGATATTCTCTCCACAAAGCCATGTCAGCATGTATTCTGTGCTCTACAACATCAATTCTCAGACAACAGTTGCAACATTGAAAGGTTGAGAGACTTGACTGGAGTTATATGGTGACCATGTGTCAGATGGATGACTGGAACCCAGCTCTTCCTAACTCAAAGACTGACTCTTCATTCACTCTGCCATAATGCCTCTAAATATTTATAAAGTACCTTGCAGTTTATAAAATACTTTCTCATTTCACTTTGAAAATGTCCCTGTTAGGAAGAGTAAAGAATGGAGTGATTGTGAAAAGATAGGGGTACTAATTCACTGATGTGATGTTTTTAATCAGCCCTGTTATTCTGGAAAGTAATCAGAATGAATAAAATAGACAGTGACTAGTGTTTGTCTATACTGTATCTTTTGTTGGATTCTCTAATCAGATCAATTCCTTAAACTGTAGGTCTTTTTCAGAGGTCTGCCATAGTCCCTCTTTTCTCTTTACTACTTCACTTGGTGATCTCATCTCCCATGGATTTAATTGTAATTTTTATATTGATGATTCTCAGATTGACCTACCCTGTTCCAAACTCTCTGCTTACCTCCAATTTCTCAGTTCCAACTGACTTTAAGACATGGTTGTCTAGTAGACTTCTTGAAGATGACATTTCCAAAATGGAACTCATTATCTTTCACTGTGAACTCTCCATCCCATCCTATCTTTCATATTGCTAGAAAAGACAAAACCGTGCTGCCAGTCCCCTAGTCTCACAACCTAGGAGTAAACCTTGATCCCTCATTATCTCTCATTTTCTCCAACCCATATCCAAACTGCTGCCAAGGCCTTTTGCTTTCACCATATGGCCTCTTCTCTCCTCTGGCACTACCTCCACTCTGTTTCAGTCCTTTATCACCTCATTCCTGGACTAATGCAAAAACCTATTAGTGGGTCTTTTTGCCTTAAGCTTCTCTCCCCCTGAAGCTAGGTGACAATATAAACAATACTTACAAGATTGTAAATAGAACATCCACCATAAAATAGACTATGAATTCTGTGAGTGTATAGATATATCTTTTCAGATATAAAATAGATGACTGAAAATTGAAATCTATGTGTCTGACTCCAGATAAGTTCATCTTTCCCCTTCTCAGATCTTAAAAAAATCTATTTCCATATTCTCCTCTCTTCCCTTTCTGATGAAAAAATGTTTTTGTTTCTGTGAGAATTGATTGAATTTGCTTTGTCTTTTTTCCAAATGATTATTTTTTTTTACCCCTACCGAATACTAGACAGATCTCATTAATACGTTAGTTTTAATCCTGCCCCTTGGGTGGCTGAGTTTATTTTCAGTGAGGGAAAAGGGAGAATAGAGAGTAGCTTCTGTCTTTGTTTTCTCTTCAAAAGAATTATTTTCTTGAGAGAAGTAGCACAGCCTCCCCCGGCCTCGACAAGATAAACAAGATCAGGATTCAGGAAGGACTTATTGATTGAGATCCATTGCTTTTAGTTTCTTAGTGCCTTGAAAAGAAGGAAATAAAATGACCTATTAAAGGAATGGCTATACACCATTAGAAATTCATTTTGAACCAGCAAAGATAGTGGATATAGTTAGTATTAATTTAACTACTCTCTGGTACAATAAATTTAAATTGGATTGAATTTCCACTCTCTGAATAATAACCTAATTTCTCTTTTCCACTGCTTTGCTTTCCCTATTAAAAAAGCTCCAGTTAATTTGTGAACTTAACAAATTCATTCCCTAGTAACTTAGAAGTATGGTGAATGGTGGTCTTTTTTTTATTTTAACCATTATGTTAGTGAGCAAAACCTTTCTCCTTGTCCCCCCCCCCCCAACTTCCTACTCTTTCAACTTTACTATTTTTTCTAAGTGCTACAATCCTCTTCAACCACTTTCTCTCATTAGAAATCACCTGTCATTACCAACTAGTTACCAAGTCCTGTGGTTTCTATTATTGCATGTTTGTTGCAGTTACCTTCTCCTATGTATTCCTACTATTATCACCATGGGACAGGGAGGCTTTCCTTGATATTTACCTGGAAATATATTGCTATAGCCTATGACTTCTTCCTACTTCCACACAACCACCTCCTTTCAGTCAATTCATCATTCACTTAGACTTTTTTTCCTTAGACATAGATAAGTGATCACAAATCTCCTCTATTTATAACCTTTATGTGGCTATTTTAATTCAAACTTCTTAGACTTAAATTCAAGGACCTCTCAAAATCTAATACTTTTTGACTTTTTGAGGCTTAGCTCAGACTATTTACCTTCACATTAAGTCTGGACTAGTTACTACTATTCAGCTTTGTTGCCTACACTTATAGCCTCTATGTCTTTGGTCTGATTATTGCCTCTTTTTGGAACACTCTGCTTTCTTCCCTCCACTTGCCAAACTCCTACCCATTTGTAGCAGCCCAGAGAACTTGGCCATTCCATGTCTTTTTATCAAAAAAGTAAGCTTGTTGAAACAAAATTATATTTTGCCTTTGTATTTGTTAGGTCCAATACTGTAAAACCAAGCACAAGCAGCTTTCCATAAGAATGCTTCTGTGAACAGCTTTCAAGGTTCTGATTACATAGTATAGCAAATGCTCTATTTATTCAATCATAAATCAGAACAAAATATTCACCAAAAATCAATGTACAGCATTCACTTTGTTATAATTTATCACAGAAAATAAAAATACAGAATTCATTATGTAACAACTCAACAACTCATGACTAAAATGGCCACATAGTTTTCACCACAGTGGTCACATAGTTTTGAACAAAGTACAATCACTCAGTCAATCAATCACTTAGTAACTCAATCATTAAATCACAAAGTACAATAGTCAAAGTCTCCCACCCATGGGGTATAATTAAGTTACAAAACATGTATCATTTACCTAATTCAGGGGAAGAATTCAGCAACCTGAACTTCAGACAATACAAATAGAAGTTACAACAGAAAACAAAACAATTCAGCAGACAGGGCTTCCAGCTGTCTGACCATTACATCATACCTAATTAGTTACCAGAGAGGGAAGCACCAACATCTGAGTTTTCAAAGCTGGGGGGTGGGGGTGGGGGGGTCAATGGCTTCCCAGAGTCTCATCTGTCAGCTTTCCAATACAAAGGGATCTTCAGATTTTATTACCATTACAAATACCTAGCATAGATCACAGATTTTGGGACATATTAAGATTTTCACAAATGCTTAAATGGTTTGAAGAGATTAGTGAATAAATGAACTGAATGAAATTTCAAGCAGGCTATTTTGTAACTTAGGATACCACCATCATGAGGATTTACTCTACTTCTTAGAGTGATTGTTCCTTTCTTTTGCTTACACCTTTCATCTGGCTCAGACAAGACTCACTCCCCAAACCTATTTCTTTTAATATTTTGAAGGACTCATTTAAAACATACCTAAAATCACTTTGTGCTTTTCATTTGAGAAATCCTAAAATGGAATTTTATTAACATACTCTGGAACTCCTTTATTTTGTTAATCAATCCATAAACATATTATTTTCCAGGCATTGTAGAAATCCTAGAGATAAAAAACAAAACAAACATAAAACAAGCAAGCAAAGAAGAAAAACAAGGCAAAGGACCATCCCTGCCCTTAAGAAGTTTAGAACCTAATGGAGGAAGACAATGTGTAAAAAGAAAATGAAACAAGGTGAACAGACAGAGAATAATCAACCCTGGCTATGATGAAGTTTTATGAAGGGGTAGGAGAAGAGGTAGTTGCACTGGCCCCCTTCCTTAGATGGTTTACCTGGCAGAAGCTTTCTAATGTCCACTTTCTACCCTCTTCAATCAGAGGGAGGAGTTCCAGGGCTAAGAGGTGCTAAAGAAAGGTGGGTTTGGGAATTGATTAAATCTTGATGGAAGGTGAGTTACTATAGGGAATGATGATATTGGCTACTTCATCCAGAACCATAACTTTTTTTTTTCAAATTGAAGCTATATAAACTGTATAGAAAATCGAACATTCAGAAGGGACATGGCATCATCTCCCTTTGGACATAAATTTCTGGAGCTCAATAAAAACTAAAGAAAAAATTTCAATGATAACAGATCTTAGATCTAGCTCTAGCTCTGAAAATTCCTTCTGATAGTCACGTAATATACCACTTGGAGAAAGATAACCAGTCCCCACCAGAAGCAAACACTATTGTGCTTGATTTAATCTAGTGTTTTGGAGAATCTAAGTATCAGAGATACTTTGCTCATCCTTTGTTCTCAAAATGACAAATGACATCAGGGGTGACATCTTGACTTCCAGGTGAATTGGCTTTTAGTGAGGCAGAGCTGCACAAAGTCATCAGCCTCACTCTGTCCTCCAGGGGCATTGAAGTATATGGCAAGATAAAAGTCAAGATGTCTGACAATGAGCCATACAGTGGATGAACTTAACCTTTCTAAATTAGTCTTTCCTAGGTCTCAGTTTTTACCAGAATTGTATATCAGTAAAATATCAATGAGTACACTTGATGACAGTCAATCAGGCAAATGGTGAAGATAGGGTTCTTTATTCAAACCATAAGCAGAGCCATAACCAAGGTTCAATAATTGGAGATTTTTTGATTGTCAGATGATTTCTAGCTTTCTGACAACTCCTTTCTGGAGGTATTTCCTCCCTTTTCTTATATTTCCCTCAGCAACAGCTATGGTTACTATCTCTGTATTCATCTGATGACATTATTTTCCTACCTGGTCCACTGCCAACCTCAGTCTCTTCCTCAGTAATCAGCTTTGCCTCTGGTAGCAACAGTGCTTCTTCCTTTTATAGGCTGCATTTTCAGAAGGTAGAATACTCAGAATGCACTCATATCTCCAGCAGTTACACTTCCAGACATTATTTCTAGGGTTCATTATTTTTTCCCAAAGGGCTCATACCAGGTGGGTCTATCCCATCATCTTCTACTTTCCTAAGTTTCAAATACCTAGTTATAGTTTTATCATGAGTAAAACTTCTAGCATGACATAATCATTCTAGTAAACACTTTGTTGGCTCAGACTGAGTCAACACTACTGATGGTATACTTTGAAGCCCAAGTCCAATGTCATTTTCTTGTCCTTGAAGTATACACATTGCTTATACAGCTTGTATGCATTAATAAAATATGTATCTGAAATATAAATCACTTTGTGAGTCATTTCCCCCACTTTGATTTTTAACTGATTTCATCTATTATCTCTGTCACCTGTCTATTTTGTATGTATATAGAAATATCTACCTATACTTATATAAATATAGGGATATAGATCTATATAAATATTTTGTTCACTCATTGACCATGACATCAAATGTAAGACTTACAAGTGAATTGTATTCAAGTGAGGGAGGGCTGTGCAAAATCACCAGTCTCTTCTTGAGTCATCTGAGCCCAGGGGCAAGATATAGATCAGGATGACTGGAGATGGCCTAGTCTAGAAATATTTATAGTTATACTAATGTTTATATAGACCAACACACGTATTTTTAAACCCAGATCTACAAATAGAGATGTATTACATATAATATTACATATATTACAATACATACATATTACATATAAATACATCTATAAAATTATATTTCTGCATTTTAAGCTCATTACCTCTCTAGCAGGAGATGAGTGAAATGTTTCATCTTCAGTCTTCTGTAATAATGACTTATTGCACTGGTCAGAATATTATAATGTTTCATTTTTGTTTTTCTTTGTAATGTTTCTGTCACTGTAAAAATTGTACTCCTAGTTCTCATTTCACTTTGTATCAATTCATTGAAGTCTTCGTATTTTTTTTCTGAAACTTTCCATTCCATAAGTTCTAGTGGTAAAATAATGTTTTATTGTATTCATATACTATACCTTATTTAGTCATTCCACAGTGGAAAATATTTTCTTTGGTTTCCAATTTTAGACTACTAGAAAAAAATAGAGGCTATAAATATTTTCTTATAGACCGGTCATTTTCCTCATTCTTGGATCTGTCTCAGAGAAATAAGTCTAATAATAAAGGTAGGTGAAAGGGAAGGCAGTTAAATAACTTGGGGGGGGGGGCATAGTTTCAATGTGCTTTCCAGAGAATTTATAGCTTCTTCAAGGTATACTAGTGTGCCTATTTTCCTACTGTCTCTCTAGCATTTGATATTTTCCACTTTTGTCATCTGATAGTATGATAATGAATCCCCAAAATGCTTTAATTTTCATTGCTCTAATATTTAGTGACATAGAATATTTTCCTACACTTTAGCTTTTTTTTTTCTTTGAAAACTCCATATCTCCATTTTTTTTATTTATCTATTGGAAAATGACTCATTAAAAATTTGAATTAGCAATTTTTCCCTCCTGTATTTGAATCATATCTTTAATAAAATACCTATATCAGAGAAATTTGCTGCAGACTTTTTCCCTATTTCTCACTTTTCCTTCTAATTTTAACATCATTAGATTCTGTTTGAACAAAATCTTTCAAATTTTGTATAATCAAAATAATCCATTTTATCTTATGCTATCTTTTTATTCCAGTTTTGTTCATGAACTCTTCCCCTTCCCATGGATTTGAAAGTTTATTTCTTTCTTGATCCTCTAATGTATCCCCACCTTGATTTTATGTCCCATAACAGGACATATCATGTCATGTTTGCATCATGTTTCTTTAGCAGTGTCAAGCATAGCACTCAGCTCATAGGAGGTGATTAAAAAATGATTGCTTACAATGAACTCTAAATGTTGCTTATATTTGTGCATTTCAGAGAGGGAGTAAAGCATGGAGGAAGCTGAATCCTAGATTTGAGTTTGAATTTTGGCTTGCAAGATGGTAATTGTGTGACTTTGGGCAACTCAATTAATTTGCCTGTGCCTCAGTTTCCTCATGTATAATATGAAGAAGTTGGGATACATGAGATCCAATTCTCTTTCTAGCTCCAAATCTGTGATTCTATATGTTAAGTAGTACATATTTAAAATAGAATATCTAATAGAAACATTTTATGCATTTGATCAACAAAACCATGTATTAAGTACCTACCATTACCCTGGCATTGTTCTAGATTCTGGGGATACAAAGAACAACATGTAATAACTACTTCCCTCAAGGAATTTAAATTTTATCAATGAATATAACATGTACGCAAACAAATAAATATATGTGTGCATATTTTGTATATATATATATATACACACACATATATATGTATGTCAGTATATGTGTGTGTGTGTATATATTTGTATTTATACATATATATACACACACACACACAAACACGTATGTGTGTTTCTGTGTGTGTGTGTGTGTGTGTGTGTGTGTGTGTGTGTATGAAAGGGGCTTTTTATTTTATTGTTATAGGGAAATCTCAGATGAGGAAATAACTTATACTAATGCAATTTAAATTGTTAGAGAATTTCCCAGGGGACTGAGTTTAAGTGACTTGCCCAGGGTCACATAAGCAGTATGTGTCATTGATGGGATTTGAACCTGGCTCTTCCTGGTTGTCTATCCACTAAACAACGATGATAATAAAGACGATGATGATAGCGGTGCTTGTCGTCATCATCTTTCTCCTCATGATAGTAGTAATAATACCTAGCATTTGTATAAAGTTTTAAAGTTTGCAAAATTCTTCATATATATTATGTCATCTGATTCCTTTGAAGTATTTACTATCATTTCCCTCATTTTACATATAAGGAAACTGAGATCGAGAGTTTAGTGACTCACCCAGAGATATGCAGCCAGTAACTATCTGGATACAGGATACAAACTTAAGTCTTCCAGACTCTAAATCTTTTCTACCCTCGTTATGATCTAGTCGCCTCATATATATTTGGTATGATAAATATATACAAAATATATACAAGGTATTTATTTTGGGGGTGGCAAGTATAAAAATTAGTGGAAATTACATATATATGTATATGTATATCTGTGTGTATATATATTGCCCTAGTTACAGTAAACTTAATAATCTCTTTTGATTAATATCTATTATTAAAGCAAAGCAGGAAACAATTCATTAGATTAAAAGCAGACATAATACATTAACTTACCATCAAGTTATTTAACTTCCTTTTCTAAAAAACAAATTCATTTTCATGTAAGAAAAGAGCACTAGACCTTGAGTCAGAAGATTGGAGTTTGCATCTTTTTAGTAAACTGATACACAAGTATGTTACCTTCTCTGCTCCTCAGTTTTTCCATCTGCAAAAATCAAAATACATCTACTCATTTTATCACAAGGCTGTTTTGAGGAAAGAGATGTGTAAATTATAAAGCTGAAATATAAATGTTAATTATAATTTTACCAGCTACATACTCTGCTTAATATCTTACATAACAAGTCTGGAATCTGATTTAGTATGTAATTTAGTAAAATGTCAGTAAAAATTGCTACTATTTTTGTTTATCATAAGAGAGAATTCAAATGATTGAAGTGGTAAAGAACATTGGGAAATAACCCTGCCACCAATGTTCTGACATTGGCCAAATTGATAGACACCTAGTTGCAACTACTATAAAATATGTTATTAAAGTATAAATGTTTTGGTGCATTTGAAAAATTCATTTGTTTTTTTTTTAACCTCCTGGGATATATTCCTGGAAGCTGGATCTCTAGATCAAAGGAAAAGGACATTTTAGTCACTTACTTAGCACAATTTTAAATAGTTTTTAAATGGTTTATCTAATTCATAATTCTATCCAAAAGTGCATTGGTGTACTTGTTTACTTTAGCACCACAACCCACAACACGGGAATTCTCTTCTTTTTTATTTTTTTTGTCATTGCCAAGATATTCAGTGCATGGCGAAGGCTCGGAGTTAATTCAATTTGTATTTCTCATATTATTAATTATTAAGACCAATTTTTAATGTTTTACATTTTGAAGAATGGCTTTTAAACTTTAATATTTTACCACACTCATGCCTCACCAAATTTCTTTCATAAACTGATACTTATGCCTGGAGCATTTGCAGATAGTGCTATTCTAGATTCTTCAGATCTGTTGGAATTGCACTCATTATATGCTTAAAAAGTCACCTTTTCATTCTTTCAAATACATTCTATACTATCCCATGCACTTTAAAATGATCATTAGATTTGACTCCCTCTAGTCTTCCTACAGTTGCTTTTTAATTTTAGTTAAATTATTTGAAATTTTGTCTTTCCTACCTTTTCTCTTATTCTCATTGCTTACTATTTAAATGGATTCATTTTAAAATTGGATTGATTTCTCTATTTACTAATAAAATTTAATTTAACTAGTTTCATAGCAATCTTTGGACTATAATTGTAAAAATTTTATTGACATTCTTTGCTAAAAATGTCCAAGTTATGTACTAATGTGCTGTGCCCCTCAATCCTTGGAATTCTCTCTTGTAATAAATCAAAAAATGGTAGCAACATTGACTGATAAAGCAGTCATATTGAAAAAGTGTGCAACATAAGACACAAATAGTTATTAGTCTCTCTGTTGCCAAAAAGTAAACTGTGTTTCATCAACTCTCTTTCTCATGAAAGATTAATCATTTAATTTGTGCTTATGAGACTTTTTAGAGTTATTTAATAATTTACCATTATTTAAATATATTGTCATTATCACATATATTGTTCTTTTAGCTGCTTTCTTGTCCTATGTGAATTAATGAATCTTATTTATTTTTTTAATCCCTCATCACATCTTACAATGTAACAATATTTCATTTCATTCTTCGACCATGACTTGTTCAACCGTTCCCTGTCAATGGGTACCACTTTGGTAGTACCTCAGCCAGTCAACCAGCATTTATGTATTAAGTACCAACTATACATATATATACATATATATATATATATATACACATATACATGCACACACATACATATATACACATATATGTATGTGTATATGTATGTGTGTATGTATATGTGTATATGTATGTATATATTTATGCATGAGTATATATGTATGTGTATATATGTGTGTGTATGTGTATATACATATCTATGTATGTATGTATGTATGTATATATCTCAGTATATCAGGCACTGTAAACCCTGGAGATACAAAGAGAGGCAAATAAACAAATCATCAAAACCCAGTCCTGACTCTCAGCAAAAAAAGAGTCTAATGAGAAAGAAAATAGGTACAACATACAAATCTTACACAAACAAAATATATACAGGATAAATTGGACATTTTTAAGAAGGGAAACATTAAGATTAAGTAGGATTAGGAAAGACTGCTTACAGAAGATGGAACTTCTGTTGGGTATAGAGATAAGTCAGGGAAATTAGAAGGTACAGTTGAAGAGGTATAGAGTTCCAAGTGTGGGAAACAGTAAAAAATAAATGCTCACAACCAGTGGATGGAGTGTTATATGTTAGAAACAATGAGGAAGTCAGTGTCAATGGGTCACAAAATAAACAATAGGGGGTAAGGTGTAAGAAGACTGGAAAGGTAGGAATGGCCCAGGTTATAGTTTTAAAAGGTAAGTACACATGTGTGTGCATGCATGTGCATGCACCCATACACTCACACATGTGTACACAAATGCATACATATATTGTACACAGTATATATGTATGCATGCATGCGTGTATCACATATGAACATACACATGTACATGCACATACACATACACATACACATACACATACATACTTCCAGGGAATATAGGGAGTCACAAGGAGCTACTGAAGTTTATTGAATTGGGGAGTGAGAAGATATAATCAGAGATGGATTTTAGGAAAAATCAATTTGGCAGCTATGTGGAGAATGAGCTAAAGAGGTAAGAAACTTAAAGCAGGGAAGAGAATAAGCAAACTATTTAAAGAGTTGAGATGTGAGGAGAGAAGGGCCTGAACTAGGGTGATTGAAATGTGAGAGGAGAAAAGGGGGAATATATGAGAAATTGTATAAAAGTAGCAATAACTTGGCAACATATTAGATAGGGTGGGGGCAAAAGAAAATGTGAAATCAGGGATGACACTTAGGTTGCCAGCCTAATTTACTGAAAAGATGATGGTATCCTGACTAGTAATACTACAATAAGAAAGTTTTGAAAAGAGGAAGATTTGGGGAAATAGATAATGAGTTCAGTTTGGAGCATGTTGAGTTTAGGGTCTTTATGGGACATTTGTTACAGATGTCTAATATGTACTTGGTGATATGTGACTGGAGGCTGGAAGAGAGGTTAGAGTAAGATAAGTAGATCAAAGTGCCATCTGTATAGAAAAGATCAAAGTGAATAGTATAAAATGACAAGCAAAGAGGGTCCAAGACAGAGCCCTGGGGGACCCCAACAACTACCAGATATGATTTGGATGAAAAATCAGCAAAGAAGACAACAGAGGAGTGATAAAACAGGTATGAAGGCTGCCAGGAGAGAACTGTGTCATGAAAACAGAAAAGCATATCAAAAAGAAGAACGTATTCAGTAGGGTCATTGCTGAGAGGGGTCACAAGGGTGAGGAGTAAGAAAAGACCACTAGATTTTTGTCATTTAAAAGATCATTACTAAGCTTATAAAGACTAGCTTGACTTTAATGATAAGGTCAAAAGTCTGACTGTAGACAGTTAAAAACAGGGAGGAAAGAAACTAAAGGCAGCTCTTGGAGATACCCTTCTCAATTAATTTGGCTACAAAAGGCAGGAAAGATATTGGAAATTAGTTAGCAGGAAAGGATCACTGGGGATTTTGTTGTTCTTATTGTTTGTTGTTTTTGATAAGGCAGACAAGAATAAATAAGAGGTCAATAGTGAGTAAATTTGGAGAAAGCAATTTTAGTTAAATGATAGAGCAGAATCTACTTTGTTCCCAGTAGTTTCTTATCAGAGGAATAAGTTTATGAATATTTTATCATTCATGGGGCCTTCTCTATATCTCTGACTTCCTTGGTGGAGATCACTGGCATTAAGGGTATGAATAGGTTAGTGATTTTTCTCACATAACTCCAACTTGCTTACTAGAACAGTTGAATCAGTTAATAATTGGTCGGTCGGTTGGTGTCCTTCATTTTTGAAAAGGACAAAAATGTCATCACTGTGTTTGGGTAAGGTACAATGTGTTCAACTGTGGCTTATCAGAGCAATACAAGCTTGGAACAATCTATCACAGGTCAGACACAAATAGTTCAAAAAACAAGTGTCTTAAGTGCCAAGCACTTTGCAAAATTCTATTCATATAAAAAAAGGCAAAATACAGTCCCTGCCTTCAAGGAACTCACAGTCTAATGGGGAGAGGGGAGATAAACAAAATACATACACACACATTTATATGTGTATGTTTGTATGTATGTGTGTGTGTGAGGATATAATTAAGAGAGAGAAGGTATGAGAATTGAGAAGAGATGGGAAAAGGTTCCTGAAAAAGGTTAAGATTTTAGTTGGAATTTAATTGAAGATAGGGAAACCAGTTTATGGAGATGAAAAGGGAGAGAATTCCAGGAATGAAGTACATACATACATAGAGAAAAAAGCCTAGAGCTGAAAGATGGAGTCTTTGTGGAACAACCAAAACATCAGTATCACTTGATTAAAGACTACATAGCAGGGAAAAAGATTTAAGGATACTAGAAAGGTAGGAAGATTCCAGGTTATAAAGGACTTTGAAAGTAAAGCCATATATTTTGTATTTTATCCTCAAAACAATCATAGCTTATTGAGTATGAGGGGAGGAGATCAACATGACTATACATGCACTTAAGGAAAACCACTTTAGTGGCTGAGTGGAGGATAGATTAGAATGTGGAGAGAATTGAAGCAGGCAGACCTACCAACAGATTATTGTAATACTGTAATAGTTTAGGAATGATGTGAAGAGGGCCTACATCAGAATTGTGGCAGTGTCAGAGGAGGAAATGAAATATTTGAATGATATTGCAAAACTGAAATTGGTAAGCCTTATAAAAAATTAGATATGGAAGGTGGGAAGAGAGTCAGGAGTTGAGTATGATTCCTAGATTTGAGCCTGGGGCAACTGGGAGAGTAGTGATTACCTTGGACAATGTTTAAGGGGAAAGATAATGGGTTCTGCTTTGGATATGTTGAGTGTAAGATGGTTTCTGTACGTTTTGGAAAATTGGAGATGCAAGAATAAAGGATAACAGAGAGTTTGGGACAAGATAGGGAAATTTAATCATTGTCAGCATGGAGATTATGACTAGAATTTAGGTTTCTTGACTCTAAATTCAGTGATCTGGCTGAAGTATTTTTTTCTCATTTTGGACTCATTTGGGGCTAAAGAAGGGGTTAAGCAATTTGTCACAAATTTTTTCCTCCATGTTTAGCAAGTTCATGATGCATATTTTCTAAAAACAGAGTCTTAAACATAGCTTATGTGATGGAAGGCCTATAAATAATTGCGTTGTTGATTATTAATTGATAATCTACCTTAAAAAAATTCTGAACACTGAACTAAGAAAATAAATAATTCATGCAATCTGGGCTAATGTGATTGTCATTTCTCACATGAGAAATTATGTAAAATGTGTGCTCTCTAGGTGCTATTTTTCTGTCTAACTTGATACTTCTTTTTTTGACAATCAGGACCCACCTCATGATTCATAAGATTGTTTGGGTTTTTTTTTTGACTGCTGCTACTTTCATTAATTAGACTAATCTTTCACAAACATCATTCTAATGAAAGATCTTGTGCATTGTGTGAAGATAACAGATTGCTGATTTCTATAAGCAGGGCTGTTCTCTATTTAGATTTTCCACATATGTAATATCTGAAAAATGTCTAAGCATCACTAAGGGACAAACTACCAAGGTGCTTGTAAAGACGATATTTGCATACAGTTGAACACAAATGTCTAGGTGGGTCTTGTTAATTCTACCCTATCAGCCCCTTCTTCTCCATCCCCAAATGACTCCAGCTCTTGCCCTCATTTCCTCTTGCTAAAAATACTGCAAAAGCATTCTAACTGCTTTTCCTCACTCTGTTTCTTTCTGTACTTCTGCTACCTGCATCCAGAAGTTTAATTTGAATGTATGGTGCTGGCTACATCACCTCCTTTCCACGCTCAAACACTTTTAGCAGTTCCCTATTGTAGACCAAAAAGAAGTCCCAACTCTTTAACCAGACTTTCAAACCCTATTCTAAACTTGTTTTTACTTATAATTCCAGTTTTATCTCCTATAACTTTCATTGAAGGGAACATGAAATGCATTAACCCACGTGGTTTCTAATGTAACCATGATGACATAGAATCACAACTTATTTCTCTTAAAAAATCCTTGATAGTCTCAATGATTGTGCTGCATTGAATTAGAACCAAACGTGAGAAACATTCTTGGTTTGCCGGGGTTATTTTTTCACTTCATTTCCTTTTGGAGCATCCACTGGGGTAAAAAAAAAAAAACATACTGGACACAGGCAAACCCACAACTTCCCAGAAATCAACAATAGGGTTCAAAGTAGGACTTTCTGCTAACAACACAAGATATTACCAAAATGGGAGTGAGAGGAGGAATCTGTCGTTGGATCAGCCCCTAAAAGTGCCCCTGTAGTCTCAGGTGGAATTGCTGGTTATCAGACTTTTGATCCAGGCCAGAGAATGAAGCCTTGAATGCTGCAATGAACAACATCCTTGAAGGTGAAGGAGGAAGACTTCAGGCTATGTTGTGAGACCATGAGCCAAGTAAAACAGAGCTTCCTATAGACCCTGTGACAATAACAAATGAGGGGAAAAATATAGTAGCCACTCCTCCAGACACATCTCAAATGTCATGTCCATAAAGTCTCCCCTGACCTGATTTGGATTCCCACTTCTCCACCCTGAGAGACTACCATCACCACTAAAGCTAGAAATAATCTCTTCTTCAGATTTCTACAGGAAAATCTGCTTCATTTTCTCCTCTATTATCACTTTCTATTTGATATCATATTTTTTTTCAAATGTGTTGTATTCTTCCACATCATCAATAAAATGTTAGTTTTCTGACAGCAGGGTCAGTGTCATTTTTATATATACTTTTATCACTTTTTCTATATTCCATGTAGGCCCATGACCATAAAAGGATATCATCTTTTGATATATAAATGAATATGTTAGATATTTCTTTTTCTGGCTCATAAAATGATCATAGAGAATGGTATGAGTTCATTTTTAATGGCCATAATTCAGAAATATTTTTATTCCACTAACTTTCCTTGCCCTCTGCCTTCCTCCTCCAATTGCCCTAGTTCACACTCCAATAGAGTGAACAGTATTGCTCTTGTGGTAATCCACTTGGTTCCTCCAGGTAATGAAAATGAATTAATTGAATATATACTTATCAAGTGTCTACTTTTTAATATAAGTACAAAAAACTGAATGGATAGGCAGAAAGGGTAGTAGAATTACATTTATGGTCCTTTATAACACTGGCTTGTATCTGGAAGTATCAGGAAAGAATTGATAGCTCCTAACATTTTAAAAGCTTAATTTCCAACTTCTTCACTCCCACTGGATTTTCAGTAGATTTGTGCAAAAAGACTGGGTGAGTTAAGAGCAATCTACATTTCAGGAAAAGTTGTATCTCAATAAATTGGCATTTTGGATCTATGTAACCATCCTCTGGATGTGCACACCTCTCCCCATCTCCATATAGAAATAGTCTAGACAGCAAGACAGGGTATGATGTCTCATTAGTCTTCAGAAATTCAATAAATGAGAAAGGCTTCCCTCCATATGTCATTCATTGACCAGGAAACTGACTTAAGGGAGGGATTTGTGAGTGAACTACCAGAAATTGCTTTGTTGATTTTCTTTTTTTTTTAATGTTACCCATAAATGGTTTCATGTTAGTGTTGAGTACTTTTTTACTTATTAATTAATCTAATTGTAGTTTTCAATATTCACTTCCATAAATTTCAAATTTTCTTCCCCTCCTTCCCCCTCTCTCCCCAAGATAACATGCAATCTTATGACTCTGCACATACATTCCTATTAAACTCATTTTCACATTAGTCAAGTTGCCTAGAAGGATTGTAATGAATGGGAGAGATCATGAGAAAGAAAAAAAGAAACAAACAAAAAAAGAGAATAGTCTGCTTTGCTCTGAATTCTGACTCAATAGTTCCTTTTCTGGATGTGAAAGGTATTTACCATCATGAGTCCTTTGAAATTATTTTAGGTCCTTGAACTTCTGAGAAAGGCTAAGTCTATCAAAATCAGTGATTGCACAATGTGTCTGTTTCTGAGAACAGTGTTCCCCTAGTTCTGCTTGCTTCACTCAGCATCAGTTCTTATAAGACTTTCCAGGATTTTCTGAAGTGTGCCTGTTCATCATTTCTTTTATTTATTTAATTATTTACTTTTGGTTTACAACATTCAGTTTCACAGACCCTTGAGTTTCACATTTTCTCCTCCCTCTCTTCCTCCCTCCCCCTCCCCCTGATGGCATGCAATCAAATATAGGGTCTACAAATACGTCCACATTAAACATTAGTCAAGTTGTAAAGAAGGATTATAACCAGTGGAGTGATCCATAAGAAAGAAGAAACAAAACAAAATAAAACAGAAAAAAAGAGCAAGTAGTTTGCTACAATCTGCATTCAGACTCTGTAGGTCTTTCTCCTTTTCATCATGAGTCTTTTGGAGTTACCTTATTAACCTTGAATTGCTGAGAGGAGCCCAGTCTATCAAAGTTAGTCTTCACACATATGATGTGTCTGTAATTGTGTACAAATTTCTCCTGGTTCTGCTCTTCTCACTCAGTATCAGTCCATATAAGTCTCTCCAGGTCATTATTAAGTCATTTGCTACTCATTTTTTATAGCACAATAGTATTCCATTACATTCATATACCATAACTTGTTCAGGCATTCCCCAATTGATGGGCATCCCCTCAGTTTCCAGTTCTTTGTCTCCACAAAAAGAGCTGCTATGATTAATTTTGTACATGTGAGCCCCTTTTCCATTTTTATAATCTCTTAGGGATACAGCCCTAGAAATGTTATTACTAGGTGACATGTTGACTTTCTATAAAACTAAACACTACTGTGAAAAAACAGGGAAACTTTGGTATTATCACACTATACAATGAATCTAACTGAAGAAATATCTTGATAAACAGCAGAGGCAGCTTGTGGTGAATTGACTTAAGTTTTGGACCTCAAATTCAGAAGACTTCTTTAACTTGTTTTGGTCATAGATTTAACTCAGGTGAAAATAATCTTAAATGGTTTATAAACTGTTTCCCCCATAACAACTCAATGATGTAGGTTTGTCAGAAGTCACTCAGTCAACAAAAACTATTTTTTATTAAATGCCTGCAATGTGCAGACACTCTGCTAAGTGCTGAAGATATAAAGACAGGCAAAAAAGAGTCCCTGCTGTTGAGGAGGTAACAATTTAATAGGGAAGATAGTAAACCCTATATACAAACAAGCTATATGCAAGTTTAATAGGAAGTAATTAGAAGGAAAAAACTAGAATTAAGAAAGATTGGGGAAAGTTTCCTTTAGGAGGTAAGATTTTAACTGGGACTGGAAGGAAGAAAGAGAAGCAAGGGGGTAGATTATCCTTATAGACAGAGAAGTATACTGAGAACGGTAGAATACAAATAAGTATAACGAGGATCTGGGAGATGAAGTGACCACATAACCCAACTAGTAGGTAGTGGAACTTGGATTTGAAACTAGGTTATCCTATTCTAAGTTTGGATATCCTCTCTGTTATTTATGAGATAGTATATTGTGGTTTTTAAAAATAAAAAAAAACTGGATTGAGAATTAAAGTGTATTATGACAATAAACACAAATTTGATTAAATTTTTTTCCAGCCTGGAGCTTTCAGTTCCAACAATAGGAAAAAAAAACTGGGTAGTAACTAAGAAATAATTGCATCAAAGGACAACAATTATATATTTTCATAGTTCTTTTCAATTTACCAAGTGCCAGTAAAGCTACAAAAAAGGTCGCATAAAAGCCATGTTCTTCATTTTCAAGATGAGGAAATAAACTCAAGGAGATTAAGAGACTTTCATATGCTGTTATGACTAGTAAATGAAATTTCCAGTGTTTTGACTATTATTTTAATTACCTTTCTACTATATATTTCTGTTTCTACTATATATAGATTCAGTTTCGTTTTCCTCTTTAGGACTTTCCCTTCTAGGAAAACTACTTAGGTTAAAAAATGTGATGTTTACTACTTAGTACCTCAATTTGTACAGTAGATACATTATTGAAAAGTCATACTATTTTTTTTTTTGCTACATAAAATTCATGACATAGATGAAAATGAAAGACAGCAATCAGCCTTATGTTTTCCCCTTTGGTTTTCACAGAAATAGGAAGGAAGTAATAGGAGTGAATGCTAATAATTGAAGTTCTCGGTCCATCAGTAATGATATAACATAGGTATGCTAAATGCATTTATAGTCACACAGTGGTGAGAGGCATGCTACTAGAGTAACAAAAAAAACTCCCACAGTGACCTTCATATTAAAAATAAAATCATAACAAATAAAGAAGTAACCACTAAACATAAAGAACTTTACAGATTCTCTAAAACATTTCAGCACATGATTTATAAATATTGTTGTAGTATTAGTTAATTTCTTTTACAACATTAAAATAATTCACTTATAAAACAAAGGGTATATATCCTTCCCCACCCTCTCCCACATTGGAAACAAATACATAGCTTATTCAATTTCTTTTCCTAGGGTTATGTTTTTCTAACCTTCTATTTATTATCTATTCATTAAAGTTTATTTTCTATTGTGACCTTTCATACAAATAAATTACCCGTTATGTTGGCATATAAGTGGGAAAAGTAATTTC
>CM053581.1:301045849-301065021 GCA_028627135.1 Pseudochirops cupreus | reverse complement strand
TTTTTTTTAATCTCTACGGGGCTCTGCTTCTGGAAGGGAAAGCTTTGTCCCAAATTGCTGGGGTCCTCCTGGCTGCTGTAGCTGTCAGGAAGGTGCTGGGACCCTTCCTACTTACTTCTGGCTCACTGGATAATGAGGACTCCAAGACGTAGGCACAAGACGGCAATCCGGATCCAGGCAGCTCAATGCGAGAGCACTGGCCTCTGAACAATTGCTTAGTTCCCCTGCTGTCTTCAGGCCGCATGCAGGAAGCTGCAACATGGAGGCAGGTACAAAACCTCTACCTTTCGCCTTTCCACTCTGGAGGCCTTTTGGCCGGACTACTCTTCTCCCAAGACCTCGCAAGTCCCACTGACCTAGTTCTGAATGCTGCTGGCAGCTGCTGCTAATCCGCTCATGGCTCCTCTCGTCTGGCCGCCCCCAGGGCACAGCCAGGCCAGGCTAGTTTTTTTTCGCAGTGCTGATATGGTTCCTTGTAGCTGAGCTGACTTTGGCAGGAAGTATCTTTGTGTGCGTTTTTGAGTTCTAAGATTGGTTTAGAGTCCTACTTTATGGATATTTTGGGGTGGCTATGTGAGAGCTGCGATATGTTGCTGCTGCTATGCCACCATCTTCTAATATAGAATTTTAAATGAAATAATGAACACAAAAAGTAGGAATAAAAGGGGACTAGAAGTTCTAGAGCTACAACTATAATGTAAAGTAGGCAGCTTTAAAAATATTTGGTCCATGTATAAAAATAGAAAATTAGATCAAGAGAGAACAGTGAAAAAGGAGAATAAAAAATAACGGAACTTGATAACTCAATTTTTTAAAATATGTATTTTAAAATAGCTACCTTGGAAAAAGGTCTTTATTTGGTAAGAACTTCTGCTAAGACTGAAAAGCATTTTGTCAAAAATTAGGTTTATATGAAAAACAACCTGATAGACTTCAATAAGTTCAAAATTTATGTGACCTCAATATAGAAGTTTATACCATAAAAAGAAAAGAATATTATATTAGCTACCTTTCACTGATATGACAAAGAACAAACAAATTTAGCAGATAAGTTATTAAATGGTATGTTGATAGAGGTGAAAGCTACACATTCACAACAACAGTAGAGAAATACCTTCCCATTGGGGCGCAGGTGTCAGATCCAAGTATCCTCTTGCTAGCTTTTATCAGTGACTCATGAATCTAAGGGACATGTGAATTCTCTGTCACTGAGGCAAGAAATTCAGGTCCTCAGTCCTTGCTCTCTTCCATGAAGGTAAGAAGTCCTCTCTGTGAAGGTGTAATTGATAAGAGTCCTAATCCCAGCCCTGATGGGGAATATATGGATCTAAAGTGAAAGATCTTCAAAAATAAAGTGAAAAGTCTTCCTTACCACTGACACATGAGATTCACTACCCAATCCTTTACTTTCTCCAGAGAAGACTGATGGTGGCATCCAGACTATAAGGTCTACTATAACCATGGTGCAGCTGCCAGGAAACATAATTACAGCTTTGTTCAGTGACTCATGAGATAAAGACACATTCTGGTATACAAACTCAGCCTATTGCACAAGAATGGTGGTTAGGTTGGATCATTAGAGGATTTATTATAGCAAAAGTTTTATCAAGACCAGAGTGGTAAATGTGAACAAAGTCTAGAGATCAATAGCATAAACAATGAAACCCATGAAAAGAAATAGGGAAGAGAGGGTGAACACCTGGGAGTTTCCCAATCAGGGAATTAAGTAAATAACCGTGGAATGTAAAAATTGACCCTCTGGCTTCAGCTGAAAGTGAGATAAAATCATGTTGTCATGAGACTGACAGTGATTGCTTCACTGACTAGGATTTGAGTTGGGTTTTTATGGTTCTTTAAGGACATTCCTCTCCTTTCATCTGCATAATGGTCAGGTCTATCTGTAAGTGCCAGGTAAATGAAGGTCTACCCAAAATTCTGACTTTGACTATCTCAGGTGGTAGGTTCTATCTCCAAATGCAAAGTAAGCAATGGCCTGACCAAGATTTAGACCTTCTCCATCTCTGTGAACGTGCTTTTATGCCAGACTAGGAGATGAGTGTTTTTCAGGTTAAACAGTTGGGGAAGGATAAGCCATGGGTTCAGAAAATGAGGTATTATGTTTCCACAGCAAAGTAAAATGGTACCAAGACAAAGTTACAATATGAACCCTAAGTCACATGAACAAGTCTAAGTCACATCAGAAGACAGCAACAGCAATGTATAGTTTCATTATAGATACAACCACAAAAGTTAAAAGAGATCATTTTGATTGCATGAAATTTAAATTTAAATTAAATGGAATTCTAAGATATAAAAACTGGGGCTATACACAAACAAAATCAATGTGACAAGGATAGGAAACCAAGCCCTAATTGAGGGGAGGGAAAGTGCTGCATATCTATAACAAGGATCTAACAACTGAAATAAATATATAATTAGCACAAATATTTAACTAAGTGACAATAGTCCAAAGATATACATAGAAGTTGTCAATAAGATGTCAAAGAAAGATTTCACCCAATCACTAAGATAAACTTAAATAAAGATATTTCCCCACACTCAGCAAATTGATAAATATATCAAGAATAGAAATATTAAATGCTGAAGATGCTGAGGAAAGACAATATACCTATATACTTTGACATATATGCAACTGCTAAACAAATATCTAAAGATCAAAGACAGAAAGAGAAAATTATATTTATACCAACATAATATTAGCAATTCTCCTCCTCTCCTTCTTCCACCTCCTCCTCCTTCTCACTTTTCTTCTTCTTCTTCTTCTTCTTCTTCTTCTTCTTCTTCTTCTTCTTCTTCTTCTTCTTCTTCTTCTTCTTCTTCTTCTTCTTCTCCATCTTCTTCTTCTCCATCTTCTTCATGAAGAACTGAAACTAGAAACAAAAAATATCAACTGGGAGAAAGTTATTATGGTACATGAACAAAATGATATATTACTCATCACAAAAACAATAAATAAAAAGAATTCATAGAAGTATGCAGACACTTGCATGAATTGATTTAAAAGGACGTAAATATAATCAAGGAAAACAGTATACATACTCTTACAATATAAGTAGAAAGCCTGAAAAATTAAAAAAAAATCAGAGATGGAGAAACTGAAAACTAAAAATACACTGACAAATCTTATTTTAAAGATGAAAAAATTATGTACCTCTTAGCCTTTTTTCCTCCTTTTCTTCTTCAGTTAATCTTTTTTTTTATAGGGAATGGTTCATATGGTATGAGAGACTATGTATAATATTCAGAATGAACGTGATATAAAAATTAAAAATACTAATAAAAAGAAAACAAAAAAAGGAAAAAATAAACTGATAAAATAAAATAATAAGAAAGTTTACAGTGTTCTTGTATTTTGGTCATAATGTTCTACAAGGGTATAATTATATTAACTTTAACAACATTACTCAGTATTTCAAAAATTGGGATATTTCCAGTATTACTGTCTGAGAAAAATATCTAAGGATCATAGTAAATGGTCTTGTGCTTGATATTACAGCCAAAATTGAGAGAGTATGGTAAAAGGGATTAATGGAAATAATGAGAAATTCTGAACTTCAGTCAGAATACCTGGATACAAATCACTATACTCCTAGTTACTATCATTGTGACCTTGTACAGGTCACTTAATCTCTCTCTTGTCCATCTTGGGGGAGGGGGTGCGTTAAAGTAGATGGTCTCCTCAAAGTACCTTATGCCACTACATCTAAGATCCCTCATTTTTAATATTCACCAGTTTTCAATTCTTTTTTTTTTTAATTTTCACCTTCAAATTCTGATATCCCCACCTCCTTATTCCCCCACTGACAATGCAAGAACAATAAAACCACTGGAAATCCATATAGTCAAGCAAAAAAAAGAAAAGAAGGGAGGGAGGAAGGGAGAGAGGAAGGAAAGAAGAAAGGAATGGAGGAAGGATGTAATGAAGGAAAAAAAGAAGAAAAGAATAAAGGAAAGGAAAGACATCTTAATCTGAACCCTGAGACCTTTAATTTTTCCATCTAGAGTTAGCATGTTTGATTGCTACTTCTCTGGAATTTCTTTTGGTTATTTTGTTTAGCAGAGTTCTAAAAGACTAAAGTCTTTCAAAGTCATTTGTCTTTACAATCCTATGTATACTGCATAAATTGCTCTTCTTGTTCTCATTTCACTTTGAATCATTTCATAGAAATCTTCCCAGATTTTTTTTGAATTACCACCTTCATCATTTCTTACAATGTAATAGTGACCATCACCTTCACATGCCACAAATTCCTAAAAAATTTCTCCAGTTTATATGAACACAATTGCAAAATTCTTTTCACACAAATAAAGTCAGATCTAAGTAACTGGAAAAATATCAGGTGCTCATGGGTAGAATGAGTTAACATAATAAAAATTGTAATTCTACTTAAATTAATTTCTTTATTCAGTGACCTATCAGTCAAACTACCAAAAATACTTTATAGAGTTAGAAAAAATAATAAGAATAATCAAATTCATCTGGAATAACCCAAAGGTCCAAAATTTAAGGGAATTAATGAAAAGAAATGAAAGGGAAAGTGCCCTAGGTGTACTAGATCTTATATTATAAAGCAGCAATCATCAAAACTATTTGGTACTGGCTGAGAAAATAGAGTGGTAGATCAGTGGAATAAGTTAGGTACAAAAAACACAATGGTCAAAGGCTATAGTAATCTATTGTTTGATAAAGCAAAAGACTAGTTTCTGGAGTAAGAACTCACTATTTAACAAAAACTGCGGGAAAGCTGGAAAATAGTATGGCAGAAACTAGGCATAGAACAACATCTTACACTTTATACCAAGATAAAGTCAAAATTGGTATACAATATAGATAAAAAGTCTGATACTATAAGCAAATTAGGAAAGCAAGGAGTAGTTTGCCTGCGAAACTGTGGAGAAGGGAAGAATTTATGATGAAATGATAGAGAACATTATGACATGCAAAATGATTGATTGTGATTGCATTAAATTGAAACATTTTTACACAAACAAGCCAATGCAACCAAGATTGGAAGGGAAGCAGAGGGGCATAAAGGTGGCACAGTGAACACTGCATCGGCCCTAGAATCAGGAGGACCTGTGTTCAAATCGAGCCTCAGACACTTAACACTTACTAGTCATGTGACCTTGAGCAAGTCACTTAACCGCAATTGCCCTGCCTTCCCCCTCCAAAAAGCAAACAAAAAAAAAAGGGGGGGGGAGAAGTAGAAATCTGGGAAACAAATTTTATAATCAGTGTCTCTGATAAAGGCCTCATTTGGGGCAGTGAGGTGGCACAGTGAATAGAGCACTGGCCTTGGAGTCAGGAGTACCTGAGTTCATATCTGATCTCAGACACTTGATGCTTACTAGTCGCGCAATCTTGGGCAAGTCAGTTAATCCCAATTGCCTTCCCTTCACCCTCAAAACAAAACAAAAATGGACTTATTTCCAAAATATGTGGGAAACTGAGTCAAATTTACAAACATACAAGTCATTCCCCAATTAATAGTCAAAGGATATGAACATGCAGTTTTTACATAAAGAAATTAAAGATATCTATAGTTATATGAAAAATTCTCTAAATCACTATTCATTAGAGAAATGTAAATCAAAACAACTCTGTTGTACCATATCAAACCTAATGGCTAACATGACAAAACAGAAAAATGATAAATATTGGAGAAGATGTGTGAAAGTTGGAATACTAATGTATTATTGGTAGAGTTGTGAACTGATTCAATCATGCTGGAGAGGAATTTGGAGCCATGCACAAAGGGCTATCAATCTGTCATACCCTTTGATTCAGCAATACCACTTCTAGGGCTCTATCCAAAAGAGATCATAAAAATGGGAAAGGGATCCACATGTACAAAAATATTTATAGTACCTCTTTTTGTTGGTGGCCAAGAACTGGAAACTGAGAGGACTCCCAACAACTGAGGAGCGGCTGAACAAGTTGTGGTATACGAATGTAATGGAATACTATTGTGCTATAAGAAATTATGAACAGGTAGACATCAGAAAAACCTGGAAAGCCTTATATAAACTGATGCTGAGTGAAGCAAGCAGAATCAGGAGAACATTGTACACAGTAAGAGCCACATTGTGCACAATGACTAACTTTAATAGACTTAGCTCAGCAATGCATGGATCTAAGACAACTCCAAAAGACTCATAATGGAAAATACTATCTACATTCAGAGAAATGGAATCTGAATGCAGATCAAAGCATACTATTTGTTCTCTCTCTCTCCCTTTTGTTTTTGATTTGTTTCTTCTTTCTTGTGGTTCCTCCCATTGCTTCTAATTCTTCTTTACAACATGACTAATGTGAAAACGTATTTTATATGAATGTATACATAGAGCCTATCATATTGCATGCCATCTTGGGGAGGGGAGAAGGGAGAGAAAATTTAAAACTCAAAATCTTATGGAAGTGAATGTTGAAAACAAAAAATAAATTAGTTTTTAAAATGTTTCCAGTTTATAGGCATCTCTTCCTTTTATATTTCTTTTCTAACACAAAAAGAACTAGTATTAATAGTTTTATACATATGGGTCCTTTCCTTATTTCTGTATCTTTGGGATGTAGAATTATGTCAAAAGGTATATACAGTTAAATAGCTTCTTGGACTTAACCCCAAATTCATTTCCAAAGTTACTGGATCAGTTCATAGCTCCACTGAGTATATTAAATAACCTGTTTTCCTACAGCCCCTCAAACATTTGTGATTTTCCTTTTTTCATCAATTTTACCAATTTAATGGGTATAAGTTTATACATCAGAGTTGTTTTAGCTTAAATTGTTCTAATTAATAGTATTTTAGAGCATTTTATATATGGTTATTATTAGTTTAGATTTAAAAATCTATAAACTCTCTATTTATCTATTTATGTATCTATCTACATAGATATAAATATATAGATACATATAGATATAGATACATATTTTCACAATGAGATCTTTACTAGAGAAATCTGCTTCAAAGATTTAAGCCCAGTTTGCTACTTCTCTTCTAATTGTAGTAACATTGATTTTGTTTATGCATTACTCCTTTTCTTACTTTCCAGTGACTTACAGGACTTCTGACAGTAGAATGTGATTTGCAGAGCACTATAAAATTCCTCATAAAATCACATACTTGGTAACTTTTGAAAAGTGGTAGTTCAAAACCTCAGGTTTAGAAAAGAATATTGGCAGTTAAATGCATTATATAAGGAAATGGAGGGTAAAACTATACTAGTAAGGGACCCCAACTTTTTGCTCTCAGAACTAGATAAATCTAAGAACAAAAATAACCAAAAAAGAAGGGGAGGAATAGGATTTTAGAAAATTGAATGGGGATTGAAAGGAATAAACCTTTTCTCAGTGGTACATAGCACCTATGTAAAAATTGACCATATATTAGGACATAAATCTTTACATTCAAATGCAGAAAGGCAGAAATGTTAAATTAATCTCTTTCAGATCACAATGTAATGGTTATGGAAAGATATATTAAAATTGTTTAGAAAATAAACTATTACTTAAGAATGAGTGGTTCAAAGAAAATATCACAGAAAAAAAAATCATCAAAGAGAATGACAGGGCAGAGTCAAGATGGCAATGGCAGAGTAAAGGCAGGTACTTGCCTGAGATCTCTGGAAAACACTTTCAAATATCTTTAAATACTGACTCTAAACAAAATCTAGAGTCTGTCTGACAAAGTAATACGGGTTAATGCAAAGAATATTTCGGTCTGTAAGTGATCAACAGATAGAGCACTGAAATTACAAGCATTTTCTCTCTCAGTGCTGCTCACTTACAGCTTTGCTTGAGCTTTTCTCTGCTCTGCTCCTTCCAGTTCCTCCCATCCTCTTCTGCTCTTTGAGCAAACTCCCCCTCTCTGTGGGCTCCATGTGATTACATTAGGTCTATTAAAGGCAGCACAATATATACTGTTTCCATCACAGACTCTTGATATTCTCAAAGGCAAGGTTTAAAGGTATTTGAATATCTAAAAGAAGCAAAGTGCTACTTTGCTTCCCATTACACCAGACAACATAGATGGAGCAGACCAAAAATACAGAATCTGATTTGTGGATAGACCTTGTCTTTGATCCTCCAACAGGGACACAAACCAGAGAATCCCACTGGGTGACAAATGGGCTAGGGAGTAGACCTTGACAGACCTATCTTAATCTTCCAGGAGGCACTACCAAAGTTGATGAATAGGCTCATGGGTTTGGGCTGATGACTGTATGTCAAAACATCTACTTGGACAATGAGCCTGTAGGACAGGTCACAGTCCGGAAACCAGATTTACTCATTGGCAAAATGCTCATAGTCATCTCCCTGTTTTGGGCAATAGGGGATTGACAAGGGACAAAGAGACAATAAAAATAGTTGTGGGGTTTTCCACGGAATTGAGTCATCTCCACCACACTGTGCTTGGTCACCTTAACAAGGAATAATACAGGACATCCTCTAGTTAACTTCCTATAACTAACCAAGTGAACTTCCAATCTGCAGTTCACATCTTTGAGGCTTACTATCAGAACTTAGAATCACTCCCCCTATATAATTATATCAAAATGATAGATATTGATTGGAATAAATTCAGGGTACAATTAATCATCTGTTATAATTGATTCATGAACCAATGCAAAATGAAGTGAGCAGAACCAGGAGGAAATTGTACACAGTAACAGCAACATTGCATGGTGATCAACCTTGAATGATTTAGCTCTTCTCAGCAATATAATTCCAAAAGACTCATAATGGAAAATGCCATTCACGTACAGAAAAAGAACTGATGGAGTCTGAATGCAGATCAAAACATACTATTTTCACTTTCTTTATTTTTTTCATCTTTTTTCTTCCATTTTGGTCTGTTTCTTCTTTCACAAAATGACTTATGCTGAAATATGTTTTATATGATTGAACATACATGATCTCTATCAATTTTCTAATGTTTTAGGGAGAAAAAGGGTATGGAGAAAAAATTAAAACTTGAATTTAAAAAGTGAATATTAAATATCATCTTTACATATAATTGGAAAAAATATCAAGTACTACTAAAAATGAATATTGGCAATATCACCTGGGAAGAAGGATAGTCCCTGCAGCTCTTATTTTAAAGGCTTCTTCTCAACTTTCTATTTCCAAGTGGGTCAGTTAAGAGCTTCAACAACTTCCTAAAACCTTTTCCTTTAATCAAAATCCTCACATAGTAACCTGCTGTTTCTCTCCAGTTACTTTAATCAAGAAGAATAATGAATCACAACCATTGTGAACAAGTAAAACTAGGTCCAGAGAGAGGGTAAGGCATTTAAAGCCATCAGTTTGCTGGGTATGCTGATTGGGAGGTAGGGGGTGGGATGGACATCTGCCCAGCCTGGTTTCTAAATTAATCCGCATTGGCTTAGCATGTTTAGGGAAAGCCACCAGCCAGAGAACAGAAAGGCTGGCTGGAATAGCCACAGTTCCCTGACTTAAATTCAGTGCCAGCACTCTAATGGATTAAATATATTCTACCCCCACCCCCTATCCTGCTGTTGCTAGGAAGAACCACCCTCCCCCACCCTAGGATCTCTGGCACATTATTCTCTAGGGGAAAAAGAAACACACAAACACAAAAAACGAAGCACCGACAAAAAAATAATCCTTTTTATGATATCTTCCCCATTCTCTATCCTACTTTTTTTTTTAATCCTCCTTGAGGTTTAAAGGAAGATCTTATAGGCATAAATTGGGAAAGGACTGGAAACATGGGCAATTGTTGATTTTTACAGGTGATAATCCTAGGCTCACTTGGCAAATTGGTCGCTTGACTTCAGTACCCCTGGGCTATACTTTCTGAATTATTTTCTCCTCTTTCATATACTCTTTTCCTTTGCCCTCCCTACTTCAGGTATCTGATCACCTCTTTTTCTGCTTTTCTATCTCATCCCTCCTTTTCCTCTGTTCCAAAGAAAAGCCAAATCTCAGAAAAGGATAAATTCATCTAAAATGAGATATAAATGGTTAATAAGGCTTGGTGCCTTACCTCTTCCAGGGGTAAAACATGGAATAAAAACTTTTCTGTCTTGAAGAAATCACCAAATCTAAGAGGTTATAAATTAGTCCAACTTACACAAGGAGATGTGGAAAAGCTTTGATGATTAGAGAACAGTATGGGGCTTTTAAAGTAGACACCTACATGGTCTAATTACTTCTGGGAGTTTCAAGCAGCTTGTCAGTGTTGACTTAGGTGAATTCCTCTTCTTTCAGAGAAGATAGTCAGAGATACCAGGTTCATACATAAAACAAAATTAGAAATATGAGACCTCATGTAAGAGTGAGGAAATTAACCAGCTGGATAGAAAGAGGGATGTCAGAAATGTCAGTATTTATGATGAGGTACAGGCTCTGGGAACCCCCTTGAATTCTGATTGAATCTTCCCATTTGAGGGGCCTCTGCATTTTATGGAATTTATGGAATCAAACCCAGGTTGTGTCAGTGAAAGTGCCAAATCCTAGTCACTAGAGAGGTCAGGGACCATAAAATGATGAGGCCTAGGGTTAGGGGTGTACAACATGCTAAAATACCAACATGCTGGTTCCTGCAAATGAATTCCACTCAAACATTCTCTCAGACAAAGAAAACCAAAGTTTGTTAAAGGTTCGCCATAATGGGTAGACTCTTTCTTTTTAAAATAATTTTTTTCTTCTATTTTTTTTTTTTGGAGCTGGGAAGGCAGGGCAATGGGGGTTAAGTGACTTGCCCAAGGTCACATGGCTAGTAAGTGTTAAGTATCTGAGGTCAGATTTGAAGTCAGGTCCTCCTGACTCCAGGGCAGATGCTCTATTCACTGAGCCACCTAGCCATCCCTTTGGGTAGACTCTTCAGGAGCCTCAGTATCTGTGATACTTGTATTGGACAAGCATGCCAGAATAATCTGACACAGAGTGAGTCTACACTAGAAAATTTCCCAGCCCCTTCTTGGAGGCAAGATGGGTCTGATATATGGAAATGTTGTGGGAGGAATGTAGGTGTGATCTAGAGGAGGTGCTTTGGGAGGGTCCTTAAGAGGAGTTAAAGGGGTAAGACTCCAGGAATGAGAGATTAAGGGTGGGAAATAGCTGGGGGCTACCTAGAGATGACACAAAGGAGGGCTAGGCTAGTTTAAGGGTAACAGATTTGGGCATAGATATTTTGGGACGATGGGAGGGGGGTAGCTGGACAACAGAGGACTGGCTAGTAAGAGTAAGAGATTTGGGCCAACATGTCCTCAAGCAAATGCCTCATCAAATGGGAAAATTCAATCAGAGTTCAAGGAGAGAGCCTGTACTCATCACTTAACTCCAAGGAGTATAAAGAGAAGCCAGTTAGTCAACAAGTATTTATTCTGTTTAGTATTTGTCACATATTGTTTTACATTCTAGGAATAACAAGGAAAAGAACAACAAAAAGCAGACTCTGCCCTCTAGGAGCTCACATTCTGATGGAGACAACATGTAAATAAGTATAAATGGAAGGTAATGGGAGGATGATAATTGTAACAATAATAATAAGCATTTCTAGATCATCTACTCCATTTCATGCACACTGCTAACCTGTTTTCTTTTTTCTTAACTCATTTAATCTCATCTGATCTTCACAACAAACCTGGGAGGTAGGTGCTGTTGTAATCAGAATTTTATAGTTGAGGAGCTTGTGTAAACTGATGTTAAGTGACCTTATCAGGGTCACATAGCAAATCAGCATCTTGGGAAGAATATGAATTCCTGACTTCCTGCCTTTATGCTTAGTGCTTTATGCACTGTGTCTTATATCACCGGTGAGTGTGTAGAGGGTTGGGGAGGTGGGAAGAGGCACAGTGAAGTCATATAATGAAATTGGAGATAAAAGAAAATTATGAGTTTAGGATGACACATAGGTTACAAGCCTGGGGGAATGGGAAAATGGTGATACTCTCCATAGTAATAAGTGATAAGGTTAACCATGCAATGTTCAGGTATAGACCCCATAATACCAACCCGCTGGGTCCTGCCAAATGAATTTGACTCAAGTCTTCTCTCAGATAAAGGAAAGCAAAGTTTATTAAAAAGTTCACTTGTTTTGGACACAGAGCAAGTCTGTGCTGGAAAATTCTATGGCGCTCTCACAGCACATGGAGGGAATATGGGGTCTTATATACAGAAATGTTGTGGAAAGAGTCTAGGAGTGGTCTAGAGGAGAGGTTTGTGGGGCTTCAGGAGGAATCAATGAAGTCAGATTCCAGTAATGAGTTTGGGGAGGGTCTTCAGGAGGAGTTAATGAAGTCAGGTAACAGTTGATTTGGGTATAGATATTTTGATAGGCTCAAGGGTGGGAAGTAGATGGACAATGGAGGGTCAAGCTAGTAACAAAGGTTTGGGCAGAGCCACAGTGAAAGGCTTATGGCCTCATGCAAATGCATCATCAAGTGCTAAGATTAAATCAGAGTTCAAGGGAATTCCCAGAGCCTGTACCTCAAAGATTCAAGGAAAGCTCAAGGGGGTTCCCAGGGCCTGCATCTCATCAGTAAGAAAGTTAGGAATAAGATTAGGAGAAAAAAATAGTAGTTCACTTTGAGACATGTTGAATTCAAGGCATTTATGGCACATCTCCTTAGAGATTTCCAAATAAGTGTTGGAAATGTGAGATGAAGTCAAAAGAAAGGTTTGTATTAGATTACCATAGAGATTATCATGGGAACTGATGAGATTCCCCCATGTGAAATTGTGTAGAAAGAAAAAGGAGAGGAGCGGAGGGAAAGGGAGGGGAGGGGAGGGGAGAGGATCTAGGACAGAGCTCTAACTCACAGTTAGGGAGTGTGACCTTGGTGAAGATCCAGCAAAGGAGGCTGAGAAGGAGCAGGTAGGAGGTACAAAGAGAACCAGGAAGGACTGGTGTTATGAAATCCTTGAGAGAAGAAAATATTGAAGAGGAGAGGGTTATCAACACTGTCAAAGGCTATAGGGTGATCAAGAGGATATTGATGTATCAGATTTGACAAATAAGAGATTGTTAGTTTTGGAGAGGGCAGTTTTGTTTGAATAATGAGGTCAGAAGCCAGACTATAGAGAGTTAAGAAGAGCAAGCAGAAATGAAGTAGAAGCACTTATTATAGGCAGCCTTCATGAGGAGTTTATCCACAAAAGCCAGGAGAGATATGAAATGATAATTAATGAGGATGGTTGAATTGAGTGAGGTTTTCTTGAAAATGGGGAGACATAGACATGTTTCTAGATGGTAGTGAAGCAGTCAGTAGACAGGGAGAGACTAAATATAAGTATTAGAATGGAGGCAATAGAAGGAATAGTCTGCTAGAGCAGACAGTAGCAGGAAATCACTTGGAACACATACAGAAGTCTGACAAAGAGCATGACCACCTAATTACAAGACATAGGGTAAAGGAAAATTAGTGGCAGAAAGAATCTAAGTGATGTAAGATGATGTGAGATGATGTGAAAAAAGGGAACACCTGGTAAAATGAAGTGGAACTGATGTAGTAGAATGATTCTTGAAATGAGATTGAGGATGTGATTTCTTCTCCCACACTCATTATTAATTTATACTGTGCAAGTGGGCACTGTACATCCTAAGCAAACTACTCTCCTTGCTGTAAGCCCTCATAACCTCCTACCTGGAGAATCAACATGTACTTTAATTGGTCTTCTTTACTCAAATCTCTATCCATCCTAATTGATCTACTAATCAGCTGCCAAAGTGATTTTCCTAAAGTTCTGGTCTATTCATGTCACTTCCCTAATCAATAAACTCCAGTGCCTCTCTATTAGGAACCAAATTTAAAATTATATTTGTAATTTAAAACTCTTCACAACCAGACTCCTTCCTGTCTTTTTTTAAAAAAAAAGTATTTCATTGTCTTTCTTGCTTTTCCTCATACTTGACACTCTACCTTCTAACACTTGAATATTTTCAGTGGGTGCCCTACTTTCATCCACATTCTTGCCTCCTGGCTTCCATGGCTTACTTCAAGTGCCATCTATAACCCAATCTTTTATAGGAAGCCTTTCCCAGCCCCCTATAATTCCAGTTTCTTCATTCTATTGACTATTTCCATTTTATCCCTTATAAAATCTGTCATTATATAGTTATTTGCATCTTGTCTCTCTCACTGAAGTCTGAACTCCTTGAAAGCAGGGATTGTCTTTTGTCTTTCTTTGTATTTTCAGCACTCTGTACAATGACTTAGTAAGTACTTCAAAGATGTTTATTGGCTAAGTGAATGACTGATGTCACCTGGTCTTAAACTCTGTATTATAAACAAAATGGAGGAAGAACTGTTTCATGGTATCACAGAATACTCAAATTAGAGGTGAAAAAAATTTACAGTAATCCATCTTCTTTGTTTTACAGATGAAGAAAGCGAGGTACAGAGTTTAAATGACTTGTCAAAAATCACTTGACCAGTAAATTGAGAAAATACTACTGCAGGAGTCTGACCTCAAGCCCATGCTTATTCAGATAATAATTCCACCCATCAATGGGTCATCTGGTAGTACATCACCTTGCAAAAAATGAGATGGAAGAAGAGGCTGTATGAAAGAACAGAAATCCAAATGTGCAGAAGGTGGGGGTGGGACCTGAGAGACTTTTTCAAACCATTTTTAAATTCTGCATTTACTTTCAGAGGCTTTACTTTGCTCTGGAAGCTGGAATAAATTTTCAAAGGGGGCTAATTACTCTTTCTCTGGGAAAAAAACCTTAATTGCTTCACAGTTTAATTGAATGAGGATAGATTAGTTTCCGCTGAAGGTTTATTTTTCCTCTTTCAAAAACTGAGATTTACTGAAAATGAGAAGCCAATGAACAGAGAGAACCAGCTTCTTGGACCTCCTCGGAAGGATGCCTAGCGTGCAAATACATAGCTGGCTCTCTCTGGGGAGAATTGAGGGCAACTTGGGCTTGTTTAGTTCAGATTTACTTCTGAAAGTCTTGTGGCCTTCACATACAATTCTTCATTCAGTGCTTAGAAAAATAGTTGCAATAGAGCTTGGCATAATGTTTATGGGGACTAAATCAGATCTAAGTTTACTAAAGATTTATTTTAGTACCTGAGGCAAATTATTTTTGGCCATCATTTCTCTTGGTTTCCTATCTATAAAGTATGAATAATGGAGACTGGCAATGGATAGAATAATGACTCCAGCATCAAAAGACAGGGAGTCAGATTCCACTTCTGGTGTTTAACGCCGGTGTGACCTTGAATTTTTGTATCTTTTATTATTCGATGTATTCTGTTATGTAAGAAGTTATTTTCTTCAGTATTTTTTGTCCCTCCTTTACCAGGCTGTTGACTGTTGGTTTTTTTATTTTTTGTTTTCCCCCATGATTTTCATGCATCCCTTTCATTTCTCTTCCCAACTATTCCCCTACCTCTCTTGATTTTCAAAATCCTTTATGGGTTCTTCTATGGACTCAGACCAATCCAGATTCTTCTTGGAGGCATTGGAGATAGGAATTTTTCCTTTGTTGTCTTCTTCTGAGTTTGTATTTGATATTCCTTGTCACCATAACAACTTTCTAAGGTCAGATTTTTTTCCTGTTGTTTGCTAATTTTCCCAGTGTATTTCTTGACTTTTAACTCTTTTCTGAAGTTGGGCTCTGCTTCCATGGTGGAAGGTGCATTGTCCCAAGCTTCAAGGGCTTTGTGCAGCTGTTTTCAATGATACTTCTGTGCTCTGGTCTGTGAGTGACTACAAACATTCTTTTCTTCCACAGAACTGTGACCAGGGTCCTTGCTCCACCTTGGCTGCAAGTTCTGATGTGCTAGTACTGCTCCTTACCCTGGGACTGCCACCAAGGACTGAAACCTGTATCTGAATATGGAAAAAGAAACAGAATCTTAACTCCAGCACAAGCAAAGAGACCCCTGTAATCTCCTTCGGACCAGATATTCCACTGCCTTACTGTCTATAGGCTGAGAGGTCCTGAAGTAGCAACTATAGCTTTTGATTCATTCATTCTGGCCTGCTCCTGGCTTGCCGGGGCTTGGTCTGCACCGATGTGCCTTGCACTGGACTGTGCTGTACTCTCATATCACTGTGACAGACCTTCCCTGCCAAATTTTTAAGTTATCTTGGCCTGGAAAATTGTTTCACTCTATCCTTTAATGGCTTTTGTCTCTCCAGGATTTCTTTTAGGGAATCATTTAAAAGTCTTTGGAGGGGTTTAGCGGAGAGTTCACCTGAGTCCCTGTCTTCTCTCCACCATCTTAGCTTCACCCTCTTTTGTAGCCTTTTGAGACCTAAATAAATTCAATTTAAACACTTAAGCAACTGTCTTGCTGTGTACCAGGTATCATGCTAGGCAAATGAAGCAAATAACAAATAGTTCTTGCCTTCAAGGAGATAATATATTTATAGGAAATGCATCATAGGTTATAATCTTGAAATATGTATATAAAGTAATATTATTATTGTGGCTTGCCACTTTGAAATATGGATAAAAATGTAATCTCAAGACTTTGTAAAGTGAGGGAGAAGGAAATAAGTGTGATGGGAAATACATTTTTTAAAAATAAGTTTCACTTTTAGGTTTACTTCTAGGTTCACATCTCAATTTATCAACTCTTTTTATTAAATGATATTTTTAAATTTTAAACTTAAATACAAAAGAAAAAATAAATAAACTTAAGTACTTAAACTATAATAAGAAACAATAAGAAAAGAAAATGAAGGATTGCCATGTGCACAATGGAATATGAGAGAGGATTCAAAATATATAGCAATAAATTTTCATTTCAAGAAAGTCTATATAATAAATACTATGCATTGTGTAGAGAGCTGTTCATCTTTTCTTTGCTTCTTTGTAATTTTTTTTTCTCTGCTGTGCACTTTTTATTTTTTCTCTTCCTCTTCATAAACCTTTAAGGTTACAATTAAGTGTGGGGATATATAGACACACCCACACCCACACCCACACATGTATGCACACACACACACACACATCTGTGTGTATATTCCCATATACATAAATATGTGTTTGTATACACACACTCATACATATGTGTATGTATCTGTATCCCTATACTTACTTGTATACTCATACATATATACACATATACACACAGAGATAGACTGTCAGATTTTTTCTTACTAAATTCACTGTCTTAACATTGTTAATGGTTTCAACTGCAATTCAAACTACACAATAGGTTTATGTGTTGTCAAAAAAGGTTTCTGTAGTCTTTAAGATACAACATGATATAGATAAGGATCTTTTGTATAAGATCAATGCATTATAACAAATAATATTATGCTTAGGTATGAGTTAAAGTATTAAAAAACTCAATTGTTACTTAGATGTGATTATAAATACACATACATTTGTGTTACCGCTAGCTAATATAATTCCTCTCAGCCCAATACCACATGGGACAGGATCAGGGCCCACTTATTAAGAGTGTGGCATAATTTCAATATCATCTTGGAAATAAATACCTTTCAATCAAATTATTAAGATAATGAACATAGTGAGATCCCTAAGATTGACCAAGAAGGAGTTAGAAGAACAACTATTGAAACATGGAAAAAATCTCTATACATCTACTGCCTATATTAATCATTGTAATACTCTGTTGTGCATTTGGACCCTGCATTTTACAAATTATGACCCAAAATATTAAAATTTGAGGTAGTGAAGTACATGCCTTTAAGCTCCTCCTTAAAAAAGGGGGAAATGTGGGAAGCCAAAGAGGCCTGATCCAGGACTCAGATGGAGACCTTAATAATGTACTCTAATTCCTTTCAAGGTGACGTGGCTTGCAAAGGCTGGCTCTCCCAAAAGACCCTTGGAGGTACACTTAAAAGGAATTTTGTTTGATATTCTGACATGAAAACCTTTGCTCCTGAACTTCAGACACCAAAAAGGACATGTTCCTTATCATATTATGCCAGTTCCAAGTTATAACAGACTAAAGACTATTGTAAGTCAAAATACCTAATTCTTGGGGATAGGTTTCTATGCAGATGTCTTTGAGATTAGTTTCTATGCAGATGTCTTTGAGATTGTGGCCTGCTCTCAGGGAGCATCCTTTGTCCTGCAGATAAGAGACAACTGACCTTCCCCATAACTTCCTGGGTCCTTGATAACAAGCCTAGTCTTATCCAAGCTACTTCCTGGGTATGACAGACTGTTCTATTAGTAATAATATTCCAGGATATGATTAAGATAAGAATACTTGAATCTTTGTCATTTGGATCTTTAAAAACTTTGTTCTAAGCATCAATAAATGGAGTTCATGGTTCTTCCTTAGCTACCCGCATGGCCTGGTCACTTCTTTCTCATGTCTCCGATCATGCTTAGTGCTAGACACCGAGCAGCCCCCACAATAGACACACATAAAAATACACATACACCTGTACATATATACATACATACATACATACATTTACACCTATGCACACTTAGATATCAATAATCATAGTTATATATAGACATATACATTCATATGCATCTACGTAAGACCATGTTATACTTATTTATCCTCCATTTCTCTGAGGGTGGATAACCTATTCCTTCATAAGTCTGAGTCTTTCCATGTTTTTCCAAGTCCACCAACTCATCATTTCCTATACTACAGCAATATAGCCATCTTATTACTCTCTAGTTTTTTTAAAAGTAAAAAAAAAACAACCAATGTTGATAACTATGGCTGACACACAGTGTAGTTTCCCTAATTTTCTCTTTTGATTGAATCTATTTTAGCCTTAACTTTGTCTGAAATCATAATTGCCACCTCTGCTTCTTTTCCCTAATAAATTCTACTCCTTTATTTTAAGTTTGGGCATGTCTCTTATTTCCTGTCCCTCCTGACTCCTCTACTTTACTTCTACCTGCTACCTTGCTCTCCTATTACTTATCCTACTCCCTCCAAAAATCCTTCTCTTATCCTCCAATTCCCATTATTCTAAACACCCCTTTATGCTGCCTCACCCCCCGTATCTAAGCAATTGAATTGGACTATTTTCTGCTCCTTTCCTCTGCACTTAAACACCATTCTTTTTTTAAACCTTTCCTCCTGCTGTTGCCAAACATGGAATGTCCTCTGCCTCAATTCATCTGTTGATTTCCTATCCATCTGTTAAAGTCCAATTTAAATTATACCTTACAAAATCTTTCATGATTTAATTCAATGATCATTCATTATATGAC
>CM053581.1:300997391-301045349 GCA_028627135.1 Pseudochirops cupreus | reverse complement strand
TCTGTCTGTCTGTCTGTCTCTCTCTTTCTCTCTCTCTCTGCTCTCTCTATATGTGTGTGTGTGTGTGTGTGTGTGTATGTGTGTATGTGTGTGTGTTTGTATTTATTTGCAGATTATTTCCCCCATTAGATTATAAACTCCTTGAGGGCAGGGACTGCCTTTTCTCTCTCTCTCTCTCTCTCTCTCTCTCTCTTTTTTTTCTCCAGCACTTTGCCTAATGCCTGGAACATAATAAATGTATATTAAATGGATGCATTTAGGCAGGCAAGTAAACACAAAATAATAAATGGGGGGAAAGAAAACTTAGCAACTGGAAGAAGGGAAAACTTTGGGTAAGAGGCTCAAGGCTTAAGAGGAGGAGGGAACCTGTGTCTTGGAGGTCACATGTGACCCTCTAGCTCCTCAAGTGTGGCCCTTTGACTGATTCCAAATTTCACAAAACAAATTCCTTTAACAAAGGGATTTGTTCTATAAAATTTGAACTCTATCAGAAAGCCACCCCCAAGGACCTAGAAAGCCTCACCACATGGTACCACCAGGCCCTGGCTCCCAACCTCTGGTTTAGAAGAATCTTATGTATTAATAAAATGTGGAAAGAAGAAGGTAGATGTTAGGAATAAAGAGACAGACCATGCAATGTACAAAAATGGGAAATGGAATACTAAATACTGGAAAAGTAGTTCAGTTTTAAAGAAATATAGAATTTTATAAGTGGAATAGTTTGAAAGCAGTCAAGAATACAAATGGGACAAGATTGAAGAAGGCTTTAAATGATATACTAACTCTTTCTTAGAGGTCATATAGGGTCACTGAACATTTTTGTTACAAGGATAGCAATTAAATCTGTGACTTAAAAAGATTATTATGATAGCTATATGAAGGATCAGTTAGGAAAGAGAGACAATTGGAAAAGGAAAACCAATGAAGGGGAAAAAATTCCTGGAACTGAATGATACAATCTTGAATTTGGGCAATAATTGTGTAAGTGGAAAGAAACCAAAAGATGTGAGAGATGTTATTTATGCAAAATTAACAAAATTTATACCTGATTTAATATAGAAGTAGAGGAAAGGGGGAGGCTCAAATATAGTTTATTTTCACTACTGTTTCTAATTCAAAATTATGTTTTTTTTCAAATAGAAAAATTATGTATTCTGTTTTTACTTACTCCTGTGTCCTCAATGCTTAGGATCCTCTTAATATTTTTCATGCCCATGTGACATATTGAATAGACATCTCTGGCTTTTTCAAACATGCTCTTGAAGGGATAAAGTTGAGACTGAGCTCCCTTTCCCAGGGAGGAAATTTTTTTTATAAGGAATGTATGAAGAAGAGAGAGACAGACACACTACAATTAATTTCAATCTCCTTCCAAATGGACCACTTCAGTGAAGCAAAAATTAATATCCATAGCAAGAAAGCACCAGGTAATCCATACAAAAATTGTTGTGCTCATCTCCACACCCACAATTTTCTTGAGTTGATTATTTTGTTACTGTGAATTCGTATCTGTCCAGAGGCAAAAAATATTGAAACTAATCTCACAGTCATTGGTAATAATTTTCACCCGTTTTTCTCTTTTTGGTGAATCACTAACCATTTATTCAGCACCTACTCTATCCTATACAGAGTTGTTAAAAAGGTAAAAAAGCAACAGTGCTTTCCCTCAAAGTATTTACACTCTTTTGAAGGAGACAATTTGTACCTGGGTGTTGTCTTTCATACTTGAAGAGGACCTAAATGACATCACTACGTTGGAGTCAATGCACAGTACATCTGACTGTGACTGATCAGACCAAGATGAGCTTGAAAAGATCTACCACACGTTGGGCACAAATATTCCTCTAGAAAATTTGGAATTGAAATGTCTCTAAATTTTTCCATCTCATGTTTTCTTTGAGCTACTACATTTCTTATAGAGCACACCAATTTCTTTGATGTGAGCATGTTATACTAAGTGATCATTTGCCAGTGTTTCCCATGTCTTGCAATTAATATCAATGTTCTTCAGAGAGACCTTATGAGTCTCCTTGTATTGCTTTTCATGACTTCTGCATGAACACTTGCTTTGTGTGAGTTTTTTTGTGAGATCATTGTTTAGAAAAATGTACATCTGGCATTCAAACAACATGATCAACCCATCTGAGTTGTGTTCTCTGCAATAGTGTTTAAGTGCTTAACAGTTTAGCCCAGAAAAAGACTTCAGTGTCCAGTACCTTATCTTTTCAGGTGACCTTCAGAATATTTCTAAGAGAATTCAAAAGGAAGCAATTCAATTTCCTGGCATAGTACTGGCATGCTGTATGGGTCACACAGGCATACGATAATGAGGTCAACACAATGTCTCTGTAGACCTTCAGTTTGGTAGGTAGCATAAGACTCTTCTCCCCCACACTTTCCTTTAGAGACTCCCAAACACCAAACTAGCTCTATCAATGTGTGCTTCAATCTCATCTTCTGTGTGTACAAAAAAGGAAAATATCTTGCTAAGGTGAATGAAATTATCTATAGCGTTCAAAATTTCTCCATTTGTTATAATTGATGGTGGCACATATGGATAATGTAGTGTTTGGCTCATGGAGAACCTCTCTTTTCTTGGAGTTAATTTTCAGATCAAAAGTAACGAAAGTGGCAGAAAATAAATCCATACTCTGTTATACTTCATTCTCAGAGTGCACATTTATCTGTGAACAAAAAGTTGAGCACCAATTCTCCCTTCACTTTATTCTTGACTTGTGACCTTTTCAAGTTAAATAATTTATTGTCAGTACGGTAGCTGAGCTTGATGCCATTCTCATCCTTACTGAAAGTGTCTGATAACGTTACTAAATACATAATGCCAAAGTGCATGGGAGCAAGCACACAGCCCATTTTCACTCCTTTGGTGACTGGGGAAGTACAAGGACATCATCTATTATCCACAACACATGTGAGCATGCTGTAACAAAACTGATAAACAATACTGATGAACTTCGGTTAACTAAATTTTTTCATGGTTTTCCACAAATCCTCATGACTGACAGTATCAAAGGCCTTAATCAGATCAACAGACATCATATGCAGACCCATGTTCTTCTCTTATCAGGCAGCAAACACCATATTGACTATTCCACATACCTTCTGAAACCACAAAAGTTCTTGGGTAGATGACCATCTCCATCTTCATTGTGAAGAATCAACCTATTTAGGAAGACCCACATGAGAATCTTGCCAAGAATTACTGAGAAACTCCACCCCTACCCCTGACCCCATGATTGTCACAGAACAACATATTTCCATTTTCTTTATAGAGATAGACAATGTAGATAACCTCAATCTACCAAGGGATAAACTCTTGCCATGTAACCTGAGAGGTTTCAATTTTCAATCAGCTTTTGAATGATCAGTGGACCCCCAACTTTGTAAATTTCAGCCAGAATAGAATCAGTAACAGGTGCTTTTGCCACACAAGAGGGGTCTGATGGCATTCAAAAACCTTTTCTTCAACTGGAATTTCAACCAGAGAGGGATTGACTTCAACCTGAGATTTTTGGTCAGTGGCTTCAGTATGGGTTAATGATGACCTAATGAGAACACTATGGAAGTGTTCAGCTCATCTCTCAAGAATCATATCCTTAACAATAATGAATGTGGCTCTATCAGTGCTAAGTATTTGAAATAGTCTTTGGCCCATTAGCCTCAAGGGTATCATAAAAGCTCTTCACATAGTTGTTGTTGTTGAGCCCTTTCAGATATGTCCAACTCTTCATGACCAAGTTTTAAGGTTTTTCTTGGCAAAGATACTGGATTAGTTTGTCATTCTCTTTTCCAGCTCGTTTTACAGATGAGAAGCAAACAGTGTTAGCTGACTTGCCCAGTATCACACAGCTAGTAAGTCTCTGAGGCCAGATTACAATGATAGGCTGGTATCTCTATCTCTCCATAGTAAAAAGTCTCTAATAATGATTTATCATGTTCTTCTCCATCTTATCCCATTCATTCATTCATTCAAACAATTCATTCATGTTTAAGTACTTCATTATTAAGATTGACCTTCCCTCAAATAGCCTGACATCCTAGCTCACAAGGCGGCAAACTCCTTTGGTTCATACCTTCATCCCACCTCAGTTACATGGATGGTAACAATTCAGACCTCACTACCATTAATAACTGCAACTTCATCCACATTTAACTCTGAAATTTCCTTCTCAGATCATAATCTCCTAGCTTTCCATGATTCCTTTCACTTTAATACACCTAAGTCTCTTATTCAACTATATCCCTACCTCCATTTAGTGTATCACTTCTAATTCTTCTGGTCCATTTGTCCAACTATTCATCACTTTCCTCCCTATACAATCTTTTTCCCCCACATCCAAATTAAATTAAGCTTTTTATTCTAATTAATCTTTTATTTATTTAGTTTTAGTTTTCAGCATTCAATTCCACAAGATTTTGAGTTACAAATTTTCTCACTGTCTTTCCCCTACCCCTCCAGCCCAAGGTATCTAGGCTACTGAATACTCCTTCACCCAATCTACTCTCTCTTATATCCTCTTTCTACAACATTCTAGGATATAACTTTCTAGAAGGCAAAAATGGATTTCTATGCCCCAATGCCTGTATATCTTATTTCCCAGGTGCATGTTAAAAAAAAAATTAAACATTTGTTTTTAAAACTTTGATTTCCAAATTCTTTCCCTTCTTCTCTCCTCACCCACCCCCACCGGGAAGGCAAACAATTCAATATAGGTTGTACATGTGTAGTTACGCAAAATCTTTCCATAGTAGTTATAATATAAAAAACTAACTATATCTCCCTCCATCCTATCTGCCCCCCTCTTACTCTATTTTCTACTTCCACCCTATTCCATTTCAAAATGTGTGCTTCTAACTACCCTCTCCCTTAATACGTCCTCCCTTCTATCATCCCTGCTCTTATCCCCTTCAGTCCTACTTACCTATAGTGTGAGATACCCAATTGAGTGTGTATGTCATTCCCTCCTTAAGCCAAATTCAATGGGAGTAAGGTTGACCCATTCCCTTTCACCATCCTGCTCTTTCCCTCTACTGTAACAGTTTTCTCTTGCCTCTTGTATATAAGATAATTTACCCTATTCTATCTCTCTTTTTCTTGTTCTCACATTATATTCCACTCTCACCTCTTATTTTTATTTCTCAGATATCCCTTCCCATTCAAGTGATCCCGTGCCCTCTATGTATACATGTACACACATATACACACATTTACATATGTATTTATGTACACCTACACCCTTCTATACATATATATGTATGTATACATATACACACACATATATTTCTTAGTAGGAGGATAGTTGAGGGGAATATATTTATATATACATATATATATATATATTTCCTTCACTATGCTCATACTAAGAAAAGTCTCAAAAGGCACAATTATTATTTTTCCATGTGGTAATGTAAACAGTTCAACTTCAACAAACCACTTAGAGTTATTTTTTCTGTTTACCTTCTCATGCTTCTCTTACTTCCTGTATTTGAAAGTCAAATTTTCTGTTTAGGTCTTTTATTTTTTTTCATCAAGAATGCTTGAAAGTTGGGGCAGCTAGGAAGCACAGTGAATTGAGCACCTGCTCTGGAGTCAGGAGGATGTGAATTCAAATCCAGCCTCAGATGCTTAACACTTACAATCAGTTTGACCTTGGACAAGTCACTTAACCCCAATTGCCCTACCTTCACCCCTCCAAAAATAAATAAATATATGAACTCCAATGGCTCCTAAAAAAAATGCTTTCAAGTTCTCTGTTTCACTGAATGGCTATATTTTCTCTGGAAGCATTATACTCAGTTTTGAGGAGTAGGTGGTTCTTTGTTTTAATCCTAGTTCCTTTGACTTCTGAAATATCATGTTCCAAACCCTATGATCCCTTAATGTAGAAGCTGCTAGATCTTGTGTCATCCTGATTGTATTTACATAATTCTCAAATTGTTTCTTCCTGACAGCTTGTAATATTTTCTCCTTTACCTGAGAATTCTGAAATTTGGCTATGATATTCCTAACAGTTTTCTTTTGGGGATCTTTTTTTCAAGAGACGAGCAGTGAGTTCTTTTAATTTCTATTTTGCCCTCTGGTTCTAAAATATCAGGGAAATTTTCCTAGAGAATTTCTTGAAGGATGATTTCTAGGCTCTTTTTTTTTTAATTGTGGCTTTCAGGTGGTCTGATAATTTTTAAATAATCTCTCCTGGATCTTTTTTCTAAGTCAGTGGTTTTTCCAATGAGATATTTCAAATAGCCTACTATTTTTTCATTTGTTTGGATCTGTTTTATAGTATCTTGATTTTTGATAAAATCATTAGCTTCCATTTGCTCCAATCGAATTTTGAAGGAATTATTCTCTTTAGTGAGCTTTTGAAATTTCTTTTCCATCTGGGAAATTTGACTTTTTAGGCCATTTTTCTCCTCGTTGGATTTTTGGACCTCTTTTGCCATTTCAGTTAATGTATTTTTTAAATTTTTAAAAAATTTTTTAATTAAAATTATGATATTTTTAGTTTACTACATTCATTTTCTGAAGATTTTGAGTTACAAAATTTCTCCCTATTTTTCCCCTACCCACTACCCCAAAACAACAAGCCCACTGAATATCCCCTCCCCCAATCTGCTCTTTATTGTATCCTCCCCTTTCCTCTTTCGTACTTTCTGGTAGGGCAAGATGGATCTTCATACCCCAGTAAAATAATAAATATGATAATAAATAATAAAAATGATAATAATAATAATAATAATAAATATTAAACATTTGATTTTAAAATTTTGAATTCCAGTTTCTTTCCCTTTATGCCACCCTCACTGGGAAGATAAGCAATTCAATATAGGTTGTACATGTGTAGTTATGCAAATCATTTCCATAGTGGATATATTGTGAAAGACTGACCATATTTCCCTCCTTCCTATCCCACCCACACTTGTTCTATTTTCTACTTTGAGCTTGTCCCTTTTCAAAAGTGTGTGCTTCTAACTACCCTCCCCTCCCCATTTTTCCCTCCCTTCTATCATCTCCTCTCTTATCCCCTTCTGCCTACTTTCCTTTAGGGTAAGATACCCAACTTAGTTTTTATGTCATTTCTTCCCTAAGCCAAATTCAGTGAGAGTAAGGTTAACCCATTCCCTTTTGCTTTTCTTTTCTTCCCCTCCATTGTAACAGTTTTCCCTTGCCTCTTTAATATGAGGTAATTTACCCAATTTTGGTTATCCCTATCTCCTGTCATTATATTCCTGTTACCTCTTAATTTTATTTTAAAAAATATCATCCTTTCCTATTTGATTGATCCTGTGCCTTCTGTCTATGTATACCTGTACACATATATACACACCCTCACATATGTATTCATATGCCCATATACCTTCCTATATGGACATATATATATGTATGTATGCATATATATATATGTAAATACATTTCTATTCCCTTCAACTGTCCTGATATTGAGAAAAGTTTTATAAGTTATTATTACTGTTTTTCCACGTAGGAATGTAAATACCTCAACTTTTATAAGTTCCTCATGATTTCTTTTCCCTATTTACTTTCTCGTGCTTCTCTTGCTTCTTGTATTTGAATGTCAAATTTTCTATTCAACTCTGTTTTTTTTTTCATCAAGAATGCTTGAAAGTCCTCTATTGAATGACCAAATTTTCCATTGAAACATTACGCTCAGTTTTGCTGGGTAGGTGATTCTTGGTTTTAGTCCTAACTCCTTTGACCTCTGGAATATCATATTCCAAGCTCTTTGAACCCTTAAAGTAGAAGCTGCTAGATCTTCTGTTATCCTGATTGTTTTTCTACAATATTCAAATTGTTTCCTCTTTGCTGTTTGTAATATTTTCTCTTTGATCTGGGAATTCCAGAACCTGGCTATAACAATCCTAAAAGTTTTCCTTTAGGGATCTTTTTCAAGAGGTGATTGGTGAATTCTTTCAATTTCTATTTTGCTCTCTGGTTCTAAAATATCAGGGCAATTTTCCTTGAGAATTTCTTGAAGGATGATTTCTAGTTTCCTTTTTTGATCATGGCCTTCAGGAAGTCCAATAATTTTTAAATTGTCTCTCCTGGATCTATTTTCCAGGTCACTGGTATTTTCTAATTAGATATTTCACCTTGCCTTCTATTTTTTTTTATTTTTTTGGATCTGTTTAATAGTATCTTGATTTCTCATAATGTCATTAGTTTCCATTTGCTCCAGTCTAATTCTGAAGGAATTATTCGCTTCAGTGAACTTTTGAGATTTTTCTTCCATCAGGCAAATTTGGCTTTTTAAGGCATTCTTCTCATTGGCTTTTTGAGCCTCTTTCACCATTTGAGTTAGTCTATTTTTAAAGTGTTATTTTTTTCAGTCAGGTTATTGACTCTCTTTTCATGATTTTCTTGCATCATTCTAATTTCTCTTCCCAATTTTTCCCCAACTTCTCTTACTTGAATTTCAAAATCCTTCTTAAGCTCCTCTATAACTTGTAACTGATTCATATTTTTCTTTGAGGTTTTGGTGCAGGAGTTCTGACTTCATTGTCTTCTTCCCATTTCATGCTTTGATCCTTTTTGTCCCCAAGAAAGGAATGTAAAATTGGATGGCTGTGCTTGCTTTGCTTCCTTTGTCTGCTCATGTTGTCACTCAATTGTTTGACTTTTGAGGTGTTTGCCACACTATAATTCTGCTTCCAGAGAGTAGAGCGTTGTCCCAAATTGCTGGGGGTTTTGTAGCTCTTGGAACTATTAGTTGGATGCCCTCTCTGCTACCCACACAAGCTCTGGCTCACTGATCACACATCTCAGGACCACCACCCAAGAATGTGATCCAGATCCACTCAGGTTAAAGTAAGAATGATTACTGTCTGAATGGTCACTTGTTCCCTCTGTGATTTGTAGGCCAGGAGATCTGAACCAGCTACATGGAGGTGGCTGCATGGCCACTGCTCCCCTGCCACTTCCTGCTCTGGGAGCAGAGGTCAGGCTGCTCTCCATCTCCCCCCCCCCCCCCAGTTCCAACAGAGTTACACACTGACCTCTTACTTTAGTTTTGTTATTTATGTGTTGATATTTCAGGAAACCACCACAGCTGCTAGTGATGCACTCTCCTGAAGTCTTCTCCAGCCATGACTGGTCTAGGCCTCCCTGGGGCTAAAACCACAGGCTCCTGTGGGGCTAGGGCTGGTTCCCAGCATGCTGCAATGGTCTCTTCCTTCTGCCCTGCCAGGCTTCCTTCAGTAGGAGATTTGTTTGTCTCTGTTACTTTTTGGGTTCTGGAGCTCTAAAATCTGTTTAAAGTCATATTTCATAAGTATTTGAGGTGGTCATGGGGGGAGCTCACAGAATTTTCCTGCTTCTACACTAACATATTGGCTCTGCCCCTTATTAGTCTGTTTTTAAGGTGTTATTTTCTTCAGTATTTGTGGAAGTCTCCTTTAGCAGGCTGTTGACTCACTTTTCATGATTTTCTTGCATCATTCTCATTTCTCTTTCCAATTTTTCCTCTACTTCTCTTACTTGATTTTCAAAATCCTTCTTTAGCTCCTCCATAACTTATAACTGATTCATATTTTTCTTAGAAGCTTTTGATGCAGGAGTTTTTACTTTGTTGTTTCCTTCTGGTTCCATATTTTGATCCTCTTTGTTCCCAAAAAAGGATTCTATGGTCTGATTACACTTCCTCTGCTTGCTCATTTTGCCAGCCAATCACTTGACTTTTGAACTTTTTGCCACAGCAGAACTCTGCTTCCAGAGTGGAGAGAGTTGTGTCCCAAATTGTGGGGAGTTTTGCATTTTCCAGACATATAAGGAGGGTGCCTCTCTACAGCCCCCACAAGCTCTTGGCACACAGATATTTCTCACCCCAGGACCATCACCCAAGACTGTGACCCAGATCCAAGCAGGTCAAAGCAAGAGTGATTACCCTCTGAATGGTCGCTTGGTTCCCCTGTGATCTGCAGGCCAGGAGCTATGGAAGGCAGCTGCCCAGTTGCCTCCACCTCTTGCCCTGGGGGCATGGGCCAGACTGCTTCTTCTTTTACCCAATTCCAACAGAGTTCTCCACTGACCTTTTCCTTTCTCTTTGGCATTTATGTGTTGAGAAGTCTGGAAACATCCCCTGCTGCTGGTGATTCAGTCTCCTGAAGTCTGCTCCAGACAGTCTTTCCTTCTGGTTGGGGCTGCTCAGGTCTGGTCCCATGTGGCTCACATTGGACTGTATTGACTCCCAACCTGGTTTGATAGACCCTTCTTGTCTGCCTGCCAGGCTGCCTTCAGGGGGATATGTGTTTCTCTCTCACTTTGTGAGTTCTGTAGCTCTAAAATTTGTTTAGAGTCATTTTTTTACAGGTGTTGGAGGTGGTTGGAGCAGGAGCTAAAGCAAGTTCCTGCTCTTCCTTCCCCATCTTGGCTCCACCACCCCTTTGACCCTGTTCAGTCTTAACCCTTTAGTTGAGTAGAAAAGTTATACTCTATATCATGAATGCTTTACTAATTTTCCTACTGTTGCTCAGGACTTATGAAACATCAGTACTGGAAAATATTCATTATTCACCTTCTAAATTCCTACTTATATTCTTCTGAGTGCAATTTCAGAAAGTTAAACAATCATACTTAGGGGGTGTGTTAATAATTCATGCTATCTAATATTATTTGAATATTCACTGCTGTATGGCCATCTTTTTATTCTTCCTAAATGGACTTAATATAGTCTTTTATAGGGGCAGTTTTAAATTCTCTGTATTTTTCTGCTATTTTATTGAGAAATAGAAATCTTTCCAACTAGACATTCACTCTTTTTTGTGAGTTATATATCTTAAGACATATTTTATTCTTATTCATTAAAATATCTGAGGAAGAGGTGATCCTTCTCCCTTCCAAAATCATCCTTTTTACTTGTGCCTTTGATCTTATTCCCTGAAATTTGCTCTGGAAGTTTACTTTTTTTTATCATCCTCTTTACTTGACCATTTTTAAATTTTTCTTATTTCCTTCTTTCATACTGCTTAAAATCATATCCAGTCCTCTCCAGTCTTTAAAACGTAAGCAAATGACGACAAAAAAACTTTACTGGCTCTTTCGTCTCATATCTTTTCTAATCATAATCAAACATTTTGGAGGAAAAGTCATCTGTACTTATTGTTTCTACTTCTTGACCTCTTCTCAAACCTTTGTAATATGAATTTTGCTCTGAACACTTGTCTGAAATTATTTTTCACATGTTTAACTATGTTTTCTTATCTGCTAGGTCTAATGCGTAAGTCTAATTCAAGCTCAGATTAATGAATGTTTTTTCAGCTTTTGACACTGTGGATTAGTCTTTTCTCCCCAATCCTTTCCTTTTTCTTCTCTGATAATTCTCATTCCTGATGAATTTTCCTCTTACCTTAGTGACTACTTATTCACAATTTCCTTTGATTGATCATAATTTATTTACCTCACATAAAGCATCTATATTTCTGGAGCTCAGTCTTTTCTCTTTATAGTTTGTCTTGGTGATTTAATTAATTTATATTTATTCAATTATCACCTTCATATACATATCAACTAAATTTAAATATCCTGTTTTCCCTTTCAATCCCATATCACCAACTGCTTGCTACATCTCCAAAACAAAACTCATTGACTCCTGTCACTGTAAATAAACAATTTTCTCAAACAAAATGACTTTTGATAACACCACCACTCTTCTAAAATTCAGTCATTCTTCACTATTCCCTCTCCCACAGTTTTCTGTATCCAATTAACTGCCATGATCTGTGTCTTCTATCTTCATAGCATCTATAAATTCATTCCTCTTTCTTGATCCATGTACTTACTATTCTGGTTCAGTCCTTCATCATCTTATGCATGGAGAGGAAAATTCATCAGCAGAAAAATATTTTTAAAAATTATTCAATAAACCTCAAAATGATGCATAATCATGGAATAAAAATTGACCCAAAATCCTGTATCACTTTCTCCTACCAATGTACACAGTAGTCATAGGAATGATGCAGGAAGGTAGGAAAAGTGGACATAAACATAAAGAAACATAGGAGTAAAGACCATGAATATGGAAACCCAAATGCCTGGGAGCAAATAATGAATATGAATTATAAGTTTTGAGGTCATTTTTCATTCATGGGAAATCTACACAGTGTGTTATCCCTAAGCGTGATCACCTTTCTTCTGGGTTTTTCACTCCACTGCTGGTCAATGCCATTTTCTGATGGTCTTGGTTCATGAAGCCATCTTAACTTATTTTAGTAAAGAGCAGAACTGCATGTTTTCACTGAAACAGTTGTGCTAAATTTGGGGTTTGTAGTTTTCCAAGTCTGCTCATAATACTTAGCTGAGTTGGGGTTTAAAATATTAAGCTATTTTAGTGAAAAGCAGCTCTTATAAAACAGAAAATTGCAAAGCCCCTCTAATCCACTCTCAGGGCCCTAGGGATTCTCTCTGTCTCTCTGTCTCTCTCTCTGTCTCTCTCTCTCTCTCTTTGTCTCTTTCTCTGTCACTCTCTCTCTGTCTCTGTCTCTTTCTCTGTCTCTCTTTCTCTCTCTGTCTCTCTCTCTCTTTCTCTCTCTCTTTCTTCTTTCTCCTTCCCTCCCTCCCTCATCCCTGTATATGGTGCAAAAGAGCAGTACAGATTAGAACAGCCAGTTTTTTTTTTAGCCTAATTTGATTTTGCTTTCTCCACAGCTCTTAGCAGAGTTCTTATCCAATGAGCTCCTAGCAGCAGCTATAGATCCCAACATGGTTTCTGTTAATTGTTTTACCTGATTCAGTCTGAAACAGCTTCTTTCCTTTGTCCTTCACACTGCTCTGAAGGGGGAGCTCTCAAATCTATTTCTGTCTCAGTGAGTAGTTTCTATATTCAAATGATTACTCCATATTTTCACTTTTCTGATCTCTTCTTCAGTATGACCTCCCTCCCTGGCTTCTGATGTATAAAATTAGAACTTCCTTATGAGTAGTGATTAGTCTCAAGCAGGTGAAGAAACCTCAAATTCACATTTCTATCATCTATGAGACAAATTCTATTACACAAAATAGTACTTTGATGCAGTTTCACAATTATTCTAAAACCCTGAAAACAGTAGTATGTAAATGAACAAATGCACTGTAGCCACACCCACTCACCTTCTGGCAGTGCTGTGCCTTTAAAGGACTTGCTTTCCCTGAGGTCCTTAGATGTCAAACACTTCTATCTAAGAAGCTATTTTTCTTGTCAAACTGCTTGTTTCTTGTATTCCTCACGCAACACCCTCCCATTTTCTCCTTTCAATAAATAATGTACACATATTAAAGTGACAAATGGATAAGATCCTTTCTCTCCCTAGTTCTGTAGCTATTAGAAATGAGCAGGGTTTAGTGAGGCAATATATTGATCTGCTTCCACCATGTTATTCAAATGGTCTATTTCACAGTTTTCAAGATAAGTAAAAACAAAATCATAAGAACAGAGAAAAGACTAACTATAATGATAAGAGGAAAAGAGAATGTGAAGAATGGGCAAGGCCTCCTGACAAACACTTAGAGGTTGAAAAATGAAATGAAATGACAAAAAAAGTGTGGATATTTGCATGTCAAAGTTAATCAGTTTATATATAAAATTTAAGTAAATTTGACAGTGTTTTGGTGATCAAAATGAAATTTAAATTAAAAAAAAAATTCAGGTCAATGGGTACAAATAAAGGTATTTATTCTAGGAATATTGCAAGCTCCAGATCAAAATATACACAGCAATTTTAAAAAATAGTTTAATCATGGCTTTTGTTTTTCATCATGATCATATGTCCAAGTATTGTCAACAACCCATTCAGTGAAGTTTCTCTTGTGTCACACATACACACACACACAAACACACATACACACAGAGAAAATTTTTAAAAACACAATGCAAAACCAATAAACATAATGAATATAGCTTATTGCATGTGTAACATTGCATCCCCTAGCACATTGCCTTTCTAACCAAAAGGAGACAGGTAGATTTGATCCTCTTTTCTCTGGAGCCAAAACTGGTCACTATTACTACCAGACGCCACATCTGGCTTTGTCCTGCTGTTATTTTATTTTACCTTATTCTAGTTACTGTGCATCTATGATTTCTGGTTCTGCTTACTCCACTCTTTCATTTTTGACATGTCTTCCCACATTTCTATAAATCCCCACTATTCCTCATTTCTTTTGGGGAAAAACCTAACTATTATATTTTCATACTGTGATTTTTTTTTTCAGCTACTACTCTACCCAATGGATATCTTCTTAATTTCATTTTCCATGATACTATAAAAAGTACTGCTATAAATATTTAGGTACAGAAGACCTACCTGTCTTCCTGTCTTTGGATTCCATATGGCATATATCCAGTAATTGGATCTCTGGGGTAAACAGTATAAATAATTCAGTAATGTGCTCAGATAATTCCATGTTTTCACCATAATGATTGGATTAATCCATAGATCCACCAATAGAGTGTATTTTCCCCTTTCTTTCCAAAAGTCACTGGAATATTGACTATTTCTTTTGTCTGCTTAGAATTTTGTCATATTTCCAATCAAGGCAGTTTTAGTAAATGAATCAAGCAGCAGTTTCACATTTTTTTTTCTTCCTAAGTAATAAAAAAAAAATCAATTCACTCTTTTTCACTACCAATTTCACAAAAATGTTTTTTCTCCCTAACTAGTTTTATTATGGTCTGTGTTCTGAGGTTCTGCATGTTCCACTTTGAATATTTTGCTATTCATTTCTGTTATGAGTCAGTCTGTGTCTCGTGATTTTAGTGATATGGTTCATTTTCTTATCAATCTGCTTCATTAACATTGGCAAAAGTAATTAATGACAATATTGGGAAAGTAAAGAACAAGATCATTAAATAGCTATTTAAGACACACATGGTTGAGATAAAAAACAAACAAACAAACAAACCTTAAACAACAACAAAGGCAAAACATCAAGCTTTATACTTCCCAGAGTTTGAATTAAAGATTCTCTTCAACTTAGAGTTCTGGTATAAATTACTTAATGTATTCTTTTTAAGAAATGGATGATTCAACAAAGAAAACTGAGAAAGAACCATACAGGGAGTAGGAGTATCATAAACTAAGTACCGATACCTAGGGAGAAATTGAAAAGAAAGGAGGAAGAAGGGGTTTCAGTGGGAATAATTTGAGAAGACGGGATGGCAAATTTAGAACTCATGTCAAGAGGTTTGCTTTATTGAAGAGAAAGGTCAGTTCTTAATCAGGGCATAGAAAAAAGGAAGAAGGAATTTTAGATGGAGACAAAGGATTGCGATATATAGAGAAGAGATAAAAGAAGAAACTCAGAAGGAATGGTGTCTACTTTCTAATTAATGTATAGAGTCATATTCACTTTTGTAAGGATAGGAGGAGAATTGGTATAGGAGATCTGAGGAGAAAAGAAAAGGTTTGGAACTCTCTGTTGTGAGTATAATAGAAAATCAAATAGGGAAGCATAAAAGAATTTCGTTACTTCACTGAGGCAACAGTTGAGATTTGGTAACACAAATATGAAGTAGAATTACTCAACATGTGTGTTTTATTTGACTTTTGGCAACTTCATTCATGAAATAGTTTCATTGGAACAAGAGGAGCAAAATGATGAAAATTATCAAGAGTTGAAGCTCTGCAAAATTGAAGTGATAATAGGACAATGAAATGAAAGATTTAGAAGTAAAAAGTGATTCATTGAAGTATTGCAAGAATAAGACTAAGATATAAATTTCATGTAACATTCAAAAGTATTGAGGAATATAGAGATTAGAGGTTATTCTGAGGAAGAAGGATAGGTTTAGGAGTAAGCTCAAGGGATAGGGGCAGGAGATTATGACAAAATAAAAGAATTTAAGTGAATTTGATCATGAAAGTTAAAAAGTTGTGGGATATATCACAGTCAAGGCTGTGATCATCTCTTTGTGGAACTCAGATAGCATGGAGGAGTAGATCATAGGAGTAGAACATGTTGAAGAACTGAGAGGTTGGGGTTTTTGAGAAAGTATCAATATTTCTGTTGACATCTAGTAGAAGAGCAGAACTTCTAGTGGCAAAGAAAAAATATATATATATGAGCGTCTGAATTGCATCATAAATTTGAAGTGAGTGAACCTCAAAGGTGGAGAGATAACTGAAGGATAGTGGCAGAGAGTTTTTTAGAAAGGAAATAGAGAGACGTAAGAATTCTGATTATTCCTCCAAAATCAGTATATTGAGATTATACAAGGATGTCTAATCAGTTCTGTAAAAGATAGAGAAGAATTCAGTTTTAGCTATTAATGCTAAAACAGACAAAATTATCTAAAGTGAAGGGAAGTGTATTATTTATGAAATGGGAATTTTACAGGGATTAGTGGAAAGAGAGTTTAAAATTGGAGTATGACAATGGAGCAGATTGAGGTCAGTCTATCAATATGCATTTATTTAGCATTTTGTCTGAGGGACTGTACTAAGCATTGGGAATACAAAAAATGTCAAAAGACAAATGAGTCTTTGCTATCTAGGAGCTCACATTCTAAGGGGAGGGCAACATAAAATCAACTATATTTAAGCACAAGTGACTAGCATTAACAGTGACCAGGGAAGGTTTTTGGTAAAAGGTGGGATTTTAACTCAGACTTAAAGAAAACCATTGTGGACAAGAGGCAGAGGTGAGAGGAGAGATGGTTCCCAGCATTTAGAATAGCCAGTGAAAATTCTGAGATAAGAGAGGAAGTGTCTTGTGCAATATAGAGCAAGGTGGTTAGTATCACTGGGTTAAAGCATAAGGAGAGAGGGAAGAGTAAGGAGCAAGAAGACTAGAAAAGCAGGAGAGAGTAAGATGGTAAAGGACTTCAAATATCAGGCAGAGTTTTATATATGATCCTGAGGATGATAGAGAAGGACTGGAGTTTACTGAATAGGGAGAAAGAGGCAAAATAGCAACATCATTAGATATCTTCATTAAGAAGATTAATTTGATAGAAGAATGAAGGCTAGACTGGAGTGGGGAAAGACTTGGAACAGAGAGATCAACCAGAGGACTACTGCAATAGTCCAATCATGGGGTAATGAGGGCCTGGACTAGGACTATAGCATTGTCAGAGAAGGGGTCAAATAAGTGACGGAGAGAGAATAGTGAATAAAGCTTGAGGGTGATGGTGGCTTTGGTTTATTACTGGGCATTTAGGGATTCAACAGCATATACTGGGTTAATGACAGAATGTATGCAAATCATGAAGAATGAACTCTTGCAGTTTAGAGGCCATTAACTCTGTAGGTAAACTGAGTCTTCTTGTCACCTCTATCTCAAGGATGCTACTAGTAGTGTCCAAAGGTTATCAAGGTTCTCCACTGGCCACTGTTAAGAAAAAAGCACATTTTCTCCTATAAGCCATAAAAATATTGTTAGTTTTCATCTGTGTAAAGCATGACTTGTCCATAAATAACAGTAGTAATAATGCCCGAGTGAAACAGTACATTAATTCTGAAGCTTGAGAAGATTCACATACAATTCTGTGGGTCATTTTTCCTCACAACATCCCTGGGAAAATGTCATCTCTTCTCATCTTTTGGAACTGACAAGAAAATCTGTTCATCAGATTTAAAAAGTGACCTTAATAGCATTTTAGTAATAAGACCATCTTTCTTCCCTTGTGTCTTTTAAATTGTTAGTGGCTAATAACTTAAAACTCTAGTGTCAGAAGATTTCATACATTTTCACCTTGGAGGACACATGGCATGCATTTCTTAGTGGGAATTCCTTTGAAAACAGAAAATAGGCCAAAAAATAGGTAATAGCCTTTTAGATAAAATCATCTGGCTTCTCATCATTATCAAGAGAGTTCATTTTATAAAGTTCATTTTGTGTCACAGAAGTGACACAAAACCAAAATAAGACTTAAGTGTTATGACTTCCTCTTACATAGAAGGGGTTGTTTTTGTACAATTATGAAATTGCATTATACAGTGGATAGATTGCAATACCTGGAGCTGCAAAGAGCTGAGTTCAAATGTAGCCTAAGAAATACATTAGCTTTGTGACCCTGAGTAAGTGGCATAACCTCATCTGTCTCATTTTCCTTATGTATAAAATGGTGATAATAATAGCATCTATGTCTCAAGACTCTTTTAAGGATCAAATGACATAATGTTTGTAACATGCTTTACAGACCTATATAAATGCTAACTATTATTAGTATTATAAAGAATAATGATGAGAAATTCATTTAATAACAACTTCTCAGACTGAATTTAGGCTCATTTTTAATATAATGGTGAGGATTAAATTCAAATCTGATTAAGTGACCTACTTTCATAGTTACAGAAACATTCGTATAGAGAAAGTTCTGTGGTATTGAAGACTGTGAAGGATTTTTATTAGCTGTTCATCATCTTTGTCATCATAGGAAACACAAGATATATTAACTTTTGTATCATTTCAGTCTGAAACCAGTTTATGGCTTAGTTATTTTAATGGTACACTAGAAATCATTCCACAGTATAATTATCCCTGGTTTTGGAATTCTTTATTCAGGGTTTAAACCTCACTTCTAATGTAAACTGTTTGTGTGACCTATGGCAAGTCACCTAACCTTCCCAGGACTTAGTTTCCTCATCTCTAAAATGAAGGACTGGGATTCATAACCAATAAAGACCCTTCCAGCTCTACATACATAATCCTTTGATTCTGAGGAATTGGTCTGAGGCAGTTGGTTTATGGTGACTTGTTAAAAGCTGCATGGCTATTAAGGAACTTAGGAGGAATTTGAACCCAGGTCTTCCTGATTTTAAGCCTAGAACTCAAGCCATTATGTGATATTTCAATTATAAAATGGAAAAAAAATAAGCTTTAGTTTGACATCTCTTTATATACTTTACAGATGGTTAGGGTTATCGCTTATTGAAAAAGATGATGTCATTTTGCTGAATAAGACATTATAATCATACAGAGGGATGACAGAATGCACTCAGTAAAAGAAAAGAGTTCCATTATTTTTTACTACATTACATTGTATTAAGGCATTTTATGGCTAATTATTAGACTTTTCAACATGTTTACAACAGAAGAGTTCCTGCTGTAAGTACATAAAGATGTAAACTTACAGTCTATCAATCTGTTCTCTTTCTACTGCAAATATTTTGATGATCACCAATTGACCTGAAATCACATTTTGGCATACTCTTAAAACAGTGCATCAAATACAGTGATTTTTAATTCTAATGTCAAGTTTTTTTCAGAATTCCTTCATCATTTCTGAAAATATAATTATGTAAATTACAGTCATATCAAAACAAATAATTTCCTGTAGTACTTACATATGCCTATTCCCAAAAATATTAAAAATAAGACAAAACCTATTAGATTATTGAAGACCCCAGTTAATTTGGTATAGAAAAAAGTCCTTGCTATCTGGGGCATAGAGCAGTGTAATGGGTATACCACATAGTTTGTTAAATACCTAGGGAAGAAAATTTATATTATAGACAATTCCAGATTTGAGCAGTTACTGATCTGAGAGAATATCTTGGGGGTGTATTATAGTAATAAGTGTGAAAAGATAAGACAAGCCTGTATGATTAAAAATTTTATAAGTGAGCAATAAAACTTTGACTTCAGTACAATATTTTATCCAGGACTAGCAAGATGATGAAAGCATAAGAATCTTCTCCTAGAAACAATCAACTTCAGAGAAGTAGATTTTGAGATTCTGCATTATAGATGAGTTGAAGTGAGTATTCAAAGCCTAGGAATAGCTGTCCTGATGTATGAATTCTCAAGCTACACTTTCATGGTGTTAAAATACGGTGATAAAAAGGAAAAGCTCAGTTAATCACCAAAATATTTAATGTGCATGTCATTGGACATTCCGGTAGTTGAAAACACCTTCATACCTGTTTTAACATAGGCACGTACTCCAACACACGGATAGAGAATAGAACTGCAAGAAATGTATAGCCAATTTTAATCAGGCTAATATATAGAGTTTCTGTATGGCAATTTCACAGCATTAGCCTTGCCCAATTTCTTCCAACCCAAATCACTCCAAAATCATTATATTAAAGAAGAATTGTGTATCACTAACTTGACCTGGTTTTTATCTTTTTATCTCATGCACACTGCACACTACCTGGAACACACTGGACAGTTAATAAATATATGTTGATTGGTTAATCGTACTTCAGTGCTTTGATTAGGTTATTCAAAAGAATAGAAGAATTACCAGAAAATTTGTTCAATATTTAAAGAATTCTTATTCTGCCACTAGAAACTGTTGACTTTATATCAAAGATGTAAAAACTGAGGAAGAGAGAATTAAAAAAAAAAAAGCCATTGTCCAAGGAAGCACAAACTCTGGGAAGTGGCTTTTTTGAATAGCTCGATAATTTCACAAGAAAGTAGGGGTGCTAACTTGTCAGCATAGAGGTCCATGTTGGATAAGGCTTTTGAAAATTAAATGCTCTTTGATCCTTTGGTATAGCTGAAGATACTGGGACTTCGCGTATGATACAAAAAACACTACAGTGAAGTGCATTATGTAGTGACCCATCTCTCATCCCATCTAAACAACTTATTTAACATTCTGCTGAAACCAACCTCTTCAGACTGTCCCTAAATATGTGTTATGCTATGCTGAAATTATATTTTTGTTCACAGTACTTCTGGAGCTAGTGTATTCTCCCACTCTTCTCCACCTATTAAAATCTACATATGCTATCAGACTCAGATCACATGTCCAATGTTTTTCATGACAGAAACAAATTAATCTTAATTATGAATAAATGTACAGTCGCACAAAGTAATAAGGGTATATTCATAAATGAATGGTATGTAAAAGCAAATGCCATCAATGGACCTTTGAAAAATACTCCATCTAAGAAAGGTGATAGACTGGAGATAACCAATAGAATATAACTTTTAGGATATGATCAATATGTGGATTTCTTTTAGATGGCTATACATATTTTTTCAATGATGGTATCCACTTGTAGGGATGAATGAAGGTTAATTAGTTGGTTGAGATAGACATGAATAATAAAATCTGTAAACTATATTGAAAAATGCAATAAAAACACAATTCTGGTTATTGTTTAAGGATTATCTCAAATTTTCCCTGAAGGAAGCCTTCTCTGGCCCCTCTACTCCCACTTTTGAACAAATAAGAATCATTATGTATAGAATTGTTTGAGTAATTTATCACACACCTCCTTGTTGCATATCATAACATTTACTTTCAAAGATAACCAACTTTTCTTGTTGTTAACTATTTTGGATTCATATTTTCTGTTTCCAATTGTGTTTTAGTTCTGTGATAACAGAAATTATATTTTATCATTCTCTGTGTCCTTCATGGCACCTGTTTCTTATCCTCCATATTTATACCTCATTGAATTAGTTTGATTTCAATGATATTGGTATGACTTTCAATGGTACAAAATCAGTCCATTGAAGATGTTTGAATTGATGCAGAATGAAGAAATCAAACACAAGAATATTGATGTACATATGATTGCATATATATATATATACACACACATACATAATAACTATAAAGACATAAATGAAGAGTGTTAATATTAATACAAATATTATAATTATAATGACCAATGTTGGTTCAAAAGGATCAGTGAGGATAAACCCCCTCTCATTTCCTTCGAAGGGTGCAGCTCTGAGTACAGTATTTTGCATAAACTGTTAGACATGGTTATAGGTCAAGTTGGTCATTGCTTTTATTTTTATTGTTATAGGAAAAACTGACTAAGTGGGTTCATGGGAAAATGATACATCTTGGAATGACATGTATAAAAGCAAAAACCATAAATAAAATGTTAATATGAAAAAAAAACATATAGCAACCCATCTGTGTTAGCTCATCTTACAGGACACTTATCCATGTGCTCCTATGATTCCTCCAAAGCAGATTCACCCAATAAGCTGGAGGTCTTCCTCTATGTCTTTTAACATTCTATGGGCACCAGGCTTGCACTCAGAATTTCCACTCTTGCTACGTCATTGGATTATTTCCTTTTCCCCTTAAGATATGTACATATGTATATATGTAGATGTGTATATGTATGTATATGCGTGTGTGTGTATGTGTGTGTGTGTGTGTGTGTGTGTGTGTGTGTCCTGGATCATTACCTGCTGTACTGCTAATAGCATTTATTGTGTAGATACTTTAAACACCAGTAAAGAATATCATGGAGCAATGTTGCATTGTCTAATTTTACACGTCCTTCAACAATTTCTCTTCAGAGAATGCCCCCTTCCCAAACACAATGGAGAGATTCCTCTTGATTTCTTAACATTTTATGCACATTTGTGCAACATTTAGGCCATCCATAATCCTATCGTTCCTTTTCTGTTTATATATATATAAGTGGCTAATGGTATATTTTAGACCATTTCTTCTATGTACATAATTGCTAGTAATATGTTTCAGCCTATGTATGTCTACTCATGATTTTTCCATTGCCCTTTGAAAGTGATGAAATTATGCTATTCTAGTTCACAAATCATCCTTTGTGCTATACCTTAGAATTAAAGAATTCTGATTCTTGGTGAACATATATTCCAGCCCATGAATTTTTTTTTCTATTTTCCCCCAAATGTAGCAATCTTAACTCACTGATACAGCATAGGAACTAATAGTCATGCTTGTCTTTGTATACCTATATAGAGATTTTATAATTATTTTAATGAGTCAAATTTCATCTTTATTTATAACAAAATAATAATTGCTAATTTGTACATAATAGAAATTTTCTCACTTGACCTGTACAGTAGACCTATGACCCTATGACCTAGGTAAAAGTAATAATAGCAATAGCTAACATTTATGTAGTGTTTACTAAATGCCAAGCACTCTACAGATATTATCTATTTTTTCCTCACAACAACCTTGGGTGGTAGGTGCTATTATTATCATCCCCATTTTAAGGATGGGGAAACTAAGGTAGATATAGTTTAAATGACTTACATAGATTCAGCTAGCAAATATCTGAGGACAGATTTGAACTCAAGTTTCTTGACCCATGACTCAGTGCTCTTCATTGCTCCACTTAGTTAACCAAATGTTAACAAATGAGAAATCTCTATCTCAGAGAAGTAAAGTGATTTGCTGAGGGTCATACAACTGATGAATATCAGAATCAGGATCTGGACCCTTTTTCATTGTCTCCAAGTCTAGGATTCCATTCATTGTTCCATGCATTGCCTAATGAAAGTTAAGCAAGTAAATTTAGTTAATCTGTTTTAGTTTCCATGTTTTACTAGATAATCCTTCTCAAAAAGAGACAGTCTGTATAATTACATTATAATTTCCAAGTGGAAATTAGCTTAGTTTAACACAGAGAAACATCATTAGCATTAAGTGATGAATTCTTTGTTTTAATCCATGAACCAGCTACAATTACAAATTTCTCACAGTCCTATACAGCTACCCTCATTTATTTTGTGGTCATGGTGAAGCAAATGGAAGAAAAAAGTGATAAGAATTACCACCATCATACTGTCTACCATTATCAGAACGTTCCTTCTCTAAATGTACAGTGTTTATATAAAAAAAAAAGTGAATTCATGTACTATGGGAAGACCTGAACCATATTTATGTTGATTTTCTTACTAAAAATGAAATCAGAAGACATAAAAAGTACAACTAAATAGAATAATTGGAAGGCTTTTTTGTTTGTTTTATCAGAGAGTTACATGAAGAGATTGGCAGACTCGATTTCATTATGTGTCTAAAGACAAAGATAAGCATCATTTTATTGGATATTTGGTCATCACTCCCTGCAGTGTTCAGGTTGGGCATGATCAAAAAAGTCAGCAGTAAGAGAAATGTTTCTTAGGCAACAACAGTTTTTGCAAGGACTGAGGGAGTAAATAAAATTTACCATTTCTTAAATGTGAGTATAGGATGTGGTTGATTTTGAAACGTTTTAAGGTGATACTCTTAATATAAGAATTCCTTAATTGTCAGGTCCGAGCAATTAGCCCATGCTGACTGATTTGGTTTTCCCAAAATAAATTTCCTATCTAAAGAGAATCAATTTTAGTTAGAACCCAAGCAAATAAATAATAATTGGTAATGACAAGATGATTATCTATCAATCAGTAAGACTTTATTTTAGGCACCAGAGATACAAAAAACCAAAATTAAAAATTTCTTCTCTTAAGGAGTTTAAATCAATGTATGTGTATATAATATGTGCAGCTATATTATATACATATGTGGAAGAATATAAAGTAGTTTAAGGAGAGAGATCTCTAGAAGTAGAGGAAATCGGGAAGAAACCTCAGGCAAAAGTTGATGCTTAAAATGAACCTTGAAGGAAGAAAAGCATTCTGTGAGATAGCAGCAAGGAGAGAGTGCACTCCAGGGATGGAGCACAGCCAATGTGAATGGAGGGAGATAGGAGAGGGAGTATTGTGTGCAGAACATTAACAACACCAGATTGACTACAATGGAAAACTCAGAAAGAAGAACATTCTATAATGATGTTAGAAAGGAAGATTGAAACCAAATTGAGAAAAAATTAAAAAGCCAGAGGTACTTACAATTTATCTGAGAGTCAATTAGGAGTCATTTGTACTTATTGAGTAGGGGTATTACATGGTCAGATATTCATTTATGATAAATCATTATTATAGTTGTGTGGAAGATGACTTTGGAGGAGAGATGATTTTGTGAGGGAAAACAATCCCGAGATCATTGCAATAGTCTTGGAGAGAAGTGATGAGAACTTAAACTAAGATAGTAGTTGTGAGCATGATGGAAAGGAGACAAATGTGAGAAATGTTGTGGAGGTAGAAATGGCAAGGTTTGAGAACTGATTGGACAGGAAGGTTAATGAAGATTGGTGTTAAGAATAATGTCCAAGTTGTAAAACTGAGAGATCAAAAAAAAAAAAAAGAAGGTTATACTTGAAGGAATTAGGAAAGTTTGGAGAACACATGTACTGAATTCTCTTTTGGACATGTTTTATTTGAGGTTTCCCTGGAATAACTAGTTTAAAATTTCCAATAGGGCAATTAGGAAGCACAGTGGATAGAGTACACTGGACCTGGAATCAGGAAGACCTGAATTCAAATCCAGCCTTAGACACTTATCAGCTGTGAGACCTTGGGCAAGGCACTTCATTTCTATTTGCCTCAGTTTCTTCAACTGTAAAGTGAAGATAACAGAACCTATTTCATAGGTCAAATGAGATAGTATTAATAAAATGCTTAGCAAAGCACCTGGTAAACAGGAGATACTATATAAATGCTTATTCACCCACCTCCCAATTTGTGATATGAGACTCAGGAGAGAAACAACTGGGTATATAGTTCTGGGAGTAATTTTAATAAGGATGATAATTAACATAACTGATCAAGTAAGAAAATATAAACAGAAGAGGGCTCCCCTAATAATGATGATGAGGATGCTATCTCACAATTATATAGTGATTTTAATGTTCACACAGAAATATATGCACATATATAGTTTTCTTTGATCTTAGCTGGTTATTTTTTTCATTTTAGGTGACAGGAAATCACTTTGAGAACAAAGACTGAGAAAGTGGAAGAATAGGAAACAATGATGATACAATGACATTAGGGGAATAGAGAAGTCAATATTTGTTGGCACGAGGAAAATATATTAATTAATATGGATATTTTAAGGCTTTTATTTGACTTTCAAATGTGTTTGGACAGTTTTGTTCATTCACTACATCCACTGAAAAATAAAAGATCATATGCCATAAGTTAAGCAGAAGTGTGGGATCTGAAGTAAAAAAGAAGAGAATTCTTTACTTTTATATGTGCCCTATGAAAACATATTTAAGTATTATGGATAAATTTCATGGGACTTACATTTTAGGAATTTAAAGTAGATAAAATGTCAACCATGAATTTTTGAACATTTTTAAAATGGCTTCTTACTTAGAAATTGATCAGAGAACCATAGTACATTTAGTCATGTAAATTATGTCTAACATCTATGCGTGTGGTGATATCTCCACCAAGAGAGAATTTTTCTGTACCTCTGAATGTTTGCTATTAGCATTGAAACAACAGTCACCTCTTCACTCTATTATTTATGCTTATGTCTGTACAATACCAGAACATATGGATGATAAATATAAAGCATAATAATGTTGGAGCTTAGCATATATTTACTTTGATACTTTTAAAGATTTATGATTTTGTCAGTGTACATACTACACCCCCTGACACAGATGGTAACCCCTCCATACTTGAGTAAACAGTTGTTCTGGCCAAGAAAATACATAATCTCATAACCAACTTCCTAGCTTCTCATAAAATTAGCTATGCTACTCCTTGGATGAGAAACACATGCTGATTTCAAGCTCATATTCCACATCATTCTAGCTTGGCAAAATCTGCACCAGCTTATACTTTCATTATATAGCTATTGAGAATTCCACATTATGCCCAAGTCATAGGGAAGAATTGCAATGTCTTCAACTGTGTAGGAGAGTGTCTTCTTTACAGACAAAGCAACATCCCACTAATGTTTGCCACTCCCTTTGACAGAGCACTATTCCAGATTCTGTACTGACTCCTAACTTTCTCCCCTGCATTTGGGACTCTTTTCCTCATTCTTGAATTTGGTCACTTGAGCAATTCTTACTTGAGTCCAGAGGCCATCTGGCTTACTATGACTCTGACAAAACAAAACAAAAGAAACAGAACAGTATTTTTCATTTGGATCCTGATAGCTGGTCCTCAATCACTCACAAATATTATGAATCCAAATACTTTGCCTAGAGCACTAGATTGGAGAGAGATAAGGCTTTAGTGGAGTCCAGATTTTTATGAGGTCAAATAGCTGGAATATTAGCTGATATTTGGCTATTTGAAAAAATATATATAAAAATTTGGACCAGATAATGCAATTTAGATGGATTATTCTAAAATTTGGACGCATTTTTTCACTATTTTTGTGTTACAAAGAGATAATCTTTATGAAAGGGGTGTTAAAGAAACTACTGAGTGGATAGTAAAAGCATTCGAATAAACTAGTTGCTTATTTCTCTGATCACAGATAACACCAAACATTTTTAGTGTGACTGATGACACTTTTGCCATATATTCTTATCACATTTTATAATGAGCTAGAGGCTAGGATGTCTTGGGAAGTGGAAAAAATAGGAAAAAAATGAGTTTAGTCATTTGTGTTATTGGAAAAGTGACTTGGAAAAATAAGCTTCCCTAACTTAATTATGCTAGTACTTGAATAACAGGCAGATGATCTATCTCTAGGCCCATATTCAAAGTTATTCTAGTTGTTAGGGCTTACATTTCCATGGTATAGTTTTTTATGATCTTCTCTCACATCTATGCCATTAGACAAATCATGGCAGTGCCAATCCTGCAGAACAACAATGGAGCAGAATAACCATACCACCAACATAAAAGATAAAACATCATCTTCCCAACCCTTACCATTCCTTTTTGCAGGGTATTATTCAAAATTCTGCATTGAATTTTCCTTCTGATAGAGAAGACTTTCAATCCAGGGCTGGTACCTTTAGGTCTATGTGGGACTACAAGGATTTGAGAACTCTCTTCATCTCCACAGATAGAAATGTCTATTCTCTAGAAAGGATAAACTTACAGCATTTTATTATGTTTTACATGCATGATTTCCTTTGAGTCTAATGAGATCACAACAGCAGATATTTTTATCTATATTATAGATGAAGCAACTAAAACTCAGTAAAATTAAATGATCTGTCTGTGGTCTCATTCTCAGTAACTGTGAGATGCATACTTTGAAGCCAAGTATCCCTTACTCCAAGTTCTGCACTCTTCTCATAGTGCTGTGCTGACTCATTTAAAGTTGAGGAAAACTTCTGCGGAAGCTGTTCTACACATTTTAATTGTTTTTCTTGTTGTACATCTTGAACCTTGTTAGAAGCCTAGTGTCTAGATATGTACTCATAATGGCCTGCAGAAGAAGTCTTTGGGGCATATCCTGTGTTGCTAAATAATTGGCCCCTGAAGGACAGCACCTGAAAAGCAAGAAGAAACTTATGTTATGTTTCTTGTTATATTCGCAACTCAAAAAAAAAATCTGGGTGTTTGACTTTCAGTTAGATTTCCTCAATGTCTAGGGAAACCTCACTTTGTAAGACCTGCCTGAGGCAGCATGATCCACTAGTCTATGTACTCAGAGTGACAGCTCAGTGATTTACACTGACCGTAAGTGAGTATTGGTTCAGAACCAAGTAGTAACCAGCCAGTTGTTGACACCAGGATTTTCATGTCACCCAAATTCCTCAAAGAAATGTTGGCTCCAAAGAATATTGCTTTAAATATTCTTAACTTGGGGAAAGTCAGAGCAAATTTTCCTCAAAAGGTATTGGGGAAAAATGGCTCAAAAATAAAGTTGTTTTAAAGACAAGCAGAAAAACATCTGAGACACCATTGTTGGATGCTAGTGTTCAAAAATGACCTCAAAAGCTTTCAAACCAAGAAGTAATGGAAGTGTAAAAAGTCCTTTAATTTGTGCTCACAGAGATCTTGTCTCTCACTATCTTAAGAATGCATAAAATATGACAGTAGCCAAAGACTGAAGGTCTATTCTTAGGTATAGCCTAAGAATATAGGAGAGCATTTGAGTTCCCCTATTCTGTATTTCTTTTAATTTTTCAAATTATAATGAGAGTAACTAACAATAATGAAATGTCTATATAGGAAAGATAGAGCGAAATGGTTGCATATTAAACTATGATTACCATATAAAACATTTAAGTATATGTTATATTTAACAAAATAGTTCCAAAACTGCCATTCTTTTTGGTGTCCCTTTTTGAGCTTCCTTCTAACCTGGTCTGTATATTTTTAAGTGTTTCATTAGTGTTTTTTTTTTTTATTTCACATTATCACTCCCTGTAGTGGTCAGGTCAAAACCTGGAGGTCAGTTTCATATCACATGAAGATATTTTCCTGGTCTTGGGAAATGCTAAATTCTAAAGTGGTTTGACTTTATTGTCCTTTGAGTTAAAAGCTAATTTAAATATGAAAAAGAGATATAATTTTACCAGTAGTCTTTCTGTAGCAAAGTCTACAATATCTATTCTGACTTAGTATATAAATCCTAGGGGACTGCATGGAGCATTGAGAATTTGATGTATTGTCCAGGGTTATATAGCTAATAAGTTTCAGATAAAGTTTGCATCTAGGTGCTCTTTAACTCAAAGACCAATATCTTTGTCACCATGCCAAAATACATCTTATATTGATATATTATATATTAAGAGTTAAGTTTGTTAGGAATGAATGAAAATAATGTTTTGCTTTTTCCAAAAGTACTGTCTTAAATCATTAATCTATGTCAGTGGTTTTCAACCTTCCTAATGCCTTTACCCTTTAATACTCGTATGTGGGCGTATCTGCATGTGGCCAGACCCGCCTGGAGATGGATAGAGGAGTGATGTCTCAGTTCCTAAGACCACCAGAAATATGTGTTTTCTGATGGTCTTAGGTGACCCCTGTGAAAGGGTCGTTTGACCCCCAAAGGGGTCACGACCCACAGGTTGTGAACCACTGATCTACATGCTATTATCTTTTAAAGGTTTGGTTTTTTTTTGTAATTGCCAGAAATATATTATGTGTATATATATATATATATATATATATATATATATACCATAACTGCAGAACAAATTCTCTCACTGACCATGTTAAAAAAAAAAAGGTCTCATTTTGACCCATGAATTCATCATCTCACCATCAAGAGGTAGATAGCATGCTCTATCATTGGTTTTCTGTAGTCATGAATGGATGCTGGTTTCTCTTAGTATCAAAACTGATTGTTTAGCATATTGGACTCTCATAAATCTACCGGCAATGCCAATGAAAATGATGCATTTATTTCAAACAGCATTGTCTGCAATGTAACTTTTGTTATAACTTTTGTAGTTTGCTATGCCGGTGGGGATGAGAACACTGCTGCTCAGAGAGGATCCCTAAAGATAGCAAAAGCTAATGCTGAATGAGAGAAATGCCTTTTTTTTCTTTTTAGGATAAAAAAATCCTGGAAAACATCCCAGATTATGCATCTGCCCCTCTAATTTAGACCTCAAAGTAGAAAGCTCTGGGGAAGAACAGCTTAGTGTATTTATAGTGAGGAGTCCATTATTTTTCTTCCAGGAAAACATCTGTGTATAGTTCTGCCCAACCTACCTTGGATGAAGGCCTGAAGGGATCTCACAACAGTAAATGGGGCCCTTCCTGTGTATCAAGCTACAGTATAACTAGGTTTTCACATTGACAAAGTAAAGACTGTAATCAATTAAAAGACGGGAAATTCAGTTACAGAAATTTTGATGCCCATGTTTTTGCCCATAGTTTTATCAGTTTATGGAGAAGATCCTAAAGTATATGGCTGCATGAAAGAGAAATGTGAATGAAATTCTGGGAAAGCAATGTTCTTTCAAATGATTTCCATGTGATCTCTTCATTTAAAATATTTTATCTCCTTATTCCAAGTCCATTATGCCATGTGGTTCATACTATTAATCAAGTACCTTTGTATATAGGTCACTTAACAGGTATTAGAAAGGTACAAAAGAACATAAGAAGCAGTCTAGTGAAGTCAAAAGTCAAAAGGAGTCAGGAGACCTAGCTTCTACTCCTCTTTCTATGACAACGTAGTGATCAACAAATTCCTTCTCATTGGGTCTCAGTTTTAACATCTGAAATGGTAAGCTCCCTTCCAACTCTAAATGATCTATGACCTTAGAAGGTTTCAATCTAATGGGAATAGGACAGGTACATATATAAGAGATTTAAGAACGTTTCCAAAATCACTCTTTATGAACCAAATACTTTGACTGGGATTTTGAATTATCTTTTGTAATGGAGAAATATTCATTGTAATGAGACTTTTCACAAGATTTTATTTCTATGAGGCATTTGCAGGCAGATGCTCTGGAAGGTTAATGAACTGAGGCCAAAATTATAGGAAAAGTATTTTCTTGGCTAATAATCCCTTTCCCTGTCTGGCAGAATGGATTTTCTCTGTGTGAATTGGTGGCTTTTTCCTAAAGGTGACAAGGCTTTGATCAAGCCCCAGCACACAACAGGATTTGAGGATTGGCCAAGTTTGAAAAGATGCCCAGCACAGTGCCATCTCCCCTGTAGGAATTCAATGAAACTTAATTAATTGAAATTGATATTAATTTAAAGGAAACAGAGAAGGGTGGAGAGAAGAAAGTTTATTCTGCTATAATAGGAGAGAATCATCAGTTTCTACTTTCCTTTGAACTTTGTCTTAAAGCATTCTAACATGGTGGAAGTTGGTTAAGAGGCCATTCTATTTGCTTCCTTCTATAATTTTTTTTAACTTTGATTATGTTTAATTGTTTAAGTAACATAAATCAATGAATAAGTGCTTATTAAATATCTACTGTGTGTTAGGTACTGAGCTAAGTGGCATGTCCTATAAGATGATAAACTTCTTGAGGTTGGGTGTTTGCCATGGTAGCATATCATAGTGGGTACAGTATTGTATTTTGAGTGTTGAAATCCTGCATTCAAAATCCACCTCAGACCCTTATTATTTATTTGACAACCAGCAAGGAAATTAACCTCCTTCTGCTTCAGTTTCCTCATCTTTAAAATGAGGGGGTTGGATTTGCTGATCTTTATAGTTCCTTCCAAATCTTAATTTACAATCCTATAATATGCCAGGGGTCAAGTCTTACTTCATCTTCATATCTTTGCCAGTTTTGCACATATTGTAGACACAATAAACATTTTTTAATTGAATGTGTGTATGTCTGCTAGAACAAATATAGATTTCAGATTTATAATCTCTTTCTTTAGAGGTGAAATATATTGTAAAAACTAACAAAGCAATTGACAATCTGTTTTGACTAAGAGGTCGGATACTTAACACAGGCAGAGCAAAACAGTAGATACACTACTGAACTTGAAGTCATAAAGACCTGGGTTTGAAGACCTCCACTAATACTTTGTAGCTAGCTGACACAGACAAATAAACTCTCTCAATTTCAATATCCTCATCTACAAAAATGCTCAAAGTATACACTACTGGATTATTGGCGTGTTTAAATGAGATAATGTACTGTATGTAAGATGTCTTGCAAATTTTTAAGATGTTATAAATATGGCAGTTGGTATTGCCAAAGTATCTTTAAGTATTCCACAGGTAGGTTTTGTGGAAAACCTTTATACTTCTTATTTGAGACATATGGCATCTAATAGGAGGAAATAGGGAAGAAATGGTGCTATATTTCAGGTTTAGTATAGCCACTGAGGTCTACACATAGAGGGCAATATCTGTGTGAAACAACAGGCTAAATAGGCAGTGATACATCATCAAGTTCTATTTATCTGAAGAGATGAACCCAATGTGTTCTTGTTCATTTAATATTCTGATCAAATGAGAACTACATTCCCTTTTATGACTCAGAAGGGCTGTCAATATCACGTAATACCTCAGTTACCATACTAAACATTGATTTGCATCATTCAGCACTGTGGCTATAGAAAGAGGGCTAAATTGGTAATAGTCCTAGAAGGGATTTTTTATGAGGAAGAGACAAATTATGGGAAATAAACTAATATCAGGGATTTTTATAGTAATATTCAAGACACATTAATACATACATGCACATACTTATCTATCATATATTTTGCAAGGAGATGATTTGTTGTTTGGAAATTCAACAAGCAGGAGCATATCACATAAAAGGTATCTTACAACTCTAGCTTTGAGGGTTTTCATCAGAGTGAAATATGTTTCCTTGGTGTTTAGGCAAAAAAAAAGACAAAAAAAAACTGGTAGGTTTTCAAGTGGTGTCCTGTGACAGTTAGTAAAAGAGAAATGGAATTCTTTTTACCAAGGTGCAAATTATTACCAAAAAAACGCAAACACTCTGTATGTGTATATGTTTGTGACGTATACATGTATGTATGCAAAGATCAAGCCTTTCCTCAGTACTTTGTCTGTGTCAGGAGTAGCTGCTTGACAGTTTCTGGGAGTTAATCTAATTAAGAGTCTCTTGGTCTCATTAATAGATTGGATCAAGTTAACCTCTCAAAGGAGGGAAATGTAGGCCTTATAACCATACTCCCAAACTCCACACTCATCATTTATGCATTGTTTCCACCTAAATAAATGACAATGTGATTTTTTTAAATATCTCCTTATTACAGCAAGCTCCCTTGCATACCCAGGATGACTACTAGCACAGGTTCTTTGAATTGCTTTTCTAAAGGAAAGCAACTCAAAAAGGATTAACAATCTAACTTTAATCACATGCTTCAGAAAATGGATGCAGAAATTATAAGCAGACAAAAAAATACAGAGAAAATAGCACAATTCAACAGACCAACAGAGAGGGCTTCTTACTGTCTGACCATCACATATAATGCTAGTTACCAGAGAGAGAATCTGGATTTTCAAAGCCAGGGGCCTCAACAGCTGCCCAGAGTCTCATCTGGTCAAATCACACAACTCTTCCCATAAGTGAGCCCCAAAGTAAAATCTCACCTCAGGGTACATATGTGTGAAGTATATATGTATATGTGTATACATATACATTCATATATGTGTATATATATATATATATATATACATATGTGTGTATACATATATATATGTATACACACACACACATATGTATATCCTTTTATGTGGTCAGAGAATATCACAATCTTCGTGACCCATTGCCTAATTACAAAGCAACAAAAGGTGGGTCAAGTGAGGCCCATTAAGGCACAGGGAAGATCTTCAAATTCCCTAAGCCTATTATGGGGCAGGGAAGATCTTTAAATTCCCTTACCATTATACTCCTTCTTAACTTTTGAGTGTAGGGAGGAAAGAGGAGAGAAGTATAATTTTAAAGACCAGAGGTGATGCATAAATCCTGGGCTACTTATAGATTGCCAGGTATATTGGGATGGGCAATCCTTCAGATAGCAGGGGAATGCACTTGAATCAGCTGTCACCACTGTTTATACAATGTAAGTGCATTACAAATAATCTGTTGGGGAACATTTTCATTTTACTGATTTTCTATGAGCTTACTCTGTTGTTTCCACTAATGGTCTGTATATGAGATACTTAAGATGTCATGCTCTCTTTGTGAATTTATTGTCTACTTTTTGTTCTTTTAGCCTCAGCAGCCAGAAATCTGATGATGACTATGAAGATTATGCTTCAAACAAAACATGGGTTTTAACTCCAAAAGTCCCAGAGGGAGATGTCACTTTCATCTTAAATGGCTTACTGGAAGGATATGACAACAAGCTGAGGCCTGACATAGGAGGTGTGTTTTCGACTCCTTTCCTAATGGCTCATGTGAAAGTAACTATATAGATAAGAGAGACCAGAAGTACATAGGAGCCCCCAGTCATGTAATGGACATTGTCTGGCTCCTTTTACATTAATCATTTTAATTATTTCAAAAAGTCTGAGATGCTCAGTAATCAAGAACCTTGAAAAAGGAACAGTGAACAGCAGCAAGAAAACTGAGGAAAATAATGGGGGAGAAGGGAAATAACTTTTTAGTGTTATTTTGAAGCTAATGATCAATATTTGCAAGGAACACATGGGCAGAGGACAAAGAGAAGGAGACAGACCTGCTATTAAATGAATGGCTTGGAAGTACATATGGGGTAAAGATTCATCTAGTATATAGACATTTCTGGAAAACAAGAAAACTGACCACATCCGAGGGATTGTGAGTTTCAAATAAGAAAGTGCATGTAATGAACTTTGTAAATCTTAAAGCTCTTTTGATATGCCAATTGTTTCATTACCATTAGCCTACAATTACCAGGAATCTGGTCTAGCTGTCTAGAAATGTACCACTGTTGAGCTCAAGTAATGTTGATATCGCCTTTAGGACAGTGTTGGCAAATGTTAAAAACTAAGCTTTCTGGGGAGAGAGGGAGAGGGGAAAGGTATGCTTACTGGCTTTTAAGTTTAATATGAATTATCAGCACTTTCTTGAGTCTACACAATCAGCAAAGCAATAAAATAAGCCTTTATTTGGAGCAAATACTCACTTTGAAAATTTTAAAAATAGGTTCTTCAAAACTGGTTAGAGCTGCCTTCATGTATAATATCTAACTTTTAAATGCAAATAGCGCCAGGAATTAGGATATGGGGACTATCCTACATATGCCCAGTGTCAGTACCCTCTCACAAAGCAGTATGTGTTCTATATATTACTCTAGTACTATGGAAAGAATTGTAGCTTTCCCTCTATCTGTAGTAAACAAGAATTATATTGATCAGAGCTATATGGAAAGAACCATAGAATTTTTCAAGTTTATGGAACCTTGAGAAGCAATGTAGTAAAGGGAATAAGAGTCTGTCCTTGAAGTTAGGATATTGTTGAATTCATATCATATGAAATATGTCAGCTGTGGGACCTTGAGCAAGTAACTTCACCTCTCACAGGAAAAAATAAGACTATAAGTTACATATAAGCTTCCAATCATCAGACACGAATTAGTGTCGAGAGTTTTCTATACCAATGATATCATGTCTCAATCCAAAAAAGAAAAAAATTGTTTTGGTGAGCACTGAGTTCAATACTTATTTTAAATAAATAATTTTGAGAAGAACAAGCAAATATATGTGCAATATTGTCAATTTACAAAAGAGATTTTTTGTGAAAGTTATATTCATCTAACTTTTGTGTTTATCCTGTTTACTCATTGATTCAAATTAAAGATATATTTCTGTCATCTTAGATGAAAATTATTCAATCAATAAACTGAAGCCAAGTCATATAATAACATTAATGTATGTGACTTTTCCTTAATCACACACTTTTCTTTTTATTTCTTCACAGTAAAACCAACATTAATTCACACTGACATGTATGTAAATAGCATTGGGCCAGTGAATGCTATTAACATGGTGAGTTTCAAATATTTGGACTATATTTCCATGCTATCAACATGTTAACTTCAAAAACTGATCATTTGAAAAGCCATCTAGATTTTGTGTTTAGGCTTTGAAATTATCTAAAATTCTCTCGCTTTCAACAAATATTTCCTGAGTGACTCTTGTTTTCAAGACACTGTGCAGGGTACTTAAAGAGAAATTTGATTTTTGCTTGAGTGTTGGGCTACTTTTGGAAATGGAGAAGAACTAGTTAGCTTCAAGTTGGAAATTTCTCAACAAATGCTCTAGATGGATCATCGACAGTAAGATATAAATGTAAACAGTATACTTGATTCCCTAAAAGATAACTCTAATTATGTATGTTTGTAAGACCGTAGGATAAAATATAAAAGTTTATACGCCATGTGGTCTAATTATTTATATCAGAAACATCTGATTTGAGGCTATATAATATAATCCTTAAATTATACTGTTGAGACAAATGGCAATTAGTTGAAAAAGGATTATAGAAAATAAGTTGAATTCTCAATTTTATGGTTTGTCCTTGTCTAACAAATCAAAATAAGTGAAGGTTTATCTCTGAAACTGCAACTTCCCCCTAATAACTACTTTTTTCCAGTGATTTATGCTATTTGGTATTTAAACAAAAGTTATATGCATGATAAAATATATGGACAGTGAAAATAGATGTTGTGTTTATGACAAAATGTTAGCTCTATCATTCCTTCTCCGTCCTAGCCAAATTGGCCTGTTGCTGTTCCTCATATATGGCACACTCTATATTGATATATGGTGCTCCTATATCCATGCTCGAGGTCTGATAGCTAGCTACTGACAAGAAGTCAGTATTCTTTCTGATACCCAAAATATCTCCCTTTTTTTTTTACAAGGCCTGTAATGCTGGAATGTATGTAGAATAGCTGACAGAAAAGACAGGGCATCCATAAGAAGGCACCTTTCAATTGGTAGAATTTTGAGAAAAAAATGAGTAGCATGTGCATAGGACTTTAATTGCTTTCATTTCTCAAATTATTTGGAAAAAAAACTTAAGTGGATCTAAGGGTTTCATTGTTACTTTAAGGAGAATTTTGAACTTTGATTATCACCATAGAGTATGGAATTGACTGGCTCACATTAGTGCTGGATTCTTGTGAAATAATTCACTTACTAATGCCTCTTTGTAGTAGAAACTTTTTATTGATCTTAGGGAATGTTTATCTGTTGATCAAGCCAAAAAGCAAATTTTCATTGCAGTTTAAATTAGTTAACAGGGTCAAAAAAATAAAAAGTAATTTCATTCTCCTTCTAAATTCAGTAAGCTTGAAGAAAGCTGATGTCAAGATATCCTTCTGATGCTCTTAAATCGGTTGACTTTATGTTTGTCTTTAAAACAACAGGAGTATACGATTGACATTTTTTTTGCACAAACCTGGTACGACAGACGCCTGAAATTTAACAGTACCATAAAAGTCCTCAGGCTCAATAGCAACATGGTTGGGAAGATTTGGATCCCAGACACATTTTTCCGGAACTCCAAAAAAGCTGATGCCCACTGGATCACGACACCAAATCGCATGCTCAGAATTTGGAATGATGGCCGTGTACTATACACACTCAGGTGCTTTTTCTTCTATTAAAAGTTTGGGTGACATTAAAGAAAAGGGGAGATAATATTATTCTCAGTACTTGTATGCTAATGGGAAGTTTTAAGACATTTCAGATAGACATCAAAATACTCTAACCTTGTAAAATGTGTTCCCTTCTTCCCCCCTGCCCTATCCGGTTTTGACCAGTTCCTGTAGATATCCAAATATGAAGAGGATTGTTGGTAGCAATCTTTATGTGAATAGTATGATGTTCTGTCATGCCTTCATGGCATTCATTATTGACTTCCTGCCATTAACAGTACATGTATCCTTTCCATACTCTTATCATTTTATAATGAGTTCCACTAATTGAGAACTAGGGAACTGTGGACTGAATAAGTCATGTCTAGGATCAATGAATAGTTGATGTGATTTAAAATGCCTTAGTTTCAGTGCAAACTATTACTACAGAGACATTTTTGAATATTGAAATATCTGTAACCTTGTCTATATGACTAACATGGCTAGCTAAAAGTGATTTTAAAAATCCCTTTAACCTCATTTTATTGGTGGCCTTCACAGTACCAAATATGAAGTTTGACTGTTTATTTTCTCTAGTGATTTGGCTGGTTAATTGGATCTCGTGTATACATAACTTTTGAAAATACATGATGGATAGATGAATTAACTTATGAATTATCTACAACCTATTGTTTGGATTGAAATATATTTTTAAAAGTTTCCTGTATAAGTTATCTCCGTATATTCTTCTACATAATTACTCTCACATATTTATATTAATTCATAGAATTTTCTGCATTAGCTAATTTGACAAGTAAGAGTACTTGAATCTCAAATATCTGAACTGCTTTTTATTCATTCTAATGTAACGAATGGTAGGCAGTAGATAACAATGCATAAGACTATGGAATATTGAATGTGTTCTTTTAAATTTGTTTATTCTTTAAGATCTTGGCAGAGTATTTACAAAAATCACTATCAATCAGTTTTGATTGTATACTTTCTGCAAATGTAAAATAGTATATATTTTTAATATTATCTAAAATAAAGTTCCTTTAAAGTGACTCTCAAATCTGTGTCATATTGATCTTGTAGGCGTTAGAAAAAACAATCTAATTTACAAAGAGGATGATTGATAGTTATTGTATATTCATTAAGCAATGCACTTCAATAGTAGAGAAGAGATGTATAATTGTAATTAAAATTACTGGAGATCAAAATCTTTCTGACATATCAAAAAAGCAGTACAGAGCTTTTGAAATATTAAATTAGTTTCACTATCTGAAGCCCAATTAGCATTCTCTTCAGAGTTCAATGTCTCATACTATTTCTCTGTCATTAATTCTTCTCTTCTTATCCATCAGGCATCAGTAGTACTGATGTCATTAAGAAAAAGGACAGTCACTGAGATGTAACTCCTAGGTTCCTGTCAACTAAGGCTTGACTCAAACTATCTATGGGGATAGGTTTATGCTCATTTCAATTCTTTCTTTTTTTCCTGCTTTATCCTTTTCCCTTTGGATGTTTTCCCTTTTAATTTCTCACAGATACAGCTAAATTAAGGATGTAATGTCATGATGAGGGAAATATTATCTTAGTGTGGCATTAATGAGCTTTTGTTAAAGAAATGAAATGATCCACAACTGGCAAATAGGCTATCTCTTTCCTCGGTACAGTAAAACCTCACCAACCGGGAATCATAAAGGAGTTTAATTTGGAGATTTTAAAAGCAAACCAGCTTTAAAAAGTACTTTTAGGGGTGGCTAGGTGGCACAGTGACTAGAGCACTGGCCCTGGAGTCAGGAGGACCCGAGTTCAAATGTGGCCTCAGACACTTAACACAAAAACTAGCCATGTGACTTTGGGCAAGTCGCATAATCCCAACTGCTCTCCAAAAAGCAAAAAAGAAAAAAAAAAGAAAAGAAAAAAGTACTTTAATTGACTTGTGTTTATTGATAATAATGGGATTCCAAATAGCAGGTTCTCATTAATTAATAGGTCAGACTTGATTTGCATATAAACAATTAATGTGCTAAAGTACTTGAAACATATTTGTTCTCCTAAGGAGGATAATTATGCACTCCTGCCATCTTTCCCTACATTAATTTGCCAATAATTAATAGACTTGGGGAAAATAATTTCTTATACTTGCCTGGTTAAATGATCATAGATTCTGAATTATTGGTTTGAAATAAATGAAGTTTTACTATTTGGTTTCTATAAATGAGAAATATCATGCTGTGTTCAATCATTCTTAAGGCGGACATTGTTTTTCCTTTCAAATTTCTTTCTTCTCTGTTCATGAGAGATTTTCTCTCATAGGTCCCTGGCTGGATCTCAACACAGTAGAAATTTTATTAAGTTTTCATTTTAGCAAATTTAAACATTCGATATTTTCTTTCTATAGGCTGACAATAGATGCTGAGTGCCAGTTACAGTTGCATAACTTCCCAATGGATGAACATTCTTGCCCCCTGGAATTCTCCAGCTGTAAGTAATGCCTCCCTTTAAATGTCTCCATGGTAATTTCCTCTGTTAATATAATGAGAGATAAATACTAACCATTCTGATAAAAATTAATTATTTTAAAATGCTAGGGATCCATATTTGTGCTATAGAAATCAGATCTCCTTAAAGCTTTCCAAAGATAAATCTTGATCCACTAACAGATCAGGAAATCAAGAGGAAGTAATGTCATCATGTAATTGTATAAATTTGAATTTTGCCAGTTGCATTTTTATTTTAATTTGTTCCCATCAACACAGCCAGAGATTTCATTCATTTAATAACAAATATAAAGCCTATTACTGCCTTAAATCATAGATCTTTTGTCACAATGTATATGTGGGTGAAGTTATGAAACTAATAGTCTTGACCAAAGTAGAATAGTAATTTAAGGCTTATTCTTCATTATATATTTGAGTTAAGGGGTCTTCATTCTCTAAACTTTTTTTTCCATCCTTGGAGTGTTAATCTCAAAACTATGCTTTCTCTAAAATAATGTTGCCAAATTCAACTTCTGTGTAAATAATGCCCAATTCTGATTTTGGACATCAATTTTTACCTACAAATATTGAACTGATTTCTCTCCTCCATCTTATCTCCTTCTTGCATTCTCTGGTAGGGTCATGTGGAAGAGAGAAAATGGCCAAAAGACCAGATATAAAAATCAATAAATTAAAACTCTACAATATTAGACAATTCACTCTGGTCCCTACGAAATCATAAAATTTCCTACTGGTAGAGTCTTAGAAAAGTGAAATGACAGAGATATTTTTATCTGTACTATAAGTAGAATATAAAATAAAGAAAAATTAAAAAAAAAACAGAGGCCAAAAAATAAGTGGAAAAATGACAGCTTTCAAAGTCATAAAAGCTAAACTTTTATCCCATACATCTAACTTTGCTGATTAGTATTAAATAAACTCACTTAACTTTGATGAGACTCAGTATAACGATTACAATAACTACCTCTATCTTTAAGAAAGTCAATTCAGCAAACATTTATTAAGCAACTGCTATACAGAGGGCTTTTTCACAAATTCCCAAACAAACTAGACACTGATATCACAGAGTTTACATAAAGTTGTGAATGTCAATTGAAACAGCGTGTTTTAAAATACTGTGAAAACATTAAAATGATGTTTTATGATCCTAAGATTTGTTTTCTTTTAAGCACATTATAAGTGCTCTAATTAATCATTATAAACCTGCTTTTCATTGCATGGAAGATGGCTACCCACAAGAAGAAATTGTTTATCAATGGAAGCGCAGCTCTGTTGAAGTAGGGGACACAAGATCTTGGAGGCTGTATCAGTTTTCATTTGTTGGATTACGAAATACAACTGAGGTGGTGAAGACAACTTCAGGTAAGGTAGCAGAACCCTTCTCATTCAGAAAGATAATTCAGGAAAGAAAATGACACTATCCATATAGCTCAATACTTACAGCATATGAGAATATGTGATCTGTTTTGTCAGTCTAAAACGTGAAGCAATAAAATCCAGACTGATTTTTTTTCTAATTATTCTAATTCTCTAGAGCAGCGGTTTTCAACTTGTGGGTTATGTTCAATTTGTAACAATGAAAATACATCCTGCGTATCAGATATTTACGTAACAGTAAATGATTCATAACAGTAGCAAAATTACAGTTATGAAGTAGCAATGAAAATAATTTTATGGGTGGGGGTCACCACAACATGAGGAATTGTATTAAAGGGTCACAGCATTCGAAAGGTTGAGAACCACTGCTCTAGAGAGAATCACCAGTGGAATTTGAGAAATTGATTTTTAAGGAGATTGATATCATGTGTGCATTGAAAAAGTGGTTTGTATTGTTTCTTATAATAACAAGTTGCAATCTATTTATTAAACATTATTCTATGATTCATTAGCACCTGTCATGGCTATTATTGATGTATACTCACCAAAATGACCTTTGTTAAAAGTACAATTTAACATTTAAAACAATCAGCCAGGAATGACTAAAAGCGCATGAGTGTTTGCTGAAGACGAAAGGACTCACCATTTTATATGTTAATGAAATATGACAGAAATATAAAATATTTTCTAATAGAAGCTTCCTGAATTTTGTTAACCTGCAGTTTGTTAGAGTTGTCTTTAATTCATTTACAAAAGTTATACTTTTGATATATTGTTTTCTGAGGAAACTAAATCCACTGAGCAGATAGTACATAATTAACTTGGAGAGTGGTTTTATTTTTTTCCCAGTAGTAGTTTGTGTCGTCATATAGTCTTTGCCAAAGTTTCTGCAATCATGATAGTAGACTTGTGAGAAGAACAGATGAATTTAGGAATATAGTATTGAGCTATTTCCATAAGCAGAGTGAAAGTAATTGAGTTATTCAAAGATATGGCCCATGATGTTGCTGCCATCACTATGTTACTCTGAATAACTGAGTATAACAAGGGTTATTGAATAAGCTCCTGGTTAATAGAAATTTAGCCAGAGCAAAATAGCAAGTCTGAAGGTAAATATGAAATTATAGTTTTTCATTTCTAAAGATTATTACTTTTTGGCATCCAGGACAAATCCAGTAGATGAAATGATGTGACCCATAGGTGCTAGTCAAAGTATACAAATGCTCACAATGCCTGCAAGAATGTGATACGACAGAAAAGTGATGCATGAATATAACTTCTCTAATATTTAAATGAGAAAGGTGGTATTGGTGAGAATTGCTGGTTGTAACAGCAAGGGTGCAAAGGGAAGGAATGAGACTGATTGTGTTGCTTATGTATTCTAATCCTTCATCCTGAAAGAAGCAATCAGAGGGCCTTAACAGAAGGAAGGAGCATTAAATAAAAAAGGAACTTGTTCTAAATGCTCTCTCATAGGAGTCCCGCATTATGATCCTTCACAATCATATCTCTTTTAAAAGAAAAATCTGCAGCACCTGAGAATCTGTGGACAGCATATTCATAGTATTTCAACAGGAAAGACACATCTTTCACTTAAAGCATGAAAGCCCAGTGTGACTCTAATAACTACATCAAGATCAAATGAACAGATTAAAATAGATTGCAATGCTAGAGTCCCCAAATATCTTGTCTCTGGAGACAGAGGCCATTTACCCTCAGAAAGAGTTTCTCCATGAAGAAAGCAATGCATTTAGAGTATAAAGTATAAAGATGCTCTCCCAAGACTAATTAATCTTCACTAAGAAATTGCAGAGATATCCTAATGTGACAGACATCAGATTTCTTATTCCATTTCATGTGTACACTGAGTAACTTGGGTTATTTAATGTGATGAAGTCACTTCTGAGAGTGGAAAATCTGAAACTTGAATATTCATTTACACCTTGCTGTCCTAATATTTTGGTACAATTCTGTGCATGATGTTACCATTTTTTTTGATTCTGTTTGGTGGAATGGTAGAATTTGAATTTGAAATAGGAAGTGATTGGATTGCTGTTGTAGTTAGCTAATTTCATAAGTGGCTAGAAATGATTCTATGGGTTGATTTGATGTTTCTAACCACTATTCTGATGAATAGTTTATCCATCTTTGATGCTTACTTCTGGTCTCAAATCAAAGTTACAACCTCCCCTTTTTACAAGTTATTGTGAAAGTTACACTTTAGAAAAGAGAAAATCAGATACAGGTCAGAAAATTTAAAAATAAAAGAAACTGATAGCTCCCTTTAACAGAAAAATATCACGTAATCATAAAAAGGGAAATTTATAGTATCCTCATTCTAGTTCTTTAAAAAAATGACCTTAATAGGAGAGCAGCTTGAAATCCCATTTGATAGAATATATTCATCTAAAAGTATGAAGTAGTGTGAGTTATTTAGTAAGACAAGGAGAATAATAAGTTTAAAATCAATAACTTTCAATAATGGGCCTATTAGTATGGCTCACCATAACTAATTAAATAAGCAGGGTTGGTCTGAAATGATACATATTAGTGAATCAGTCAACAAGCATTTATTAAGCACTATTGCCAAATACTCTCCAAAGAGCTGGAGATCAAAATATAAGCAAAAAGAACTATAGTTCCTGGGCTCAAAAGATTGCATCCTAATTCAGGGAAATAGCACTTAAAGTAAAGCTGAAAAAGGGTAGGAGTAGGTTCCCATGCCAGGACATGGTAGAAAAATCTGGAGGATCAGGAACAAAAGAAGGAGAAGAAGGAAGGGAGTGTGATCTGAGCCTCTATCCAAAATGGAGGAGCTCACCAATGAAAGAGGTGGGGAAAAAAGGATGTTCTGGGGTGAGAAGTTCACAGGCAATAAAGAAAATTCCAGTGCATTAGAAAACATATCACTTCTCATCCTTGCTCTAAGCAGAGGAGTCAATTCTCTCTGGCACTCTCATCAGAAGTACTGTTCTTTTTATGACACTTGGTTTCAAGCATAAACAAAGTCTACAGTATGTTCTGATCCTTAATTTGGTTTGAATAATGTTTGTAAATTTTGCTTAAGGAAATTCTCTGGAAAGGGAAACTATGGACATTGTGTTCAAATATTTCATATTGGAACATCAGTGTCAAATATTTGACCATGAGATCAAATGCCATAATGTAGAACTTTGTCAGGCTATAAAGTACCATATGAAGTTAATCTGTGCTTAGATAGGTAGCATTTTGGTATTCTCTGGTTCTTCTGGGACTGCATGCTATAGAAAGTCAAGCTAGAGTACTAAGAGGAAGTATCTGTAGTTGAAAAGACCAACAATAACAAAATATTTCACTGAATGGGAGTGTTTTAAAAAATGAACTGCACCACACAGCTTATTGATGCTAGGGACAGAGCAAAAGAGAGTATAACATGGGATTAGGGAGAAGAGAGACATACTGTATGCAATGTGAAAAAGTTACCTTGCCTAGAGCCAACTCATGATATACTTCTTCCATGTCTGGGGGAGTAGGATCCCTGGCTGTTGGGCACTATGGGAAGATCAGGGACTTTTCTGAGTGCATCAAAAGGGGAAGCAGGCTTGGAGAATTCTCTTATATACAATAAAGGTTTATGGGAATGTCAGTGTGTAAGGAGCAACTACACTAGAGTTTTTAAAATATAAAAGAATGAAGCTCATGTAGTGATTTTCACTTGTTTTGTGGGATAAAGATCATCCTTTCCCCTTGCATGTTAATATGGCATGGGTGGCAGCAAGAATCAAAGAATGACTAATTTTCCTCTTTTGCCAACAACTTCTAGAAGGCTGGTTCCTTTGGGAGGAATCCAGGGCACATGGTCAGTTCTCTCGGGAAGCACAACCGCCAGCACTTAGCCATTAACACAGGGCTGCTGGAACATAGGCTTGCTGGTAGTTGATTCTTTTGCCAGAATTGTGAGCAATCATTAGGGAAGTCTCAATAGTTTGTTTCATATTTTTGAAAAGATTTATTGATGTATTTTGCCTTTAAATTATAAACATTTGTAGATTACTCCCACTTCACAAGAGTTTCTTATCATTAAGTAAAACAACTAAGTAAAACTAATAACATACAATTAATAAAAGAATGATTTCATTTAAAAGTACATGCCAAACTTCAAATCTATGGCAATTCTCACATTTCCACTAAAAAAAATGTGCCTGTGTATGTGTATAATTCTATTTTCTCTCCAACCCACTCCCTACCCCACTGAAATAAAAAGAAAAAGAAAAGAAAGTTATATGTTTCCAATTCTTGTAGTAAATGTACCTAAACTATGATACAAGTTGGTTTTTCTATTGGATCATTCGAAACTGGGAAGGAAAGAAGATTAAGAGGGAAATGTTGCATGCATTTTATTTTGAGATGGAGCTGAAGTTCTAAGGTAGGGGAAGAAATAAGTCAAATTTATGAGAGACTTACATCATTTGCAAATAATTTTTTACATTTTAAAGCCTTAAATCAAATGTAGAGTATTCTGAGTCAAGGTAAAATGGATGAGGATGGAGAAGAGTTTGCTGAAGATAGGGCCACTCCGTAACCAAAACATTGGATAATTGGTGCAAACTTTCTATTTCCTCTATCCACCTTTAAGGATGGAAATTAAATCTTAGGTTTATAGATTAAGAATTGGAAGGGACCACAGAAATCTCAATGATGCATTTTTCAAATGAGGAAACTGAGACCTAAGGAGGTAAAGTGACTGATCCAAGGTCAACCATTCAATCAGTTAAGAACTTCGCAAAGTGCATAAGCATGTCCTCCAACTCCAGAGTAGGTGCTCTTTCCCTTGTACCATTTTGATGCTTTTGGACTCCATTGTTAGATGCAAAGCACCGAGAACAAAAGAGGTGGGAGACAGTCAATGTATTCACAGTATGGCTTAGATGAGAGGGCACTATTCTTAGAATCGCAAAGACCTGATTCAGGCACTTACTATGTCTTCTTGGCAAGTCATTTAACATTTTTGTGCCTCAGTTTCCTCATCAGCAAAAGGGGGGTTGAACTCAATTATCTGGAAGGTCCCTTCTAATTCTAAATATATAATCTTATGTTCGTAAGAAAGTTGCTTTCTAATGGGGAGCTGCATGATGTAGTATAGAAAATACACTGGATTTTGGAGTCAGACAACCTGGATTTAAATCCTTGCTGTGCCACTTTCTACCTGTATGACCCTGAATAAGTCACTTATCCTTAAGAGCCTCAATTCCTCTAACTGTAAAACACATGAATTTGAGTAGATTATTTCGAATGTTCCTTGTAGCTCTAAATATTGTTTTACTATCATATTCTGGTCAAATTCAACTAAATTTCAGACATACTTATTTATCCCTAACATGTATGATAGGCAGAATGCACTTTAACTTTGGATTCTAGATAACTCTCTCTAAGATTCAAAGTTTCAGAGAAAGTGCTGACCTATATTGGTTTAGAGAGTTTCAACATCTCAGATTTCCCAGTGCAAGTGAAACCACAGGTCTAACCTGTTTCACTATCCCTAACATGTAAAACATGACATAGTAGACAGAATGTACGCTTCAAATTCAGGAAGATCCAGGTCCAAGTTCTGCCTTTCTCATATATTGACTGTGTGACCTTGGATAAAACCTCTCAGTACCCCCAAGTAGCTCAGTAGAATACTAATTTGTAGAGGGCCCTGTTTTATATTGACAGAGGGAATCCATCACTAGAAGCTGTTTATAGAAATGAAATCACTAAATTGAAAGAGAACAGCTAGAGATGGAGAACAATTTAGGAATCATATTCTTCTGGAGTGTGAGTTGTGATCTGCTTAGTTGAGGTCCCTTTCATGTTGATGAGATTTAGATTCATTTTTATGTTTTATTAAAAACTCTATTACACATTGAAAGACATATAGATAGTAGAGCATATCTGGGGAACCAGAAAACATTCCAATTAAGAAATGATTAGTGGACAATGTGGGACATTTATTCTAAAGAAGAGAAGGCATTTTTTTCTTTAGAAATGCCTATACATATACGTATGTGTATATATACATATATATATATAGTTTACTTTTATTGATTTTTTTAATTTTTATATCACCTTTATTTTACAAAATACCCCTCCTTTCTCATAAATCCAGATCAACCCTCATGACAAAGAATGAAAATTATATTAAAAAAAATTGTTTAGTGAATCTAAACAAAAAAACCTCATCCAAGCCGGATTGCTTCATTAATTATTCCATCATTATTCCATGTTCAACATCCATAATATATCAGCTCTTCAAAGAAAAGACACAAGCTCATTTTCCTATTTTTTTTAAATTTTATTTTAGTTTGCATCATCCATTTCCACAAGATTTTGAGTTACATATTTTCTCCCCCTCTTTCCCCCACCCACCGCCCCAAAACAGCCATCCCAGTGGGTCTCCCCTGCTCCAGCCTATTCGCTCCTATGTCACTTTTCAGTAGGGCAGGATGGATCTCACAAACACAGTGCCTGTGTATCTCAAGTTCCGGTTGGATGTAGTCAATAATAATAATATTAATAATTGCATATATATATATATACATATACATATATACATATATGTGTGTGTAT
>CM053581.1:300945518-300996891 GCA_028627135.1 Pseudochirops cupreus | reverse complement strand
AGGCATTCTTCATGTTTATTGGAGGCCCCTGGTGGGGGTGCTCTGGCTGCGCTCTCCTCCTCCCTCTCTCTCTCATGATCTTTCTTTTCCCCAAAGAAGGAATCTAGGGTTTGGGAGCTGTTCTTACTTTTCTTCTTATGCTTATTCTTGCTCATGGTTGTTAAGTCAGTGATTTTTTTTTTAATCTCTCTGGGCCTCTGCTTCCAGAAGGGAAAGCTCTGTCCCAAATCTCTGGAGTCCTCCCGGCTGCCATAACTCTCAGGAAGATGCTGGGACTCTTCCTACTTATTTCCGGCTGCCTGGATATTGAAGACTCCAAGACCAAGGCCCAAGATGGCAATCCGGATCCAGGCTGCTCAACGCAAGAGCACTGGATTCAGAACAATAGCTTAGTCCCCCTGCTGTCTGCAGGCTGCGGGCAGGAAGCTACAAGTGGAGGCGGGTACAAAACCTCTGGCTTTTACTTTTCCACTCTGGAGGCTTTTCGGCCGGACTGCTTTTCTTCCCCTTTCGCAATTCCCACTCATCTAGTTCTGAATGCCGCTCACAGCTGCCGCTAATCTGCTCACCAGAGAGGCTCCTCTGCTCCTCCCTTCCAGCCGCCCCCGGGGCACAGCCGCGGCTTCAGGCCAGGCTGGTTTCGGTTCGCAGTGCTGATATGGTTCCTCGTAGCTGAGCTGACTTTAGTGAGAAGTATCTTTGTGTGCGTTTTGGAGTTCTAGGATTGGTTTAGAGTCCTATTTTATGGGTATTTTGGGGTGGCTATGTGAGAGCTGCGATATGTTGCTGCTGCTATGCCGCCATCTTCGCTCCGCCCCCTCATTTTCCTATTTTTAAGGTAAAACATAAAGGGAAATATATTTCCTTTTTGCAATGTGCTTAAGATCTTGTGATATGGAGTGAAGATTAGACACCCTATGTAGACACAGAGACATACGTAAAATAATTAAAGGCTTTAATAATGGTGGACATATAGGAAATTTTAGGAGGAAAAAAAGCTGCTTTAGTAATTAGAATTGTCCAGCAATGAAATGGAATATATCACAAGATAGTAAAGTACTTACCACTTAAGAACTAGTGATATATCAAGTCTGAGGTGTCCTAAAAGTCTTCATTTAGTTTTATGCTTTAATAGTTTAAAACTACACAAAGACTTCTGGGACACCTTAAATCCTTCGGAAAGGATTCCCACAGAGAATAAAAGGATCATAAATCTAGAATATAGAAGGGATTCTAGAGACCATTAAGTTCTATCAGCTCACTTAGCAGATAAGGAAACTGAGGCAGAGAGCAATGAATTTCCTTTCCCTGATTTTCACAAAGATAAGTATCTGAGGCAGAATTTGAACTCAAGTCTTCCTGCCTCTGAGTCCAACAGTTTATCCACTACATCATCTAGCTGCCTTATTTATGTAGAATAAAATGACAATGATCTAAACCATGGTTCATTTATGTACTTCTTTCCTCATAACAATCCTGTGAGGCAATCATTAGATAACCTCCAAAGCTTTTTCCAATCTTAAATTGCTTTGTTGCAGTAAGAAAGCAGCTTGATTCTTTCAAACTGCAGTGATTTAGGTATCTTTGTAAAGCCATGGTGCACATGTTGCCCTGTGAAAACTCCCATTACATTTGACTCATCATTTGAGTGGGTTATTTATGATAAAGGCTCATGTTAATAATATCGTTCTCTGAAGAGGTTGAAAGAATGAAACTGTTCACATTGTGCATCAGAGGGAAAAAGTGCCACAATCAATGAAAAAGTCTAGTTATGCCTTGAGTCATTATGAATTGTGAACCTATTTTAGTCAATACTGAACTTTTAAAACAGAAGCCAGTTTACCACGAGAGCTACATTATGTCTTATAAATAAATCAGGAGATAGCTGAAGTAATAGTGCGTTTTAATTTTCTTAAACAGTGTCAAGTTTTTCACAGAAATTTAAAAAAAACAGTAGTTTTTGGGTAGAAAATGGCGTGATTTAGAAGAAAAAACTGTGAGCTGGGAGAGATGGTAGGCATTGGACAAAAGAGCTGACCCTCCATCTGAGCTTTGCTAGTAAGAAGTTGTGCTATCTTGGGCAAGTCAGTTCTATTTAATGGGAAGTACAAAGAACCTGAGTTTGAATTCGCAGTTCTGCTCCTTACTACCAATGTAAATCTTGTAAATTTAGAGCTTTGTACTTCATGCCCTTTGAGGGTCACTTGTTTCCTAGGTATATGATCCTGTTTTCCCATAACATCACCCTGTCAGCTCAAAGTTCTGCACTTCCTTTTCCTTATTGGCAAGATGAAAGTGTTGGCGTAGATGATCTTTAAGTTCCCTTTTGCCTTGAACATTTGAACTTTGGCATTTCGTTTCAAGTCCTCAGTGTCCTCATCTTTAATTAAAAAAAAAAAAGGTTGTTCCTGACATTTCTAACATGAAAATCAGCTTAAATTGTGAGTTTTTTTTTTCCCTATTAGCACTTAAGTCAAACTCCAGAGATCACTGTGACCGAGTATATTGTCAAGCTTACAAGCTTAACAGCTGCTTTCTTAAAAGCTGCTTTCTCCTTTTTTTTTAAAGGTTTCCCTAAAATGTTTCCTTTTTTTCCTTCTGTTAGTACTTAATATGTTTACTAAACAATTTTAATGCAGAAAAACAGTGCTTGGCCTTTAAGCTTTTTTTTTTAATTTCAGAAAACTCTATTCCCTTCTGAGGTTTTCTTTGCTTCTAGTAAAGCTAAATTTGCCCTGCAAATTTTCATTACCAAATGGTATATGGAATTCACTCTATATACCAGTCGACATACATATGTGTTTATATATATACACACACATAGTATATGTGGGTATGTATGTACACATATGTGTATATACCTATATATTTATGCATGTATGTAAAAGAATATAAATACATACATATATACATTTATGTAAGAATATGTTGTTGGTGGTGTTGTGTCTAAATTTGTGATTTTACTTGTGTGGGAAACTGATTACACTGAAACTTTCTCCAGAAATGCACATCTTCAAAAAGGAGGAGCATTCCATGCATGGAGGACAGACATTACATAAACATAGTCAGGAACTGGAGTATTGGATGCTAAGAAGAGAAAAAGAAAAGGCTAGTTAGACTGAGTTTAAGAGTATGTAGAGTGGAGTGAAATTAAGAAGATTGAAAAGGTAGAATGGAGTCAGGTTATGAAAGACTTTAAAAGCCAGGAAGACTATTTTAATTTTGACCCTGAAGGTAATAGGGAGCCACTGGGGTTTATTGAGCATGGAGATGACATGGCTAGATTTAAACTTTAGGAAAATCATTTTAGCATATTAATGACAGATAGACCATTGTGGGGATAGATTTGAGGCAAGCAGAAGGTTATTGTCACAGTGCAGCCATAAGATAATAAAAGCCTGGTCAAGGTTGCTATTGTGTGAACAGAGAGAAAAGGACCTTTGTGAGTGAAACAATGAAGAGAGAAAAGACAGGAGTTAAAAACAGATTGTATTATTGGGGTGAGTTTGAATGAAGAATTAAGGATGACACTAAAGTTCAATATGGATGCCTGGGAAAATAGTTTAGCCTTAGACAGTAGTAGGAAAGTTGGGAGGAGGGAAAGGTTTTGGAGAAATATGAGTTTTGTTTTGGCCATGTCACATTTTGGATGCATGTAGTACATCCAGTTCAAGATGTTCAAAAGGAGATAGGTAATGCATGACTGTAGTTCAGTTGTGAGAGTACAGATACATAAGTAATGCTGGGAATCAAGCACATAGAGACAAAAATTTAATATATGTGAGTTCATAGAATAGAGGGAGAAAAAAAGAGGACTCAGGACAGATCCTTGGGGAACCCTCACATTTAGATGTGTTTTGAATATGGTTATTGCTACATGCAAATTAATTTTTAGTTCCATGTAGTAGAACAGAACTGTTTAGATAGAAAAAAAAATGCACTTGAAAGAAATTTGCATAACTATCACTGATTATAATTTAGAAGACTAATATATCTTTGCTAATATAGAGAAACAGATGGGGAAAAATAAGCAATTCTTTTCTTAGTTGTTGACGCCTCCTAATTCAATTTAATGACCAATTTTGTTGCTACTAAAAGCAACTATTTCAGTGGCACTGATAATCAGGAAAGATTTGTTCTCTTCTTCCCTCTCTGTTCCACTCTCTTCTCCTCTGTCTTTTAAATTTCAATATTAGTAATGTGGTATGAAAATCTTACATGGCTAAGAACATGTTAGACCTATAAACAGAATAGTCATAAGAATTTATGCTTATTATAGCTTTTCATTTTTCCCATTCAATTACTTACTAATGGTGACATTGACAATAACAACAACTTGAAATTAATAACTCACATTTATAAGGTGCTTTTAAGTTTGGAAAGTAGAATATGGCATTTTGGTTCTTCTCCAAGTCTAGTAATCAAAGTTTTGTTGTTGCTGTTCTTTGTTGTTCAGTCGTTTCAACCATGCCCAACTCTTCATGACCCTATTTGAGGTTTTCTTGACAAAGATATTGGAGGAGTTTCTTCAATTCATTTTGCATATGAAATAAGCAGGGTTAAGTGCCTTACACAAGGTCACATCACTAGTAAATGACTAAGGCCAGATCTGAACTGGAATCTTCCTGATTCCAGACCTGGTGCTTTATCCACTGTGCCAGAGTTGCCCCATAGTTTTCTAAGGGTTTTAAATTGACATTGTATGAACTTGATGTATATATGTGTGTGTGTGTGTGTGTGTGTGTGTGTGTGTGTGTGTGTGTGTACACACACATAGGTATAGATAAATAGGTATATGTTTATAGATTTTATATATATATATATATATATATATATATAATTGACATATAGATAGATTTAGATATAGATAGATATAAAAGGTTTCTTTTGTAATTGTGTATATCTTATAATAGTTTTAAAAGCATTATTCTGAGAAGGGATCCATGACACCTCTAAAACAGTTAAAAGAATTGATTGTTTAGAGTATAACTGTTGCTTAAAGACTGAATAAAGAAAAATAAGATTCAAAATTTGAATAAGTGAATTTATCTGAATTGTTTTCCATACAGGATAGGACTAATTGTCATTACATGACAAAACTATAACATCTTAATAGGCATCAATCTACTAAGTGTTCATTTCTGAATGGAGAAGAGACAGGTTAGAAAAGGGAAAACATGCAATTGCTGGGCTGGGCTGTAGTTAGAATTTATAGAGATACCGTGATCATGTCAATACACTGTGTGAAATAACTTTATGATTCCATTTCCTTAGCTCATGTTTTTATATTGTCCAATTCAAAGTTAAAAGCTGAAATCCGAACCTTAAATCATAGATATTTGAATGGGAATCTGGGGGCCTCTGTTCTGCTTCCATTTTGGTCATAGAGAATCATAGAAACAGAAGTGGTTAGAACTACAAGGGAGCTTAGCTGCCATCTAGTTCAATTTCTATTTCAGAGACAAGAAAGCTAAGAACCACAGTTACATGATAGTAAAGTTAATTGTTAATGTTGTTGGTAGTAATAAATTGAAACACTTTAAGGTTTGCGTATTGATGTACATGTGTAATTTTATCGGTCACAGTGGGAGAGTTTGAATATTTCTTCCCTAATATCACTTCCAAGCTCTCCTTCTTCCCCTTCCAGGCTCACCATTACTCAGTAAACTTTGTTCCTCTGAAGTTCATTTAATTTGTAGATATCATCCAGTCAAGAGTCTAGTGGCTATTGTCTCCCAAACTCCTTATCACTCTCATTTTTCTTCCTTAATGAGTACCATATATGTTTTACCATCTTTCCCTCTCCCAGAATTCCTGCCCTAATGCTAAGGAATTTTAACTCGCATACTGATATTCCCTCAAACAGGCTAACATCTCAATCCTTCACAGCTATTCATTTCTTATAACCTTACTTTTCTATCCCACCATAGCTGATGACAATAACAATGGTAATAGCTAATATTTATATAGTACTTCCTTGTTACAGTACAGTGCTTCTTTCCTAACCTCAAACTTCACATCTCTAACGGCCTATTGGACATCTTAAGGACATGGTCAAAACTGAATTCATTATTTTTCTCCCCTTCATGCCCCCCCCTTTTGACCTCTTTATTATTTTCTATCGTACCACCCTCTTTCCAATCATGCAGGTTCACAACATAGGTGTGATGTTCAACTGCTCATTTTTTCTCACCCATCAAATACATTAATTTGTCAAATGCTGTTGTCTCTTAGGAATGCTGCCTTCTCCTGACATTGTCACCACCTTGGTGCAGATTCTCTTTTCATCACATATGGGTCATTTTTATTTTTTAATAAATATTACAATAAGGTGCTGGAGAAATAAGGGAAATAGCAGGAACAAGCAGAAACGCAGTTAGGCAAGGAGGAATTCAAGACTAATGTTTTAAAGGGCATGACAAGGGCAGTCCTCCAGATATATCACTCTTTCTTTCCAAGTATCAAAGGCTAAATGCCAAGTAATGAATTGGTATAACCTGCAATCCCATTTTTTTGTGCCTAATTCTTTTCACCGTAGGTTTCACTTATAAAATGAAGGGCCCATCTTCTCTGTCTCACAAAAGTGTGGCCAAAGTCTTGGACCATTGCCCCAGTGCAGCTGCTGCTGCTATGTCTGCTATCTTCAGACCGGACCATTGCAATAACCTGTTGATTTGTCTCTCTGCCAAAACATTCTCCCTACTCCAATACATTCTCTGCTCAGCTGTCAAACTGATTTTCCTAAAGCACAGACGGATCTGCATTTTTCAGTCATCTCCCCATTCAATAAACCCTATCTACTTATTGCCTTCTGAATATAAAATTCTGGTTTTACTTTTAAAGACTTTCCTACACTGATCTCTTTCCTACCTTTCCTGTCTTGTCACAACTTACTGCCTTCCATGTACTATGCTACCCAGTGCCACCAGGCTCCTACTCATCTTCCCATATAACATGTCATTTCCTAACTCTGGATACTTTCATTGGCTGTCCATCACATCTGGAACTCTTTCCTTCTTCATATCCAACTCCTGGCTTGTCTGTCTTCCTTTACGTTCCAGCTAAATTCTCACCATCTGAAAGAAACCTTTACTATTTCTCCTTAATTCTCCCCCCCCCACCAAGAATATTTCAAAATGACTCTCTATGGATTTAGTTTGTACATAGTTGGTTACATTTTGTATGCTGCATTAGCCTCTGAGTTCCACGTGAGCACGGGAGGGTTTGTTTTGTTTGTTTGCCTCATATCCAAGAGCCTAGCACAGTATCTGACACATAGAAGGTCCTTAATAAATGCTTTTTGACTTGACTTCACGTAGGTACCCTTTGTATTTCTCCTTTATTTTATCAATATATTACCTTAAAGCATAAATAGTCTGCTTTTAGAATGTATGGAGGATAAATTGGGAAATAGAGTCAATATATTAGGTAGTTTAAATACAGTAAAGAAAATCATTAAGTTGTATATCTGGATTAGGAAATCAACTGCAGACAAGTAGAGCATGTGAGAAACATAACGTGCTAGTAGTTTCTGTCAGAAAAACCTATCAGTATGATAGAAGTTTGAAGGCAGTATCAAAATTATTGACAGTCATAAAAATGTCATTTGATCTTAGATTACATTGAACCTTCATATTCAAAATAATGTGGATGACAGTGTTACGGCACATTCCTCTGGTGGAAATTCGATAAATCAAGATTAACATGTTCTGTTTTGAAAGTGGCATGTTTGGAAAGTCATTCATTAGTTCAGCTCTAGTCATAGGAGTGCAATCAGGGTAAGCAAAATGTGTCACATAATGATTTGTTGAAGGAACTAGGAATGTTTAGCCTGGGGAAGAAAAGTCTTGGTAGGAAGGAAGGGGAATAGAAGCTGTGAAGTGTCATTAGATTTATTCTGGTGTGTCCCAAACATCAGACCTAGGTGTGAGGGGTTACAAAATTATACATAATGTTTGACAAAAGGGAACACTTTCTCTTCAAAGTATATTGCAATAGAACATACTGAGATCTTCATTACTGGAATTTGTTACTCAAACAGAAAAAAGAGATAACCTGATATTTTGGGACTGAATTTGAAAGTTCCTTTATAAAATTCCACTTAATTTAATTATATCCTATTCATCTGGGTTTGTACTTTGATTAAACAATTTCTTTTTTGGTTAAGTCACTGGCAGATAGAAAGGTAAGATTGTGCAAAGATTTATAGCTTGAAAAGCCCCTTATGACTACTGAATCCGATTCCTTTATTTTATAATTGAAACCGAAGCTCAAAAAAGTTTAAAAATTTACTTACTTCACATAAGTAGTTAGAGCTAAGATTTGAACCACCTTCCTCTGATTCCAGATCTTTCCACCAAACTTCTTTTCATTGAACCAATCATAGGATCACATATAATAAAATCTTTGGAATTAAAGTTTATATTTTTAATGAGCTTATTTATAGCACAAACATCTGGCATGGTAATTACATGGACAGAAGTTGTGTCCAAAATAGTTTATTAGTGCTAACACAAGCTCCATAGTCTAGAGGCTTAATAGTAAGGTGGACAAAGGCATTTTAGAATTGTTGTAAATAATATTGTGTTTGCCACTGCTATGAACATGGTTTCATTTCCAGGGGTCCTAGCTTGGTGTGTGTGTGTGTGTGTGTGTGTGTGTGTGTGTGTGTGTGTGTGTGTGTTGTCAGGAGTAGGTGTTTATCATCAGGCATGAGAGAAATTCCTTTTTTCTGCTTTAGAGACTTAGGTTTTTGGTTAAGGTTGTTGATGCTTATTGGACAGATAGAAATATAATGATACTTCAATTACACATCATTATTAAGAATTAAGGCATTTCACAAAATTACTTTTGCAGTTGGAAGGAACTTGTGAGAGTATCTAGGTCAATGCCTTCATAGCAAAGAAGATCATTAAGGACTACGAATGTAAAATGTCTCACCAGAGGGTGTTGAACTACATGACCTATCAGGGCTTTTCTAACTTAAAATGTATTATCCCATGAATTTTAATCTGACCAAGGTGAGAACAGAATCAGAGATGTAGAGTTATAAGGGACCTTGGAAGTTTTCTAGTCCAACCTCCTTACTTTATAGAGGAAGAAAACTGATCAAGAGTCATAATATAATTTTTTTTAAGACCACATAAGTGCACAGTGAATAGGTGGCACAGTGAAGAGAGCATCGGCCCTGGAGTCTGGAGCACCTGAGTTCAACTCGGGCCTCAGATATTTAACACTTACTAGCCGTGTGACCTTGGGCAAGTCACTTAACCCCAACTGCCCTGCCTTTCCCCTCCAAAAAAAAAAAAGAGTTCACATAAGTGGGAAATAGTCGAATCACAATTTGAACCCAGATTCTGTCTGTAAATTCAGTACTCTTTTTACTGTAGCATATTGACTACTTCAGTCTAATCAATTTCAGTCCTATGTCCTATCTTTCCCTTCAACCAAAGCACAACTCTAGAAATCAGTCTTCTAAACTGTGTTCTTGGCATTATTTTTTCCCCTCAATCAAGGGATTGCATAGATATGCATATATAATATAGGCACATGTGCATTTACATATCTATATACCTATATGTATATACATATATGTATGTATGTATATCTGTGTTGACACATACAAGAGTCAATCATTTTAGATTGACCCTAGAGAAATGAGGTAGAATCATTGACCATGTTCTGTGGTGTGAGGTGGAAAAAGCACTAGAGTTGAAATAAGTTCAAATACTGGTTGCTAACTTGCAGTGTGACATTAAACAAATCTCTCTACCCCTTCTCTGGTCTGAGTAAACTCACCTACAGCTTCCCGACAGATGCAAGGGACCATGAAAACTTAAGCAAAAATGATTAAAAAGGGGAAAGCAAGGGAATTACATTTCTCTTTAGCAGCTGCCTAAGAAGGTAAATTGCAGAACTGCAAATGTTTAGAAATTGCAAAAGATGTGGGAGGTAATTATTGTAATAGTAGCATTGCTATCTGAGTATAACAAAGCAAATATGAGAGGCCATGATGGGGGAAAAAAAGTGCAAGTGGCATTTAGAGATCTGGAATCAAACCCAGTGTTGTCACATCCTAGCTATATGATCTTGGGAAGTTATGCATAATGGCCAAAATAATACTTGCACAGAGTTATTACAAAGAAAGTGTTTTATAAAACGTAAAGCACCAAATAAATGGGAATTATTGTTATTATTCCAATCATTTAAATAACTGAAACATCAAGGCAAAGCTTCAATTTAATCCACCAACTACTATATTTCAGCCAAGTTTTGACACTCAGATGCATTTGACTAGAGCTTTTCTTCTTATGGATTAAGCTGCTAGGCTTGTTATTTGTTTGACTAGAGACTGTAACTGATTGACAGGGTTCTTGATGTCAATACTATGCAAATTCCACTAGGGAAATTCTCTACAAAGAAAATTGATGTCTCTGGGAATACAGGCCTCAGTGCCAAATCCTGACTGTTTAAGTTAATTCCATTCAAGTGTAACATTTATACCCTGGCTCACTCTCCTGGCTTGCTAAATCTGCCGCCTCAGAGTGCTAAGGAATAATCCTAAGGGGTTTGTGGTATCACTTTTCTTAAATGCCATTGACTTAGCATCTGCCACTTGTATGTTTCTCTCGCATTGTTAAGGACCAATAACTAGTGCTCCAGACCCATTTAACCACTTCATATCAAATAATTTCTACAAAGGTATATTTATTTCAAAAATATAACAAGGACAAACATAAAAATATTTTCCCCAATTCTTTGAGGGTATATGCTCTCTCTTCTATATCCTGGGTCTCTAGAACAAACTTGACGCAGGTCCTACCAAGTTTTAGTTCCATCAAATTCATGACCAAAGGCAGCATTAATGTTGGAAGAATCCTCATCTCAACTACTATGGGACTGAGGTGCTGAAAGTTCTTCCTCGAAGTTACTGCTTGCTCTTCAGGGAATAGATATTACCTTTCTCTTATCTGATTCCATGAGTGAAAGCCACTGAAATCCCTAAAAAAAATGACTGAGGCAAAAGTGAAACTAATGCTGCCACACCTTTTTAAATTCTGCCCAGACAAGTCATAAAACATACTCTTCTCCACGTGGTTAGCCAACCAGAATTAGATATTCAATATCTATGCATGCTTTATAGTCTCTCCAAGGTGTGGCCCTTGCATTACATCATTATTATCCCAGAAGGCTCCACAGAGCAGTTACATTTGTCTACTAAGGTAAAGGGGTCTGTACATGCACCAGCCCTCAGTGAAACAAGTTTCACTCATTGAGTGATGACTTGCGGCTGCATTGCAAAATGCATTGTGCCAGGTAGTGGAGATTCAAGAATATAATATGCCCCTTTCTTTTCCCTCAAATAACTTAATCTGACTAAGATGATTAGAGAAGCACAATAATAAGCAAAACGTGAAAATAAAATAAAGATCTAGGGAAAATTTGAGGACATCTCTTTTAGCATAGGGAAATAAAAAAATCATGAAAAAGGTGGCAAATAAGATTAGTCTTGGACAAATAGAATTATTTCAGTATGGAGAAATGTGGTGTAAATGTAATCCATCCAGGTTTATAGCACAATCTGATCAAATGTATCTAAACAGGAGAGAGATTCACTAGTTCAGTTTGGTTGAATGTACATAGGATAAAAAGATTGGACGAACTAAATTGTATAAGGTTCTAAATGAGATTAAGTTTGTTTTTACCTCCAAATGGAGGATCCTTTAAGCAAAACAGAGGCACTAAATTTTACTGACTGAGCAGAGGAGTGACATAATCAGATCTCTGTATTAGTAACTACAACTTACTAAGGGTCATAGGAAATAGGGACATTCATATGATCCTAAATTTAGAGCTGTAAAGGAACCACAGAGGACATTTAGTACAGTTTCCTCCACTTCATTTAACAAATGATAGTCATAACTAGAATCCAGAGACATTAAGAGGCTTTCCCAAGATAACATAGGTAGAAAATGGCGGAAGTGACACTTGAACCTGGGTCCTCTGATTCCATAGTTATGGCTTTTTCCTATGTAGCACATTCAGAGAGATATTCTGTTCAGTGCATAGCTATGTCAGTCTATCTAATTTCAAGATTCTGTCATATATGTGACTCTGAGAGTAAAGGCACCTAGTCAAGTAACGATCATTGTTGATCATGTGGAAGTCTCTACAATTTATGGTGAGTGTGATGACCCTCTTGACCCTGACTCTTATTTTTAAAAATCTTTTTCTCGAGAAGGTTAAAAGATTTGCTTCCTAATGAGTTGAAGTTTGGATATTCTGATCTTGGAAATGTATCCATTTCAGTCTTTATCTTGATATTTCATGATCAATATCAAAATGAATAAGCTTATCAAGGGAAAAGTAACTTACCCTAAAGGATAAAAGCACCTGAGATGTGGGAATGATTCTCACTGAGAATTGTCCCCTTAAATAAGGTCTCCTTCAGTTCAAGTTGGCCTCTTTGTGTCATTGCCCTTTAGCTATGATTTCTTAGAATAATAACTGACATTTACATGGCTCTTTAAAGTTTGAAAAGCCTTTTTGTGACATGGCCCCTATTCATAATCTTATGAAGCCTATGAAACCTTTCTCAGAACAATATTTTTAAATTCATAAAGTAAAACACATAGGGTTGCAAAAGAAACCAATTATATTGAAATAATGATTTTTTTAAAATTCATAGAGCCCAGGTTAAGAATCCCTGCTCAACATAAATTATATGAGCCTCATAATGACACTGTAAAAAGATAATACAGTAATTATCATAAGTCTTAAAGGGAGAAGAAAAGTCAGAGAAACGATTTGTCCATGGTCACATGACTAGTAAGAAGCAGAGCCAAAATCTGAGAACAATCCTTTCTAATTCCATGTCCAGCACTCTGCCCACTCTGCTTTGCTGTCTCCTCAACATATAAAATTGGCTTCTTGTAGAGGAGGTAAGGAGAAAAGATTGTAATAGTATAGGTTAAGCTAGCATGGAACTCTTAGCTCAGATAGTCCAACCCATATATTTTATAGATGAGGAAGCTGAGACAGAGAGGTTAAGAAACTTGCCAAGATCACATATGTGGTAAGTAGCTAAGACATTGTTTGAGGACATGTCCTTTGATATCTAATTTAGTGCACTTTCCTCTGTACCATACTTGACATTTTTTTTTAAATCAATAAGCCTGCAATATGAAAAACCCTGTCAAAAACAGTAGAATGATTTGAAAAGCTTTGGTTGTTCTGCTCTTGAAATGACTTCATTAATGACAATAGAAATAATACACAAAATATTAGTCCAAAACAAAATTCAATTTTCCAGATAAGAGAGACAAAGGACTTCTAATATATAGAAGAAAATAAAATCATAATCTTAGAAGCAGAAAAAATAATTGGATCATATTGAATAATGAATAGATTCACAAAAATGAAGTTAGGTTATCTTGGGTGATTGCTTTTGTTATTCAAGGGAGGGGGTTGGTGGTGAAAACAAAACAAACCAACACAAAAGTATTATTTTCTGAATCCTGAAAATTCTAACCCTGTATTACATTTATTTAAGAGGTTTGTTAAAAAAAAAAGTTAAATGGTCTTTAAGATAATTCGCTGAGCTCATGTGTTAATTAAGTAACAATGTAATGTACCATCATTTTAGTGTCTTACTTTGTAAAAATTTTTTGAGGTCTTGGCTATAGACTCCTAAATAAAACGTTTTTGGTTTTTTTTTTCATTAAATGAAATTTAATTTAATTCAGTTTTATTTTTATTTTACTTTGTCGAGATCTCTCCAAAATGGAAATCCCCAATGATAGAGGCAAGATATAATGGAATGGAATGTCTGCAAGCTTGCATCCTTTGAATCCTCCTTTACTCTGTTTTCTCATTCATCATATATATTCGATCAGTTGCCAAATCTTTCTCTACAGTACTTTCTTTCTCAATCAGTTGGCCAATAAACAATTATTAAGCACTTCCTAAGTGTCAGACACTGTGCTACAAATACAGAGGATAAAAAGAAAAGCATGGGTTCTCATGGAACTCAGTCTAGTGGCAGAGGCAGCATGCAAACAACTACGTATTAATAAACTAAATAACAGAAAAAATTGGAAATAATTCACAGAAGGGGACCCCTAGAATGAAGAAGATTTAGGGAAAGCGTCTTGTAGAAAATGAGATTTTAGCTGGAACTTAACAAGAGCCAGGAAAGTCAGAGGCTAAAAATGAGAAGGGAGAGCATTCCAGGGGAATGAGGGAACAGCCAGCAAAAATGCTAGAATTCCTTTTTCAAGGAACAGCAAAGAGCCCAGTATCACTGAATTGAAGACTACGAGTGGGATATTAAAGTGTAAAGTCTTAAAGGATGAAAAGGTAGGGGAAAGTCAGGTTATGGAGGCTTTTGAATGACAAATAGAGGATTTTATATTTCATCCTGGAGATGATAGAGGGGAGTTTGTTGAGTAGAGGGGTGACATATATCCTTGTCTTTCCATTTACAGTTTCCAACCTAGTTCATGCCTTTATTACCTCTCACTTTGACTATTATAATGGCTTTATAAGTGGCCTTCTTGTCTCAAGTCTCTCCCAATTCCATTCCATATTGGCTGTCTTATTTGTCCCTCCAACTAATGATGTTGCATCTTTCGCATCTGCTTTTGATATCTCTGTTCTCCATGTCTGGAATACTCTCCCTCCATGATTCTGAGACATAGAATCACTGGTTTCCTTAAAGACCCAATTCAAGTGATATCTCCTTCTGGAGATCTTTCCCTTTGCTTCATCCCCATATGTTAGTGTATTTCCTCCTTAGTCTATAAAATTTGGAACATTCCTTGATATTTCTTTTTCTCAGTTTCCTTGTCTTCCAAATGAAGTATATATCTTCTACAACCCTTTTGTTGGGAAAACAAAGAGATGGTAGATGTCAAAGTGTTTTAAAAGTGTCAGACAATGTAAGAAAGTGTTGAATTTGGAGTCGGATATTGGTTTGAATCTTTTCTGTGCTACTTGTTACCGATGTGACATTGATCAACTTCTTGTCCTAAGTTCTCTCATCTTTAAAATGAGGGATTTAGGTGTGATGACTTCTATGGTTCTTTCAGCTCTAAATATTTGATCGATTTTCCTAGTGTTTAGTGGTATAAGTATCATTATCCCTACTTTATAGGTGATGAAAATAACATTCAAGGACATAGAGTGACTTGCCCAAGATTACACATTTAGCAAGTGTATAAGATTTGAACCTAAATATCCTGATTACAAGGCCAGTGCCTCAGTGTTATCATCATACTATCTCTGAAAATCAGAAACATAGCTTACACAATAATATTGACTAATTATATTCTAATCTATGATTGACTCTGTTTCTTGAGGAGAACCATGTCATAGATATTTTAAAACTCTGAATAACCCCAAAATTATTTATATTTAGTTTAGGAAGATTTTCCAAATACTAACAGATGGTTTGGTGGTAAGTCTTTTGCAAACTAAAATACTTATTTTTCCTAAGTTCATTTCAAAAAGTATTATGTTTTATTTTGGTTTTTTTGGTCATGACATTCCTCTAAGTTATTGCCATTATGCCAAGAGAGAAACTGAGGCCCAGAGAAGTTAACTGGCCAATCTATTTCTTAGCTAAAAGTAGAATGAGAATTATCTTCTGTTTTCTTAAACCTTAATCTAGTGTTTACTCCACTAAAATCACACTCTAGGGCTAAACTAAAATGAATAATGTGTTGGCATTCTATGACTTTACACTAGCTTGTTAATGATGATACAGAGTTTGTGTTTAAGGAATGACTACTCATTGTTGATATTAGTTTAGGGCACTGATACACTTGAATAAATGAGAGTTAACAACAATATGCAAAGTCTTAGTTTTTACTGACAAGCATTAACAATTCAGTATAACAAGTTTGGCTAGTATAAAGACTGTTCATCTCACATAAACTGGGTTTGCCTCTGGCAGATTCTAGTTCTAAATAAACAGATATGCCTACAAAGTCATTCTTGCCAATTATATCCTATCACTCAGTAAGCATGACTGTTACTCACCATGCTGATGACACTAAGTATTATGGTAACCTACTTAGCCAAGATGTTGAGTTTTCTAAATGTCCAAAGATTTACCTAAAACCAGTGAAGTGAAGGAAAACAAAGAAGTAAAAGAACAGTAGAAAGGACAGGCAGGTTTCAGTTTGAAGCCAGGAAAAACTTCCTGAATATTTGAACTTTTAGAAGCGGAATAAAATAAGAAATAAGTAAAAGTAAGATAAATAGTTTACTACAGGAGCTATTAAGTACTCCGGACTTTCTAGAGGTCAGTTAAAGCCTGGATGACCTTTAGTCAGGATTATTAGAGAGGAGATACAGTTTTTATTTGCAGTTCATTTCAATCAAATTGCAATAAAAGTTATTAAACAACTTCTATGCATGAAGCACTATAATATGCATTGGATATGAAAAAATAGTCCCTTCCCTTAGGGAATATATGATTCTGGAGCTTAGTCAAATGGCACAATTATTATAGTGTTCTTTGGGAAACAAATGATGTGCTATACCTAGGACACAGGAATCCCATCTTTTTGGAGGTGTTTATGTAAGAATGCAACCTTTAAACCATGTTTCTTTAAAATAATTTTGGATTACAAATCAAGGGATTTGAGTTCTAGACTTGAGTTCTAGACTTCTCAGCTAAATTATGTGACTTTTGGAAGTGGATTTCTACTTGAATGCCTCAGTTTATCATAGAATATCATAGATATTTGCTTGGAGGCACTTCAAGAACCATCTAGTGTTTGAACAGGCGTTTGACATAGAAATAATTTGGTCTAATGCTACCAGCAATAGCAGAGATGGGATTAGGATTTTACTTTCTAGATACTACATTGGCTTTGATGATCAGATTATATCATCTGGCATTATGACCTGACCTCCTCTTCCTCTCCCCCTCCCCCAATATATATTATTAAGTGATACAAAAGGGACATTTTTTTTCCTGGTGTTATATCTATTGACAGATCAAGGTTTAATATAGAAAATAGAGGAATAAGGAATTAGTTATCACTGTAGAGTAAGTAAAACTGGTCTGAATTTAGGAATTGATGTAGTACGTAGTAATTTTCACTTAAAATAAATTTTTCTCCTATAGATTTTGACAATGATGAAATCCATGAGTCTCTCATTATCCAGACTAAGTATTCAAAGTCCCTTTAACCTTTCCTCCTAGGGCATGATTGTAAAACCCTTCACCATTCTGGTTGCCTTCCTAAATATCCTTTATACTTTATTAATATCCTTTCTGAAACTACATACAATACACCAGATGTGGTATGAACAGGGAAGAATACCATGGAACTACCATCTCCCTAGTCCTGGAATCAAAGCCTTTCTTAATTCAGTCTACATCTTCATATTCATCACATTTGAAGGCTATGCAATAAATCTGTTGACTTAATATTGAGCTTTTTACTTGTCTAAGCACATCCTATCTATCAAACACTTGTAAAGATGATTTTTCTGCACCCACATGTAAGGCTAGATTTGTGTGTATTACATTCACTTCATAAGCTTCAGTCTAATGTTCTGGTTTGTTTAGCTTAGTTACTTACTCAATGTAACTTGGCATTCACAATGTAAGGGTCAATTTAGCGCAGACATTTTGAGTTTTACTGTCTTTATTTGCTGTTTGCTGGCAGCCTGAGATTGACAGGGCTGCAGTCCTGAATAGGGAAATTGGTGACAGCTGCTGCCTTACTGTTTCTGAGGCTCAAGGATCCTGACCTCTTTGATTATGATCAAATATCAGAAAAGTGCCACTTTCCCAGAGAACTTCTGTCTTCAATGGTTCTGATTTGTGCAGGTCTCACTAAATTGTATTGTTAGATCTGCTGTCACTCTATGCTTAAGAGGAAGGAAACAAGGAAAGAGGGAAAAAGGGAAGAAGGAATGGAAGGTAGGAGGGAAGGAAGGAAAGAGGGAAGGAAAGAGGGAAGGAGAGAAGAGACGGAAAAATCCAATGAACCTCATAAATCACAGCCTAAAGAGAATTTATACAGACTTGAGAATTCCTATTTCTTATTCATGTTACTATTGAATTTCACTAACTTTATGAATGGTCTGAGACCCATTGTGGATTACAGAGGCATACAAATTAGTGGATAGATAAACACTTTACAAAGGATATTAGATATAACAGTGTGTTTTGTTGATTGGCTTTTTGCCAGCTTTGCTGGTTTAGAATATTCCACCATTGCAAATAAGTATTTGATACCATACTGTGGAGAGTAATGAGGGTTCAAGACTTCATTTTCCTGCAGTGAGTACTGGGGAGAACTTCTGCTGGGCCTTGTTTTTTTGGATGATGACTATAGGGATAGTGGTTTATCAAAATGACAAGAATGTAAGATATAACTGAGATTTTAATGTTTTTCAAGACACATGTTCAATGGATTAGTATGAATAATTTTTGAAGGGCCTCCTTAGCTTAAATCCACTAGAATACATTTATGTGTCACCTCCTTCAAAGAGTGACATACGCAATTTCATCTGAATCAAGAAACTATTATTCTAAAAATAACACAAATTCTTAAAATAACTCAACATAGGATTGGTTCAGGAAAATAATTTGAGAGTATCAGTGAAATCATTACATGGATAAAAACCTATTATTCATTTTGAATTGTGATTACCAAAGTACATTCATTTTAGTTAACTTCCCATACCACTGCTTTTCTGGCTTACCATTTCCCTGTCTTTAGTTGTGTGAGTATGTGTGCACATGCACGTGTATGCATGTGTGCCTGTAAATTAAAAGAGCTTATAAACATTGGCTGGTAGAATGGTGCCACTGGGTACTTAAAGGGCTATGTATGCAGTGACTGGCTGCCAGCCCAGCAGCCTGTTCAGTTCAGGCTGCCTTTCGTGAAATATCAGCTTCGTTAGAGTGGTAAAGACAGTTTTCTTTTGTTCCAATAGGGATGGTGACATTTTTGCATTCACTTATTTCTATATCTTTTTTGTTGTTGTCATCATTTATGTTTGCTTGATGTCTGTGGTCAGTTACCCCTATAGGACTGGTGTACAGATGAAGCTCTTTTGTAGCTGCACACATAAATGCCACATTTTCTTTATTTACAACTGACTGTTCACTTTCTCTAAGGTCACTGAATCACAGAATTATGAGATTAGAAGCTGTCTTCCCACTCTATACCATAAAAAAAATTCTCACTAGTTGTGGAGAATTCCAGGTCATTCAGCTAAAGAAGAAGGTGGGAATGGAGAAAGTACAGCAAAAGGATTTGCTAAAGTATCTCAGTGAGACTTCACATTGGCAATTTTCTGTCTAAGAAGGAATAAATAGAAAGTTGTTTGTGCTAAGGATTCCTATACAATGATGGCATCAGATTGCCAAAATAATGGGGAAATGATGTCTCTTTCTATCACTTTGCCCACCAGCTTTTGCCAAATACTCATCAAGGAGAGAGCACACATCAGATTAGTTGTTCATATTATGAAAAAAGACTTTCTGTAACATTGCCATTGTTCTCTGTGAATGACTATCTCTAACATTGACAGTGGTCAATCTGTTGGACAGCTTTTTGTAACTTTCCACCCATGCTATCTCTTTCATTGAAGATGGATTGTTGTTTTTTAGAGATGAGGAAATTCACATTTCCAACTTTGGACTATGCAGACCTTGCAACCAAGCAGGAAAAAAAAATAACACTTTTCCTTTTTTTTTGGAAAGCCAATATTTTATTTTATTTTTCTGAAACTAACTTTTGTGCTAATTTTTAGTTTACATCATTCATTTCCACAAGATTTTGAGTTACAAATTTTCTCCTCGTCTTTTCCCTACTCACTACCCCAAAACATCTATCCCACTGAATACCTCCTCCCCCAATCTGTTCCCTCCCACATCCTCTCCCATCCCCGCTCTGACTTTCTGGTAGGGTAAGCTAGCTCTCCATATATCCCACTGCCTGTATATCTTATTTCCCAGTTGCATGTAAATAATAATAATATTTTTAAAAATATTTTTAAAAAATATTTAAAACTTTAAATTCCAGATTCTTTCCCTTTCTCCCTTGTCTCCCACCCTTACTGGGAAGATAAGCAATTCAATATAGGTTGTACATGTGTAGTTACGCAAAACATTTACATAGTGGATATACTGTGAATTTTCCTTGAGAATTTCTTGAAGGGTGATTTCTAGGTTCTTTTGTTGATCATGGCTTTCAGGTAGTCCAATAAATTTTAAATAATCTCTCCTGGATCTATTTTCCAGGTCAGTGGTTTTTCCAGTGAGATATTTCACATTGCCTTCTATTTTTTCATTTGTTTGGATCTGTTTAATAGTATCTTGATTTCTCATAAAGTCATTAGTTTCCATTTGCTCCAACCTAATTCTGAAGGAATTATTTTCTTCAGTGAGCTTTTGAAATTCTTTTTCCATCTGGCAAATTTGGCTTTTTAAGGCATGCTTCTTCTCACTGGCTTTTTAGGCCTCTTTTGCCATTTGAGTGAGCCTATTTTTTAAGGTGTTATTTTCTTCAGTCAGGTTGTTGACTCTTTTCATGATTTTCTTGAATCATTCTTATTTCTCTTCCCAAGTTTTCCTTCACTTCTCTTACTTGATTTTCAAAATCTTTCTTGAACTCCTCCATGGCCTGTTTATATTTTTTTCTTGGAAGCTTTTGGTGCAGGAGTTCTGACTATGTTGTCTTCCTTCCCTTCCATGCTTTGATCCTTTTTGTCTCCAAAAAAGGAATCTAAAGTTGTATGGCTGTGCTTGCTTTACTTCCTTTGCTTGCTCATGTTGCCAGTCAGTTACTTGATTTTTGAACTCTTTGCCACAGTAGAACTCTGCTTCCAGAGAGGAGAGCTTTATCCCAAATCACTGGGTTTTTTGCAGCTTCAGGAGCTACTAGGAGGCCACCATCTCTGCAGCCCCTAACAGGTTTGGCTCACTGGTCACACACCTCAGTACCACCACCCAAGAGTGCAATCCCAGTCCAGGCAGGTTGAGGCAAGAGGGCTTAGCCTCTGAATGGTCACTTGGCCCCCCTATGATCTGCTGGCTGGGAGCTCTGAAGCAGCCACCTGGAGGTAGCTGCAGGGCCGCCACACCTCCACCTCTTCTTACTCCTGGGGCAGAGGCCAGACCGAACTCTGTCCCCCCCCAGATCCAAGAGGGTTCCATTGACATTTACTTTGTCTTCAGCATTTAGGGGTTGATAATTCTGGAAACTGCCACAGCTGTTGGTGATCCACTCTCCTGAATGCTCCAGCCACGGCTGGTCTGGGCTACCCTGGGTCTAAAACCCAGAGCTCACATGGGGCTGGACTCTGCTCCCAGCACACTGTGATGAACCCTTTCTGTCTGCCTACTGAGCTGCCTTCAGAGACAGATTTGTTTGTCTCTGTCACTTTGTGGGTTCTGTAGCTCTAAAAATTTGTTTAGAGTCATATTTTATAGGTATTTGAGTGGTTATGGGTGGAGCCACAGAGTTTTCCTGCTTCTACACCACCATCTTGACCCCCCCACTTTTCTTTGTTAAGAAAGCTGATACTTCTTTTTCCTTGAATTTCCAGTGATTTCTTTCTTTTATTTTTCCTTTCCTTCCTTCTTTTTTCCAAGAGAGACTCATCAGAGGAGTCATTTAGGAGAGGTTTAAATAATCCAAGAAATGATAAATGCCTGAACAACAGTAGTGACATTATGTTTTTGCTTCTTTTTAAATAAGTTTTTATTTTATTTTTAACATTTATTTTTTTTTAAATGAGTTCTAAATCTCTGCCTCCATCCAGTCCCTCCCCCACCCATTGAGAAGGAAAGCAACTTATCAACTGTACATGTGAAATAATGCAAAATGTATTTATATATTAGTCATATTGCAAAAAAAGCAAGAAAAATGAAGTAAGAAAATTATACTTCAATTTGCACTCAGAGTTCATTAGTTCTTTCTCTAGAGATGGATAACCCTTTCCATCATGAGTCCTTCAAAATTGTCTTGGATCATTGTATAGAAAAAAGTAGCTAAATCTTTCACAGTTGATCATTGTTAAAATATTGTGGTTTCTCAGTACAGTGATCTGCTGATTTAGCTCACTTCACTCTGCATCATTTCACATAGTTCTTCCCAAGTTTTCCTGAAGCTATCTTCCTCCTCATGCCTTATAGCACAATAGCATTCCATTGCAATCACATGCTGCATGTTCAACTGTTCTCTAGGTGATGGACATCTCCTCAGTTTCCAAATCTTTGTCATGTGGTGGTATTTTGAGTGGAAAGGAGGGAACAGTTGAAGTGACATTGCAGAGGTATGACCAATAGGACAAAAACAATGAAATGTATGTTTGAGGGAATAGAGTAGAAAGAAAGGGGTTGAAGATGATATTGAGATTTTGAACCTTGATATCTTGGGAAAATTGTGATGCCATCAACAAAAATTTGGATGTTGAAATGAAAGTCAGTCTCAGTGGGTAAAATGATTATTGATTTTGAGGCACCAATGAGACAAGCAGTTATGGACAGCCAGCATATTTGGAAAGAATGGAAAAAAATCTCAGTAGAAGGACAACAACTGTATTTGTATATTTGGGAGTTACCTATTTGAAGTTAGAAATTGAATCCATGGCTCAGGCTCCTAACCCAGGTGTCATCCTTGATTCTTCACTATCTCCCTTGCCTTCATATCCAATCCATTGTCAAGGCCTATTGACTTTCCCTTAAAAACATGTCTCTGATATTCTACAATCTTCTCCTTTTTCTTGCCTGACTCTGCTGTTACTAACCTACAGACTCTCATCACCTTACAATTGGACATCTATCTGGTAGGCCATCTGCTTCAAGTCTCTCCCCACTCCAACCCATCCTCCTTCAAGCTACCAAAGTGATTTGTCTAAAACTCAGGTCAAACCATACCATCTCCCTATCAATAAACTCCAATGGCTCTGTATTATCTCCCAAATCAAATAAAAAATTCTCTCTGGTGTTCAAATCACTTCGTGATCTAACCTCCTCCCATCATTTCATCTTCTTTAACGTTACTCCCTATCACATAGTCTTCCATTCAGTAGCACTGGCCTTCTTGCTTCTCCACAAACCAGACACTACAATTCCAAGCCCCAGACATTTTCTTTTACTATCCCTCACACCTGGAATGCTCTCCTCTCTTCTCTACCTACTGTCTTCTCTGGATTCCTTGAAGTCTCAGGTAAAATCCAATCTTCCACAGAAAACCTTCCCCAACCCCTCTTAATTCTTCTGTCTTCCCTTTTAGTTATTTCCATTTCATCTTGTATATAGCCCATTTGTACATATTTGCTTGTTGTTTCTTGAGCTTCTGCAGAGGAAAGGCTGTCATTTTGCCTCTTTTTGTGTCCCCCATGCTTTGTGCAGTGTCTGGCTTATAGGCACATAGGAAATGTTTGCTGACTATGGAACTCAATGGGATTCTCAAAGAAGAGGATGCAGAGAGAATAGGGGAAAGGATTTAGGATAGAGCCTTTTGAGAAATACACCATTACTGGGAAGGGACATGAAGATGATCTGGTAATATATATATTAAGAGTTAGCAGGGAGACAAGAGGAGAATTAGAAGGGAGAAGTGTCTTGCAAATCAAGGGAGCTAAGAATATCTCAATGATTAAATACATGAAATACAGCAGAAAATTCAAGCTGCTGAGAAAAGGCTTTTGAATTCCTAGAATCTCAACACACTCATGCATTGTATCATGTACTTTAGATTATCTTCATGGGAGTTTACTTTGTAGGTGGCAAAAAGGAGCTGAAGACATTGTGAAATTATTTAAGTCCACTTTAGGACACAGGTTTCCCATCTCAGCACTCAAGTGGATTGTGGTGTCTAGAATCATAATTGTTGCATTTTATACTAATTGCATTTATGTTTAATTAGGGTTAAACTGGGGGGGAGGGGTGAAGGAACTTCAGCTAATAAATAAAGATGATTAATGGAGAAATGAAAATCATCTTCTAGACATGGCAACAATATTTCACTTCAGAATTATTCTGGCTACTGCTACTATTAATTTCCTTTAAGTCCTAGTGGGCCAAAGAAAAGAGGAATTTAGAGCTCCTTTGCAAAGGTCAAAGGTAGGCCGAGAACCTATTTCTAATTGATTCGCACAATACTTTGGACACAATAATGAGAGAGAATTAAACTGAAGCAAATATTCCTAGATAACTTTTCCCGTTAGTACTTACTCTGTTTTAGCTGCCAGGAGAAACATATTTCTGGTTTAGCTATTAGGAAGTCAGAAAGAGTTAAGTATGTCTGCCCTTGGATACTTTGGGCTTTGAATACATGCATTTCCAAACATACATCAAGTAAGCCTGAAAGTAGAGGCGTGGCCCCTGTGCCAAAGAATCTGTCTATGCCTTTGTCATGGGTGGCATAAAGGGATATCTCAAACACTGCTTTGTGAAATGTTATACCTTAAAGTTTGTGGTCGAAGTTTTAAGTCTAGACTTAGTGTTCTTAGGAAGTACATGCTAACTGAGGTTGTGTCCAGAATTAGAATCCTTAAAATGTCTTTTCCTCCTTTTCCTTATCTGGAAACTACAAAGAGATAGTAGTCTGGAGATTGGATAAAATATTGTCACTCTTAGAATGGATGCTGTAATTTACCTCACTTGATTCTTAGATCAAGCCCCAGAGAAAGCTTGTTATTTATTTGCAAGTCCTCTGGATAGATGTTCTGCTACTCTACATTGCTTCACTGAAATTACTAAGTGGAGAGAGCTAGAGAGAGAGGTTATCCATCTCCCTGCCAACCTCTGCTCTCAGGTATTGTACTTCTTTTCTGCTTACATCTAGAAAACTCTTCTGAGGTTTCATTAATTACCATCTATCGTATTAGTGAAAGTAAGTACTTCCAAGGAAATCAAACAACCTACACAAATTTAGCACAGACATATGCATATCTCACTGCTATGTCAAACTCAACATGCCTAAAACAAAACCTATTATCTTTCACTGCTTCTGAACTCCCCTATTATTGACAAGGTCATCTTCATCCTCCCAATAATTCACGCTTTCAAGCTTGTTGTCTTCCTCTAATTCTTATGCATCCAACTTTGTATATTCATATATCTAAACCATTATCAAATCTTCTTGTTTCTACCTTTATGATATCTCTCATGCATACACACATACATATATATGTATGTATGTGTGTGTGTATGTGTATTTTTTTTCCCCTTTTTTCCCTACTCACACAACCATCACTCTAATTCAGGGCTTTATCATAAGTCCTCTAAACTGTGGTAATAAACTCCAATGAATTTTCCAGACTCATCTTTCCCCATTGTAATTCACCTTCAGCTGCCAAGGTAATTTTTCTAAAGGGTAGTTCTAATAATCTTCCTCTCCTGATCAGTGAGCTCTTCTGGCTCCCTATTACCTATGTTGTTGTTCAGTGATTCAGTTGTTCTGATTCTTCATGTTGCTGTGGAGCATTTTTCTTGACAAAGATACTAGGATGGGTCACCATTTCCTTCTCCAGCTCATTTACAGATGAGGAGACTGAGGCAAACATGGTTAAATGACTTGACCTGGGTCACACAACTAGAAGGTGTCTGAGATCAAATTTCATCTTTCTAACTCTATCCACTGAGCCATCCAGTTGTCCCCATTACCTTTAGGATAAAATATAATATCCTCATTTTAACATCAAAAGCTCTTCACAAGATAGCTTTTTCCTATTTTTTTTTTAGCCTTTTCATGTTTTACTCCCCTTCATGCACCCTAAAATCTAGCTTAAATTACTTTCTTGCTGTTCCTCTAATAAAAGGGTTCTTAACATTTGGTGTTTAATGGGCTCTTTTGTCAATTTGGTGAAACATATGGTGCTCTTCTCAGAATAGTGATTAAATGTATAAAATAAAATACACAGGATTATAAAAGAAAGCAAACATTAGTAAAAATGAAGATTTTTTTTTCCTCATTCAAATTCATAGATTCCCAAAATCTATTTGTTGATGCCACAGGGAGTCCATGGATACTAGGTTAAAATATCTTACTTTAAAACATCATTTTAACTTTGGTTCCTATACCTTTGCCCTGGCTCCCCATCTCCCTCCAAGCCTGATATGACCTCCCCCTAACCTCCACCTCTTTAAAACTCTGGGCTTCTTTTAAGGCCCAACTGAAATCTTAACTTCTATAGTATCTCTTTCTGAAGCTCAGATGCTAGAGTTTTCCCCTCTCATTTTACCTTCCATCTGCTTTGTATGTATCTTACATATGTCATGATAATGTTGCCTCCTGTGTTAAAGTGTACAGTTCTCAAAGGCAAGTTTTCACCTTTCTTTGTATTCCAGCAAGGTACCTGAAACACAGTATTTAGTAAATGTGTGTTCAATGAATTAAACAACTTGTCCAGGGTTGTCTAGCTAGGAATTTTGTGAGCTGGAATTTCATCCTGACCTTTCTGATTCCACTTCAGAGTTCTATCAACTGTGCCATTTTCTTCAACTGGGAGTATAAACAACGTGGTAGAGGCCTTTCTCTTAATTAAAACTTTTATTTGAGAGGGCTTCCAAGGTAATATCCAGGAATGTGATCTATTATTCTATATTCCCACTACAGAGGCAGACTGCTTCATTGCTCAGTCGTGTATTTCCTGCATTATACAGTCTGTCCCAAAAGGCTTAGTGCAAGTTTAAGCTTTAATAGGTTAAAACTGCACTATGATTTGAGACACCCTGTATATATTAAATAGGCCTGTGTGTCATTAGCTATTGCTGCTCTCTTGGTTGCTTTTTTTGGGGGGGGTAGTAATAAAATTTGGAGTTTTAAATTTTTACATATTACTCCTTCTGGGATTCCTTCTAAAATATTCCCTTACGGCTTTAAAAATTTTGCTGCATCCAGCACAGCTTTCCTGTATCTATATTTGTATGAGCACTGCCACTGTTGAATTTCATCTTCTTAATTGCCGTTTCTGTTTCTTCAAATAGGACATTAGGGACTGAGGTGTTAGAGTCTAAAGAAGGTGGTTCCATTGCCTTTGGTGATTACAGAAATGCTGAAAAATTCATTCAATTTTCCGTCCTGCCTATTGATCTTCTTTAGTTCATTTCAGTTCACAGATAACCAGTCCATCCATCCTTAGGATGTTGCCTTATCCACTAGCAAGTAAAGATTGGCAAAAAAATATTTATCAAACACTTATGTGCCAAGCACTGTGATCAATACTGGGGTTACAAATGGATAGTAGGCAGTTCCTCACCAATTTCCTTAAAACATCAGGTTCACTTATTAGGCTTTGTGTTCTTAGACTTGACCTGAAGTGCCCAGCCTTACATTTCTCAGAGGTGTGATGCTGTGGCCAACATAAAACATTCTAAGTTGTGACTCTGGGCAAGTCGTGTTAATCACTGTCCATCTCAGTTCATTTGTCTCGAAAATGGGGACAATAATAGCACCCATTTTACAGGGTTGTTTGAGGATCAAATGAGATAAAACAAGTCAAAATGCAATAAAAGTACTAGCTGTTGCTGCTTCTCCTGCTGCTGTTGTTTGCTGTAGTTTGTTATTCTCACTTCATATTTTATTAACCAGAAAGTTCTTTGTCTCATCTACAGGATCACCAGGACAAACCCACTAATAAATATGTCTTTGAATCTCCCTTGGTACATATGTGTAATGCACAGATAGTTAATGTGAACTCTAAAAATGATTGTTTATAAGTAAGCATAAAAAAATAAATGTATTTTGTGTTCCAATATAATATCTCAGTAAAACCAAAGAACAATGTTGGGTATTAAATCTATTTGATGTTGAGGATTAGCTAATTAAAATTTTTGAAATGTGAACTGCTGGTTTGCTGAATTCTCACCTTTTTGCTAAAAGACGTTGTCTGAAATTTCTTCCTTAATGAAAGTTGTTGATTGGAAAGAGCCAAACAGTGCCTTGCGATTTTACAGACTGTCTCCTTTCTACCCACTGCTTCCCTTTCAAAATTACTTGAATGTGGGTTACTAGTAGTAGCATAGACAGCTTCATTAGCAGCACCTCTGAAACAAAGATACAATGAGAAAATCAATTTCCATCCTGGAGCTGGGGAACTTCATTTAACATTATGGTCTCAAGCTCTGTGAGTGAGATTTTTGGAGAGGGAGCATGACTATGTTTTTTATGTTGTTGTTTAGTCATTTTAGTCACGTCCAATTTTTCGTGACCCCATTTGGGATTTTCTCGCTAAAGGTATTAGAGTGGTTTGCTATGTCCTCCTCCAGCTCATTTTACCAATGAATAACTGAGGCAAATAGAGCTAAATGACTTTCCCAGAGTCACAAAGCTAGTAAATGCTTGAGACCAGATGCAAATTCAGAAAGATGAGTCTTCCTGACTCCAGCTCCAGCACTGTGTCACCTAGCTGCCCACATCTTTTCTATTATACCTGTTAATAAATTTTGTTCTAACATAAAATCCCTCTTAACTTCACTGGCTGACTGACATTAAAGACATCCCACAACCTTAGCTAGCCTCAGTTCCCTTATATCCTAACATACATTCTTTGCCTTCACCGATAAAGCAATATATGATCAATGCCTCTACTTTCTCTCTTTCTGCAGTTTTCTTTAATCTGGCTTCTAAACCTTTCAGTGAACTGAAACTTCCCTCTCCAAAGTTCCAGTGATCTCTTAACTGACAAATCTAATGACCTTGTGCCAATCCTAATTGCCCTTAACCTGTCTGAAGCCTTTGGCATTTCACATCACTTTTTCCTTCTGGATACTGTCTTTTCTAGCTTTTTTGTGCATTGCTCTTTTCTGGATCTCCAAACTACTGACTATACCTTCTCAGAATCAATTGCTTGTTCCTAATCTATGTCACATCCACTCAATGTAGCTGACCCCTAATGATCTTTCTTGGGTCCCCTTTTCCTTTCACATTATGCTTTCTCACTTAGTGATGCCATCATTTTTTATTGATACCATGATTTCAATCTAGAACTCCATGCAAGTGATTTCCAGATCTATTTATCCTGACCCAATCTCTCTCCTGAACTGTAGTCGCACGTTTCTAACTGCCACTTGAATCTCTCAAAATGGATATCTTATAGGCATCTCTAACTCAGCATGTCCAAAGCAGAAGCACTTATATTTTCCCAAAAACCTTCCACCCCCTTTAGAAATTCCCGATTATTTTTTAGTCCTCCCAGGCACTCAACTGCAAAACCTTTGGGCCACCCTTTACTTCTTACTCTTATCCTCCACATCCACTACATTGTGAAATTTTGTTGTTCATAACTTCACAAAATGCTTTGTATACTTACCCTTCCTTTCATTCACATAGCTTCCATCCTAGCTCAGGTCCTTATCAACTCCAGCCTAGACTACTGCTTTTGCTTTTTAAGTGGTCTCTTTGCCACAAATCTCTTCCCACTCCTAATCTGACTCCCAAATCTGATATAAAAAGTTATCCAATAGCACCTTTCATGGGGTACTGTTTCTATTCATCAAATCAACAAACAGAGCTTGTTATCTATAGACTTTATTTAAGCTTAGAGTGCAGGGTCATCTGTAGGAAAAATCAGAGCCTAGAAAACCATTTTCAATAACTTTGTATCAAATATTAACAGAAAAATAGGATAGAAAAATGGAATTTTACAGAAAGCGAGAGAAAAAGGTAAAAGTATGCATGTCTGGAAAGAAGTAACAGAAGGGAGAAGATAAGGACACCTGCCATCTGGTCAAAACAAAAGCTATGGCTTCATTCCCAGTCTTGATTTTGCAGGTGTTGTGACCTTCGAGCTTCCAGGAACAATGTCTAGAAGCACAAAATGGAGACTTGGGTAATGTAATTTTTATCAATAGTGGTGGTAAGAAGTCTGAGCCAGAGTTTCCTTTCCATCACGGTATTTCTCTTATCATAGTGGCAGCACAAAAGCCTGAGCCAGAAATTCTTTTGACACAAATAAAACCTCCACTCATCAGCCAAGATGATTTTCCAAAAACATAGGTCTGATAATGTCACACCCTCCCTAATGAGATCATGTGGTTCCCTATTACCTCCAGAAACAAATATTAAACGTTTTTTATGACTTTTTAAGCACTTCATAACCTAGCCCCTTCCTCCCTTTCCAATCTTCTTTCATTTTATTCCCTCCATCCATTCTACAATACAAACAGAATGCAGCTCCTTATTAGTACTACTTGCAGTTCCTCAAATATGTCGCACAATCTTAAGTCTCTAGATCTTTATACTGCCTATCCCCCACGCCTAGAATTCTCATTTGGCTGCTTAGTTTCTCTGGCTTCTTTCAAAAATCAGTTGAAATGTTACCTTCTGAAGAAGATCATTAAGCCTCTGCCTTCACTCCCAAACAGCTGCCGATATTTTTCCCCTCTTAAATTACTTTGCATCTACTTTGTATATATCTTGCATGTTGTTATTGTTGTCTTTTGTTTCTGAAGAGGACCAGTGACATCGTTGGATGATGCCTTAACTTGCTCAGGAATTGGATTTAAATGAAACAAAGTTGTGCAAAGTTGTTAGCCTCAATCTCTCCTCCAGACTCATCAAAGTCCAGTGGCAGGACAAAATCAGTATATCCCTACTTATTGACGTATGCTCCTTTAGAATGTACATTCCACAATGGCAGGTACTACTTTTTTTTTTTGCCTTCCTTTGTACTCCCAGTACTTGGCAAGGTGACTTACATAGAAAATGCTTAATAATTGTTGTTGACAGATCGACAGTTAGACTATCATCTAACAATCCCATAAATAGGTCATGTAGTCTCACCTTTATTTATGCTGCTTCCTCTTTTTCAGATGTTTTCTCCTTATGCCTACCAATCTAAAATTATCTTTACTGCGAACCTTGCTTCAATCTAATGATTTCCTTAAATTTTCCCTAACTACCTCAGTTTACATTGCATTCTCCAAAACTCCTAGTATATTATTCATAATTGATATTGCAGATTTTACTACTGAATTATTTGATCATTTGATTATGAATAAAACAGTGTCCATTTTAATGCTTTCAGCTGGGATAGATAAAGTAGATTCAATTCAACACAATGTAAAATCCTGGACAGGTTTGAACTGTATTTAGCCAGTAAGCTAAGCCTTCAATTGAATAAGTGATAGAAATGGGGCTAAGTTATATTTGAGAAAGTGAGGAATGTTGTCCATAATTTCAAGTTTCTCACTTCCACAAAAGCCTGTCATTAGACCACCTATATTTTATTAATGACATTTTATTCTTGACGTCACAATATATCACATTATTAGAAAATGTAACTTTGTAATAGATCCAAAGGACACTGAAAAAAGGATGAGAATAATTAGGCTGCAATATATGACAAGAATAAATTTCATATTAAAAGTGACAAAAATATTTAGGATATTTGTAACTGCACAATGAAGGGGTCTAGTCATATAGTAAAAGTAAAAAGTTACAGATGCCTAAGACTGGCATTATCATTCCTATTAAATGTTCATATGTTTTAACTGGTTATAGATTCATGTTTTAAATGTTTCATTAAATAAAATATTGAAAAAGACCAGGAGAAAGCCTGCAGCCTTTAAAGGAAGTCTTAATATCCATTCAAATAAAAGTTCCATGAGGCAGGAACTATCTCATTTTATTGGTGGTGAGAATGTTTTTTTCTTTGTTTATTTGTTTGTTTGTACCTAGCAGGTAGGTGGCAAAATGGATGGAATCTTGGACCTGAAGTCAGGAAGACTCCACTTCCTGAGTTCAAATCATACCTCAGCTACTTACTATGTGACCCTAGGCAAGTCACTTAGCCTCTGTCTGAATCAGTTTCCTCAACCAAAATGGGGACAATAATAGTATCTTTCAGCATTATTCTGAAAATCAAATGACATATGTTTAAATTGCCTAGCACATTGCAGGCACATGATAGGCACTTAATGAATGCTTATTCCTTTCCTCCCCTCCTTCCCTTCCCACTGTGTAAAACAGAGCAGTCACTTAATAAATTGACTGAGAGATTGTTTCTCATCAAAAATTTATGAAAAGACAAGAAGAATAAACTACAAGATTGAATAGAATAGTTAAATACTACACTAGTCAAGGGAACACTGTGTGAGAAGCAGGGAAAGGATAACTTAGTCCATAATTAAATTGATTGTTACCTAAAACAAAAACAAAAACAAAAAAACATAAAGCAGGGCCCTGATTGAATGGGACAAAACATGGACAAATTTGATATGAAGATCAGGAAATGATTAATTCAAAAGATATTGCCCTGAGAATGGTAGATCTGGATGAATTATTTCAATGGGGACTCCAGGAGTAAAACGTGAAAAATTAAAATCATACATGAAAGAAAAAGAAGGGAAGATGGGAGGAGAATCATACTGTAGTTGAACGACTGCTACATATAGAGTCAGAGGACCTGGATTCTGATCTGGGCTCTGTTAATTACTATGTTCCTGACTTTGGGCAAAACATTTAGCATGTTCTGGTTTCACCTTTAAGATGAAAAGGTTGGATTAGTGATCCCTAATGTTCTTTTCATCTTGAAATTATCTTTTTCTGTACGGGTTTTTCAGAGTCCATTTACATAGTTTTGCCAAAGGTCAGAACTAAAGCCAAACTTCAGGAGAATGAGAAATAACTAAGCATTAAATCTTTGTGACCTTGATCTTTAAGCCTTGATTTCTCCATCTGCATAATGAGTCTAATTATGCCCTGCCCCTCCCAAGAAAGCTATGAGAACAAAGGCAATGCTAGAGAGAAAGGGTCATGAACTACCCTGTTGCTGTGGAAATTCAAAGTATTGTTAATGAGTGAATTTATCTCATTTCCTAATGTCCCAGATGGTATCAGTGGTAAAAGGAACAGATGTTAGGTAAGAAATTTTCTATCCATATTCATTTCTCACTGACATTGAATTCTTCCCCAGAGTCCAACAGAATATCTATGAAAGGTCTCAATGGTATAGGAAAGTCAAAGAGTCATAGAATTTATTAAATTTTATGAAAATTTATTTGCATCAAATTTGTCCATGTTTTGTCTCATTCATTCGGGGCTCAGCTTTCTGTTTTCTAAGGTAACAACCAATTAAATTGTCTGCTAAGTTGTTCGTTCACTGGCTCTCAAAAGCATATCCCTTGACCAGCATGGTTTTTAACTATTACATGCTGTTTTGCAATATATGTCTTTTGTGAGTCTTTCCACAAATTCTCAGCAAGAAACAATTACTCTCTCAGATAATCAAGATACCTTTATTAAGTGACTACTCTGTGTCAGGCACAGTGGGAGGAAGTAAAGGAAGCAAGCATTCATGGAAGAACCCTTACAGAGCCTCCAAACCACTTATTTTCTTAAGTATATTGTGTGTGTGTGTGTGTGTGTGTGTATATATATATATATATACATATATACATATATATACATATATATATATTTAATATTTTATCCTCCTCAATTACATGTAAAGAAAGTTTTAAAATTTGATTTTGTTTTAAATTCTGAGTTTTAAATTCTCTCCCTCCCTCCTTCTCCCCTCTCTCTGAGACACTAAGCAATTTGATTTGGTTATATATGTACAATCATGCAAAACATATTTCCACATTAGTTGTGAAGAGAGCACAGATCAAAGCAAAATAAATTTTAAAAGTATGTTTTGAACTGCATTCAGACTACATCAGTTCCTTCTCTGGAGATGGATAATATTTTTCATTGTAAATCTTTTGGAATTGTTTTGAATCAATATCGTTGAGAATAGCTAAACCATTCACAATTGATCATCACACAATATTGCAATTAATATATACAGTGTTCCGCCGGTTCTGCTCATTTCCCTTTGCTTCAGTTCATGTAAGTCTTTCCAGATTTTTCTGAGAGCATCTTCCTCAAGGCCCATAAGGCAAAGAATATTCTAGGAACAGAAGATGGAATGATCACAGCAAAGAGGACCAAAAGGGAGGAATATGTTTAAAGGGTGGTAATTAGTCTAGTTTCAGTTGAGTATAAAGTATATAAAAGGAAAATGTGTGAGATAAGCATGGAAAGATGAATTGGAACAAGAATGTAGCATTACCTTGGGTTAGCCTGGGTTCAGTGAACTTAAAAAAAAAACACAACTGCATTTAATATAACTAGATTCCTTTGTAATCTTATGAATTTTATTAAAAATATCATTCTGTGGAAGTCCATACGCTTAAGCAGACTGCCAAAGGGGTCCATGCCAAAAGAAAGAGAGAGAGAGGGAGGGAGGGAGGAAGGAAGGAAAGAAGGAGAAAGAAAGAAAGAAGGGGAAAGAAAGAAGAAAGAAAGTCAAGAACTTCTATTTTATAGAGTCTTGTCTACAAGGCTATAACACTGAGAATGTGTAGCGACTAACGATTTTATAGTTATAGAAGACAATGATAAGAAATTTCATTAAAAAAAAGATATATTTTTCAGTTGACCATACTAGCTAGAATATATTGTTACTACATTTTTTTTTACTATTTTTGTCCTAGCAGAACCCAGATCATTTTATCTCCCAGTATAGTTTTCATTATGAACTTCTGCAATAATAGTGTGACTGTTACACTAATTATATTACATAACACCTTACAATTTTAAATTTAGAGCTAGAAGAAAACTTTGATACCATCTAGTCCAATTACTACCTCTCTCCTCTTTCTCCTCCCCAACCCCTGCAGCTGAAGAAACTAAGAAGATCCAGAGAGGTTAAGTTATTTGCCCAAGGTCATATAGCTACTAAATTGAAGAGGCAAGATTTAAACCCAGTGGTCTTGCTACGATTCAAATGCATTCTTTGCTTTAGTTGATAGTCTCCATGGGTTTTTGTGAACAAACAAAATAATCAACAGTTTAACCCTCTGGTGCTGTCTGTCTCTGAATTTAGTTAAGATAGCTATTAGATAACAGATATATCATTACTGCCATGGCCATATTCAAAAGCCTTTCCAACTTCATAAGAGTTACCTTGACTTTAATTCAGTTGATAGAGCTTTCAAGAGTCTATGATTATTTCTATGTGACAATTCCATAATTTCATATTTGTACTACATCAACTATATGAATAATATATAACCAGCATGATATTTATATAAGATTCATACAACTTTTAAGTCAGAGGTTTATTGGATGTATATTGGAGGAAGAAAGAGGGGCATTTTCTCTTTTTTTTGGCTTGTAGGTACCATTCAGGATACCTGGAAAAGTGTAGCTATGGTACATATTCGCCAGTATACTGAGGTTGACTATCAGCAACTCTTGATTTTGCAATATTACAAATATAGAATAATTTTACTAAAAGAAGGAAATGCAGACTGACTCTTAAAATAGTAGTTATTGGCCTCAAATTATACATAAATACCCACTGTCATTTGTTGTCCTAAAATATGGACCCCTTACCACCAAGTATTATTTGGACCTGCTTTATCTTGCAATGGAGATCAGGTGGAATTTCTCCATATTTATCTCTAGCTTCCTGCTATTATCTCATGACTCCCTTATAAGCCCACCTGATCCACCACTTTCTCAAGGGAGGCTCACATAATTTTGAATCTCCAAAGTTCTCCAGTATTTAAATGCCTTTTTTATTGTGCAAAATAAAGGAAAAACCTCCAGAATTCTGTCCTCTTCCAGTTGCCATGGTTCCTACTCTATGACTTTCCATTCTGTGTCATTCGGTTTAATTCACCACACATTTTTATTGAATCTTTGCTACATGCAAGATACTGTACTAGACACTGTGGGTACAATGACAAGAACAAAAAAGTCCTTACCCTCAGAGAACTTATATTCCATCTGTGTACTTTTCCTTTTAAGTTTCCACTGGTTAAAATTCCCAGTCTTTACATGCATACCCTTAGGGAAAAACAACTCAATTTGAGAGAGGAGGAAGGGGATAATAATGCTAGCATTGAATACCCAAGTGAAAAAAAAATACTCCTTGCAAATTATAGGAGACATTACACATAATGGTCAAATTGTTTTATTCTTACGTAATGTACAACATTTAATATAGAAGGTCCAGCTCTGTTGCTTTATAAATCTATGTTATTTTACATATGTTCTATCAATACCTTACCAACCTTTCTAGAATACAGAATGCTGCCTTATACTTGTAGAGGCCTGCATGTCACAATGTTCACTCCTCACCCCCCCAGGGACATCACATGTTAGGCTAATCACTAGCTATCTAAAAGAGAATTCTGGCAAAATACTGTGCTATTTTTGAAAGATCTGCTCAATTTCCTATGCTTGAGAATTTTTTTTTGAAGAGGAGTGTCGGGATCCTTGCTTAGCAGCCTAATTCTTCCCCCATAAAAACCCAAGACATATCTGGGTTCTCTGTTGCATTTGAAATGTGAAAAAGTACCACATGTGACCTCTGTCTCCCTACAATTTCCAGTACAGGTATAACAGCTATGAAGAAGGCAATCTCGAAATCTATAGATTTAGCTATTCTGTTCTTTTAAGGTATTTCCCCCTTTCACATTGCTGTAGCTTTAGTGACTTTCCACATTCCCTAATAAAGTACCCATATTTAGTCCTACGTTCAGCAGGTCCATATCCATATTGAATCCTCTCTGGAAACAGCTGGTTGGGTACAATGTATGAACAGAAAAAATCAACTGACCATTAAACATTTATTGAGCACTTATAATATCCTAGATACTATGCTGGGATCTTCACTGATTCAGCTCCTTCTGTATTTATTTGCTTCTGTTTGTTAAATGATCCAACTTTTTTTTTCCCTCCAGACTGCCAATAATTGAGATTCAATATCTTTTTAAAGCCTTGGTCACTTTCTGGTGCTGTTTCATAGACTGAAAGTCGTAGTATCTTAACTACTTACTATGGTATGGCTATCCATTAGTAAGATATTTTGTTTTCCAATGACACCATTATTACAGTAGCAAGAATCTTTCTCATGGCTGGAGTTCCTGGCAATGAACCCAGATCTCATTATTGCCATTTGTTCTTCTTGGTGTTCTTCCATCCTGCAGTCATTACTAGGCAGTCAGCCTCTCTCAACCTCTCAGTCTCATGTCATACTGTCTGTGGATCTTTATATTCCTGTCCTCTGGCATTCCAAAGCACAGAGCAAAGATCAAACAAGGTTTTTGCACAGATCTGAAAAACAGTTCAAATCTTTCTTCTGGATGTTATTCCTTTTAGGTATTATGCATGTGCTCTCTTACTATATGATTCTTCTATTATTATATTCTAATACTTGCTACTCCTGTAATACTTGTTTGGTTTTTTGTGAGGTAAGCACGATTTTTTTAGCAATGATATCCTTTCCTTTTGTCTAAAAATCTAACTTGTTTGTGATCATCCTTCAAAGAGACTTAGACACAGTCATTCCTGTTCTTCTGGCTATGGAGGATTGGCTCAAGTTATGTTCCATTAATTCAACAAGTATTTATTAAGATGCTAAAGATGCAAAGACCTCTTCTAGATACTTAAAATACAGCAATAGTACAACAGCAACAGCGATAACAAAATAACAGTTCCTTCCCTTTAAAATGTTTGCATTCTATAGGAGAAATTACAGATGTAGTTTACTTCTACCATTGACAGACTTTCTAGGGAAGTCTGAGACTTGTTCCCATTTTTTTGCATTGTTAGGGGTCTCCCTTTATTCTCCAGATCTAAACTGATCACCCTTTTCTCTGGATGTGAGGTCTTTAGGAAAGCACATTTATACCCCTGTACCTCTCTGATCTGTGATATACACTAATCTCATACTTAGCAAGGACAGTTACCCATTTCCAGTTGATAGCATCCAATTTGTCACTTGGAAAAGATGTAGGTCATTTGGTTGTTGTCCAACTATACCTGGAATTGCACTCAGTATGTGAAGTCTCCAAACCTTTCAGAGGTAGGCCATTTAATGGCAAAGACTCACAATTCACAAATAGGATAATGGGTAGTACAGCTGGCAAATGAAATAAGCTTCTGCAGGCCAACACATTCCTGATACAAAATCACCCCCAAGCCATCCAGGTTGGCATCTGTATGCAACAACAACAACAACAACAAATCTTATTTGGATCAGCAAAAGCCAAAACGAGTATGTATGTGTATGAGGTAGCTAATTATGTTCTTTGAAGCTTTGCTCACATTTCTCATTCTAGCATTCTCCAAGGACTACCAAGTGATCAAGTTCACATTGCTCCCTTTGTTTAAGGAATTATTTCACAAATGGCAAAGCACCTGGGAAAGGAGAGGTGGGTATGACCTTGGGAGGTGGGAGGGGAACAATATCCATAATTACTAAATATTTTCAAGAAGAATTCTTGCTTAAATGCCCTCTCTTTTCATTGAGGCTCAATATTAAGTTGAGACTCACTTGGTGAATTATTTCAGCTGGTGGGGAGTGGCAGCAGAAGAGTGCAGCACTGTTTCCAAGCTCCAGGGTTCCTGAGAAGAATCATTGACCCTCCTTTGCCTTCTCCTACCCCTTGCAAGGATTTACACAAGGCCACAGGCACACATAGAGCTCAGGCCATATGGCGGGGAATTACTGATTGCTTTTTTATAGAGGAGGTGCTTATGGTACTACATTCCTTAGGATCAAAGGCCTTCTACTAGTCCTGTCCATAAGGTGAAAGCCTCCCTCCTCCCACAACACATGCATAGAGACTACGGAAACTCCTGGCTTTCCATAGCATTTTGAGTGACTAAGAATCTGGGGCTAAGACCCAAGGCAGCCAGAGGAACTATGAATCTAATGCCCTACTTGAGTCTTAATTTGAAGGCAGGTTGACAGTACTCCCCCACTCCATATCCCCAGGTTCCCTGATTCATCATGTGACTGTTCCAGAGCACAGATTTAAAGATCAGAAGAGCTGTCTCTTGCTATCATGTTTTTACTTTCTCCTTTTGAGGAAATATAATGTCTCAGAAAGACTATTGGATTGGAAGTCATATTGGAATAGAGTTAGTGTTAGGATTCAAACCTGGCTCTACTTAGTACATCATGTATAACATTGGGCAAATCATTAAAATGACCCTGGGCCTTAGTTTTTAACCTATAAAATGAAATGTTTGGGCTAGGTGACCTCTAAGATCTTTTCCATCTCTAAATCTTTAATGTTATCACCATGTGAGGCACAGATTTTATTTATTTTATACAATATTTTCATCCAATGTCTAAAATATGTTCTGTAGGTATGAAAATAATATTTCTTAATTTCACCTCAATTATCTATGAACCAAGAAAATTATCTTCATTGTTATTTACAATATAAGATTATGACTTCAGGAGTCCTCTCTCTCATTCTTTGGTTGCCACAGTTCCTGTTCTTTCTCTCCCTTGCTTTCTTGTTCAGTTTCAAATAGTCACCACCCCTGCCCATCACAATCTTTCCTGGAAAGCACAGTATTCACTTTGAAGGGAGAGATAGAGGTAAATGGTTCCATAAAAGGTCGGTTCAGTGACAGTGGAACATTAAGAATGACACTGGTTCTAAGATCAGTTCCTGGGCAAGTCACTGGACCTCTTTGGGTCTCAGTTTTCTCATCTGAAAAAAGAAAGAAGGTATGACTTGTTGGTCTTTCAGGTCTAAAATTGTTGTTATTATTCAGTCGTGTCCAATCTTAGTGACCCCATCTGAGGTTTTCTTGGTAAAGATAATGGAATGGTTTGCTATTTCCTTCTCTAGCTCATCTTACAGATGAGAAAACTGAAGCAAATAAGGTTAACTCTCATACCCAGGGTAACACAGCTAGAGACTGACGGTGGCTTTGAACTCAGGAAATGAGTCTTTCTGACTCTAAGCTCAACACTCTATCCACTGCACCACCTAGATGCCCAATTCCTAAATACTTATCTGACTAGTATGTCATTTTCTATTACTCTCTTCCTTTCTATACCTCTCAGCATTTTTATGTTAATATTGTCAAGGAACATATATACTTAATACAAATCCCCAAAATTTATATGAAAGTCTCCACAATTTTCCCAATTTCTATGGAAGTACCAAAGTAGGAGTATTTGGTAGAATCTTAAGCTCTGTCCATATAAGATTTAAAATGGAAAAAGAAAAGAAACAAATTAAGAATACTAGATTTACATATATAAACTATATCAAACTGCCTACCATTTTCAGAAGAGAGGAAGGAAGGGAGGAAGGGAAAAAAATTTGGAACTCAAAATCTTGTAAAAATTGAATGCTAAAAATTTTCTTGACATGTAACTGGGAAAAAAATAAAATGTTATAAAAAAGACCACTAGATTTGGAGTCAGAAGACCTAATTTCAAATCCTCTCACAACCTGGAAATATAGATATTAGTCTATTTTCTCTTTTTTTACATTTTCATTATAAAATTAACAGTTGATAAACACATATTTCAATATGTGAAAAGCAACAAAAAAGATTGTATATGAAATTGCTTCCCTTACGTAAGGGTTTTTTTTGTTTGTTTTTTTAATCAAGTGTATATGAAATGTAACATGGAAGTAACAAAATTATTCTATTTGTTTTTGTCTTCTCATAGGTTAATAGATCTAGAACTGCCAGGGAACTGAGAGGCCATGTATTCCTACCCCCTTATTTTATAGATGAGGAAATTAAGTTCTAGGGAGGTCAGGTGACTTACCGAAGGTCACACAGTGCCAGGGCTGGAACAAGATCTTTTGTTTCCAAAGATAATATTCTTTTCCATTTGACCATATTTTTATTTTATTTTATTTTTGTGTATAAAAAATTGATATTCATTTCTTTCTTCTTTTTAATTCTATCCCCTATCACTTTATCCCCAGTAATCCTCCATAGACATCCTCCCTTGTAACAAATGGGTATAGTTAACCAAAACAAATTTTAAATTGTCCATGTCTGAAAAAGCATGTTTTATTCTGCACCTCTAGTTCATCAGTTACCAGCCAAGATATGGCAAACATGCCTCATTATCTGTAATCAGTAACTTGATCCGAGTTCTTTAGTTCTTCAAAGTAGTTTTCCTTTGCATGACATTATCACTTATATCTGCTACTCCTTTCCACTGCAGCTGTGTCAGAACTGGGCAAGTTTAAAACTATTACATATACCCTGGAGACCTCTCTAATTCTTATTCTTATTTTAGCCTAATTAACAAAGCTTTTGCTTTCAAATCTGGTTACAAATTTCAAGGATAATTTAAAGTCATTCTTCTTGTCTGAGGTCTATAACAAGATAAAGTGTTTGATTCCATTCCTGGTCCCTAATGGTTATTTTTTCTAATTTTCCAGCGTTCTTAAGTTGAGAGACATGTGCTATATTATTCCTTTACAAAAATTTTTGAAAATGTTCTTAGATGTTATCCCTTTTACCCTCAAAAGATTAGAAAATGGACATACTTCTGCCACCTCCTTCTTCTCACCTTTACAACTGGGTGAAATTGACTTGAGCTTTTATGGAGGTTAAATATTGTGAAAGTCAGTCTTTTCCTTTTACAGCTTCTAGAGATTTTATAGGTGAAATTTAAAGACCACTGTTTGCCTTATTACTTATCCTTTTTTGAATGACTGGGGGATTTTCACCAAGTTCTGGTTAATGTTCAACCATATTTGTTCAACTATCTTTATAAGGGAAAGTAATTATTTAGGTTAGAAGAAAATGGAAAAATGACAATAGAAACAAAGAAACCTCAAATGTAGGTCTTGCCCTTTCTTCATTCATCCCATTCTAGTTTATTGTCTGCCTGTAGCATCTATCCAATGATACATAAGCTAAAGGACTAATCTAATATGATGCCTCTTTAATGGAAGGTCATAATATTTATTTGCATTCATTCTGACTTTTCAGATTGGATAAATATATTTTTAAATTGATCCCTTTTTGAAGGATTTACTACATTACCATGCAAACCCCTTTGATGAAAATATGTCTCTCTTGACGCCAATTTGAGTAAATGAAGTAACAAAGCCTTTATCAAGCACTTACTATGTGCAAATCACAGTTTCTAATGTTGAACCACTTGACTTTTGTGGCAGAAACTTTCTTTTCTTGTTCTTTAGAATCTGTGCTTGTAGCATTTACAGGAGCAATTGCTAGGCTGTGTATCCATATGAGTTACTTCCCAGGATGATGTTTTCAATGGACTGGAAGCATTGTGATTCTCAAGGTTCTGGTTTCAGGGTCCTGAACTGTCACTATCAAAGTATAAGAGGAAATAGTGGTCAAGGTGATGGTTGGTTTTGAATCGCCTGGCACATGCTGCTTCTTGTCTCACCCTCAGAATGTCTTGCTGCAGCAGCTAGGCTGATTTCCCTGCCACAAAAGTGGCAATGGGTTGGCAGTTTGTGTGGATAGCTGGCATCTTCTTCCCAGGAATCATTTCCCTGGATGATGTCTGTAAGCATTGATGTTGATGGTCAGAGGAACATAGAATAATGTGGTCACTATTGTTACACCTGCCATTGACATATGGTTTTATGGTATTGTGAAAGTCACCTTGTTTGAGAAAGATATTTACATTTTCATTTCATTCTACTGAATCACATTATCCAGTAATAGACAAACAACAGACCCAATGACATCTTATTAACCTCTAAATATTTCATTTAGTTGTGTAACTGTGAAGCTGTAGTCTGCTGTAGGAAACTGCCTATGAAAAAGTGTTTCCTTCTCACGTTTTCAACATATGTAGTCTCAATTATTTCGTAGACAATTTTTATAATGATTGTAGAAATGATGGGTCTTTTGGGTGAATAATTGATGTTTGGTCACTTGCATTTCTTCTCTCTCTCTGTGTCTCTGTGTCTCTCTCTCTCCTCTCTCTCTGTCTCTCTCGGTCTCTCTGTCTCGGTCTTTCTCTCTCTCTCCGTCTCTGCCTCTGTCTTTCTCTCTCTCTGTCTCTCTCCCTCTGTCTCTCTCCCTCTCTGTCTCTCACTGTCTCTCTCTCTCTGTCTGTCTCTCTCTCTGTCTGTCTCTCTTTGTCTGTCTGTCTCTGTCTGTCTGTCTGTCTGTTTCTCTCTCTCTCTCTCTGAAAATCCTAGGTTTATCTCTGCCTCTGATATATTTGTATGTATTTATTCAAGTGCAACAACTCTTCTTGACCTTATCTTCTAAGTGTTCTTCTCAGGTTTTCTTTATTTTTTACGTGACACTCATATGGTAGAATCCAAATGTGGCAGTTCTACTTCTGTGACTCACGAAAAGACATCACCAATATGGAAAATTCTTTTTGCTTGATTATGCATATGTGTTTCAAAGTTGTTTTTTTTTTCTTTCTTTCAATTTTGGGTGGATAGGAGAGAAAATAAATGCTTGTTAATTGGAAAAATCACAAACAAATTATATAATCGTATAATATACATTTAAATTATATAAGGTAGGTCATCTTGAACTTGGTGTTGAGGGACAGGTTTAGATAAACCCAGGAAAAGGATAGAGTAATACAGGGAAGGGGAACAATTTCTGTTAACTTATGAAAGTGAAGAGTAGTAAGCAATGTTCAGTGGTATAGTAAAACGACCTACCCTACATCACCAATGCTAGTAGTCTAGATGAACAGATAACTTTCATAGCTCTTCACTTTCCAACAGAATCATTATTCAGAGCAAGAGGTGATTGAAAAATTAACCCTTCCCACAAATGTTTGAATCTTTTTTTTTTCACTAGAAACATTGTAACTCTAAAAACTGAAAATTTACTTTGCAAATAGGAGTTCCTGAAAATATAATCTAGTATATACAAAAGACAGAATTGATTTTGGAGTGCAGTCTTGAAATACATGAGGCCCATGGCTCTCTCTGAAATAAGAAGACATTTATTCTGTGTGTATTTGCACCTAAGCCAATGAAAAGCTAAATGGTAGAAAATTCTTTTAACATGGAGCCATGCCTTCCTTGTGTATATCATCAACTCAGACACTTGAGCTTGAAAAGATGAGTCCTTGGAATAAAGATGTTGCTTTCTGTGATTGTGGGGCCTTTTTTTTTTTTTAATCAGAGATACATCTGGAGGCATGTGCTAGAGATCTTTTTATGGACACATGATCTATATTTATCTCCTTGATTTTGGTTGAGTCATGGAGCAATATATGTTTGTTGTTATACGATCTACAATTCAAGTATTTCAGGACATCATTTTTATTCCACCAGATACTCACCAGTGATCCTCTTGACTTCTCCTTACTCTTTCTTCCTTGAGGTCAGTGTTTCAAATATAATCCGTAAATTTCATAATCCTAAATTTTAGCTCAAATCCCCTCAGTGTGATTAAATTTCAGCTGCAAAGGACTTTTCAAATACGATTTCCTGTGCAATAACTCCTTAGGAGTTTTTGAGAAAAAGAGATGAATCACTGCATTCCCAGATTTGAACACATTTTTTAAATTAGTGGAAGACCCCCTAATTTTGAGATGCTCTTTAATCTCAGGTAGAGTGTTCCCATCTACTTTACCAAGATACTAAGATACTATGGAAGAGAGAACTAGACCCCTGAGGTTCCTTCCAACTCCTTGATTTCATGACCACTGTTCCATTGCCAATTATGACTTGCCCATGAAAAATGGCAGAAAATACATTAAGGATAAATATGAAGCAGAAAAGAAGTGGACTGTATAACTCATGGGGAATATGTGTTGATTTGTTATCTATGAACTATTTTTAAAAAAAATTTACTAGAGGAAGACTTTCTATGTGGTACACGGTCCCTGGTGAATTTGTGGAAGATAATTTAAGGAAAAGATTCATAAATGAGAATCATATAGACTGAGAGAACATGGTGAGCTTCTGATATACAAAGACATAAAAATATTCTAATATTGATAAGATGAGAGATCTAAGTATATTCTATGTGACCTAAGAACTTATTTTTTACAAATTTTTTTCTTTTTTATTATCACCTAACCAAACAGCTACTCTCCCTTAATATGTTACAGTTTGTTAGCTAGATATATTGCATTTTGTTCTGTTCTCTGTGTGTGTGTGTTTGTATGTGTATGAATATACACACAAAAATGTGTATATATTATATATGCATACACATATAGGTATATACACACATGTGTGTATAGAACAAAATCCAGTATATCTAATTGACAAATTATAATGTGTGTAAGTGTTTATAGTGTATGTGTCTATATGCATGTATGTATCATTAATTGGTTTGACAAGTCAATTTCTCTTTTAAATCAAGTTAATGAGCATTTATTTTTTTAATTTATGTATTTACTTTTAGTTTACAACATTCAATTCCACAGTGCCTTAAATTTCAAATTTTCTCCCCCTCTCTTTCCTTCCTCCTCCCTCCTCCCCCCCCATGGTGTCTTGTAATCAAATACAGGTTCTACAAATACTGTCACATTAAGCATTAGTCAAGTTGTCAAGCATTAGTGCAGCAAACAATGAGAAAGAAGGCTCAAAATCAAACAAAATACAAAAGAGAGAGAGCAAGCAGTTTGCTTCAATCTGCATTTAGACTCTAGTTCTTTCTCTAGATTTGGATATCCCTTTCCATCAGTCTTTTGGAGTTGTCTTACAACCTTGCATTGCTGAGAGGAGCACAGTCTATCAAAGTTAGTCATCACACGTGTCTGTAGTAATGTACAAAGTTCTTCTGGTTCTGCTCTCCTCACTCACCATCACTTTATATAAGTCTCTCCAGGTTATTATGAAGTCTGTCTGCTCCTCATTTCTTATAGCACAATAGTATTCCATTACATTCATATACCACAACTTGTTTAGCAATTCCCCAAATGATGGGCTTCCCCTCAATTTCCAGTTCTTTACCATCACAAAAAGAGCTGCTATAAAATGTTTTTGTACATATGGGTCCTTTTCTCACTTGTATGATCTCTTTGGCACACAGCCCTAAAATTGGTATTGCTGGGTTAAAGGGTATGAACTTTTTTATAACCCTTTGGGCATAGTTCCATATTGCTCTCCAGAATGGTTAGATCAGTTCACAACTCCACCAACAATGCATTAGCGTTCCTATTTTTCCACATCCTCTCCAGCATTTATCAAATGAGCATTTATTAAGAGCTACCATCTGCCAATCTTGTGCCTTACAAGCTCTGGGAATACAGTACAAAGAAAGGCAAAAACAGGCCCTGCTCTCAAGAAGCTCACATTTTAATGTGAGTGTTGGGGTGAGATAAAGGGAGGGAATAACATGCAAACAAATATGTATAGACATAGACAGGATATAGATATAGACAGGATAAATTGGAGCTAATCTCAGGAAGAAGGCACTATCATTAAGAGGAATCAAGAGAGTCTTATTACAAAAGAGAAGCTTTCATGTAAGATTTCAATGCATCCAGGGAAGCCAAGAGGCAGACATGAAGAGAGAAAAAATTCCAAGAATCAGAGGCAGTCAATGAAAAGGCACTGAGTTTTGAGCTAAGAGGTCTTGTTCAAGGGCCATCAAAGAGGTCAATGTCAACAAACTATTATTCAGTGTCTGCTATATGTCAGGCACAGTGATGAGTACTGATAATTTTTTAAATAGTTAAAAAAAAGACAGACCCTGACCTCTGGGAGCTTACAATCTAAAAGGGAAGACAAAACACACACACACACACCACACACACACACACACATATTGAAAAGTGGAAATGGGAAGAAGGCATCTGACTTAGGGGAATGATAGAGAAGTCCAAAGGAATTCAACTGGGTAGAAAATGAAGGAATGACTAGCCCTCTTTAGATTGTAAATTGTTGTCTTTAAATGTAGGTTTTGGGATGATCTCTCTACTTTGCCCTCCAGATGGGCCAGAGAGTCCAGGGGGCAGAAGTTACTAATGAGCTGTTAGTTCTAGGGCTATGATCTTATGGGGTATGATGGAGAAATACAAAGGAGTTTAGCTAGATAGTATTCATTGTCACTGGTCATAGAATGAGGTGTAAGAAGGTTGAAAAGGTAGGAAGGAGCCTGGTTATAAAAGCTTTAAAAGTCAAACAGAGGGTTTTATATTTTATCCTATTGGCAACTGGAAGGCACTTGAGTTTGAGAATAGGAGGATGACATAGACCTATAAGTGGAATCCGTTTCCTTTTCTTCAAAATGGGTACAATGTTACATGTTTTACTTTACCTCTCTGGGTTGTTTTAATTACAGTGCTTTGTAAATCTCAGAGTGCTGCACAAACTGAATTATAATCATAGTTTTTTTTTCACTAGTATTTTGCTTTTAGACTATCAGAAACTTCTTGCTGTTGATTTGCCATAATTGACTGAGACTGCATGATTAGAGACTCTTCTCTGATTGTCCTGTTCTAAAACAGTGTGTCTTCACGAGTCCCTTGCTAAAACATTATTGCTGCTTTAGAATATCATTCATGAGATCTTCTCTCCAAAGAAGTTTGTTAGAATACTCTTCCAAAAGATAGCTCAGTATGAGGGAAGGAGGCCGAGCAGGGACTCTGGGCTTGGAGAGGGTGGTTCAAATGTTCAGAGCTGTCTTGTGGTAGGCCTTGAATGAGCTGCTGAAATTAGGGCAGGAGCTTTGCACACCTGGGGGAGAGGGTTGGCAGCAAGAAGAAGATAATATCTTTTAAGGAAGAGATGAGAGGACACCCAAAACAAGCTATTTTTGCCTTGGGCTATATGCAAATGCCACTGGAGACAAGAAGAGAGCATTCTATTTGCTTATAATTACAAGTCCAATTTCCTCAGTGCCTTTCCTTTCCTGAAGGATGAAGGATTTGGCTATGTGACAAATAAGGCATTTCCCTGCTCTGTCATTCAGAGTTTTATTCTATGTCTGAGATACAGTGAAGGGGTATATTGATTTCAGCTCAGATACTCATCTAGGTCACTCAACCTAAACTCAACTTGTAGTACTCATGTTGTGTTAGAGAAAGAGACACCACCAAGCCCTCCCTGGAGTACTGAGGCCTAAGTGTGGTAAAGCTTTTTGTCGTTGTTTCTCCTTGTGTATTGGTTTGTTTTACATAACTGCATGTCACAATACTTGAAGAAATGATGTTGGAAACTGCCCAGGCTCCATTTTTCCTGACATCTAGGAGTGTGCTATCAGCTTTGGGAAAAATCTGTTTCTCTCACATTCACTTCTGCCAACTAGTCAATCAATTTGTACACATGCCAAGTCCCTCTTTTTCTTTCTCCCTTCTTCCGCTCTATTCTACACAGTAAAATGAGAAATGCAAAGAGTACTTGGTGCACATGAGATTCTACTAAAGAATTCCAAGGAATTCACACATAATTTTTCATTTCCTGCAGAAAAATGATGTTAGGTTATCCAGTGACCCTCTCTCAGCTTTAGTTTCCTTCCTTTAAAATGAAGAGATTGGACTGAGCAATTTCCAAAGGCCCTTCAAGGTCTGTGATCTTATATCCAATGTGTGAAGGTAATGATAATTCAGCACAATATAAGAGATGTTCTATGATCAATAACCAAAGGAATGTACCTTCCTCTAGAGATAAGATAGGAAAAGTAGAATTAGAGCTGGATTGTTACAGATAGTGAAGGTCAGCTTAGACACTTTGAAATTTATCATGTAAATAATGGGAGGCTGTTGAAGATTCCTAAGCAGAATCACAAAATTTAAAAATCAGAAGGTATTATAGTAGCCAAGGAAACTAGACCATACTTGAAATAGAAACATGATTACATATCTAATGGCTGATCATCTACTCTTTGCTCGAAAGTCCGTTCCACTTGGGGGTAGCTCTAATTGTTAGGATATTTTTTTCTTTATAGCAGATCTAAATTTGAGTCATTGAAAATTTAGTTCCATTCTTAGATATGTTTGTGATGATCCTTCTTGTGTGGATCTCTTGTGAACCTTTTTATATACTCAATATTTGCTGCTTCCTGATGTTTTATGAGGTGATACTGCCTGTAATTACCCACCATTCCCCTCTGTGAGAATTCCTTTTCTCAAATGTAATTTAATTATAAAGTATGTTTATTGGTTTTGTTGCTATTTTACAATTCATAATAAGACATGAGGAAAAGGATAGCTCCTTAAACTGGCAGGCATATCCTTGGATTCCCTCTTCCTCATTTCCGACATAACAAGAACTACCCTGTCTGCCTCCTCATATTTTCCAGGAGGATAGTGACCCTTGGGTGGTTATTACAATTTTCATTTCTTTTGCCTCCGGAAGAGAAATTTTCTATGCCTCCTCCCTTAGTTTTCTTTTCATTGCCAATGATTTCATGCATTCTACTATGAAAAAAAGCTAGTGGTTTAAACTCACCCAGGGGTTGCTTTGACTAGCCAGAATTCTCAAAACTCTTTTTCTCCTTCAATTTCTTTCCATAGAGAATATAGGGAGAGATGTGTCCTCTACCTAGTTACAACAATGACATGAAGATTGGAATATTTTTGAAAACTGAATGTAAAGTTAGAGAATGGAAAGACTAGAAAGCAGAAATAATAAGCTAAAAAAAATTGTTGCAGGAACATAGCTCCTGTTTCCACCAAAAATACAGGTAGCATGAAGTGGGAAGAGTACTGGTCTTAGAATGAACAGACCAGTGTTTAGGTACAGACCCTGACACCAGCAATTTTTAACTGGACAATTCAAGGGATTGTAGATTTAAAGCTAGCAGGGGCATTAGAGATCTTCAGATAAAACATCTTCATTTTAAAGGTGAGTGAAATTGAGGCCCAAAGCTAATGAAAGATCTATCTGTGGTTACATATTTGGCATCTGAGGAAGAATGAAAACTCAGGTGCTCATGCCTTCAACTCCAGTGCTCTGTTTCCTAAACTGTGGTGCTTCTCAGTGTCTTCATCTCTTTGGGATTCAGAGAATAAAATGAGGTTAATACGAGTTGCATTAATCAATGGACTATTGTCTTGAATGCCATTACTAAAGTATAACATACTATCTCCAACTCATTGCTGCTCTACTTTCTTAGATTCCACTAACATCCTACCTTAATACCTTTGATATGGCATCAGACTACATCTGATTCTCTCAAAGATCTTGACAGTAGATCAAAGTCTTTCTCAGGATCTGAAAAGATGGAAAAATCTTTGAGTATTTTCCTAATGATAAATCAATTATTTAATCAGCAAGCATTTATTAAGGCCCCACTATATGCCAGGGACTGTTCTGGTCAGTAAGGATACAAAAAAAAATATGAAAAAGTCCTTATTCACAATAACTTAAAATCTAATCATAGAGATAAGTAGGACATATATAGGTGAATGCAGAATAAATATTGTATATATAAATAATATCACTACATGTGTAGAAGTAGAAAGTGGGTCAGATTCAATCTAGCTCAGATTCCTTCTGAGTCATTGTTCTGGCCCACTTGTCAATAAAAGCATCATAAATGCTCAGGCTCCTTAAGAGTCTACCCACTGAGGGAAGAACCAAGATGGCAGCATTGAAGCAACAAGCCTCCTCAGCTCCCACATGGCCACCTCAAATATTCATAAAATATGACTCTAAACAAATTTTAGGGCTCCCAAACTCACAAAAATACAGAAAAACACATTTCCAACTGAAAGCAGCTAGGCAGGAAGGGCTCATCGCAGCATGCTGGGAGCCAAAACCAACCCAGCCTGAAACCATAGCTTGGGCCTGGGGCGGCCAGGACAAGCTACAGCTGAAGCCTTCAGGAGAGGGGATCAATGACAGCTGTGGCAGTTTCCAGAATTATCAAGCCATAAGAAACAAGGAATAAGTGAAAGGTCAGTGGAACTCAGCTAAATTTGGGGGAGAAAAGTGGTCTGGCTGAACTGCCTCCAGGGCAAGGCAGCAGCAGAAGCAGGGGCCCTGAAGCCAGCTCCATGTGGCTGCTTCAGAGCTCCCAGCCTGCAGACTGCAGGGGAGCCAAGCGATCATTCAGAGGCTAAATGCTCTTGAGTTCAGTAGCCTGGATCCAGATCGTGGTCTTGTATGGTGGTCCTGGGGTGCGTTTTCAGTGAGCCAAAGCTGGTGGGGCTGCAAAAAAAGACAGCAACCTCCCAGTAGTTCTGGCAGCTATGAAAACCCCAGTGATTTGGGAAGCAGAATTCCACAAAGCTAAAAAATCAAGTACTTGACTGGCAACATGAGCAGACAAAGGAAGTAAAATAAGAACAGAAACCAAACTTTAGATTCCTTCTTTGGGGACAAAAATGATCAAAGCACGGAAGGGGAGAAAGACAACACAGTCAGAACTTCCACGCCAAAAGCTTCCAAGAAACATGAAGACTGCCTACAAGCCACAGAGCAGCTTAAGAAGGAGTTTGAAAACCAAATAAGAGGAGTGGAAGAAAAATTGGGAGGAGTGATGAGAATGATGCAAGAAAATCATGAAAAGAGAGTCAACAACCTGACTGAAGAAAGGAACACCTAAAAAAATAGATTAACTCAAATGGCAAAAGAAGCCCAAAAAGCCAATGAGGAGAAGAATGCCTTAAAAAGTTGAACTTTCCAGATGGAAAAAGAATCTCAAAAGCTTACTGAGGAGAATAATTCCTTCAGAGTTAGACTGAA
>CM053581.1:300922580-300945418 GCA_028627135.1 Pseudochirops cupreus | reverse complement strand
AAAAAAAAAACTTAGAAAGCATCCTTCAAGACATTCTCAAGGAAAATTGCCCTGATATTTTAGAACCAAAGGGCAAAATAGAACTTGAAAGAATTCACTGATCACTTCTTGAAAAAGATCCCCAAAAGAAAACTCCTAGGAATGTTATAGCCAGGTTTCAGAGTCCCCAGATCAAGGAGGAAATATTACAAGCTGTCAAAAAGAAACAATTTGAATACTGTGGAAACACAATTAGGATAACCCAGGATCTAGCACCTTCTACATTAAGGGATCTAGCAGCTTCTACATTAAGGGATTGAAGGGCCTGATATTCTGGAGGTCAAGGGAGCTAGGATTAAAACCAAGAATCACCTACCCACCAAAATTGAGTATAATGTTCCAGGGGAAAATATGGCCATTCAGTGAGGTGGAGGACTTTCAAGCATTCTTGCTGAAAAAACCAGAAATGAAAAGAAAATTTGACACTGAAATACAAGAAGCATGAGAAGGTAAACATGGAAAAGAAATCATAAGGAACTTATCAAAGTTGAACTATTTACATGCCAACATGGAAAAACAATAATTCTAACATGAAACTTTTCTCAGTATGAGGATAGGTGAAGGGAATACAAATGTATATATACGTATACATACACATATGTCTACATAGGAGGGTTTATATAGGTGTACAAACACATATCTTGAAATGACATGACTTGACCAGTCTTAACAAAGTGACCACAGAGTCCAAATTAAAAGTTTTAAGAAGCTTTAATTTAAACCAGAGCTCCTTACCTTCCAATTATTAATGCAATAAATGAAATCTTTCCAATCTCAGAAATCTTTCTCTACTCGGAGCAAGGAAATAGATTCAGGGCTGAGGAACATCACTCATTGGCCACCCCCTGAATCAATTTCCTCACCCAGTCCCCCTTGCAGATGGAAAGGTGGTCACTGGAGATGGCCAAAGGCCATCTCACTGGGGCCTCCAAATGAAATGACATGACTTGACAACTCTTAACAAAGTGACCACAGAGTCCGAATTAAAAGTTTTAAGGAGCTTTAATTTACCAGCTGGGGCTACTCCATGCCAATTAAAGGGGGAGCAGCCCTGAGTTCGGGGGGTGGAGAACCTTTTATACATTTCATTAGGTTTAGGTATCTAACTAACACAATTTGTTACTAAGCAGGTTGTCATATAGATACAAACAAGCGGTTACTAAGGCAAGAGGAGGGGGTAAGTGGAGGGAGTCTGCAAGGTAAGCGGAGGGGCACAGGGCATGATGACTGAGCAAGAAAAAAGATAAATTACTCCAGGCTGGCTTCCCAGGTAAAGATAAATTACTCTAGGGAGGCTTCCCAGGTTCATAGAGTTTCACTTGGCTGATTACTAATTCCATAAAGTATTTCTTAACTATTTCTTGACCATAACATCTGAGTATGTGTATATATGAGTACATAGAGGGCACAGCATCAATTGAATGGGAAGGGACGATACTTTAAAAGGTGAAATTCTGAGGTGGTCCAGGATTAGAATGAGAGGAGACAGGGAGAAACAGAATGGGGTTAATCATCTTATATAGAAGAGGCAAGGGATAATTCTTACAATGGAGGGGAAGAACAGGGAAGCAAAAGGGAAAGAGTCAACCTTACTCTCATTGAATTTGGGTAAGGGAAGGAAATACATAAACTGTAAACTGCGTATCTTGCCATACAGGAGAGTAGGGGGGATGGGGATGAGAGGTTGGATGATGGATGGGAGGGCAGGGTGGGAGGGAGGGTTGATGGAAGTACACACTTCTGTAAAGGGAGAGGGACAGGGTAGAGAATAGAACAAAGGGGGGGGGCAGGATAGGAAGGAAGGACATATAATCAGTCTCTCACAATATGCCCACTGTGGAGATGTTCTGCATAATTATACATGTATAGCCTGTATTTAATTGCTTGTCCTTCCAGTGGGGATGGGTGACGAGAGAGGAAGGGAAAGAATCTAGAATTTAAAGTTCTATAATCAAATATTACATATATATACATATATTATTATTTTTTTATTTTACTATTATTATTATTATTATTATTATTAACTGCATCCAACTGGGAATTAAGATATACATGCACTGTGATAGGGAGATCCATCCTGCCCTACTGGAAAGTCAGAGGGGTGAGGGGGAGGACATAAGAGAGAGCAGATTGGAGGAAGGGCTATATGGTGGAATCCCTGTTTTGAAGTGTTGGGTAGGGGAAAGATGGGGAGAAAATACATAACTCAAAATCTCATAGAAATAAATGATGTAAACAAGAAAATTAATTAATTTATTTTAAAAAAGAAGTAGAAAGTGGGCCTCACATATGTAGAGTGGACCCACCAGTGGCAAAGGAGCTATTCTTATATATGGCTTGAAGGGAGGTAGAATAAACAACTCCAGCCTCTTTTTCTCCCACCCTTCTCCACAACAGACTTTCATTCTTGCCAGGAGGGGAAGTGGGAAGTTGGGGTTGAGTGTACTCTGCTCTCCTCCGTGAGATAGGGTACCAGGTCAGTGTTATATCCATTGGATCTCTTAAATATTATTCATCCAGGGGATATGATTAAGTGCCATCTAATGTCTTTTGGCTTGTAAACTTCATAGGTGGGAAAGGGGGGAGTACTATATCCTAAATTTGATTCTTTTCCCCGCAAATATCAATTCCACAATGAACATACACAGAGAATAGTTAAGAAACCCATTTATTCAAATTGTAGCTAAAGAGAAATCAGAGAAAGTGTACATATGAGACTATTTCCTGGACAATACAGAGTGAAGGAGCTTTCCCATTGAGAGTGAAATAACTCAGCCCAAACAAAAAAGCATGATCCGGATCTCACCCAAGGAAAAACTATCTAAAGTCTTTAGTGTAGCAAACTGAGAATAGAGACATGATGGAGACTTCTCCCTCTGCTCATGGATTTGACAGCTTTCATCTTTTTTTCTCAAAGCTGGTTGCCTGCTGGAAGATCAAAGGAGACTCTTGGAGATTGCCAGAAGGGACTCAAAAAAGAATATAGAAAGCTGTATCTCTCCCATTTCTTGCCAATTCTTCCCTGCCCCTCAATCAGGGCAGAGCATTTGTCTACCAATAAGGGGAAAATCACATGCCAGTGGGTCTTGAGGTAAAGATACACATGCAATCAGACAATGAAAAACCTGTCTAGTCACTCTTCTTGCCTCCTTTTTAGCTGTGCTTTTTTTGTTTGTTTGTTTGTCTTTTTGGAGGGCGGAAGGCAGAGCAATAAAGAAAATAAGAGCAAAATAGTTGGGGGAAGGTATTAGCAGTTGGAGGAAATAAACAAATGTTTCATGTTGAAAGTGTTGACACCATCAAGGAAAGGAAGAGTTTCTATGAGTTGGAGCTGAAAAGGTATATTTGAGGCTGGTGCAAAGGCAGTGAGATGGAATGTCATTTGGGAGAAACAGACAAGGCCATTTTGACTTAGATTACAGAGTTCATAGGGGGAAGAAATGTTCATTAAGACTGCTAAGACAGGTAGGGACAATGAGTAAAGGGCAGATACTTGGATTCCCTCTTGGTGATTTTAGATATGACCAGGATCCTCCTACTTGTCTTGTTGTTGTTGTTGTTACTGGGGCATTTCATTTGTGTGATTCTTTTTTTACCCGTTCTGGGATTTTCTTGGCAAAAATACTGGAATGTTTTGACATTTTCTTCTCCAGCTCATTTCACAGATGAGGAACTGAGGCAAACAGGGTTATGTGACTTGCCCAGAGTCATAGAGCTAATAAATGTCTGAGGGTGGATTTGAATTCACGAAAATGAATCTTTCTGATTCCAAGCCCAGTATTCTATACACTATGCAATCTAGCTGCCATCTGCCTCTTTAGATAACTTTAAAAGAGCTAAATAGAGGAAAGCATATTTTTTTGCCTGGTGACTGTGGGTAATAACTGGTGTTGACTGTATAACGGGATATTTTATGAAGCAATATTTAGTTCATAAAGTATAATCACAAATATCCAAATTTACTAACTCAGGGTGACCCGTTATATCATCTCAGTCTCTGAGAAAAGCATGGGGAACAGGTTCATAATTCAGTGTGGTTCCCATAGATTACAGTCCTATTTCCAAGCACAAAAGTTCCTCCTTGGGTTCAAGTCTCAGGTATCCTGGCTTCTCATGTTCTCCATACCAGCCCAGCTGGCTGAACTACCTTGACTGTAATCCTGGCTCCAAGGTTACCATGTGTCAAGCTCCCATCCAGTGAGGACAGTTTGCTGCTCCTGAAACTTAGGCCAAACAGCACAGAACAGAAACTAGAAGTTTCTGAAGGATTTCTTAGAGCTGGGGTAAAAGAGAAGTAAGCAGCAGAAGAAAATTTATCCCCTCTCACCAATGTAGTTCAGTGCCTCTCACAGCATATAGGAACCCCTGGAAAGACCACAGGTAGGGACAGCTAGGTGGCACAATGAATAGAACACTGGTCCTGGATTCAGGAGTACCTGAGTTCCAATGTGACCTCAGACACTTAACACTTAATAGCCACGTGACCTTGGGCAAGTCACTTAACTGCAACTGCTGTGCCTCCCCACCTCCAAAAAGAACAAACAAAAAACAAAAGAGCACAGCTAAAAAGTAGGCAAAAAGAGTGATTAGGTGGGTTTTACATTGTCTGATTGCAGACAATCAAAGGAAGTAACTTCCCTTACATAATAGGAGATGCAATAGGGTGCATATTGGACAAAGAAGATGTGCTCAAAAACTAGGTTCTAACTAAATAGGGGAGTGACATGATCGCAAATGCATAAGCTTCTGTTTGCACTTAAGGACAATAACTCCAGTAGCAGAAGAGTGAATAGATTGAAATAGGGAGAGATTTAAGTCAGGGAAACTGGTCAGGAAGCTGTTGTGATAATCTGAGAAAGGGACGATTAGGGTTTAAACTGAGGTGGCAATGGTGTAATAGAAACAGGAGTTCAGATATGAGAGATATTGTCTAAACCATCAAAATTATCAAATTGATGGATATTTAGGGTGAAAGAGACTGACCCCAGTAGAAGAAATTCAAGGTTACTAACCTGGAAGTCTGTAACACTCGTGCTATCTGTGACAGAAAAAATGGTAAATTGAACCTCAGTCCTGTTTAGTTTGGGATGTTCCTGAGACTGTAAAGTCCAGAAAAGGTTGCTTTGTTTTGTTTTTAGGATGAGGTAGACTTGGGCATATTCGAAGTCTTTTGAGAACAAAAGAAAAGATGAGGAGGTTTTGAAGTATTGAAAGAGGAAAGAACAAGAAGAAAAAGGAGGAGGAGGAGGGAAAGAAGGAGGAGAAGGAAGAAGAAAAGGGAGGGAAGCTGGTTGAGGTTGCATTTGGATAAAAAAGATTAGAGAGGATGGAATCAAGGGCACATGTAAAAGGGTTCACCTTGGCACTTTTACTGTCAGACATATGGCACCATATGTCTGTTATTTGGTGATCAGTCTAATGAAAATTTGAAAGTGCCATTGTATGGTCCACAACTCATTATGATAGTTTAATAGGGCATAGTAGAGTTGGGATCTATGTGAATCAAAAAAGTCATGGAATTGTAAGTATTTTTAGTTTTAGTTGATAGGACATTTCTAGTGTTGGGCTCCTTTTTCTATTAAAAAACTACAACAACAAGCTTTTATGGGGGCAAAAATGGTACAATCAGGTAATGTCTCCTGTCTTTTCCTGATACTGCCTTTCCTTCCACACCCAACTGTCTCTAAATCTGTTGTAACCCTCTATCCCTAGAGAAATCCAAGATCCTTTCCTAACAACCTCCAAATCAAGTTGGGTCACCCTAGCCTAGAGTATTTTATTTCTGATCTATCCAGGGCAATCTTCAGGGGTTGTTGCTTTTGATAGAGAATTGAAATTTGATAGACAATTGAAAAGTCTCTTGACTTTGACCCTCTAAAAAGGGATGGGCTATGTGAGTTTGGTGAATCAGACATTTGGAAGCGTGGATGCAAATATCCAGAATGCTGGAGGGAAGTTTTTAGCCCCTCAGTCTAATTTAAGCACTACATCAGTCACAAGATCATCCTGCTTAGAATTAGTAACCCTATTTGCTATTTTCTTTTCAGCCTATGAAATACTACAGCTAGTGAATCATTCTTCACCATGTATCCATTAATATCCTCCACCACCACCAAGGACTGTACATTGCCCAGGTGCTTGTGGGGGCAAAATAGATAATGAGTGACAAAGATGAGCTCTGCAAGGCCCAGTTTCTTTCTAAAGAGCTTGAAACTAAAACTGTGAGATTTCATTTCCAGACTGCAGAGAGGGAGAAAAAAAAGTTTTAATTTGCACATTATTTACATACCAGATTCCTTCCAAGTGGTTACAGTCACTTACATTAATGACTTCATCATATAGGAGCATTAATCCAGCCCTGAGAAAATCTTCCTGATACACAAACTAGTAAATTGCTCCCATACATGCTGGGGAGACCACGATCTTCACTGGATAAAATGACTCTTTTGTCTATTCATTATTTCCCCCTCCCTAATTCCAAAATAGCGAACACAATTAGCTTACTACAAAATTAGGCATTCTTCCCTTTAAAAAAACATAATAATAATAATAATAATAATAATACAAAAAAATTAAGAAAATCCAATAATCTATCATTGCTTCTATACTCTGGTTCTAATTTAGATCTCTCAATAGGTTATTTAAATGGAAACATAATGGGAGGGGACAAAGGCGGAAGAATTGTGGGGAAAAGACTCCTGAACTGGGAGTAAAGGGACCTCAATTCTAGTCCTATCCATTTACCTTTATGAAAATAATTTCCCTTCTCTGAGCCTCAGTTTCATCATCTATAAAATTGGAATCAAGATGATCCTAAGTTCCTTTCTACCTCTAAGACTCTGTGATTTAAAATCAGAAATCCAAATTATAAGTTGAAAGTTAAATGAATTAAATACCTGCATCTCTTTAAATAAGGAAGCTGGAAACACATAGCCCATGTCATGCCAACGTTAAGAGTTCTAATTAGAGGAAGAATGCCATCTATGGAATGAACCAACAGCCAATCATAAGATATTATTTATGGGCCTCGTTTTGAATCCTTTCTGTGAATTCTAGGTAACATGGAGCCCATAGGAAAAATGAAAGAATGTGTGTGAATATATCTCAGTTCTATGCCTCTCAAATGATTCTCTCCCAGATTGAGTTTTTACTGGGCCTGGCATTCTACAGGCACACAATCTTTTTCTTTCCCTGTGGACAGAATGTGTTTAATTTCAGGCCTGCACACAAATCAGTCCTTTAAAAAAAGAAAAATGGTTCACCACACACATAACAGGTTGTAATTGGAATTCATTCTTTGACATGTAAATTGAAAACCAACCTCACTGAGACCTGAATCCCACAGATAATCATGCGAAAATGGACTCCAGTGCAAGCTTTTCCCAAAGCCTTCACATTGCTTTATTTTATTACATAATCAAGCCACAATCGGGGCTTAGAAATGGAGAGTAGGAAGAGACTGGGCCCAGCAATAAAGCTGAGACAGTATAGCTGTCATTCCATCAAGACTTTTTGCCTCTTCCTGTGTCTCCAAATAGACACATATTGAGCATAAGACTCCTACTCTCTGATGGGCAGACAGGCAGATGGGCAGACAGACAGGATGGAAAGAGACAGAGAACCTTCTTCACATCACACAGCCAACCTCTCTGTCCCAAATGGTCTATTTCTGGAGCAGATTCCTTTGCTCATAGGCCTAACAATGGAGGGGTCCTGATGAAGAAAGAAAGATAAACAGATTTTTTCTCAATGGCAAGTGTTGCCAAGGTAAGTGAACCCTGCCCTGCTAAATGGACAGTTTCAGAAGTATTTATATGTACGTTAATTAGAGAAAACACTGTGATGGAGTAGAAGAAATGGGAATAGACTAAAGAATAAAGACTGGGCCTTTGATTTCATTGTTATAAGGAACTCCCAAATAAAGAAACTTCCCATACCAATAGAGCTCAGAAACTCCTCTGCAGCCTACAGACTTAGGGATGTTGAGAGGCTACAAAGTATTTGGCCCAGGCCCAGGTCTAGGAAAGGTCAGAGGCTAGATTTGACCCCAGGTCTTCTTGACTATGAAGGTCATCTTCTATTCAGTATCATACTGCCTTTGTAAGGCTTTTTAAAGCAACTATTATATTTCAATAAAATTAAAAGGAACAGGCAATTCAGCAATTCAATTATGCAATCATAGTTATAGAGACCATCCTGAGATATTTGAAAATATTAGACAAACAAATGTCATCTCTTCTGCCTTATTTCTTTTTGTGGGTGGACAGGTATCATGATCGCCTTTGAATAGGCTAGAAGAAATAGCTAAGGGGACAGAGATTTCAGGCATTATGATGTAGCTATTATTTTTGCATAACTGGTATTAATTATTTAAAAGGAGTGTTAAGTACCCAAATGGCATGAGATTTTGGAGGGAAAGATTCATAATGACAGTGATGTAAAAATCAAAGATATTAATGTTCCTGGAGCTACTAAGGGTTTCAGAGATGATCCAGATAAGGGGTGAGGAACTTGTGATTTTGAGGCCACACACATGTGGCCTTTTAGGTCCTTGGGTATGGCCTTTTTACTGAGTCCAAGTTTTACAGAACAAATTCTTTTATTTAGGGGATTTGTTTTGTGAAGTTTGCATTCAGTGAAAGGGCCATACTTGAGGACCTAGAGGGACACATGAGGCTTTAAAGCTGCAAGTTTCCCACTCCAGTCTAGTCCAACTCCTTCATTTTATGGAGTAGAAAACTGAGACTCAGTGAGGTTAAATGATTTTTCCATAGTCTCACAGATAATATGCATCAGATATGGGATCTGAACTCAGGTCCTCTGACTTCAGAGCCAGCATATTTTTTCACATATGTCACAAACATAAAATCATGGCAACAGTTGAACTCTCAACCTATAAAGCCAAGCACAAGCAGCTCTCCAGAAGAATGCTACTGGGAATGGCTTTCAAGATTCTGATTACATAGTATAGCAAACTCTATTGAGTAATAAATCAGAGCAAAACATTCACAGAAAATCAAAATATGGCATTCACAACAACTTATCACAGAAATGGCCACATAGTTTTCACCACAGTGGTCACATGGTTTTGGACAAAGCACAATCATTTAGTCAATCAATCACTTAGTAACTAAATCATTCAATCAACTCAATCATTTAATCATCCTTAAGGAAACTTGCCTCCTTAAGGGACACAAAATACAAAAGTCAAAGTACTCCACCCCTGGGTAGTACATTCATTTAGTCAATCATAGAGTCCTTAATTCAATCACAAAGTATAATCATAAATAAATTACACAATTCAGCAAACAGGGCTTACAGTTGTCTGACCATTACATCCATACCTACTTAGTTACCAGAGAGGGAAACACCAACATCTGGGTTTTCAAAGCTGGGGGCTCGATGGTTGCCCAGAGTCTCATCTGGCCAAATCACACAACTCTTCCCAAAATGAGTCCCAAAGCAAAACCTCACATCAGGGTCAGTCACTATTCAGTATTTTTGGAGAGGTCTTTTCATCTTGACCCAAGGTAGGCTCTCTCTGGATCCCCTTCCATGGTCCCAGCTCCTACCTGGACTCACTAAACTGTCACCTGGATTCAATGGCAGACAGCTCTCAGTTCCTTTTCTAACTGTCCATGCTGTTCCTGTACCACACTGAAACTCACAGCATCTAGTCCACTTTAAATCCTTCATGGTCTCTGTTCCCAGGAAATCAAGCCATAACAAAGCTCAAAACAGGTTCATACAAAGTACCAGCATTGCAGTCATGCTTCCTCAGTCTTCAGCAGCTCCCAGGAGAAGCTGGTAGCCCCACAGCAGAAGCTCCAGCTGGTTCTCAGAATCAAAATCACTTCACCCAGGTCCCCAAAATCAAAACCATTCTCTGCAACCTGGGCCCTTCCTCTTCAGCCTCCTTAGCAGCAGCTGCTCCTGCCTCCACAAAGCTTACCCCAAGAAATTCTGACTCTCCCTCTCTGGAGCTTTTCTTTATGTACAGTATTGCTGCTCCCTTTTCAGCCCCTTCCTGTTATGTCAGCAACAGGAGTTCATACCTTCTGTTTCTTTAACAGAAGCTTAATTTGAACTAGGTGCTAAGTATCCCTCAGCTTAGCAATACAAAAGGAACTTCAAATGTCATTACTATTACACAGCCCAATTTCCATCACTTCACTCTGTGATGATCTTCTGAGGTTAGGAATAATGTCGTTTAGAAGAATACAGTCATCAGGAAACTGGGACATGACTGTAGAACTGAGTCTTTCAGTGAAAAAAGCTTGGGGGTGTGTATAGTGTTTTAAGTTTTTGAAAAAGTCTGTGAATTTAGTTAGATATATTTTTTTAAACTTAAGTGGTTATAGTCAGATGTACTGTACTAAAACATTGCTTTGTAGAATGCTGGGATATGTAAGAGGGTTATAACAGCATCTCCTGCTTTCCTAAATGACAATGTAAAGTTGATTAGTATAATCCTGAACAGGAACAACAAACAAAAATTTAATGCTTTAGTCAAGAACAAGATGATCACTTTCAAGAACCAGAAATTTGAACATTCATCTTCTAACTATTCTGAATGGTTGTGGACTTCTCAGGATTTGGGGGGCATGTAATTTCTTCATTTTTCTGGAAACTTCTTTTTCCCCTTCTCTCAGAAAATGTCAGTGGTAGTGCTAGACTTCAAAATAAAATCATCTCCAAAGCACATGAAAGAAATATGATGCACATTTGCATGCACGCTGTAGCATATACATACTGATACAGCACATCTCCTCACTATTTTCATTTATAAAGATACTTCCATCTAATTAGTCCTTTAACCATTTCTAATTTGTCAAAGCTTTCTACCAGAAAACCATAATCTCTATCCAGGCAATTTAAGGCAAGAGCACTTAGCCTCTGAAAGATTGCTTGGCTCCCCTGCAATCTGCAGGCTGGGAGCTTCTGAAGCAACCATGTGGAAGTGACTGCAGGGCCTTTGCTTCTGCTGCTTCCTTGCCCTGGAGGCAGTTCGGCTGGACCCTCTCAACCAAATTCAGCGGAGTTCCACCGACCTTTCACTTGGTCCTTGTTTCTTATGGGTTGATAATTCTGGAAATCGCTGATCCACTCTCCTGAAGGCTCTAGCTGTGGCTTATCCTGGTGGCCCGGGGCCAAGCCATGGTTTCAGGCTGAGTTGGTTTCTGCTTCCAGCCCTCTGTGATGAGACCTTCCAGTCCTCCCTGCCGAGCTGCCTTCAGATGTGTTTTCCTGTAATTTTCTGAGTTCTGGAGCCCTAAAATTTGCTTAGAATCATATTTTATGGGTATTTGAGGTGGTTATGTGGGAGCTGTGGAGTTTTCCTGCCTCTATGATGCCATCTTGGCTCTACCTACCTCCAAATGATTTTTAAAAAAATTATTTCATAAGTAGGAATATGTTTCTCAACTGGCCATGCAGTGGGCATTATCTACATTTCATTTCCAACAATGAGAGTTGGGGTGTGTCTGTGCAAATGCATTTGATTACCAAACTATCCCATTCTGTGACTAATGCATGATGATCCTAAAGCTACTTAGCAGGAAACCAGAGTCTTCATCCAGTCCATCCTTCTATCTGATATATACCTCCCTCCTCTTCCTCCTGCATCTTGTAATAATGACCTTCCACACATTCACTCTGCATTTAGAATGGAGGTACACAGTCAGGACTGCTTACTAACCTTGACCCCTTTCTATCCAAAGATGGCAATATATTTCAGGACTGAGCAGTGCCTGTAAGAGTTGAATTATGAATTCTTGGTCAAAGAACTGAACCACTCTATACCCCTGTTTATGAGATAATATAGTAACTTAAACCATTCAATTCCTTGGGTTCAGACATTTGCTCAAAAGGCAGTTTGATAACTTTCATGTCAAACAGTCCAAGAGGCAAAGCTCCTGATTTTCAAATGCATATATATATATATGTAAATATATGTATATGTGTGTATATATGTATATGTGTGTGTGTGTGTGTGTGTGTGTATATACACACACATATATTTGCGACTGCCTATGGGGTCATGCAAGTTTTCCTTTGTCATCTTGAATTCCAGTTTAAGAAATGGATATTAGGACAACTAAGGGAAGGAGGGAATGTGTAGGGAGCAGAAAAAGGGAAACAATATTATGTATTTAAATCAGTCAGTCAGTATTAAGAACAGTATTAAGTATTAAGAATGTGCCAGGCATTGTGTTAAACCCTGGGGAGTCAAACTAATCTTGTAGCCAATCGTTTCTTTTTCCTCTTGGTTGTTCCCTGATCTACATCAGGTATTTGACTGATTTAACCTTTTTTTCAACTGACACTGTATTGGACACAGCTGCAGTGTAATAGAATGAACATTGTATTCTGAGTGAGAAGTGTACTAGAATCAGAACTCTGTCAGTTGCTGGTTTCTTAACCTTGGACATGTCATTCACATTTTCTCAATCCATTTACAAAATGTCAAAAATATTATTTGTAATACCTACATCTCAGGGATATGGGGAGACTCAAATGAGATAATGGATTAAAGCTCTTTTTGGACTATAACATAGTATATAAATATCAGTTCTTGCCATCATCATCTTAAATCCTTCCTCTCTGGCTTCTGCTTGATTTCAATCCAATCAGTCAACCATTTTACCAGGTCCTGTGTGCAAGAATCTGGGCTAGGCATTGATTTGACATTTGCTGAGCAAAAACTGCTTCCCCAGAGTATTATTTTTATTATAGTATGTCCATAATATAGCATAGGATAGAGTTAGCCTTGGAGTCAGGAAGAACTGAGTTTAAACATCTTGCCTCTTGCATGTACTGTTTGTATGACAAGCTACTCAGCCTCTTGGGGCTATAGACAATTGTCTGAGTCTGAACAGGGCTGGCAAATCTGCTGCCTCAAGGCCACATGTGATGGCCCTTCTGATCCTCAAGTGTGACACTGTAATAGTAATGAAATGTAAAGATCCCTTTGTATTGCTAAGCTAAGAGGTACTTAGCACCTAGTTTCAAATTAAGCCTCTGTTAAAGAAACAGAAAGTATGAACTCCTGTTGCTGACATAACAGGAAGGGACCAATCAGGGAGGAGCTATACCATATTTAAAGAAGAGCACAAGCTGGTCAGAATTTTCTGGGGGTAAGCATTGTGGAAGCAGGGCAGCTGCTGCTGAACTGAAGACTGAACTGAGAATTGAGAAGAACTGAGAAGAGAATGCAAAACTCAAACTTGTGGTGGCATAACTTTTGCTGAGATCTTTCTTCTGGGAACTTCTGCTGAAGAGCTTCTGAGGGCCAGTCTGGAGCTGCCAGAGGAAGCATGACTGTGGTGTTGTACTTTGTTTGTGGCTTTGTTGAGCCTTGACTTCCCAGGGATAGAGATTGTGAAGGATTTAAGGTGGACTAGACACTGTGAGCTTCACTGTGGACTAGGCACTGCACAGAGAGTTACACAAGGAGCTGGGAGCTGTCTGCCTTTGAACCCAGGTGACAGTTTGGTGACTTCAGGTAGGAGAGGGGACCATGGAAGAGGAGCCATAGCAGCTGAAAGCCTGCCCTGAGTCAAGATGAAAGAGTAGTGACTGTTGAAATTGTAACATGCTTGTGACTGAGGGGTGGATGGCTAGTGTATTTTCCACTACCCTTTAGGAGAGTACTGAGTAATGACTGATATTGTAACTTAATTGCACCCCATGGGTGGAGAACTTTGACTGTTGTACTTTGTGTCCCTTAAGGAGGACTTGCCTCCTTAAAGATGACTGAGTCAAGGATTAAGCAGGCTCTCCTCCTTAAGACTGACTGAACTAAAGACTTAACTGATTGACTGTCTAAATGAATGTACCTTGTTTAAAAGAGAACCATGGAATGACTGAGTTATTAAGTGAATAAGTGACTCATCAAAAAAAAAAACTCTTTTTATTAAAGAATTTGTTCTATAAAGTTTGGATTCAATCAAAGTGCCATACTTGGGGACCTAGAGTACCTCAAGGCTACAGGCCCCCTTCCCCCTCCAACCCTACCCCATCACCCAGAAGATTTTAAGTTAGACAGAAGAACCTGCATTAGTAGATGTCATTTTCCCACAGGGAAATTTCTTGCACAAGTGAAAGCACAGATCCCGTCCCTATCCTTTCACTTTTAGAGACTTATTATCTCATGTTTCATTATAGGTATTTACAAGGGACCAGGATCCTATCTGTATGTCAAGTTATTCAGCCTCTTGGGGCTCTAGACAACTCTCCAAGTCTAAGACCCCTCATTTTATAGATAAAAAAACTAAGACAGGGCAAGTGAATACCACAATGTCACACAGTAAGTGTGGGGTAGAACTAGGAACAGGGCTCAGGCTTCCTATTCCCAGGCCAGAATTCTGTGCAGTATAGCCTTTTCCTTTTGTGTTGGAATAACCCAGTTGGCATGATCCTATTTATATACTATAGAAACAAGCATAGGATTTATATGTTAAATTAAGCTATAGAGCTGCAATCTTTCAGAGAATTTCTCAGGATTCCATCACTACCTCTATAGATTCTGTCCCTCTTTCTGGAATATCTCTCATCTTAATAGCTAAGATGTCAGCAGAAATATTTTAAATCCAAATGATATGAGTATATTTAACCAGAATTTTAGTTCAGAATGGCCACAAGGGTTTTCAGTAAAAATCTTTTAATCTGGGGTGTTGTATGAACCTACATCATATTATATAATTTCTCCTGAGATACAACAAAACTACATTCCTGGGACTTTTGAAGAGGATGAATGAACAGACTGTCTGATACCCCAGTAGTAAACAACCCATGGAGAAGCTACATATAAAAGAATATTTTATTACTACCTGCAACTATATATCTGGTGCTGATATATAGTTAGTCTGCATTTTGAATTCTAAGTTGAACAAAAGGAGAGCATTTTTACTGCAGCAAATCTGTAAGCTACTTATTAAAATAATTGGAGTGAATTAATGGTTGTTATGGATTTAGGATACATTGTTGACTATTCAAATACAGGGACTTGATTGATTGGTTTATCATTCTCCCAGGAGCCTGCAGGCGGTCTTTTAAGAAATCCCTCAACGGGATGCTTGCCAATGGAATTTTAACACAAACATGTTCATTCTTTTCCTGCTACCCCTTCCTTTCCCTCTCTCTCTCTCTCTCTCTCTCTCTCTCTCTCTCTCACACACACACACACACACACACACACACACACACACACAAAATTTGCTTTTGCATGTTCAGTAGGCAATTGTGTGCATCTCTTGTTTGGCTAAAATAAAGACTTCACCCAGGCTTTTATATAAAATAACATTAATTCCAAATCATGATTATAGGAATAGGGTAGATTCAATAATATATAAATGGACAGTGACCCTTATACAAATCAAAAGTCCTGAAGTCACTCTGCCTCTGTGAAGTTTTAGCTCTCTGATCATGGAGGGTACTTATGTTGGAGGGGATTTGTTCACTGTCTTTTGAGTATTTGGTGGTCAATTTTCTATCCTGAGCTGAAATGACAAAAACACCTTATAATGGAATAGAAAACTCTGAGAATGTTATGAGAGGAACAAGAAAAAATAGCAACTTTTCCACTGCCAAGTGTTATGTTGTGGTGGTGGAAGGGATAGAACACCAGACTGACTAGATGTCAGAAAGATTTGAGTTTGTAGCCCCCTTAACACATTTATTAGCTCTGGGGATCAGTTTCCTCACCTGTAAATTGAAGATGATAATAGGTCTTGCCTCACCAGGCTGTTGTGAGGATCAAATGAGATAAAAATGAATGTAGAGTACTTAGTACACCTTTTAAAGAGTCACATCATTGTGAGCTAATATTAAATATAGAAAACTATTTTTTCTTCAAATGACTCATTCTGACTTTTAGAAAACAACAACACTGACAGCTTGGATAATAATTGAGCTTTCTTTCACCTAAAGTTGTGTCTGTACTTCACAAGGAAGACAATAGTGTGGTACAGTAGTTATCAACACTGTATGTCACAATACATTGAATACAAAGTGCATTCAGCCACATAACCTTTTCCCATGCCACTTCCAAACTGTTCCCTATGACTATCTCCAAATAGTATTTCTTTGTTTTGTCTGCTTACAAAGTACTATTATTAGTGCTAATTATATGAGTACTAATAGCAGTAATAGTAGCTAACATTTAAATAGTACCTTAATGTTTCCAAAGCACTTTATAAATATTATATAATTTTGTCCTCATAACAACTTTAAAGCAGGTACTACTATTGCTCTGCAAATGACAAAAACAAACTAACAAACAAGCAAGCAGGGAGAAGTTAAGCGACTTGCCCATAGTTCCACAACCAGTAAAAGTCTACGGCCATATTTCACTGGAGATCTTCATAACCCTAGGTAGAGAGCTCTAACCACAGCACCACCTAGCTGCCTATGCTATAAGCTAATTGTTTCTTCCTCTTCCCTATCTGTCCTCTGCTAACTTCCAGTATCATGGCTCTGTTTAAATTAACTCTTCTTTCTACTACCTCCATCATGTCTTCCATAATATTTTGAAGTCCGGAAGTACCTCTTCTTCCAGAAAACCCCCTCGACTATAAAAGACAGATGCAACATAGTGTAGGGAAAAGTACACGGAACTGGAAATCTTGCCCCAGTTCTACTTTTGTCCATAGTTTGCTATGATCTTGATCTCTGATGCTATGATCGTGAGCAAGATATTTTCCCCTCTCCAAGCCCCATTTTCTTCATTGGTAAAATTAGGATAGTGTTAAAAAAAAAAGAATTTTGAAATGTCCTTAAGCTTGGAAATCTTTTGATTCTACATTTCAGCCAATAAGAGCTCAACTTTATATGAAATTATATCATCATGGAATGACCAGTTGAGAGCTAAAGGGAGCTTAGACGTCATCAATCAATAAAAGTAAACATTTTATTAAGCACAACCAGGCACTGAACTAAGTTCTGAAGATACAAAAAGAGACAAAAGACAGTCCCTGTCCTCAAAGATCTGACACATTAATGGGCAGACAACATAGACCACACACACACACACACACACACACACACACACACACACAAGCTATATACATGATAAATAGGAGATAATAGAGAAGAGGCACTGTAATTAAGAAGGACTTCCTATAGAAAGTGGGGTTTTGGTTGGGGATTAAAGAAATCCCGAGAGATCTGTAGTTGGAGCATTAGAGGGAAAGGAGAGGGCTAATTTCATCATTTTCCAAAAAGGATATTGAATCCCAGAAAAGTACAATGATTTGCATGAGAACATATATGCAGTCATCTATGATAGTAATGACTGGGACCAGACCACTTGTAACATGGTAGAATAGGACCACATTTTACATTTTTTTAGCTTTCACAATTGTGAACATTTAGAAAGTGTTCTACATTTTTTAAAAATTTATTTCTAAATAAGGAATCTCTATGGCCTTAGTTGGGATAGAATTGTAGGGTGCCATCTTAACAGCAAGGTTTCAAAATTAGTTTTTTTCCTTGTATTCTTTGGGGAAATCCAATCTTACCCTGAGTGCTTCTCAAGCACATGGCCCCATGCAGCTTGACTTTATGCATAATTTCCTGCCAGCCTGTTCTAAAGCCTGGACCTGTTTTACATATCTGAATGGCAATGTGTAAAAATAGCAGGTTCACCTTGAACCTCTTAGGTAATCTAAAGACTATTTACCATTTTGATGATTTTTTTTTTGCCACAGATTGGGGAGCGAGAAAGCATGGTGGCCCCTACTGCTGCCTTATGACGCTCTCAGGGCTGCTCAGCAGGGTCTCCTAGGAAGTGAGAATTGTAGCAAGGAGCTACAAGGTGTTTGAGATGGTGGGAAGCAGATGAAGGGTCAGAAAGGATTGGATTAGTGTTAGGAATAATGAAATGCGTTAACTTGAAGCTAATTCTTTTGTTAGGATTTTCATCTTAAGTTTACTGCAATAGAAAAGAACCAAAACTCTGGGGCATATATAATTTCTTAAGCACCTATTCCCTTCCAAGTTCTGTTCCAGGGGGGATACATTCATGTGGACAAGCACAGATAATATTCTCTTAACTACTTAAATTAAAAGGTCATGGTTATAGAATAGAGTCTCAGGTCTGAGAGCTTAATGTGAGCAAACAATTCTTTGGACCAAAGGTTCTCCATGTTAGGCAGAGAATAGTGGTTCTCTTCTTAAATAGCTAAAATGAGAAGAAACAGAAATGTGATTTCCTTAAGATTACAAAACAATTGGTTTGATATAATAGTTCCAAAATCCTCTCTTTACCAGTCTCTTGATCTCAATAGATTTCTAGCGACCCTAAATAAGAGTTTGAACAGATTTTAGTTTCCAGGAGTACATTTTTTTTTTAAAGAACAAGTATCTAAAGAACCTAGAAAAAGTTAACACCATGAGGCTACCATTTGGTTAAGGTAGAACAAACATTTCTCTCTACTGATATCTGTATTCTATGCCAAAATTTTCAAATTTCTAATTTCAGAAATGAGCTAGATCTTTGAGATCCTGTTACTTTAGGGGAAGAGTATGGTACAGTGGTTAGACTTTGAGACCTTCAAAGTTTGGAATACCTAGACAAGAGGTTCCCAAACTTATTTGGCCTACTGCCCACTTTCAAAAAAAGCCAAAAAACAAATTACTCAGCACCTCCTGGAAATCTACTCTCTTTAGCCCTTTACAGTTGTTGTTGTTGTTTTTTCTCCTTTAATCAATGGGAATTTCTTTTTTTTCTTTTTCCTTTTCTTTTTTTTTCCAATGACTTGTTTATTTGCTTTTAATTTATAAGATTCAGTTCCACAATCACTTGATTTTCATATTTTCTCCCTTCCCTTCCCCCCCGCCATTGTGGCGTGCAATCATGTATAGGATCTGCAAATATTTTCACATTATAGTTGTTTTTTAAATGTGTGTCATTTCAAAAAATATAAAATATTTTTAAATGACACATCTTAAATTTAATTATTTATAGTAAATTTGTCAGGGTTTTTTTTTTCTGCACTGAAATTTTGATTATACAACATTGCATCATTTGATGGTTTTATAAACAAGTCATTACATGCACGTATTCTTGCCAATGAATGCTGGACTTCCTGTCTGCCAATACTTGCTTGTTAAGACCTATTGGTAGACTTGACCACTGATTGCTCACAACTTGCATTTTGTGTGTTCATTTGGAAAGTAATGAACCACCATGACTAACTCTGTTGCAAAACAGATGAAAAACGTACAAACAGTTTTTCAAAATTTTCTTATCTTCTTTCTTTTGCTTCCACCATCCTCTTGTTTTTATTCAATCCCCTCCAATTGTACCTGAGGATGTTACCGCCCTCTTAGATCCTTCCATTGCCTCCTGACCTCACACTGTATCGCTCACTTTGAGAACCTATGCTAGACTCAAGTGCTGCCTCTCTTATATACTGGTTTTGCAAACTTAGGCAAATCATTTAAACTCTAGGCCACTTTCTAAATCTATAAAAGTAGCCCCATTATTGTTCACACAAGATGCTCACTCTCCTCTCTCAACCATTGCACTGGTTGGCTGTCCCTCATACCTGGAATACATTCCCTCCTTAGCTCTGACCCATAGAATCCCTTACTTCAAGATAGCATAAGCTAACATGAAATCTTTCTATATTTCCTCTAAATGCTAGTTTCCTTCAGGCCAGTCATGCCTAACTCCTACCCAGACTATACTCCTAACTAGATTTTTTTCTACCATACTCTTGTGTGAGTTCCCCTCTGCCTTTTAGGGTAATATATATAGTAATACCTGAATTCAAATCTGTCCTCATACATATGAACTATGTGATGTAGAACGAGTCACTTAACCTCTGTTTGTCTCAGTTTTCTCACCTGTAAAATGTGTATAGTAACAACATCTACCTAATTGGGTTGCTGTGAGTATCAAATGAGATGTTTATTAAGAATTTAGCATAGTGGCTTGTATAATAGGTACTATAAAAGTTTACTCCTTTTCCTTTTCTCCTCTCTTCCCCTTCCCTTATTAGAATGTAAGTTGTTCAAGGGCAGAGAATACCTTTCTGCATTTATTTTTATTCCTAGCACTTAAAACATTGCCTAATATGTAAGGCCTTAAATGCTTGTTGACTTGACTTTTTAATTGATTGATTGATTGCATATTAAACTCTCAATTAAAAATGAGCATCTATTTTCTGAGCGTAGCACAATGCCTGACTCATTGTAGGTACTTAAACATTTAATTACTAGTTAATTGACAGAGAATTAATAATAATATCACCATAGAGTTGACCAAAGTCCATGTCACACACTACAAATTACTATTCTCCATTTTTAAGACGTGTTCTCCAATGTTTGCTACCTAACTATGCCCTGTGAATGGACTAATAAGATGCTGATAGTCTTATAAGATCCCAAATTTCACTTATAAGTTTTCTTTTTGTGGTCATCAATCTGGAGACTCCTCATTCAACAAAGAAATATCTTGTGGCTAGCACATATTAGGTATTTAATAACTTTGGAAATGAAACTGAACTGAAGGTGCTTTAAAAAGACAATAGAATAAGAAGATAGTCCCCTTATGCACCAGTAGATAAATATCTATTTCATGACATGGCTACACATATTATGTTTTATTGGTATAAAGGAATATTACTGCACTGTAAGAAATGATGAAAAATTCAGAGAAGCATGAGAAGGGTTTTTTAAAATTAATCTCAAATAAAGCAAACAGAATCCAGAAAGCTATACATGATGAGGCCAATGCTAATGTTAACAACAGTAACAATATCATAAATAATAACAACAATAAAAAACTAAACTCTTTATAACTATATTTATCAAGCTTGGTCCTAAAGAAGAGTTGAGAAAATGCACTTTCTGCCACCTTGGAAGAAGTGGGAAACTATGGACGTAGAACATTGTGTAAGCTATCAGACCTGGGTGATCCATTATTGAGCTCTATGGGAAAAAACAAACAAACAAACATGCTTTTCACAAAGATTTCAAATGGTTTTACCTTTCAGTGCAAACTAAATCCCCAAATCAGTGTAGACGAAAACATATTGCCAGCTAATCTGCTTAGAGATATAAAGAAAGATATTTGTAGTATATAGGCAGAGAATTTCCAGGGAACTATAATATTTAAAGGTTGGATAGTGTATTCATGTAAACTGTTTATCTAGTGTATTTGTTAATGGGATTTGAAAATGCTAAATGGGCTGTTTACAGGTGTATTTTTATTAATTTGTACACTGGTTCAAATGTCTCTACGTTCTTTTCTAGGAGATTATGTTGTAATGTCTGTGTACTTTGACCTGAGCAGAAGAATGGGGTATTTTACCATTCAGACGTACATTCCCTGCACACTCATTGTTGTTTTATCTTGGGTGTCTTTCTGGATCAATAAGGATGCTGTTCCAGCCAGAACTTCATTAGGTGAGTTGCTTTCCATGTGTTCGTAATCAAAATGTCAAAGAATGAGAATTTGTTATAGTGAATATGTAATTGCCTGCCTGTGACAGTTTTTCTAAAAATGTTCCCAAATTTATAAATATGCAATGTCAGATTACAATAGGAAATGACAAAACTGATGCTATTTCCTTTACTTCACGGCTAAAGGTATTAACTTGCATCACAAGTATACAGAAATAGTTTTAATAAGGGATAATTCATTTGTCAAAGTTTCATAGACTGGAAATAGTGGGGAATGAATGAGATCACATAAGCCCATCATGAGATGTTAAAAATTATTATTTTTAAAATTTCTTTTCTTAGTTCCATTCTCTCTGCAAGCTTTATTTTTGTTATTTTTAATGAGTAAAATGACGATCCTCACCCCCAAACATAATCATCTTCTTTTACAGGTATTAATGTTAACTGAAGTCTGGAAATTTCAGTCTTTACTAAAGTTTTCTTAGGGGAATAAAAATCATATTACATATGTGCATGTATATTTACATGTGCACAAACATAGTATCTACATATACATATATGTGTATATATAAAGAGAAAGAGATCTATGTCTCACACTACATGAAAAAATGAGAACCATCCTGAAGAAATTGAAGAGCTCTCATAAGGAAGAAGGATTAGAATATTCTTCTTGATCCTGTAGTGTAGACAGAAGAGCAATGCTTAGAAGATAGAGAGTCAAATTTTGACTTGATATAAGAAAATATTTCAGACAAATTATAACTATGTAAATGAGAAACAGGCTACCACTACCAGGTGGTTTACAACTGGTCTTCTGAAAAAAGTCTAATTGACTAATGGTCAGGAATGTTGTAAAGAGGACTCTTATCCAAACACATGTTGAATTAGCTGGCCTCTGAGTTTCATTCTAAGTCCAAGTTTCTGTGGTTCTAGATGTACAAACCTATAGAGGTCTAGATAACAAAAACAACAAGAAAGCAAAAACTAGTATTTATATGGCGCTCAGCAGTTTTCCAAAATGCTTTGCATGTCTTACTTTATTTGATCTTCATGACAACTCTGGGAAGTAGTTCCTATTTTTCCCCCCCTTTTATAGATCAAAGAGGTCATGTGATTTGCTCATGGTCACGCATCTAATAAACATTGGAAGCAACATATGAACTCAGATCATCCTGAATCTAAGTGTAACACTATTATCCACTATGCCAACTAAGCTGCCTCATATATATTGCATACAGTTTTTCTTTCTTCCTCTCTCTCCTTTTTTCTTTCTCTTTTCCTTCCTTCCTTCCTTCCTACTTTCCTTCCTTTCTTCCTTCCTTCCTTCCTTTCTTCCTTCCTTCCTTTTTCTTTCTTCCTTCCTTCCTTCCTTCCTTCCTTCCTTTCTT